>OY744611.1:50845333-50967833 GCA_963556255.1 Allolobophora icterica
AGAGAGAGAGAGAGAGAGAGAGAGAGAGAGAGAGAGAGAGAGAGAGAGAGAGAGAGAGAGAGAGAGAGAGAAAGAGAGAGACTGAGAGGAAGACAGAAGGGAGGGAGACATACAAAGGCAGAGAGGGGGGGAAGTATGAATTTATCGGTTGCGAGGATTAGCGGATTATAAGCGTCAAGACGACGTGAGATGGGTCGAAGCTGCGAAAGGCAAAGTCGAGAGCCACAGATAATTCACCTGCTCAACTAAATGTATCGACAAACTTCCACGCGTCTGTCTGCCTGTCTGTCTGCATGGCGTCTTTGCTGTCTCTGTCCGCCTGTCCCTGTCTCTCACCCATTACAATTATAAGCCTCCTTTTGCAATGTATGATAATGTCGCTATATAAACATATAACTGAACTCTCTCTCTCTCTCTCTCTATCTCTCTCTCTCTCTCTCTCTCTCTCTCTCTCTCTCTCTCTCTCTCTCTCTCTCTCTCTCTCTCTCTCTCTCTCTGTCTCTCTCTCCTAAACAATTATACGGCCCTTGCAATAAACAATTGCGCTCGCGTACACACAGGTACCTTAGGCAATACCTAGACACACATGCATTAATGACATAATTAATTCTTCATTTAGTAAGCGCCACTTTGTAATGACACATCAATATTGATGGTGCTGTGCAGTTGCCAATGCATGACTGGTCAAGGTCTCTCCTACACAGACCATTTCAACGAAGGAGGACCATCGAACCTGCATGATCCGCATCGCAACGCAAACCAATCGACTTAACAAATATTAACAGTATATATATATATATATATAATATATATATATATCAGAATTATATATATGTACGATATAGCCTATATATACATAGTACCATGTATATACAGTATAGATGCACATATAATTTTGATATATATATATATACTGTTAATATTTAGTATAACTTGTTGATATATGTGTGTGTGTGTGTGTGTGTGAACAGGATATATATATATATATATATCAACAGGATATATAACTAATATATATAAATATCAAAAGTATATGTAGCAAAATATATATCGAGTTATTCAGAGGATATATATCTCATTACATATAACAGGATACACAAATTTATTGCCATTATATATATAATATTTGTGTGTGTGTGTGTGTGTGTGTGTGTGTGTGTGTGTGTGTGTGTGTGTGTGTGTGTGTGTGTGTGTGTGTGTGTGTGTGTGTGTGTGTGTGATGGTGCTGCAGAGTTCTAAGACGAGCAAATTCCTACAGAATAGATCTTTGAACATAATTATTCTTATGACAAGAAATAAATTGCAAATCATCTGATGAACAAATCACAGTCAGTGATCACAATTCATTAATCACAAAATTCGAATGAAAATCACGATTGGCATGGCAGATAATATAACATCGTCAGTAATAAATTAGGTTTATATAGCGCCAACATCTGACGATGAATCAACCGTCAAACTGTGTTGGGCAAACAAATGAGTCTTGGTCTAAGCAGGGGCGTCTATCCCCCTAAGTCATTGGAGCAACGTCCCTTTTCCCCCTCTTCTTCCCCCCTTCCCGTTCCTTCCTCCCCCCCCCCTAAAATGGTGGCATACACACTGACAAATCTTCCCTCTATTTCTTGGATGGAACATTTGCTCCAAGGTTTCTATCATTCTATGGTGTAGACGCCCCTGGGTCTAGGACCACACAAACTACACCATAGATGCCAAGCACTCTATCAACTAACCATTTCGCGCAATGGTAATACAGTCTGTTCCATAGCGGTGGCCGTCTCCAACGTTCTGCGGCCCACGGATCGGGCTGTTCCTTTTGCCTGTACAGCTACAATGCAGCACCAGGCTTTCTCTGTTATTTGCCCAGCGACGTGGAACGTTCTTCCTCTGGAGGTGCGTCACCTCCCTCGGGTCATTCCCTCACCGGTCTATCGGCTCCTGAAGACGTTTTTTCCTGCTTGATCGATCTGGGTTGGGTTCGCCTCCGAGTTGAGACCTTGAAGAGGCGCTATATAAATTTCGATTGACTGATCCAGTGTGGACTCGTTTACACACTCCCAGTTTACAAGCCATTCCTCTCAACGTAATATAACTCTTAACTGAATATAATCGATTATGATTTATAGTTAGTCGAGGAAGAGGTCGCCACTGTCACTGAACATGTCATCAGATTGGTTGAAAGGCAAATCAGAAATGTTGCTTCTCATCGAAGCTCTATTTACATTTTGTGACGAATTAAATAAATTATATGCAACAGGACTTTCCTTGCGATCTGCGGAAATCCGTGAGCAGACGGCTTGACCTGTGCTTAGCTCGTAGCTGTGTCTTTGCAAAGAATTTCCAAAAAGTTCTGGACTAATCGCACTGATAAGACTGGCTGATCTAGAAGCAGCAGTCTCACATGTGATAGAGGAAGTCCTATCTCCACAGGAATTTAATATACAAGCACGTTTTGAAATAGGAACTAGCGTACTAGCGATGCAGTCTGGTGAGGATGGTTCTGCCAGAAGCAGGCGAGTACTTGCTGCAATATCTGCAGGTCCTTGAGGGGAATCTTCTACTACCTGAGGTGACTGTTCCTTCTGCTGCGTATCCGAGTTCAGTCTGGAAATTCTGGCGGTGCTCAGCGGTGTACTGGAAAACCGGAATTTCATACTGCTCGGAAAGTCTGCTTGTAATCTGGATTGCCTGGAAGATAATCCAGCGCAGGTGATACATGGCGACTGGAAAAGATCGAAACTGTGATCACCTGGGGTTGCAACTGTTCCATTTCCCGATTTCTTGGTTGAAGGCCTAAAGACGGTTAGGCTCTTACGACTCATACAGTTTTCAATTGCCTTCTTGTGCAAACTCTTACTTGAGAAAGTGTCGCAAGCATTTGCACGCAATCCACTTGAACTGGATATCGCATTTACAGGCGTTTTGTAATTAAGAAAACTGTTAACTCTTGATGTTTTCTTGGTGCATATCACAGGTGGAGTAACAGTGCTTGAAGTCGTTTTTCGAGTCGACTTTCTGATCCGTTGTGGGCAGTGTCTGTTATGCCCAGACAATATCGATGAAGATGAATCAAATATGTCTGATGCACAAAGCAGGGGTTCCACATTTTCTTTTGTCTCATTTACGGATGCAATACTGCAAATTTCTTCCATCTTTGTTATGCTAAAATGCTTTGCTGGAGATTGACCGGGTGATTGCTGGAGAGAATTTCTCTGTAAATTCTTAGTATAGTTACTCATACAAGCACTTGAACGACGTGACAATTTCTTTGAAGATTCAGTTATCAATTGTTGTGAAGAGGAGTGTCTCGCTTGTTTTTCTATACTGTTAGATATACTCGAATGTGCCACCTGCTGCTCGAAATCGTCCGACCAAAATGAAAACAGTTCATCACTGCATCCAGATTCGGTGAAACTTCGCAAACTGCTTACATGTGGGCAAGCAGGTTCAAGGGGCTTCAATGCAATGGTACCAGATGTGAAACTATCTTTGACAGACGTTTGTTGAAGCAAGGGTTTCAATTGAACCTGTGATGGTTTATCATCTGAATTACGTCCATTGAGAAATTCCTCCAAATCTTCTGAATACGGTTGCTCCCAGTCAAGGTCATTCTTATTCTCTGAAACAGAATCCTGAGAAACTGATTCCAAATGACAAACGCGTTTAGAATTTGAAGCTGGGACTTGGAGCAATTCACAAGTCAGTCTTTCATTCTCTTCGCAATCCTTGAGAAATGCTTCGAGATCTTCTGAGTACGGAGCTTCAACAAGATCGAGTGTGCAAGATTGACGTTGTGCAGATGTGGTAGCACGTATACTAAGCTGTGAAGAAGGACTGTTTAGCGACACACGTTTCTTCTCAATCTCTTGAGAAACGGCTGAGGCGCTGCATCTTTTGAAACTGAGATTATCCGCGAAAACACGGCATTCTTGAGAAATAACCCTAGCTGCTCGACAAATTTCAATTTCATCAACAGATGACTCATCAAATGCGACATTTGGACTCTTCTTATCCAGGTCTCGATTTAGATGTCCGGGTTCATTAAGATGTGAGTTGGATACATTGTTCGATTTTTTTCGATTAACTTCATTCGGTTTTGTTGGTACTGTTTCATCTCTTTCTGCCAGCACATCAGAACAAAATCTACTGTTATAATTTCCCTTCGAAACATCACAGACCGGACCATGTTGAGAAAGCTGAAAAGTGTTAAACTGCACATTCGTATCTATTGTTTCGAGATGTGCATTAGGTATGTTAGTCAAGATTAATTTACTGGTCATGGTCCTTGTAAATGAATTCTCAGCAAGGCTTCCAGGCAACTGGCCGACAGACTGCACAGAAGAATGACCGGATGCTCGTTCAGTTAATTCTTTTGGTTCAACGTTGGAACCAGCATCTTGATCGCAGCTCAGAATTAAACTCTGCTCAGTACAATCAATGGAACCAACACGTTTTCTTTTAGCAGAGGACACGTGTGAGAGCAATGGCACCGTTTCGTACCCAGAAACAGTGAAAAGCAAGCTCTCGTTAACGACAGACTTTAAACTCTGAGAGGAACCAAAGTCATCAACGATTTGGCGAAGCCTTGCCAAAACTGTCAAAAAGTGCTGGTCACTGCATGCAAACAGCATCTGCCAAGCAACGGTGTTCGAAAAAGTCCTCTCTGAATTCTGTAAACCACCAGGAAATGTACTGCCATCCTGGTTAGGAAGAATCATATCTAGTGATGGAAGGTTTCCGACATTCCACGTACTATCTTGATGTTTCGCATGTGGCACCTTGAAACCAAACAGAAAGTTGTGGCCAACAAACGTGTCCTCGATCACAGAATCGACAAGATTTTCATTGATAAGTTGAGGACAAATCTGAGAAAGCGAATTGAGATTTCTATAAAAACAAACAACAACAACATCAAAACAAGAGAAAGTTCGTTTATAAGCTATCAACCAGTCATATTTTTCTAGAGCAAGACGCATCTGTTGAGATCCCTTTGAGAGATCCTAAAATACTTTACTGAAGTCCAGATGCATGCAGACATGATACATACATATCTCACTGTTTCAAACAAGTCAGTTGCTGATATCATTTCGTTCTTAAGTCTGACCACTTTCAAATTGCTTATTAATCACACACTGCCTTCCTGGCTTAGTGGACTTATCTTTTAAATAGTCACCTGATCAATGTGATCATGGCTTGGGTTTGGTGTGCCACCGGTTGATGGCTTGTGGACAGGTGCGACCGAAGTTACTAATTACGATTATAAATCATGACCAGCTGAACTATGCTACACCACAGCAACAAACATCACCATCACCCTGACCATTCAAACTTTGACCAGGATTCTCCAGTGGATCATGATTTGCAACGAATACGTACTTTTTTGGTTGAAGCGCCATTGACCAATACCTTGGACATTATGATTACGGCGCTACAGAAGTCATTAGCTTAGATTATTATCTTACACTAATAACTTGTAATGTAAACAATTAAACATGTTTGCTGCATTATACAAACATATCTCATCGTACTCGTAAAACTCATCTGCTGTACATCCGAAAAATTTGTCCAGGTTGTGGCCGAAGACTGTGACATTGGCAAGCCGTGTGTTGTCAGTGATTCGGAAGTTCATTCGATAACGTCGTACAACATTCGGCCGATTTGATCGACATTTGATGCAAATCCAGCTGCACAGAAAGTTTAAAAAAAGAACAAAATAGAGCCAAAATTCAGAATGCAGTTTAGTAGTAGTTTCCCAAGGGCTTGGTTATAATAACAAGTGTCCAAGAGAATGGAGTATTATAATTTTAAGTGCTTAGTTATATAGCAACTTTTCAAGGATGCTCATCAGAGGCACTCCAGACCTTACTACACAAGACCATGATTGACCAGAATAGTCTTCAACGCTTGCGAAATAGCAGAAGAGGTTGCAGAGAAGACAACTTAGTCGACCTAGAACCATGTGGACTGAAATGTCACGGAGGAGGACCTGACAGTTTGGAGACAACGACCTACTTTCAGTTTAGAAGATGGCCCTGGATAGAGAGCTGCTTGGTGGCGCATTGTCAGCACACTTAACCTCTGCTGAGTTCACCGGAAAGCAGGCCATTTCCTCTCTAATTTAGACACTAATTTGGGGTTCAGTCCCTGGCCATAATTATTATATCAGCCAGTGATGAAAGCTATATAAGACTGTTTGGTATGTAATCATTTCTAGTATATCTGTATGTATCATGTATGTGTATGAATGGATTAAAAGTGGAGATTGCCAGGAGATTATTCCAGGCACAGTTTGAGCTCAAGGAAGACCTAAGATGGGATGGACTGCTAACACAAAATCATGGACTGGGTCTTCATTTGATCACTTATTGAAAGAGACAAGAAGCCGAACCGGATGGAACAAAACTATCCGTGATACGGCCAATCCTCGGATCAAGAATGGTTGAAGACAAGGCAAGACAAGACAAGTACACATGTATGTATACAACGTACACACGTACGTATGTATCTGACACTTGTACAGTACATTTTAAGAACATTACAGGCATGCAGCAATACATCTACCTAACTGATCTTAATAGGTGCATCTTAAGATCACATGAAAATTTCTATTTGTGGCAGTAAAGTTCTAATGTCCATGAAACTACAGAGAATTGTCGTCAAGAATAGAACGTTTAAAGTATGTTATTCTTACTTGGCTGTATCGCCATCAAACAATACTTTGCTGTAGCATCTGTCACAGCTCGAGTATGCATAATGACGATCTCTGATTGACTCTACTCCAGCAAGGATGAGCTGATTGCTCGTAACCATCATTGTGCGGTCTGCATTAGTCCAAGATCAACTCAAACTGAGCAGAAACAGGCAAAGATTATATTTCAAATCAATACTTTCAATGAAAAAATTAACTGATCAGCTGTGCTAAAAACTTAGGCACCTGCATAACTGCTTATAAAGAAATCGTTACTAATACCGTTAAGGACTAACACTGTTATGCTGTCTACAGGTAAACACACTCGGTGTGAGCGAGTAGTTGCAGAATTGTGGAATACTTCACTAAACTCACCGCTGACTTAATCTAAATAACATAAATAAATATATACTTGATATCTAAGGATATAGGGTCTTGTTATGAAGTATTGGTTTAAATACAGCGCTAAAGATGGAAAACACATCTAACAAAATACAGAAACATCTGCAACGTATCACGTGGGTTTGAATAGGGCCTACAGCCTACAGATTATGTTGCATTCCATTCACTTTCGGCGAATCGGGATTCGGGACCGCACTAGTTTTCGGCATAGCGGACGCTTGGTAGAAAACTCTTTCAGCGCTTCGGCTTTTGTAGTTTAATCGCTTTCGGCGATTCGGGATTCGGGCAGATCCCAGCCTACAGCCGTGTCTGTGTACACACTTGGCGTGAGCGAGTAGTAGCAGAACTGTGGAACACTTCACAAAGAACTCACCACCTATTCAATCTAATCTGCATAAAATACTTTAAATAATATTTTCAAAACTAGTATAAATCAAGCTAAAGAATTTGAATACACGCACTCATTTAAATACTCGATCAAAACAAACCGCTTCGAGCGAAGACATTTCAACAAGCGCCGATACGCTGGTTCCCCGAAGTCAGACAGAAATTTCTGAACTTAGTTACTTGGTAACTTTGATATTCATTATTTTATTTTTACCAAACGTTAACAAACTTTAAATTTCCACCTATTAAGGCTGGCTTGAGCTTCCCATTTAACTGAAAGAGTATCCATTACGGAATTATTTTATATTGAATATCATTTTACTTCATGTTGTGTTTGACGTTACTTTCAACTCGTTTTAATAATAATAATAATAATAATAATAATAATAATAATAATAATAATAATAATAATAATAATAATAATAATAATAATAATAATAATAATAATAATAATAATAATAATAATAATAATAATAATAATAATAATAATAATAATAATAAGTCCCTGAGGGATCCTGTATACCTCGGGGCAAAAAAAATAAATAAAAATAATAATAATAATAATAATAATAATAATAATAATAATAATAATAATAATAATAATGTCATGCCGTCTCGGCCCGGGCCGACACGCCCGGCATGCGGTCCTGAATGACCTTATCTGCAGAAGCCTCGTTCAGGCGGGCATTCCGGCAGTTAAGGAACCCCCAGGCCTTTCCAGGTCGGACGGTAAACGACCAGATGGCCTTACTTTAATACCATGGCGCTCGGGTCGTTGTTTGACCTGGGACGTCACTGTGGCAGACACAGTAGCCCCTTCTTATCTGCCCACAACCTCCACTCGGGCGGGAGGTGCAGCGGAACTGGCTGAGTCCAGGAAAAACGCTAAGTACACCGAACTGATGCATCTCTACCATTTTGTTCCATTGGCTTTTGAAACCTTGGGACCAGCTAACGCCGTGGGACAGGCGTTCCTCTCAGACCTTGGACGTCTTCTGAGCCAAATCTCTGGAGACCCAAGGGAAACCAGCTATCTGTTCCAGCGCCTGTCCGTTAATTGTAATTCAACGTTTCAACGCAGTCGCCTTCCACAGCACTTTTGTTCTCCCGAATCTTGACCAGGACGGCCACTCCAGAGTCAACATAATTAATTAGTATCTTGCACCTGAGGGATCATATTATATACCTCGGGTAAAAAAAAAAAAAAAAAAAAATTATAATAATAATAATAATAATAATAATAATAATAATGCATCGACGGGTCCTTTGGTGGCCGATATATCCTCTCGGCAGAGGGTTGGCAGGACAGTTTCCGCGAGGAGGCTATAATGTCGATATGGATTTCCACTCTACCAAAGGAGGGCCCACAAGCCAGCTCCTAGAGAGCATGGGACAGACCTCTGGTCGAGATAGAAAAACTAGAGCTGTGGAACGCGAAAAGCGATCCACTACACAAGGCCAGACTGGGAGCAGAGAGAGAGAGAGAGAGAGAGAGAGAGAGAGAGAGAGAGAGAGAGAGAGAGAGAGAGAGAGAGAGAGAGAGAGAGAGAGAGAGAGAGAGAGAGAGAGAGAGAGAGAGCACCATGCGGGGGACTGGATTTCGGCGGTCCCAGTAGCAGCATGCGGTAGGCCTATGTGCCTGGACAACGATTCAATCCGCATCGCAATAGGACTAAGGCTGGGTCTTCAACTGTGTCAGCCTCATAAGTGGCACTGCGGGGACACAGTGGATCAAGGCGGCCTTCATGGCATGGCTTGTAGAAAATCGGAAGGGAGAGCGACCCGACAATTCAATATCAATGATATTATCTGGAGGGCGCTCAAGAGAGCTGATATACCTAGCTCAAAGGAACCTCAAGGGCTGGTAAGACCTGACGGCAAGAGGCTGGACAGGGCTACTCTCGTTCCTTGGGCGGGCGGCAAATACGTGGCTTGGGACGCGACGTGCATACACACCTGCGCCCCATCATACCTCCAAGTGGCGTCGACGTCGCCGGGAGGCGTAGCTCAATTAGCAGCAGCCAGAAAAACAACCAAGTACGCAGGACTCCCTGAATCGCACATCTTCATCCCCATTGCACTGGAAACCATGGGTTCTTTCAACGAGCAGGCCCTGGTGTTCCTCAGGGAACTAGGGCGCCGCCTCTCGATAATAACCGGTGACCCGAGAGAGACCACATACATGTTCCAACGACTTTCAATTTGCACTCAGAGATTTAACGCTGTTGCGTTCACCGACACTTTTGCACAATATATTGGGGAGGACGCGGCTCAGTGAACCAATTTGATCTTGCACCTTCTTAATCTCTTAGAGCCTGGGGGTAGCTAATCGGGCGGCAATAATAATAATAATAATAATAATAATAATAATAATAATAATAATAATAATAATAATAATAATAATAATAATAATAATAATAATAATATTCTTTTCTTTATTTAACCCCATGCTAACCGCACTGCGCTGTACAGTGAACATAGGGCCTACATAGCCTATAGTAGAAATGGCAGCCACGCAGGGCGTCTCACACACATGTAAACAGTAGAAGCACATGAAGCACATTATCTCGATAATGATAACAAAATTATCTGGTTTGTTGGCATCTTATAACCATTATTATGATTTTATTATTACTACCTTGTTTTATAATTCTTTGTTATGGACAATTAGGTTTTCCTAATACATAACTGTGACTTAGGCCTACATGTAAACCAAAGTACGGTTAGCAGTTAGTACAATTAAAGGATATACTTACTTACTTACTTATGATAACGGTTAAACAGAAGTCGAATATAATTGTTAATGCGGCAGCCAACATACGGCCTACTATTCATTTAACCACCGCCGCCACCTAGGCTAGAGCGAGTGGATAGCTGAATAAACCTAACGGGGTCTACGGGACTCGATCTTGGTACCTACTTCTCTTCACGCCAGTGTGTTATCCATTACTCTATGGGGCCCATGAGTAACAGTTCAACATGTTACATCTAAGTTCCACATATTGGAGCATCTTATTCAGAAGCTAATGGGAGCATGTCGAAATGGGAGGGGAGTCAGAAGACTTCCGTCAGACTGCGCTTACAGTCAAAGCTAGCAAAATGTATGTTGTCTGTAAGACGTTGCAAACGCATGGAGTCACAGGCTCACCAGAGTCATGCCACATGTTACTGTTTTATGTTATAGCTAGGCCTATAAGGCTGTTTCATGACCTCTTGCCCAAAATGAAACTCTGTGTTTGCGTAGATGACGTCACAACATATTCTACAAGGTAAGCCTCAAATGTACCGTTAAAATTAATCGTTGGATTATAATTTAGCAATCAGTTTTCAAAAATTTTCTTATTATTTGTTTCTTTCAGTATAATGTACCCTTTATTAACACACGATAGTTTGACAATTAGCGCACCCAACTATTTTAGCGTTTGCCGTCGTTATTATATGAACATAAGCATAGTCCATTATAAAAAAGCGCGGGAAGAAATTGAAGTGTTACCGGTATTAGCCCAGATCTTCAATAAATCAATGCAATGGAGATGTTCCACGGGGTAAACGTACGTTTTAGCGTATTTAATTATTGGCAGGATTTCGAAAAAATGAATAGCGTAAATAATTATTTCATCCACCTTCCAGCTTCTACTTTAGTTTAATATTACACATTTTAATCGTTCATCCATCCAGCTTCCAGTTTTAGCTAATTTTCATCGCATATCCAGCTTCTATTTCAAGTTTTACTATGACATGTTTTCATCGCTCATCCACGGCAACGATATCGGCGTTAAACGATATAGTTTCATCGCAATTCCAAAGTCTTCTAGTTTCCGTTTTATTATGTAATATTTTCATCATTTATCCAGCTCTAGTTTCAATAATATTTTTATCAATCATCCAAGTTCTAGTTTGAGTTATATTTTCATCAGTCATCACAATTGCTGATAACTATCCACTATAACAGTGTACATATAATTAACGCACCTAACGTGGAGGATTACCTTCTTCGCACATCCAGCTTCTCGTTTGATCTCCATTTTCATCGCTTAGCCAGCTTCCAGTTTGACTTATATTTTCATCGCTCATCCAGCTTCCAGTTTGATTTCTATTTTCATCGCTCATACAGCTGCCAATAATTAAATACGCTAAAGCGAACGTGGACATTCCGTCCAATAATTAAATACGCTAAAACGTACGTTTACCTGGTAGGCCTATCATTAAATGCAGGCGCGCTGTCATTGGTTAGGCCTAGCGTAAAATATACACTGACTATAGATGCCAATAGGTGCCAAGAGATCACGATTAAAATGTAAATAAATTAGAAGCTGGATTTATTTCTATTAGTTTTAATCGATTATACGCCAAAAAGGGAATTAGAAGTGAATTGCAGGTAACTACAGACCAGTGAGTTTAACCAATGTGGTGTGCAAGGTTATAGAGAGAATTATTAAGGATGATATGGTGGAACATTTAATTGAGCACACTGGCGGCGATCTTGTTTCACAGGTGGGGGCGGGGGGGACACCATTGAACTGATCTGGTGAAAAAGAGTTTTGAATTGATCTCTCGAAAAGAGGTCCACAAATTTTCAGCACCGAGGGGCAAGAGTTAAAGACTGCGCCCATTTTTACGTTTCTATTTGACTTAATCGTTCATATAATAGTACATGTACATTGTAACTATGTAACAGTGTGTACTAATTAAATACAATTACAAATATGACATGGGTTTAAGGCTGCTGGCTACAAGCTAATTTTTCTGGCTTTTGCAGATGTAAACGCATCTAACTCAATCAGTTTTACTCGTTGTGCGTATCTAAAAGTTGATTTTTACTAGAAACGTGACATGTTTTTTCAGCGATGAAATATTACTTGTGCGTTACACAGAGAAGTTAATGCTCTTCTGTGCATTGTTTCACTTACTTATTACACCTGTACCTAATAACATTGTCGTTTTTACCCTGGAGCTGAGAGCACATATGTTTTATTTTGTTTCTTTCTCAAAGTGGCACTCTCTAATTTTCCAATGACGATTGAAATTACAGGTGTCACAACTGTGAACTTCGAACAGCCTTGTAACACTTTCAAGAAACCGACTAATCGGTAGTTGGAATGCCTTACTGAATGAAGACAGCAGAAATGCCATAACTGCAACTTACTGTTCTGAAGATAATCATTTTTGGATAACAATAAACAGTTACACCATGTTAGAAAGCATTTACACGGAAAATGTCTTGAATTTGTTTTATTTAAATGCTACAAAACTCATGGTGAATAAAAGATAAACAGATAGCCATTATGTCAACAATCTTTTGCACAAGTTTAAAATCTGATGACTGAAATTCGAACCCATAGTAGGGAAGACTATAAATGTGACCTATGTCAGATGTTTGCACATACCTGTTGCTAATATGTTGCGTCACATGAGAACCCATACACGAGAAAGACCACACAAATGTCAACTATGTCTGAAATTATTTAGCGATGTTGGTAGTATGACATGTCATATGAGAACGCATACAGGAGAAAGACCATACAAGTGTCAGTTATGTCAGAAATCATTTACACGAGTTAATACTCTCAAGAGTCACATGAGAATTCATACAGGAGAAAGACCATACAAATGCCAGTTATGTCAGAAATCGTTTACACGAGTTACTACCGTCAGAGACCATGTGAAAACCCATACTGGAGAAAGACCATACAAATGTCAGTTATGTGAGAAATCATTTACACAAGTTAAGACTCTCAAGAGTCACATGAGAATTCATAGTGGAGAAAGACCATTCAAATGTCAGTTATGTCAGAAATCATTTGCACAACTTAATTATCTCAAGGTTCACATAAGAACTCATAGTGGAGAAAGACCATACAAGTGTCAACTGTGTCAGAAATTATTTACAGAAGTTAATAATCTGAAGGTTCACATGAGAGTTCATAGTGGAGAAAGACCATACAAATGTCAGTTATGTCAGAAATCATTTACACGAGTTAATACTCTCAAGAGTCACATAGGAACTCACACTGGAGAAAGACCACATAAATGTCAATTATGTCAGAAATCATTTGCAACTGTTGGCCATCTGAAAAGTCATGTTAAATCTCATACCAGAGAAAAGCCATACTTATGCCAGTTATGTCAGAAATTATTTACACAAGTTTATAATCTGAAGGTTCACATGAGAACTCATAGTGGAGAAAGACCATACAAATGTCAGTTATGTCAGAAAACATTTAAAGCTGTTAGTAGTATGAAACATCATATGAGAACCCATACAGGAGAAAGACCATACAAATGTCAGTTATGTCAGAAATCATTTACACATGTTAGTAGTCTGAAGTATCACACGAGAACCCATACTGGAGAAAGACCATACAAATGTCAGTTATGTCAGAAATCATTTACACTTGTTAGTAGTCTGAAGCGTCACATGAACACTCATAGTGGAAAAAGACCATGCAAATGTCAGTTATGTCAGAAATCATTTACACAAGTTTATACTCTCAAACGTCACATGAGAACCCATACTGGAGAAAAACCATACATATGTCACTTGTGTGAGAAATCATTTTCATTGCCTAGTAATTATAGAAGACATATGAGAACACATGCTGCGAAAACAACAACGAAGTACCAGTTATGCAAGCAATCAAATGCAAAACGTAATATTCCAAAGAGACAGATGAAAACTCATGGTAGTCAAATAGCTCCATATGTATGTGAGATCTGTCACAAGGCATTCCCAGAACGTATAAATCTAAAGAAGCACAGAAGAATCCATACAAATGAAAAGTCTTACACATGGGAGAAACCTTTGAACGAAAGTACTGCTTGGTTCAGAATGATGAAATCCACTCATTCAGATGTACATCCACAAGATCCCAAATTGAATAGAAATGTAAATGCTATCGTTTCTATCCAACGCATCTCATTAAGTGGTCCAGGTGTTGATTATACAAGAAATGAACCTTCTTTGATGAAGATGTGCCATGGCTGTAAGGAAACTGCAGATCTTCTGAAGAAGATTAAAGCTGGAAAATATCTGGATATGAACAAATCGAAATCGAATTAAAATCAAATTAAGATGCACAATCTTTTGTTGCAAAACCGTATGGGTGTTGAATATGTGATTGTTTGAAATACAGAAGGAATTTCAAGAACATTGTTCTAGTCATGGCTTTTCTCTGTCTGATCATACTCTGATGACGTTTTCGTTGAACTGTGCTAATCTCTACATGCATGGCTTTTCAGAGTTGCAGACTAAAAAGATATAGAAACATAAATTGTATGCTTCCTTTTGATTTCTTTAATTTGTTGACATACTAAACACTCTATTGTACAAAACTTATAGGCCTATTGGAGCAAGAAAATGGCATGGCAAAAAGAAAGAACACTTGTCTGATCTGCCAGAAATCTAATTAACATAGGCCTATACAATCGAAGTTCTTTAATACGGTGCATCATATAATTTTGGTGTTGTGTTTGATTCTAACTTATACTTCAGTGCCCGATTGTCTAGTGGTTATAGCGTGCTAAACTGTCAATTGAGAGGTTGGGGGTTCAAGTCCCCGCCAGGGCAGAAAGTTGGTCCGAGACTTAATTCTGCTCCATCTGCGCCCCTAGCCGACTCAGATGTGATGAGTACACTGTCGGTGGGAAGTTGAGACGGTGAGGGAGTGGACTGACCACCCAACTTCGTATGCCGAGGCTAAGAAAATGAAGTCGCTAACACTTCATACCCATGGCTGCCTCAGGACTACCTTAAGGGACTGCTCTTCTATACTTTAGTTAACATGTAGGTTGGCCCACTTTCAAGTTCACGACATTCGAAGAGATAAAGCTCAAAGTATCATTGGGCCCTACTAAAACTCAAAGTATCAACATACATACATAGCTGCAATTCTAAAATTGTTGCGTTATCTACCAATAGAAAAGGAGAACATTTTTCAAGACGAGGCAAATAGTATTTCAGCTAACCTCGGCATCTTAGTCTTGTTCAAACATAGTACCTGTTACTAAAGGACTTTAGGTTTCTGACTCTCGTTCTACCATATCGAGAACAAGGACAGCTCTTGATGACGGTGCCTTTTCCGTCAACCTGGAACTCTTCCGGCAAACGTTAACGCTACACATTTTATGATGGGCTTTAGAGCTCGAATAAAAACCATCTTTACCTGGACTGGTTTGCCCCGTACTAAAGACTGTTTCCGTCTCTATTTGAATTTCCAACTTGTTTTTTTTTCACAGGACTTGCCCTGGAATTTTGTAGCCTATGCACAACTTAGCGACCATCAACCTTGTGGATTAACCTACTACTGGAAGTTGTAGGCTATAGGGCCTATACGAAAACTCGCTTGAATTATTTCTATATTTCATATAGGCCTACATAGTACATAGGCTATATAACCATAGGGCCTCATGTACCTCTTGTAACTCATATACAGCGCCCTTTTCTTCGGCCTCGGCTGTGCTACAGCGCTATATAAATCGTCTTATTATTATTATTATTATTATTATTATTATTATTAGGGCCTGTGTCTGTCTGACTTTATTCGGGCAGGTTCAGCGATGGTGACTGGAACCGCTTGAACTCATTAGAACAGATAGAAAAAGGCCTGACGGCTTATGAAGGCTATAGTATAGGCCCAAGTAGCCTTTCATTAATAGAAGACATTTTGCAAACTATAGACGATTGTAAATAGTTACTTTTACTCTAGCAGGAAAGCCTGAAAACGGCCAGTGAACTTCTATAGCCAAAGATCGTAATCGTAGACTCCAATTTTCTAAAGCGCCATTCTAAAGCGCAAAGTACCAGCTTATTCACACAGAGGTGGGTTCATGTGGAGCCTTCGTGTGTTGACGATACAGGCACACTATAGTAGCCCTATAGCTTGCAGTCTATCATTAACAGAACTTCCACTGTATAGCATAAAGTGCCATACTCGTGATTACACTACAGAAGGGAATGTCCTCAATCACTTAAGTTCACTGCGACACATTTCCCACTCTCCGCGTAACCCACACAAAGTGACACATTAACACAGTCTTTCTGCTCATACCACACTTCTCTTTTGTCTAGATGCTGTGAACAAAAGCTGAAACGATGTTGATACATAATGAGAAACATTCAAAGTATGAATTTAACGGCTTTAATTATGTTAATTTATGTACAGCATCTTTGAGTAGAATATCTGTACCCATCTGATGGCAATACAAAACAACATTGATAAGACGAGCCCTGGCAGTTCTACGAATCCAAAAAGTTATGGCCTAATTATGCAAACAGTCAAAGAGGAAGAGCAGTCCCTTAAGCTAGCCCTTAGGCAGCCATGGGTATGAAGTGCTAGCGACTTTACTTTCTTAGCCTTGGCATATGAGGGCGGGTGGCCAGACCGCTCCGTCGCTGTCTCATCTTCCCGCCGACAGTGTACGGTCAGTGTACTCATCATAGCTGAGTTGGCTAGGGGAGTGCAGATGGAGCAGAAAAATCTTGAACCAAATTTCTGCCCTGGCAGGGATTTGAGCTCACAAACCTCTTGACTGACAGTCTAGCATGTTAACCACTACACCATCGATGCATATATGCCAAATGCAAAACACCAAGTACAGGTACATACTAGGACAATAACTTCACCGTCAAACATACTATTTCATCACAGACAGTTACAAGAAAACACTTTCAAGCCATCTTAAGACATGCCTAGTTAGATCCATCAGCTTGCAAAGTTGAGCGCCCTATTGTGGTTTTTAACACTTCACAATACAATACAATACAACTGTTATTTGATATAAAGTCTTCCTTACAAAGTTCAGAAGTGCACACTGAAGCCGAACAACCATTAAGAGCCATAGGTAGACTGGAAGAGGGAAGTTTTCTGTTTAGACTTTAAAGACGAGAGTGTAAATAAAAGTGACTGTTAAACCAATGCAGCTTGTCATTAAAGTGCCAGAAACATACACAATGACTGACGTTTGCAAATTTAAGAAACGACATACTGTACACTAGTCCAATTTCCTGAAGCGTTACCTAAAAGCATTGGGGGTATTTATTGAGAGCATTCACAAATGCTTTTATCCAAGTTATTAAACTCGATGCAGAAAGAATGTAATTCCGAGCAGACCCTGAACTTTGATTGCTTCTGGAAAGATATTCTCTGCATTCTAAAGATCGAATGTAAAATGTCTAACCATGTCCTTACCATGAGTATAAGATATACAGCATATGCCTACCTATGCAATAAGTAAGCATATGATATGATATGCCTAATCACACAACCATACGCCTAGCTATGCAATATTTACATGCAAATAACACAGAGAAACGTTATAACAGTTATTTAGAGTTTGTTTTCCAGTGGAACAACTTCCCAGAGGTCGGCCAACGTTATCCCTTCCGGCAGTTTTTCAATGGCTAGCCCCAGCTCTTCACAAAACACTGGCGAACGACCACGGCCTTTGTTCCCATCGGCAAAGTATGCCTGGAAGAATACAACATGAAAAATTTTGTTGACGAATTTGTTAAAATGGTGTTTGAAACAAAGATTTCAATTAATTTTTGTAAAACCCTTTTACATACTGTTGCCTTTTTGACTCTGTGCAGTACATTTACTAACTGTCTTGATTACCGTATATCTGTTACGTAGTCATATGTACAGTGCCATTCTGAGTTACTTAAAATGCACTATATTAAGTGCTGTCATACATACATACATGTAACAACATAGTAGTTAGCATGGAGGACTTTCAATCAAGAGGTCTAGGGTTCAAATCCTCATCAGCACAGATATTTGGTTTGAGATTTCTACTCCACCTGCACCCCTAACCAACTCATTAACAAGCACACTGACTGTACATTGTCAGTGGGAAGATGAGATGGGGGGAGGGAGAGGACTGGCCACCAGCCCTCATATGCCGAGGCTAAGAAAATGAAGTCAATAACACTTCAAACCCATGGTTGTCTCAGGGCTTCAGGGACCAATCTTTTTCTACATAACAACACAAGACCTCAACTTGAACTTTAAGGCCCGCTGTGTATCACATTTTGTGACGAAATAAAGAATATTGTAATTCAGCACATTTGATTAAATTTATAGCATATAAATAAATACTGGTGACAATAATTAACACCAGGTGGAAAAGCCTGGCAGTGGTTTGCCCACAATCCTCTTTGGGACAGACATCTCCATTCTGAACAGAAGAAAACTACTCACCGCAAATGCATCCGATTGTTCTGGTCCGGTTTCTATTTCTACGTCATCCTGTACTCGAGACACGGCCAGTTCATCTGCATTGCTTCCCTGTTCAAAACCATGAAAGAAACCATACTCCAAAATCAAACAAGAATTACTTTTTTAAACCCATTTTACAGTTGAATAAGCTGGTTCCTGCGCTTTACTTTTTTGGGCGCTACAGATATCTCGAGATTATGGTTACGATTACAAAAATATCAAACTTCAAGGTTATAAATACCGATACTCTCCTGGGTTCTCCAGTGAAGGAGTCATAATCGTAATCATAAACCGTAATTGTAAACCGTAAGCATAAACGTAATCGTAAACCGTAATTGGAAATTCCAAATTTCTAAAGCACTAGCTTAAAGCAAAGCGCAGGACACCGGCTTATTCACTAGAGATGTTCCGTGTCATAGTCGGGTTGTCCAGGGATGTCAAAGGAGGATCCAATTTCTGTAACTGTATAGTTTCTATGTAAGCTTTAGTACTTGTCTCATCCAATCTAACGAATTTTATAGCGCCACTGATAATACACTGGACATCAATTGCTGGTTGCTGCTAAACAGTGCAGATTGGTCGAGTAAAATCCAAAAGAGCAATCGATACAACTGTGAAACAGAAAATATTATTTCAAACAAGTACGTAATTAGTCACGATCCAATAGCCAACATAGACTTGGTCAATCAACCAACATGTCTGACAAACTTGTCTTACAAACACGTCTGACAAACAAATCTTAAAAACATGTCTGATAAACTTGTCTTACAAACATATCTGACAAACAAGTCTTACAAACTTGTCTTACAAACATGTCTGACAAACATCGCTGTATGCATATTCATAACAGCATTAACTTAAATCCATACAGTGATGTGCACAAAGTTTACACACACCATGTTCTCTGTTTCAAACTCGATTCCAAAGATAGGGCAGGCACTGTAGACCTTGTGCAGACTCTGGATTTCTTTAACGATTTCTTCGAGTTTCTCTTGAGGATCGACCCTAAATCCGAGCACGTAGCCACCACCCTGGACACAAGGAAAACAATCAATAAACAATACAATACAATGCTTCGTTTATTCGACATACAATGCGTACACACAACATGTGACAAATGTCGAAATGCGATAGATTCACCCCAGTCAGTCTGCTGCCCCAAAATCATCTTGGTTACCTTTGCAAAAAACATCTCGAGACTCCTTGTAATTCTAATTTTGAGAGCCATAAAGACTGGAAATATACTGAAGTTGAGTTACAGTGAAGTCTAGGAATAGATTTGAAAGTCACAACTGATGAGTAGCATTCTCAGCATTCACAATGTAAAGATGCAAAATATACAGGAATGCTGATACTTAAGTACTTTTGTGATGTTACGGTTTGGAACCATAAAAATACCCAGGCACCTTATTCCTTAAGTGGACAATTTCACACGTAGAATGTTTATACTTAGAATGTTTAGCTGTACGTAAACCAAACCACGGTTATGCAATTGGAATAATAATGAATATACTAATACTTACTTACTTACCATAAAAATACCCAATCACCAAAAAACAACCAGGCATCATAAAAATACCTAGGCACCATAAAGATATACAAATACTTACATTTTTTGAACTTTTCTCAGCTCATGGTTATCGAGACAATTCAGAAATAATAGATCAATGGAACAGAAAATTTACATATATTACGTGACCCTTCCAGAATAATTATAAAATAGGATGTTAGCAACAATGAACTTAGAATCCTATTTGTTGCTTAGTGACAACAAGTAAAGAAATTAAAACGAGACAAACTTCACCTGCTGAGTTGTTTCAATTACTAGCGCAATTCCAAACTTTGAATCACGAAGTCGGACAGATTTCTGAAATACATTTAAACCAGTTCTGTACAAGATGTCTTCCTGACATTATATCGTGTTTGTATGTTGGTATAGTGCTGTATATTAAATAGAGCACCTTTAACAATACAATACATCTGTATTTGATATTTGCCCTTCTTCCAAAGTTCAGAAGTGCACACATGACCATATGACTGAACATCGATGGTGCAGAGCAATTGTGAATGAAGGACTTGCTCATTTTGCTCAAGGTCCCCACACAGTAACCACCTCGTACTCTTCACATTACAGGCCCAGCGCTCCAACAAATTAGCCACCATGCCATAAAACCTCTCAGACAGCATCAAGCAGCAGTGAACCAGTGCAAGCAAAACTCCGTTATAAATCCTCTGGGGCCAACCCTTAACAACTGATTTTAAACCAATCCAATTTCAGTAGTGACGTTAGAATGACATCAGTTGAATCATTAAGCAGTTAGGCTAATGCTTCTCACCGTTAGGTTAATGCTTCTCACCATTAGGCTAATGCTTCTCACCGTTAGGCTAATGCTTCTTACCGTTAGGCTAATGCTTCTCACCATTAGGCTAATGCTTCTCAGAGTTAGGCTAATGCTTCTCACCTTTAGGCTAATGCTTCTCACCGTTAGGCTAATGCTTCTCACCGCTAATGAGAAGCGGTTTTCAGATGTGCATTGAAATGCACAACCAGAACAACACAAGACCAGGTTTCGAATCCACACCAGGGCAGAAATTTGGTTCGAGATATCTGCTTCGCATGTCCCTCCTAGCCAACTCAGCCATAATGAGTACAATGACTGTACATTGTCAGTGGGAAGGTACTTAACATTTAGAAACTTTGTGGAGATTAGGAATTATACTTGGAACAATAACTACACAACAAATTCACTATTATTTCTGTTATCTGTAAAATTATTATTATTACTAGTATAATTGTTTTATGCTTTACGTTTTACGATTGTTGTCAGGTCAGGAACACCTCTGAAGAGTATTCTTGAAGATGCATTACATAATTAAAATTTACACGCACAAGAAGTACGATTCCAGTAAAAAGAAAATCACTTACCATTTGCAGATACGGGATGCTCACGTTAAATGACTCATTCATGTTAGCGAACCAAACCAGGCGAACATTCGTTATGTAGAAGGTTCCCAGGTTACCCTAGAACAGAGAAACAGAAAATGGAAGAAAAATCCGTCCTCATGTCCATGACCTCACAATCCCACCCAGCCGACAGTCTGATGCGCAAAACATTTATTGCTAGAACGTTACATACTTTTTGACTGTGTTTATTAGATGTCTGTACACCTCAGTGCAATTAGCAATTGGTTAATAAAGAATATACTTAATTACTTACTTACAAAAACCCAAACTGGCCAGCCATGGTAATTAGCATCACACATTGTAACCAAGCTGGTCCAGCAGAGATTTTGACACAGAAGAGAATTTCACTTTGAAATTGCACTGTCCACTCTAAGCTTCTGTTTCAGAGACTCTAGGCTTTGCAAGGACCTCGCCTTCATACCAAAAGCCCAGTAACATGACGCCACAGAGAAAGCTTGTACTGTGCAATGAGGCACCTTGTTTAAGCCCACCCAACAATCCCAAATAGCGGCATAAAACAGCAATACTAAGAGTAATAATAATATTACAGACAACAACAATAATAGTATTTGTTGTGTAGTTACTGTTCCCAATGTAATTCCTAATCTCAAGAAATTTTCTACATGTTAAAGAATTGTAAGTTGTGCTCTGGGATAAATATACAAAAATAAAAGCAAATCCAATTGTAAATTGCAGTTAGTGACTTCTGTGGCACCAGTGTCTAGTGCACAATGCATCAACCGATAGCACACCAAAACCAAGCCGTAACCAGGTCAACATCCAGAAGATCAGTCCTTAAGATAGAATCTCCTTATCTGCAGAGTAACTGATAAAATTTATTAAGCGCCGATATTTAATGACAAAGCATCAACCGTTTTAAAGGTGTCTACGGAGATGCGTTGCCTTACTAGTGCTACTGACATCTTATCGCTCTCAACCGGCATCTGATAGTTGGACCTCACTGATAATAAGCTAAAAACTGCAAAAAAATTCCTATCGACATCAATGGCCTTTGATGCCATAAGACCTTATAAAACTGTTGGATACAATCAAAATCGCCGATTTATAGGTCGATACAAAACGCCGCAGAGTGTACTGCGCTTTTAGACACCTTTAAAACGGTTTTCATCGACTCTATATAAACAAGAGAGTTTAATTATGAAGTATTAACATCGTCATATATTTGTTTAATTGCCCAGTTGAACTTGCAGTGGAAATTGTAATTGTAATTAGTAACTTTTATTGCGCCGGTGTATAAGCACAAGGCATCAACCGATGGCATACCAATACCAAACCGTAATCAGGTCAACATCCAGAAGATCAGTCCGTACGACAGAGAGGCAGCCTATGGTGGATAAGCAATTTGAAAGAGGCAAGTTTTAAGCTGAGAACGAAATGACACAAGAGACTGAGCAAAGTGCACAGACACAGAAGAGAGTTACAATGGTTCAAGATGATCGTGTTTTGGGTATGTTCGAGTGGTCAGACGTTTGTGAAGATAAGCCATTCTAGCACTGAGATGCGGTAGCTGATTGGTTACATGGAGAGTACAGGTTTGAGACGATAACTTTGCAGGGACGGTTACTGTGCAGGGACCTTGAGCAAGTCCTTCACTCATTATTACTCAGTGCCATCAACTGATGCTTGGTCATTAAATAGTGGCGCTTAATAAAAGCTTAATAATAACAAAGTCTGCTCTCTCTCTTGTGTGGGCCAGTGTGGCACAGTGTTTCGATCCTTCTCGATAAAAATCGTATCATATCTAGTAATTTATAAGGCGCCTCTCGCAGTATAAACTATTCAGAGGCGCCCTCAGTGCACGAGCACCGTGGAAACAGAAACGTCTTGAGCAAGCGAGTAGATGCAGGGGAGATTCCCATCATAAGTTTAGTTCGAAGTCGAGATGGAAGACCATTCCAGGCAGAGGGACCTGTTACAGCAAAAGCTCGACGTTCCTAGTATGAGGAACAAAGATATCAAGACGGCCAGTAGAGCACAAAGGATGAGCAAAAGTTGTAGAGAGAAAAAAAAATAACAACAGTAGTAGCAATAATAAGAAGAGCAGCAACAACTGAAGTAATGGTAGTGGTAATTTCAAATTTATATAGCACCACTTTAAGAAGTACTCTGTACCTGATCACTGGAAAGGTTGTACACTCCAGTCACCTCGTTGTACTTCTGCTCCAGTGGAAGCATTCGCAGCTGTCGGTTGTCAATGATCGCACCGCGAAGTTTCAGCTCACGATACATTTTCGACGTCTCGTATGCTCTTCAACATTACAGCATACGTCACCACGAGTGTAGTTTCATTGAGAACTTACAAAGCACTAATTCATGGACGTTCCCAACAGTGGCACTCTGTCCCACACTTAATGTATCAGGACATTTATGTAGAGCCCTTACAACTTTTATCAAAGGAATGTTTAAACCCCATGGAAAAGATCGTACTCGACCTATCGGGGTAGACTTCTACAAGATGGTCAAGCACTCAAGTATATCTTAAAATGTGATAGAGTTTCAGCCCTCAGTATTTTCAACAACTAAGCAAACAAACCAGCAACCACGAACCAGGGATCGCGAGTGACGATATGAAGACAGCAATGCAAGAAAGGGAATGAGACGTCACTGAGCTCTCCACTTGAAATTAATTTGACTAGTTAGTAACTTCTGTTGCGCCGGTGTCTAATGCACAAGGCATCAACTGATGGCACACCAACACTTATCTGTAATCAAGTCAATATCGAGAAGAACAGTCTGTTAAGATAGAGAGACAGCCTATGGTGGATAAAGAGACAATTATACACTGTTGACCTGTGAATCGATAGATCTAGAGTAAATCGAAGCGACGGAGTATTGATAGTAAAGAAAGCTTCATTGAGTTCCACTAGAAATGAAACAAGTTTTCTTCAATGTTCCAACCTCAACGTTACATGTATATTCATAGTCAAGCTTTTTAACCTGTAATTCAATTTGACCAGGATTTAAAAATAAATGTTCAGATGTTCGGTGCCTACCGATGAACTGCTATGACTGAGGTGAAGAGGCGAGGTGAACCCGGAACCTAAACCAATAAAAACAGAAAATATTTAATGCTATTTGTTAGAAAAATCGAAATAAATACCTAAAATCTGCGAAATGCTATTGGTAATGTTTAGGCCTACCTAACATACGAACATTGCATAGATCTGATATCTGCTAGATAGCCATGTTATATTACTTTTGTGGGGTTCTTAGAATGTGCTATACAAGAGTTCTTCAATCACAACTGCTCACCACCATCGATTGAGGCTTGGTCATAGTAATAATAATAATAATAATAATAAGAAGAAGAAAAATAATAATAATAATAATAATAATAATAATAATAATTACAATAACAACAAGCTCACAAGATTCGTAAAGATGAATTCGAAACGCGTGTTGTTCGCCTTCGTCAGAACAAACAAAGCTTCTGTGTTGCCACGCAGTTTCTGCAAAATAAATGAGAATGTGCTTTAAACAATGAAAATGTTCCTAATGCTAATTCTGGTCCTGCAAAAGTTAGTTCTGTACTGCAGCCTCCTTACAAAGCTGCCTTTAGCAGCCAGAGCAAGCACGGTTACAATGAGGTTTCCATTGCAATTAGGCCTGAAGTAAATTTTGAATCAACATTCTTAACTGCACTATGTGAGAATTCATTTTATAATGAATGAATCATCTTATAAGAAGGTTTTAGTGTATGTATGTATGGATGCGTGTATATTCACATGTACACATCATCATTAAGAAAATTTTGAACATGCACAAAGTCACACAGAAATGCGAACCTGAGGGAGTTAGTCAGTCGCCAGGTGAAGAGCAGTTACATATCCAGATGCTTGCAACCAATGAGAAATAATGACTTTTGAGGCATTTCTTGTAGGAAGAATACGAGTATGTATTATGTATACACGATGTATGTATGTATGTCTAAGTTTGCATCTGGCTATCTATATCGTGCTTCTTAAGAACCTCAAAAACAGACTGAGAACGGTGTGACTTAAGAAATGTTGAATGTGATTTTAAGTGCCAGACATGTACATGAAACACATAACATGGAGGTAAGATAGAACTCCCTTACCGACTGCGCAGTTCTTGCTGTGACGCTGAGAACACAGTTTAGGCCGACAGCTGCAAGAACGAAAACAGAGTTTGAAAACAGAATGACTCTCAACAACAATCAGCATAGCATTAAATTTTTTATTTAAATATTAAAGTGTTTAAAAAATTGTTTTCATTACTTAATTGAAGACACTTAAAAAACGATGATTACTACAACCTACCATTCATGCAACTGCACCCAAACAGAAGTCAAATAAGTATATATCAGTTAGATAAAATCTGTAAAGACCTTGTAATCTGGTGTAACATACTTTGGTGTCGCGTACTTTGGTTCAATACAATATAACAGTTTGGATCTTTGACAGAAAGTACCAGCAAGTAATTCTGTACTTACAGAGATTCACTTTTGCCATCGTTTGCGACTGCCATAGCAGCCTCAGGTTCGTAATCAGGAGACGACCTGTGTAAACACAGTTAAAGCAAATGACGTCTTTGTTTTATCAGCAGCAAAACAGCTAAATGTCTACCTGCCTGACCCCTTTGGATCTTGACAGGGAACTGACTTCTACCATTTTGTTTTGACTAAGCACCTGCAAATAAGCTGGTTCCTGCAACTTCACTTTATTGGGCACTGTACAAATCTTGAGATTACGATAAATGTGTAGATTCCAAGTAGATTCCAAGGATTTGGAATCATGGCATATGTGAATATCTGGTGGTTAGCATTCTGGATTGTCAACTGAGGTCGGAGGTTAAAATCCCCACCAGGACAGAAATTTCTTTTAAGATTTCATCTCCACCTGCACCCCAGCAAACCAACTCAGCTATTAATGAGTACAATGACCATGAACTGTTATGGGAAGATTAGGTAGCGAGGGAGAGGACTGGCCACCACCCTAATACACTGAGACTGAGAAACATGAAAACTGAAGTCGCTACCACTTCATACCCACGGCTCTTTGGACAGTTTGAAAAAGTTGGATGGCAAGATAAGCTTTTGCTACCAACTTTTCTGTCCAAATTGTAAACATATGATAAAATTAAATTTAATTAAAATAAGGCAAAACCACCAGACTATCAACATTTAAGGCACTAATGCCATATTATAGTTCATTTGCAATTCCACTTGTATTACAGTTCCTATTTTAGCGCATAAGCGGTGTATTTAGTTATATATTAACTTGTGCCTTATAAATCTTCATATAATAATAATAATAATAATAATAATAATAATAATAATAATAATAATAATAATAATAATAATGAAATATTTCCAATTTGCAGCATTTTGATTTGTTACCTTTGCTGGCTGACTTTCTCCTCATATGAAGAGCGAGTCATCCGACTTTTTAAATCATTCTGACACCCAATGTATCATTACCTCTGTCACCGTTGTTGCCCTTTGTATCTTCGATCGAGTCAAGATGATCGATGAGTTTCTCACCAGGTCGCAGTTTAAGATCTCTTTAATAAAATAAAAGCCAGAAACAGTGGAAATACACACAAGAATGCAATCGCTTCATCTAACCACTGTTTAAATACCCATTATCTTATTAGGCAAATTAAAGTTGCCTTGTATCAACTAGTCTAGTGATGATTAGCATGCCGGATTATGAAACCACTGCAGGAACTTTGTTTTGAGATTTTGGTTCCACTTTCGCCCCCTAGCAAATCAGCTGCAATGACCGCACGCTGTCAGTGGGAAGCTTATACAGCAAGCAGGGGAGCTGGCCACCCACCCTTATGTGCAGCGGCTAAACTAAAATAAAGTCACAAATAATTCATACTGCCGCTGCCTCTCGGGACTCGGGAGTATTAGCTTACAATACAGGACTGCTCTTTTCTCTTCTCACCTTGCCTGGAAAAAATATATCTGCATTAGGATGCTCAGTAGAAGCGCTAAATATTTTGTTCCACTGTGCTACACGAACACCTCTGAAATGACAGAACTTCATTGCATAAAAATGCCTTGGAATTGCGTTCTGTTAGCCACAATCGGGATGCCGACCGGCAAGAAACGCAGTTTAAGACATAGCGCGTTCGTGGAGGCAATAACTATTACATTACTTCTACGGCAGAGTTTGTTATATTCTTTCTGTAACATCACTGATATTGCAATATTTTAACTAACTGGAGATTGACGTCGAATCGTACATCGCGATCCTGCCACAAAGTATCGGCCGCCATCTTCAAACAAACAGTCGCCAGAAGAATGTTAAGCCCGTAACACAATAGCCAACTACGCTTAGAGTCAGACGCAGGTCTGTCTGCCATAGGCTTTAATTTGAATCGGACAGAAAATAATGAAAATGTCCCATTTACGAGCCATAAAAACGCACAGATTCCAAAATTTATATGTGAGCTCAATTATTTTAATTCTAGATATATTATTAGTCCATACATATACAGGGTTTGAATTTTCAAATTTGAACTAAGGGGGTTGAAAATTCTTACATTCAGGGCTATCCCGAACAGAATTTCTTACACGTAGGGCCTACCTAAAACCGATACGCTTATCCGTGATAAATTGTGGTTGTGCCTATCTAAAACCGGTATACGTGCTACATTGTATGGGTGTACGTGTAGCCTGGACAGTAGGCCATATTCGATCCTCAGCTGTGCCAAAACTCGAACAATGAAGAATAGATAGGCCTATTCATTGGAAAACTCGAGTTTTATTTTCAGAAGATTTACAAATCTAGCAAAAAAGTATCACTAAACAGCCGCTGAAAGCTGTGCTGGGGAAATTGACTTGACTCCAAAGCTCTTTTTTGGAATTAACTGGGGGTTGAAAAAAAATGAAGGGGTGAACCCTCACCAGTCTCCACCCTCTCTGAAAATTCAATCTCGTCCTCAACGCAACCCGTTTTAACAGCAGCAACAAAACTCGGACCTCAAATGGACGTCGATTTCTGAACAACCCTCGGATACGACGCAGCGCTCGGTAATAAGCTGGCGCTTTGCGCTTAGCTTTAGATCGAATGGCGCTTTAGAAAATTAGAGTAATTATAGGCCTACGACTAGACCTACGATCCCTGCAGGGAGTTCACTGTTCACGGGCCGTTTTGAGGCTTCCCTGCTAGAGTAGGCCTAAAAGTAAGTATTTACAACCATCTAGTTTAAAAATGCGAGTGTTTGTCTTCTATTAACGAAACGTTACTTAGCCCTATTATAGGTCAAAGCAGGGGCGTAACTGTGGTCTAAAAAGTGTGGGGTACCAATTTCTTTCCGCCTTCGTATTTCACATGAAAACCATCTCTGGGAAGGCACAGTAATAAAATATTTATTTATTAATTTTTATTCCGGATATTTCTATAGCGCCTCTCCCAGTCAACTACTACTCAGAGGCGCTCCCGACTGCAGCATTTGATACTGTGCCGGAATTTTCACGCCGAAGCGCCACGAGCAATTGCGAGTGAAGGACTTGCCCAAGGTCCGTACGCAGCTGCTAGAGTGGGATTCGAAACTGCAACCCTCCGGTCGCAAGGCGCCGAACTTACCACTGAGCCACCACGCCCCACAAATATTGATTAACATTGTTTAAAAAGTGGGGGTACGGTACCCCCAGCCCAAAAAGTCTGGGTGTTAGAAACTTCATTTTCTTAGCCTCGGCATAGGCCTACAAGGGTGTGCCTTCCCTCGCCGTCTCATCTTAATTCTCACCGACAGTAATACTCATCAGAGCTGATTCGGCTATTGGGCGCAGGTGGAGCAGAAATCTCGAACCAAATTTCTACCCTGGTGGGGATATAAACCCACGACCTCTCGATCGACAGTTCAGCAACCATGCACGAGCACGAAGTATAAGTTAGAATCAAATACTACTACTGCTCTTTGAAGACAAGGCGCATTTACTTAACTTGCATGCATTAATGGTTTAATGTCGAGAAGCCTATAGACTTTTGTTTTTTGGATGCATTATCCACTCACGAACATTAAATCATGATATAACTTGAGTTTCTCACAAGTACATTTACTTAATGTCACTTGGCTGCACTTAAATAAGTTGCTGCCATTATCATGCACGATTAAGGCGAATGGAGCAGGCCTACGCGCTGATTGTACATGCTCAAAATTGCATGGTCCGACTTATATTAACCTATAATTTACTTTGTTCATCACTGAAGAAAATTTTGATCTAGTTTTAGTCCTCTGTGATATTGCTAATCATTGAAAGTCGCTGTCGTGTTGTTGTGTACACGGTCACTGTTGGCCGCAGTGTATGCCCAACAACAGGTTACGAACCTGTTGTCTATGCTTGCATAATTTGCATAATTTAAACGAACTATCAAAGACTATTACTTGCGTAGAGTGTAAGAATGAATGCCACTTCAAGTGTTATATGGAGGAATGCAAATCATGTGCACCTATGGAAACCTGGTTGTGTGAAAGCTGTTTAATTTATCTGTTTCCATTTAACTGTATCCTAAGCAATAACGATTTCCTGGCAACTGTATGTGACAATAGCATAAACTCTGATTATCTCATTGAACTAGGTGAGGGACCAATGTTGGATGTATTTACTGATGACTCTGATGACCATCCTCTCTTAAATAATAGTGATATAAATCCTGACTCTAACCTCTATGCAGGTCTAACTTGGGATAGTCCTTACTGTACACCAGACTCTATGTCAGTGAATCTAAAGGCCGTCTCTCACTTCGATGTCATGCACCTGAATTGTAGAAGTATATTGAACAAGTTAACGGACATTGTGGACTTATTGGTGCAGCTCCCTGTCTCTGTGTTAGCTCTCACGGAGACCTGGCTCGACGCTGACTTGACCGAACAAATAAGCATACCTGGTTATCACTTTGTCCACAGGTCGAGAGCTACCGGCGGAGGCGGTGGGGTTGGGTTGCTAATAAGGGAGGGCATTTCTTTTCAAGTACTGGACATGGCATCGTACAATCCTGCTCCCAAAACTTTTGAAGGACTATTTATTAATGTTTTGTTTAAGAAAGGTACATGTTTATTGGCAACCATTTATAGATCCCCCGGTGCTAACCTTGAGGAATTTTGCGATGAATTTGAGCTCATATTATCTAAAGTAGCACATAAGAATAAGCAAATAATTATTATGGGTGATTTCAACATTGATTTACTTCGCGCAGAGAATCACTTTGGAACTAGTTTGTTTTTGGATGGACTATCCACTCATAATCTATTACCCACGATAACAAGGCCCACAAGAATTACTGCTCACTCGTCAACACTGATCGATAATATATTTACAAATGCATGGTCTAATATTATTCAATCTAAGGTTATTATCTCTGACATATCCGACCATTTCCCGGTCTTAGCCAGTTTTGACCTAGAAATGCATAATTGCCAGAATACTCCACAGAGGGACGGTCGGCTAATTAACGAGGAGAGAAAAAAGATCTTCCATGCTAGTCTATCTGAAACCGATTGGAACCCAGTACTGGAGGCCTGCCATAGCGAAAATGCCAATTTGGCATACGATTTGTTTATAACAAAATATAAAAATAGTTATAACGAAGCATTTCCTTATATCCCGTGCAAGAATAAAAGTAAAATCATGCTTAAACACCCTTGGATGACACGAGGGCTTCTCAAGTCAAGGTGGAAAAAGGCTCGCCTATATCTGAGTTATATAAAAAAACCTACCCCTGCAAATAAAACCAAATTCACGACTTATAGGAATAAATTTAAAACTATTAGAAATAATGCGGAAAAGAGCTACTATTTGGCTGAGTTCACAAAGCATAGTAGTAATTTAAAAAAAACATGGAATCTCATCCGCTCAATTATAAAAATGGGTGAGCAGGACTCAACAATAGAATCGCTCAAAATTGGTGGCATTGAGAGTGAGGATCCTCAAATTATGGCGAGTGCATTAAACAACTACTTCTCCAGCATCGCCCAATTGTTAGCTGAGCAAGTTCCAAAATCCAAATTCTCCTTCACAGACTACTTAAATCCACCCATGCCTTGCTCCTTTGGATTAATCCCTACCTCCCCAGAGGAACTTCTGAACCTGAGCACTACTATTCGTACCACCCACAGTAAGGGGGCTGATGATATCGACCCCTGTATAGCTGCTCCTAGCTTATCTCTTATTGCTCCTATGATGGCAGAAGTTATTAACTGCTCTCTAAATACTGGGGTAGTACCCCAAGCAATAAAAATTGCAAAGGTGATTCCCATTTATAAAAAAGGAAATAGGAACGACATTACCAACTATAGACCCATTTCTATCCTCCCCTATTTTGCTAAATATTATGAAAAAATAATGACTGATAGGCTCACAAAATACGTTGAAAAATCCCACATTATATTTCACTCTCAGCACGGCTTCCAATCGGGTCATTCACCATCTTTGGCATTACTCAATATGTATGACAAAATTTCGGATTCTTTCGAAAAGAATGACTACTCCATAGGTATCTTTCTTGATTTAGCAAAAGCTTTCGATACCGTGGGTCATGATATACTCCTACAAAAGCTGTCTTCTTACGGTATCCGAGGCGTCCAATTAGCATGGTTCACTAGCTATCTAGAAAATCGCCATCAATATGTTCTATGCAATGGCTCACAGTCTGACCTAAGAAAAGTAAAATTTGGGGTCCCACAAGGTTCGAATTTAGGTCCTTTACTCTTTCTCCTCTACATAAACGATCTCCCCAATGCATCTCCTGTTCTGTCATTTATCTTATTTGCAGACGACACCAACGTCTTTTATTCTAATAAATCTTATCATACATTAATTCAGATTGTGAATGCTGAACTAGAATCGATAGCTGAATGGTTCTCTGCCAATAAACTCTCCTTAAATTTAGAAAAAACTGCTTTTATTCTCTTCAAGTCACATAGGAAATTGTGTCCCTCTGATATCTCTCTGAGGCTTTCCATAAGTAATACTATTATTACTCAGGTTAATTCTACCAAATTTCTTGGGGTTCTTGTTGACCAACACATGACTTGGAATGATCACATTAAAAGCATTTCAGCAAAAATTGCCCGAAACGTAGGTATAATATATCGTGCCTCCAACAAGCTCCCACCCTCTGTACGAATCCAATTGTATTATTCTTTAATATACCCGTACTTGACGTACTGTAATATTGTTTGGGCTTCAACTTATAACTCCAGACTCAGGAAATTGATAGTATTGCAGAAACGAGCTGTACGCCTCATCGCTGGAACCCCATGGGGCTCGCACACCGACCCAATTTTCTCATATTTCAAATTACTAAAGTTCCATCAGATAAAAACATTTCAGACCGGAGTTTTTATGTATAGATTTGTCCATGACCTTTTACCTCCGAAATTTAAAGGCATGTTCCGCCTCGGATCGGAGATCCACTCCCACTTTACTAGGACTGCAAAAAATTATCGTAATATATATGCACACTCCAACTCCCGTAGATTTTCTATCAAATTCACAGGACCAGGTGTTTGGAATGTACTTCTTCCCTCTATCCAACAGGCAAAAACTCTGCAAGGGTTTAAAAGAATGTTACGACTGTATCTAATTGATGATAGTTCAAATTTATAATTGATCGTACTTTACTCACTGCGCATTAGTTAAGTCTTTAGTTAAGTGTTTGTGTTCTCCGGTCATGGTTTTTCCTCTGTATTTGATTCTGATTTGTCTTTTTCTTTTGTTTTTGTTGTTGTCAGTATACATGAATCATGACTGGAGTACTCGACAACATGTTTAAGCAATGTATAATAAATCAAGGTGTGAACCGCGCTGTTCAAACTATAAATTTCTTTTCACAGCAAATAGGTGTCCCTATTAGCGGGATTATATCCCTTCTGGGCCTACCGTTGTTACCAAACTGTTATCCTAAAAGTGTAATTGTATTTGCCTTGATTGTACATATCTGGTATCAATAAAAAAAAAAAAAAATTAAATACAACACCAAAATTATATGCTGCACCGTATAAAAGAACTGATGAAACGCATAGGCCTATATATTTGCAATTACTAAATTATTTTGAACTAGCTGGATTATCCGGCGTTGCCCGGGGTTATAAGTTTCAATCCCTGCACACCCACCACCCACCACCACCCCCCCCACCACCACCACCCCCCCACCATCCACCCCCCCACCATCCACCACCACCCCCACCACCACCCCCCACCCACCACCCCACCCCTCCACCACCCCCACCCACGACCTCCCACCCCCACCATCCACCCCCCATCACCACCCCCACCCACCACCCCGACCCCCCATGCATGCATCCAATGCAGTAATCCTAATGTCACTGCAGGGACTGCATCCAATGCAGTAAGCCTAATGTCACTGGATGGACGGTAATTTTCCTATCGCTTGGGGCGATGTTTTGGCCGTTTTTCACCATGGTAGCGGTGAAAACGGGGGTCGCCAACCCCTCCACTGGGTGTCCGAAACCGAGGCCGACCCAGTAGTGAAGGTTTCGAGTGAAAAGGTGCAAAATTGTAGAAGTTAAGCCCGGTCAAACAGACACACACACACACAGAATTCTCGCTTTATTAATATAGATGAACATGTTCATAACACAAAGTAAAACAGAAAACTGCTCACACCGTAAGCTTCAACAGAATTAAAAATTCCCAAAGGTTTAACAAACGTCTATTTTTCAAAGGTAGGCTAATATCAGCGAACATCTCCATGTATAAATTTCAATATCATCAATACTCCCTAGGAGTCTAATTAAAAACCAATTAACTGCTTAAACAGCCAATCTTTCCTTGTATTAAATCTCTTGCTTAAGCACAAACGCAAAAGACGTAATATAAAAACAGGATGATGCAATATGTTGAACGACCGAACAACTATTCTTGTGTTTCACAAAAAAGCCCCGAAATGCAAACCCTGGATGTAGATTATTGGAAGATCGATGCATTGACAGTTAGGAACAACGTGTGAACTTTGCAACATTCCCAGACATTTCAGTTCTCTTTGGTCACAACGTGTATGCTCACATTTTAATTTCTTTCAGCAAATGCAATCTGTTCTGGCTCTTCTCTTATTGATCACAGCGACTATTCCGTTCATTTTAATCACCCTCTTTTCTAATCAGGAGTTTAATTCCATTTGTTGAACTGTACTTCTACTGCATGTTAGTCAGATTTCTGGTAGGTCAAACAAGTGTTTTTTCTGTTTGCCATGCCATTTTGTTGCTGAAATTTATGTTTTATACACAGAGTGTTTAGTATGTCCAAAAATTGAAAGAAGCCCAAAGGAAGCACACAATTCATGTTTAAATAAATTTTCAGTCTGCAACTCTGAAGAGATACGCATGTATAATTCAGCACAGTTCAACTAAACGCATCAGGTAGAGAAAAGCTTTGAATAGAACAATGTACTTGAAATTCCTTCTCTATTTCAAAGAATCACATAATCCACATCCATACGATTTTGCCACAAAAGATTGTACATCTTAATTAGATTTCGATTTGCTCATATCCAGAGATTCTCCAGCTTTAATCTTCTTCAGAAGATCTGCAGTTTCTTTACAGCCATGGCACATATTTCTCAAGAAAGGTTCATTTCTTCTATAATTAGCACCTGGACCACTTAATGAGATGCGTTGAATAGAAATGATAGCACTTACATTTCTTTTCAATTTGGGATCTTGAGGTGGTACACCTGAAAGGGTGGATTTCATCATTCTGAACCAAGCAGTACCTTCGTTCAAAGGTTTCTCCCATGTGTAAGACTTTTCATTTGTATGGGTTCTTCTGCGTTTCTTTAGATTTCTATGTTCTTGGAATGACTTGTGACAGATCTCAGATACACATGGATCTTTTTCACTAGAATGAGTTTTCATCTGTCGCTTTGGCATATTCCGTTCTGCATTTGATTGCTGGCATAACTGGTATTTGCTTGTTTTTCTCCCAGTATGAGTTCTTATGTGTCTTCTATAACCAGTAGAAAGTGAAAACGATTTCTCACACAAGTGACACATGTATGGTTTTTCTCCTGTATGGGTTCTCATGTGGCTCTTCAGATTACTAACCTGTGCAAATGATTTTGAACAAAACTGACATTTATGTGGTCTTTCTCCTGTATGAGTTCTCATGTGACTCTTCAGATAGCTTAAATGTGCAAACGAATTCTGACATAACTGGCATAAGTGTGGTTTTTCTCCGGTATGAGATCTAACATGACATTTCAGATGGCCAACCGTTGCAAATGATGTCGGACAGAAATGACATTTGTATGGTCTTTCTCCTGTATGGGTTCTCATGTGATTCTTCAGATCATTAACTTGTGTAAATGATTTCTGACATAACTGACATTTGTATGGTCTTTCTCCTGTATGGGTTCTCATATGACGTGTCATACTACCAACATCACTAAATGATTTCAGACATAAATGACATTTGTATGGTCTTTCTCCACTATGAGTTCTCATGTGACTCTTCAGATTACTAGCATTTGCAAATGATTTCTGACATAACTGGCATTTGTATGGGCTTTCTCCTGTATGAATTCTTGCATGCCTCTTCAGATTACTTAAAAGTGAAAATGAATTTCGACATAACTGGCATAAGTATGGCTTTTCTCCGGTATGAGATCTAACATGACTTTTCAAATGGCCAACTGTTGCAAATGATTTCTTACATAAGTGACATGTGTGAGGTCTTTCTCCACCATGAGTTCTCATGTGAACCTTCAGATTATAAACCTCTGTAAATGATTTATGACATAATTGACATTTATGTGGTCTTTCTCCTGTATGAATTCTTACATGCCTCTTCAGATAGCTTAAATATGCAAATGAATTCTGACATAACTGGCATGAGTATGGCTTTTCTCTATTATGAAACGTAACATGACTTTTCAGATGGCCAACTGTTGCAAATGATTCCTTACATAACTGACATGTGTGAGGTCTTTCTCCACTATGAGTTCTCATGTGATCCTTGAGAGTATTAACTTGTGTAAATGGTTTCTGACATAATTGACAGTCATATGGTCTTTCTCCTGTATGAATTCTTGCATGCCTCTTCAGATCGCTTAAATATGAAATTATGAATTCTGACATAACTGGCATAAGTATGGCTTTTCTCCGGTATGAGATCTAACATGACTTTTCAGATGGCCAACTTTTGCATATGATTTCTGACATAAGTGACATTTATATGGTCTTTCTCCTGTATGGTTGTCACGTGACACAACTTCTTAGCAATGTTCAATTCTGTGCGAACAATATCTGACATTTCACACTTTTAGTCTTCCCTAGAATGGGTTCGAGTTTCAGTCATCAGATTTACATTTAAACTTGCGCATAACAATGTTTGACGTAATGGTTAGCTGTTTATCTTTAATTCACCATGAGTTTTTATAGCATTTAAATATGAAAATTTCAAGACAAATTTTCCGTGGAAATGCTTTCTAAAATGGTGTAACCGTTCATTAATATCCAAAATGATTAGCTGGTCAGTATGTTGCAATTATGACATTTCTCCTGTCTTCATTCAGTATGCTATTCCAACTACCGATTCGCTGGTTTCTTGAAAGTGTTACGAGACTGTTCGAAGTTCACAGTTGTGACACCTGTAATTTTAATCGTCACTGGAAAATTAGAGAGTGCCACTTTGAGCAAGAAACTAGTCAGAGATGCTCTCAGCTCCAACCTAAACGACAATGTTATTAAGAACAGAAATATAATGAATACCGGTACGTGAAACAATGCAAAAGAAAGCCACGGCAGTTTCTCTACTCCCTTTTAGAGGTCACGCCCATATAGCACAAGAACAGAAGGGCAAAGGCACAACCAGTGTGAGAATTACATAAAAAAAACCTGGGGATCAGACTATGATGAGTTTGATTCAGATGAATTTGACTTTATCCGGTTTTTGCAAACTAAGAAAATTCAAAAATGAAATAGAAAGCTTAAACTCCTCAAAGTGATGACATCCCCAAATTTATTAGTATACATTGCACATGGTCACAAATCTCACAATAAACCAGAGCACTACTTTATTAGTAATCCACAATATGAATTGTGAAAGAAAATGCTAAAATATATGCACAATATATTCACACTAGCACAACTGGGGGTTATAAACGACCTCCCGGAATGTGCAATGGATGCAGAAAGTTGAAATGTTTCATAAGTGAGATGGACTATGCTTATATTCAGACCTGTTGTCCTCGAGACCAAGGTCTTGGTCTCGAGTGCACTCGAGTTCGTTTTTAAAAGTCTTGGTCTTGGTCTTGAGACCAAAGATCTTGGTCTTGGTCTTGGTCTTGAGGTTCAAAGTCTTGGTCTTGGTCTCGCAAGACCATTAGACCAAGACCAAGACCGGCTGTCAATACGAACAGTCATTTAACAAAACTCAAGAATTTAAAAATTCATCAAGCCTGTTTGCATCATAGCCTACGACAAATATCTACGGATAGATGCAAGTCTTGTTGGTTAGGAAACCCTTCGGCAGCAGCAGTTATAAATGCTGTATCTGGAAGCCCTGACGAGACTTTTTCTGAAGCCAGGCGGTCCGATAAACCATGGGAGGATTTGAAAAAGGCTCACGATTTGTACATTTATATCCAGCGCTTGAAAAGCTACTGTGTGTGCCAGCGACTTCAGCTCCTATGGAAAGTATTTTTCACATGGTGGAATTTTTATGAGGCCTAACAAGACACGTCTTGGTCAGAAAATTCTGAGCGAATTGGTTTTTATAAAATACAAAAGGCATTTGGAATAACATTTTGCATGAAGGACTTTTGTAAATACGAATTCGGAAATCTCTGCAGTCTGCATTTAAAGTTAGTTTGCTTGAGAAAAATAAAAGGCTTACGTTTTCAATAAAATAGCCACTTAACAATTTTTTTGGTAAGGAAAAAAACTGAATGTGATTTTTTGGGTCTTGGTCTTGAGGTTCAAAGTCTTGGTCTTGGTCTCGAGGTTCAAAGTCTTGGTCTTGGTCTTGGTCTCGAGGTTCAAGGTCTTGGTCTCGAGGTTCAAAGTCTTGGTCTTGGTCTCGAGGTTCAAGGTCTTGGTCTTGGTCTTGATCTCGAGGTTTAAGGTCTTGACAACAAGACTGCTTATATTGACAATGACGACGGCAAACGCTAAAATACTGCAGGATTCAGCTAGCTGTGAAACTAGCATGTGTTAATAAAGAGTAGACCTACATTATAGAGAAGGAAAAATATAATCGATAAATTGTGAAAACTGATTGATAAATAATAATCCAGCGATTAATTTGAATTAATGGTACTTGTCGGTTTCACGACCACCAAAGTTTCATCGTGTCGGTTTCACGACCACCAAATTTTCATCGTTCATCCCGCTTCTACTTTAATTAACATTTTAATCATTCATCCCGCTTCCAGTTTAAATTAACATTTTAATCGTTCGTTCCGCTTCCATTTTAATTTACATTTTAATCGTCATCCCGTATCTAGTTTAATTTACATTTTAATCGTCATCCCGTATCTAGTTTAAATTTACATTTTAATCGTTCATCCCGCTTCCAGTTTAATCAACATTTTAATCGTTCATCCCGCTTCCAGTTTAAATTAACATTTTAATCGTTCATCCCGCTTCTAGTTTAATAACGTGAAATATAAAGTTAACTTCATGTTGTGGTGTTTTCTTTCGGTGTGTTTGGTGGTCGTGAAACCGACAAGTACCGAATTAATTGTTAACGGTAGGTTTGACGCTTACCTTGTAGAATATGTCCCTGACGTCATTGCAAAGAGGTTATTGAAGACGTGTCGATTTAGATTCTACGCAAACAAAGAGTTTTTATTGTGGGCAAGGGGTGTACAGTCATGAAACAGTTATTAACAGCTAGACATAAAAAGTTTACAGCTTTACATTACGTAAAACATTTGGTTTTTCAATTAATTCATTTTGCGAGGAATTTGCACACTATCAGTAACACAGATAAGGCACGGATAGGCCTAATAGATAAGCAATTGCGCGAAGATCAATTAGTTATTAGCAAATATAGCCTTATGAATGACCGAATGTAGGCCTATCACGTCACACGACCCTTCGTTGCCGACCCTTCGTGAACTACATTGGCTTCGCATATATAAGCTCGCATAAACTACAAAATCTGTCTTCTAATGTACCGAGTCTACACAAACTCTTCTCCGTCATAGCTTTCTTCACTTGTTAGGCCTACACCTTGTTTCTCTCTCCAGTCCAGAGGAGGAATAGGGGGCCTATGTTCATCGTCCCAAGGTGATTTTGCTGTCACACGATCACTCAAAAAACTTGATAACAGAGCATTTGCGATAACCGGCCCGGCTGAGTGGAAAAAACTTCCAGATTTCATCCGCAGATACTTAACATTATCGACCTTTAAAACCAACATTACAACTTATTTTTAAGATAATTATACTACGATTGATTTTCTGATACGCGCCTCCTGGAATTCGGACTTGGACGTTTTTTGGACTACTCTCTGGAAACCCCCTCTGATCTGACGTAGCGCTCGTGAATAGGCTGGTGCCCTGCGCTTGGCTTTCGAGTGGCGCTTTAGAAGTTTGGAGATTACGAATCGTAATCGTAATTTACGATTACAATTAATAATTATATTAAGGTCTACCCGGTAACGCGAACAGCACTCTGTCAAAATCGATATACTTATATATATATATATATATATATATATATATATATATATATATATATATATATATATATATATATATATATATATATATATATACTTCTAGCTGAAGTATTTCAAGCCTTTGATCGTGGCCAGGTCACTTTACTTGCTCTTTACGATATGCAGTGCTGGCTTTGATACTGTAGACCATACCATCCTCTTAGACCGATTATCTAAATCTTTTGGCATTGCTGACTCTGCTCTTCTTTGGTTTCGCTCATTCTTTACTGATCGCTCTGTTTCTGTTGTTTTTGGACGTATACCCGCTCTCCTTGGACCCACATCCCGTATGGACTACCTCAGGGCTCTGTCCTCGCTCCCCTTCTGTTCATTCTGTATACCTCGGAGCTAGCTGGGGTTCTTGGTCCAATGGGTGTTTCGTCTCACCAATACGCTGATGACACACAGGCTTACCTCCATGGTCCAGCCAACTCAGCTGCTCTTATGGTTTAACGCAAATTGGAGGGTTCCTCTGCTCTTGATCTCTGGTTGTCCTCAAATTGCCTCCGTCTTAACTATGATTCATGCTCTGATCTGCACTAGGATTGAGTACGGAAACGCTGTCTATATTGGCGTCTCCTCTACTAATACATCTAAACTTCAGTCCATCCTTAATGCTGCTGCTCGCCTCATAGGGGGCATCATGAAGTTTGCCCATATGTCTTCCTTCATCCGGGACTCCCTTCACTCACCAAAGCATCCAATTTAAGGTCCTTTCCCTCATGCGTAACTGTCTTGTTGGCTCAGCTCCGCTGTATATCTCAGGGCTTACTGTACCAGTACCCCAGTTTCCAGTTTGCCTGGTCGGGCCTTTCTCCGGTCATCTGCCCGAGGCCACTTGCTAGTTCCTTGGATGCGCACTGCTACTGCCCAGTCCCGTAGTTTTGCGGTTGTGAGCCCTTCCAGCTGGAATAGCCTCCCTCAAGGCTTTAGGCTTGTCGTCCTCTCTCTCTCTCTCTCCTGCCCAGTTTCGCAAGCGCCTGAAAACATTTCTCTTTGTGAGACTTTGTCAGTGAAGACACTGACCCGGGTCGGGAGCGCCTCTGATTATGAGTGGCGCTATATAAATTCTCAATTACAATTACAATTACAATAACAGCCCGTATTGACTGTCAGAATTGCGGTGGTCTTGAGTTTGATTGCACGTCATTCGAAAAACGTTGGCAGATTCGCATGGCGCAAATGGTTAGCCGCACAGGGTGCAATAAGAAGTGGACGAAACCGCATAAGTGCAGCGTCTAATCTGAAACGTTAGATTTATTTTCAACACATACAGGCGGGAGTTCCATTCGGAACTCAAAACCATTCCCTCGACCGTAACCCAATGTCGTTGTCCGAGAAAAATTCAGATTCTTCGTCGACTCTTCGTTTCGATCGTCCGGCTGCGTACGACAAGCCATCGATCAATAAATAGAGCGTAGGTGTCGTCGAGACGTCATTGGTAACCGCCCACTACGGTCGACGCTGAGGCTACTGGGTCTTCGTCGTTGCGTAAGAACAGGACTGCATCGACGATATACTGGAGACTGTTTCGTGCAGCACGAAATCGGTGCAACGTAGAAAACGTCGTCATGCGACGCACCAGTCTCTCGGTGATTAAAAGCCAACAACTTTTAAAATATGTTTTTCACATTTGTGAATAGCTAAGTTTTATTTTGTTTTCATTTAATTTAATCTGATATTTAACCATGCCTGTCTATCGATTTTGTTTTGACTGAGTGCATGCGAATAAGCATGTTCTCGCGTCTGTGAAGGAGGACGACGACTAGGTGGAGGACGACGAGGAGGACGACGACTAGGAGGAGGACGACGAGGAGAAGAAGGAGGAGAAAGAGAAGAACAGCAGTCCCCTAAAGCCAGCCCTGAGGCACCATGGGCATGAAGTGTCAGCGACTTAATTCTCTTAGCCTCGGCATATGAGGGCGGGTAGAAAGTCCTCTCCCTCGCTGTGTCATCTTCCCACCGACAGTGTACCGGCAGTGTACCCATTATAGCCGAGTTGTTCAGGGGGAGCAGCAGGAGCAGAAATTTTGAACCAAATTTCTGCTCTGGCGGCGATGTGATCCTCTGACCACTGGAATGACAGTCGAGCACGCTAACCACTGGACTATCGAGCATTGAAGAATACGTTAGAATCAAATACAACACCAAAATTATATACTGTACCGTATAAAAGAACTGACGAAAAGCATATGCCTATTTGCAGTAATTATTACTTAATTTTTTCGAAAAAACATGTTCATAACATCAGGTACAAAACGAAAATTGCTCACATCAGAAGCTTGAAATGAATTAATAATTCCTAAAGGCTTAACACACGTCTATTTTTCAAAGGCAACATAAGTTTACAATCTCAAAGTAAAAATGTCAATGTCATTAGGCCTAATACTCCCCTATGAGTATAATTAAAAAGCAACTGTTTAACGTACAGTCTTCCTTGGACTAATTCCGTCTCTTAAGCACAAACTTAATAGACGTCATAGAAAAACAGGACAAAACATGTATAACATATTGCACGACCGATCAACTATTTTCCTGTTTCACAAAAAGCACTGCAATGCAAACCCTGGATGTGGAGATCAGCAGTCTGGAACCATGGCGACGTTGTGAAGTTTGCAAAACTTCCAGACATATCAGTTCTGGTTGGTCACAACATGTATGATCACATTTGAATTTCTTTCAGTGAATTCAAGCTGGTGTCCTTCTTGTCTAATTTATCACAGCGACTATTCCGTTCATTTGAATCACACTCTTCTCTAATCATGAGTCTAATTCCATTTGTTAACCTGTACTTCTATTGTATACGTTAACTAGATCTCCGGCGGATCAAACGTGTTTTTTCTGTTTACCATGCCATTTTGTTGCTCAGAGTGTTTAGTATGTCTCAAAAATTGAAATAAACCAAAAAACAAGCACATAATTCATATTTAAATATCCTTTCAGTCTGAAACTCTGAAGACGCATGCATGCATAATTCAGCACAGTCATATTTACCAGCTTTAATCTTCTTCAGAAGATCTGCAGATTCTTTAGAGCCAGGGCATATATTCCTCAATAAAGGTTAATTTTTGTATCATTAACACCTGAATTGCTTAATGAGATGCGTTGAATAGAAACGATAGCACTTACATTTCTTTTCAATTTAGGATCTTGTGATGGTACATCTGAATGGGTGGATTTTATCATTCTGAACTGAGCAGTACTTTCGTTGAAAGTCTTCTCCCATGTGTAAGACTTTTTATTTGTATAGGTTCTTTTATGCATCTTTAGATTGATCCGGTCTGGGAATGCCTTGTGACAGATCTCACATGCACATAGACCTTGTTCATTAGCATAAGTTTTCACCAGTCTCCATGGAATATTATGTTCTGCATTTGATTGCCTGCATAACTGGTACTTGGTTGTTTTTGTCGCAGTATGTGTTCTCATGTGTCTTCTATAACCACTAGAGAATGAATATGATTTCTCACACAAGTGACATATGTACGGTTTTTCACCGGTATGAGTTCTCATGTGACTCTTCAGACCACCGCCATTTGCAAATGCTTTCTGACATAATTGACACTTGTGTGGTCTTTCTCCTGTATGAGTTCTCATGTGAATCTTGAGACTGTTAACTTCGGTAAATGATTTCTGACATAAACAACATGTATGTGGTCTTTCTCCAGTGTGAGTTTTCAAGTGACTCTTCAGGCTACTTGCACCTGAAAATGATTTCTGACATAAGTGACATATATGCGGTCTTTCTCCTGTATGGATTCTTGCATGCTTCTTCATATGGCTCATATATGCAAAAGAATTCTGACATAACTGGCATAAGTATGGTTTTTCTCCGGTATGAGATCTAACATGACTTTTCAGGTGGCTAACTGTTGCAAATGATTTCTGACATAACTGGCATAAGTAAGGTTTTTCTCCGGTATGAAATCTAACATGACTTTTCAGTTGGCCAACTGTTGCAAATGATTTCTGACATAACTGACACTTGAATGGTCTTTCACCTGTATGGGTTCTCGTGTGACACGTTAGAGCACAAACTTGTGTAAATGATGTCTGGCATAACTGACATTTGTATGGTCTTTCTCCACTATGAATTCTCATGTGAATCTTCAGAATATTAACTTGTGTAAATAATTTCTGACATAACTGACATTTGTATGGTCTTTCTCCGGTATGGGTTCTCATATGACGTGTCATACAGCCAACCTCACTAAATGATTTCAAACATAATTGATATTTATGTGGTCTTTCTCCTGTATGCATCTTTGCATGCCTCTTCAGATTGCATAAATATGCAAATGAATTCTGACATAATTGGCATAAGTATGGCTTTTCTCCGTTATGAGATCTAACATGACTTTTTAAATGGTAAACTGTTGCAAATGATTTATGACATAACTGACATTTGTGTGGTCTTTCTCCTGTATGAGTTCTCATGTGATTCTTGAGAGTATTAGCTTTTGTAAATGGTTTCTGACATAACTGACATTCGTAAGGTCTTTCTCCTATATCGGTTGTCATGTGATGCAACATCTTAGCAACAGGTCTGTGCGAACAACATAGTCACATTTTTAGTCTTTCCGAGTATGGGTTCAAGTTTCAGCCATCTTGTGCAGGAGATTTCTGACATAATGGTAATTGTTTAACTTTTATTCACTATGAGTTTTAATGGCATTTAAATACGAAAATTTCAAGACATGTTTTCCATGTAATTACATTCAAACATGGTTTAACTGTTAATTGCTATCCAAAATGATTAGCTTTAGACCAGTAAATTGCAATTATGGCATTTGTGCTGCCTTCATTCAGTATAATTATGGCATTCCAACTACCGATTAGCTGGTTTCTTGCAAGTGTTACGATGCTTTTGGAATGCTATTGGAATGCTATTCGAAGCTCTGTAAGTTTAATCGTTATTGGAAATTAGAGGGTGCCACTTTGAGAAAGAAACTACAGTGAGAGGTGATCTCAGCTCCATCTCAAGCGATGTTAGTAAGAACTAAGATTTAAGGAATAAGGGGCCATCCATATATTACGGACGCAATTAGGGGAGGGGTGATCGAATTTAGGCGATTTTGCGTACGGGTGCGTATGGCGAGGGGGCGGTGTTGACAAAAGTGTACGCACTCAAAATAATTTCTAATTATGACGTCTACTGAGTACTGACTATATTCCTGCTTTATTAATTTTATGTAGTATTAAAACTTTTTTAAATGTGTTAGTATTGTTAGTATTTTATTTCTTCATAACAGTTAACAAATTTTAACTAGCAAATATGATGTTTAACGAAAAATAAATTGTAGCCTACGGTAAAATGAATGTCTTATAGATGACTTTAGTTTAGCTAATTAACTTTTGTAAAATGGGTTAGAGAAGCTTAGTTGTACGTCGCATGGGGGTCCACAAAATGTATGAGGTGCAACAGGGGATGGGGTATGAAAATAATTTTTGCGTACGTAATATATGGATGGCCCATAAGCGAGACAGTGCATAGACGACACATGTCAGTTTCCGTGCTCCATTTTACAGGTCACGCACTAATATCACCAAGCAGAGAAGGCAAAAGGCATAACAATAAATAAGTAATAGCCCGTTGTCCACAAAGATACTCCCTTTCAGGACGAACTTTAACCAATATAATATATGTGCATTCTTACAGCAAAGGACAAAGTACTGTGTGAAAGTCACTCTTTCCCAGCTCGATAGACGGGGACCAGATGGGATGGTTCTAGGACTTTTCGCCCCCGGAAGATTCGCCCCCGACATTTCGCCCCCGGAAGTTTCGCCCCCGTCGATCCAGCTTTTAGTCTTAGTTACATTTTCATCATAGATCCCGCTTCTAGTCTTCTAGTTACTTTTTCATCGCTAATCCAGCTTCTAGTCTTAATTACATTTTCATCATAGATCCCGGAGGCGAAGTTAACTTCCCGGGGCGAATCTTCCCGGGGGCGAAACGTCGGGGGCGAATCTTCCGGGGCGATTCTTCCGGGGGCGAAATTTGCGTATACCATTGAAGGTTCTAGGACTTTTCGCGAACTTTCCGTATCCCATTGAAGGTTCTAGGACTTTTCGCTCCCGGAAGATTCGCCCCCGACATTTCGCCCCCCGGAAGTATCGCCTCCGTCGATCCAGCTTTTAGTCTTAGTTACATTTTCATCATAGATCCCGCTTCTAGTCGTCTAGTTACTTTTTCATCGGTAATCCAGCTTCTTGGTTACTTCTTAGTCTTAGTTACATTTTCATTGAAGCAGCACTCGTGAATAAGCTGCATGATGTCCTACGCTTAGCATCAGAGTAGCGCTTTAGAATTTGGGGTTTAGCCTACTATTACGATTACGAATAAGTTACCAACGCATAATTTATTAATTAATTGATTTAATACGAACATTTTTAACGCACGCAGTTACACAGAAATGCGAATCTTAAATGTAGAACCTAATTGCTAGGCCTACACGTGATATGTCACAAACTATAAAGAATACAAAATTAAGCAGGCCCACTTAAAATACGTTCTAGAAACAAAGTCATTTATAGTTATTATACCTTATGAATGCGGAAAGGTCAATTGTTTGATAGGAGTAACGGACTATGCTTCTTATGTTCACAATGACGTCGGCAAACGCTAATAAAATATTGGGGTCTTCTAGTGGTGAAACTCCTGTTAATAAAGGGTATAATATACCGACAGAAAAATATAATCGGTAAATTTGTAAAAACTGATTGGCGAATTACAGTTCAACGATTAATTTGAATTAATTTGTTAACGGTATACGTTTGAGAGCTACCTCGTAAAATTTCGCTGATAACAGCCACAACGTCAACACAAAGAGGTTATATTTAACACGCATTGATTTAGGTCTACGTAAACAAAGAGTTTTTATTGTGTGCACATTATGAGTAACATAGATAGGGTACATAATTAATTATAAGTAGCTGCGCTAATATCAATGAGTTATTAGCAAATATAGGCTTATGAATGAACGAGTGTATAGGCCTACGTATGAATGCAGGAATGTATGAATAATAAATTAATGATCAAACGAATGAATGTATGAATGAACGAGCGAATAAATGTACGAATAAAAGAATGAATGAATGAATGAAAAATATGAGATTTAGGCCTACTTGCCAGACGTCAATGCTTTTACCACGAATTTTATGATTTGTCGAAACAAAGGACCTAGGGCCTACAGTTTTCACAGGCAGCTTCTTCGATAATGAGCTGCTCCTATAGGCCTATTCCTGAGAATGTCGGATAAAGTCCCAATTGTGGCTTCACAGATTTGTATATCCGGATAGCAAGCACGTTCTGTACACAACGACCTAAATGGCGCTGCTTTCGTACAGCCACCGCGTGGTAAAGGATCTCACCCAATAAAATCATTAAAATTGAGCAGTGTAGAGTCCAAACGATAGCTGTAATCGTCCCAGATAGCCAGTTTTATTGAACCAACTGCTCCCTCTGCATTGTGCCATTGGTAGCAACTGGCGACCAGCTAAGGACTCCATTAATGCGGTTGTCAATGATGACCTGTAATGCGTAGCTAACTTTAAGTGTAAATGTAGGCCTACACGTTTTCTTGCACCGACCGCATGGCTTAGGCCCTGCTCATTATTCAAGGAAGTGGCCGGGTGAGATCCTTTACCACTTCTGCCCGTTTGAATGGGTCATAGGTGCTACGCCTTGTAAGGTCCAGCGTACGGACCATTCTAATCCGAGATTTAAATCTCTGAAATAAGCTATACTGTTGGTATTCAAACCACGTAACCAGCATCCGCACACCCTGTACACTGTGCATAGCCGCCTTGATGTTATGACGTGACCGATGTAGCAACCTACGTTCCGATCTTCGGTATACCAATACAGCCCCCATTTATTCAAATACAGCCCCCATTTATTCAAATGATCATTTGTGTCCAATTAGGCATATAATTAATCTAACTGAATTGCGAAGCCACATGGCCATCGATTATCTTACGTCTCCCTGATGTTGCTTTTGCGTGGCTCTGAGAAATTTCGAAGATTTACATTACATTAGGTACCCGTACCACGCGATATTCGTCCCCCCAGAATCTTATGTGGCGCGCCGAGAAATCTACGAGACTTTACATGACGCCACAGCTCACTGGGACTGCATAACGCATTGCAGGTCCTTACGCTGCGATTACAATATATGGCAGCATAATTTGGTGATACTGGAGTAATCTGAAAAAGTAAACGGCAAGTGTTTCGTCCAGGATTGTATCCCTGTCCAGGACTTTGAGATGATCGAGTTCGTCGGACCGTTGTTGGTTTTAAGGTCAAAGGTCGGCAAATAAGCGTTTCTTTATGGGACATGGGCAAGGGTGGCGATCCCGATGGTTGAGGGGACAAGACTCTCACCTTAAACTGTATATTGTGTCCCCCGAATTTTGAAGAAACTTTTTGATTGATATTTTTGTTAAATAATTGCCATGTGGAAACTTGACCACTGAGACTACGAAGCTGACATGTCAACACGTTGTCACTAACAACTAACAAAAATTAACGAGCCTTGTTAATTATTATTCTGTTTATACTGTTTCGCACCATAGCAAATTATTTTCTCAAATCATTTTGAACCACACTCTCTAGGATATTTTCTTTTCCCGGTTTCACAAGCGGACTTTGTGTTTATGTAAACTGTTTGCAATGTGTTAAAAATTTGTGTTAAGCCTTTAACCGGAAAATAATTATTATTGTATTTTAATACAAGGAAACTTAATCTGACATCTACTCAAGTTTCGAGAGTGACAAGATGAAACACACAACACAGGTCAGAAATTCCAGGCCCCCTGGTAGAGCGGTCACGGGCCTCAAAACTATCGTTAGGCCTATGCTTTATGAGAAAAAAATGTGCGGGTACGACCGTAGGCCTACATGATTGATTATATTTATATATATGGTTTTTATTCAGTTAATTTAAAATTTATGTTAATCAAAAAGCAACTTTTCTGGATTACGACTTATTCATTTATTGCTCTCAACTACATTGTCCTAAGACGCAGTGTACACGCAAGTATCTGAATCTGGGATGTTAATCAATTTGAAGAAGATGAAGCAGAACAGAAAGAAGAGGATGAGTAATCGGAAGAAGAGCAGTCCCTTAAAGCTAGCCCTGGCGTGGCCGTGGGCATCTAGTGTTAGCGACTTCATATTCTTAGCCTCGGCATATGAAGGTGGTAGGCCACACCTCTCCCTCGCCGTCTCATCTTTCCACTGACAGCGTACGTTTAGTGTACTCATTATAGCTTAGATGGTTAGGAACCAAAGAGGAGCAGAATGCTCGAATTATATTTCTGCCCTGGCGAAGATTTGACCCTCCGATCTCTCGACTGACAGTCCAAAACGCTAACCACTAGACTATCGAGCACTCAAGTATAATTCAGAATCAAACATAAACCCAAATTATAAACTGCACCGTACTACATAGGAACACATGAAAAGCATAAGCCTATTTATTTGCAATTACTAAATAATTCTGAATGAACATAACTTATGTTCATAACATCAAGTAGGCCTACAAAACGAAAACTGCTCACATCAGAAGCTTGAACAAAATTAATAATTCCTAAAGGCTTAACAAACGTCTATTTTTCAAAGGTAATATAAGCGACCAGTACTGGTCCAGTAGGAACCATAATCACTTCTAAATGCTGATTCCTGTACTTAGACCACAATACTGCGAACAATCCCAATGAATAAATTTCAATGCAATTAATACTCTGCCATGAGCCTAATTACAAAGCAACTGCTTTAACACAGTCTTTCCTTGGATTAAATCTGTTGCTTAAGCACAAACACAATAAACGTAATCGAAAAACACGACAAAACACGTCTTATCTATTGCATGAGCGAATAACTATGTTCCTGTCTCACAAAAGCACCGCAATACAAACCCTGGATGTAGAGATCAATGGAAGATCGATGCATTGGCAGTCAGGAACCATGGCGATGTTGTGAACTTTGCAACATTTACAGACTTTTCACTTCTGTTTCGTCACAATGTCTATGCAAACATTTTAATTTCTTCCAGTGAATTCAAGCTGGTCTGGATTTTGTCTTATTAATCATTTCACTTGAATCTTTCTCTTCTCTAATCAGAAGTCTAATTCCAATTGTTGAGCTGTACTTCTACTGTTTGTAAGTTTGACTTTTGACGGATCAGTCAAATGTTTTTCTTCTGTTTACAATGCCATTTTGTTGCTCTGAGTGTTAAGTATGTCTCAAAAATTGAAATAAACCAAAAGGAAGAACACAATTCATGTTTAAATATCTTTTCAGTCTACCACTCCGAACACATATGCACGTATAATTCAGCAGAGATATTTCTCAGCTTTAATTTTCCTCAGAAGATCTGCAGTTTCTTTACAACCATGGCACATATTCCTCAAAAAGGTTCACTTCTTGTATAATTAACACCTGGACCACTTAATGAGATGCGTGTAATAGAAACGACATAACTTACATTTCTTTTCAATTTGGGATCTTGTGATGGTACATCTGAATGGGTGGATTCCGTCATTCTGGAACGAGAAGTACTTTCGTTTAAAGGTTTCTCCCACGTGTAAGACATTTTATTTGTATGGTTTCTTCTGTGTTTCTTTAGATTGCTCCGGTCTGGGAATGCCTTGTGACAGATCTCACATGTACATAGACCTTGTTCATTAGCATGAGTTTTCACGTGTCTCTGTGGAATATTATTTTCTGCATTTGATTGCTTGCATAACTGGTACTTGCTTGTTTTTGTCGCAGTATGTGTTCTCATGTGTCTTCTATAACCACTAGAGAATGAATATGATTTCTCACACAAGTGACATATATATGATTTTTCACCGGTATGAGTTCTCATGTGACTCTTCAGACCACCGCCATTTGTAAATGCTTTCTGACATAATTGACACTTGTGTGGTCTTTCTCCTGTACGAGTTCTCATGTGACTCTTGAGACTGTTAACTCCGGTAAATGATTTCTGACATAAATAACATGTATGTGGTCTTTCTCCAGTGTGGGTTTTCAAGTGACTCTTCAGGCTACCTGCACCTGAAAATGATTTCTGACATAAGTGACATATATGCGGTCTTTCTCCTGTATGGATTCTTGCATGCTTCTTCATATGGCTCATATATGCAAAAGAATTCTGACATAACTGGCATAAGTATGGTTTTTCTCCGGTATGAGATCTAACATGACTTTTCAGGTGGCTAACTGTTGCAAATGATTTCTGACATAACTGGCATAAGTAAGGTTTCTCTCCGGTATGAGATCTAACATGACTTTTCAGATGGCCAACTGTTGCAAATGATTTCTGACATAACTGACACTTGAATGGTTTTTCACCTGTATGGGTTCTCGTGTGACACGTTAGAGCACTAACTTGTGTAAATGATGTCTGGCATAACTGACATTTGTATGGTCTTTCTCCACTATGAGTTCTCATGTGAACCTTCAGAATATTAACTTGTGTAAATAATTTCTGACAAAACTGACATTTCTATGGTCTTTCTCCGGTATGGGTTCTCATATGACGTGTCATACAACCAACATCACTAAATGATTTCAAACATAATTGATATTTATGTGGTCTTTCTCCTGTATGAATCCTTGCATGCCTCTTCAGATTGCATAAATATGAAAATGAATTCTGACATAATTGGCATAAGTATGGCTTTTCTCCGGTATGAGATCTAACATGACTTTTTAAATGGTAAACTGTTGCAAATGATTTAAGACATAACTGACATTTGTGTGGTCTTTCTCCTGTATTAGTTCTCATGTGACTCTTGAGAGTATTAGCTTTTGTAAATGGTTTCTGACATAACTGACATTCGTAAGGTCTTTCTCCTATATCGGTTGTCATGTGATGCAACATCTTAGCAACAGGTCTGTGCAAACAACATAGTCACATTTTTAGTATTTCCTAGTATGGGTTCAAGTTTCAGCCGTCTGATTTAAAACTTGTGCAGGAGATTTCTGACATAATGGTAATTGTTTATCTTTTATTCACTATGAGTTTTAATGGCATTTAAATACGAAAATTTCAAGACATGTTTTCCATGTAATTGCTTTCAAACATGGTTTAACCGTTTGTTGCTATCCAAAATGATTAGCTTTAGACCAGTAAGTTGCAATTATTACATTTGTGCTGCCTTCATTCAGTATAATTATGGCATTCCAACTACCGAGTAGCTGGTTTCTTGCAAGTGTTACGATGCTATTCGAATGCTATTCGCATGCTATTCGAATGCTATTCGAATGCTATTCGAATGCTATTCGATGCTATTCGAAGCTCTGTAAGTTTAATCATTATTGGAAATTAGAGGGTGCCACTTTGATAAAAAAAAAACTATAGTGAGAGGTGCTCTCAGCTCCATCTCAAGCGATGTTAGTAAGAACTAAGATTTAATGAATAAGGGCCATCCATATATTACGTACGCAATGAGGGAGGGGTGGTCGGATATAGGCGATTTTGCGTACGGGTGCGTATGGCGAGGGGGCGGTCTTGACAAAAGTGTACGCACTTAAAATAATTTCTAATTATGACGTCTACCGAGTACTGCATATATTCCTGCTTTATTAATTTTATGTAGTGTTCAAACTTTTTTAAATGTGTTAGTATTGTTAGTATTTTATTTCTTCATAACAGTTAACAAATTTTAACTAGCAAATATGATTTTTAATAAAAAATAAATAGTAGCCTACGGTAAAATAAATGGCTTAGAGATGACTTTAGTTTAGCTAATTAACTTTTGTAAAAGGGGTTAGAGAAGCTTAGTTGTACGTCGCATGGGGGTCCACAAAATGTATGAGGTGCAACAGGGGATGGGGTATGAAAATAATTTTTGCGTACGTAATATATGGATGGCCCATAAGCTAGACAATGCATAGACGACACATGTCAGTTTCCGTGCTCCATTTTACAGGTCACGCACTAATATCACCAAGCAGAGAAGGCAAAAGGCATAACAATAAATAAGTAATAGCCCGTTGTCCACAAAGATACTCCCTTTCAGGACGAACTTTAACCAATATAATATATGTGCATTCTTACAGCAAAGGACAAAGTACTGTGTGAAAGTCACTCTTTCCCAGCTCGATAGACGGGGACCAGATGGGATGGTTCTAGGACTTTTCGCCCCCGGAAGATTCGCCCCCAACATTTCGCCCCGGAAGTTTCGCCCCCGTCGATCCAGCTTTTAGTCTTAGTTAGATTTTCATCATAGATCCCGCTTCTAGTCTTCTAGTTACTTTTTCATCGCTAAACCAGCTTCTAGTCTTCGTTACATTTTCATCATAGATCCCGGAGGCGAAGTTAACTTCCGGGGGCGAATCTTCCCGGGGGCGAAACGTCGGGGGCGAATCTTCCGGGGCGATTCTTCCGGGGGCGAAATTTCCGTATACCATTGAAGGTTCTAGGACTTTTCGCGAACTTTCGAACGTATCCCATTGAAGGTTCTAGGACTTTTCGCTCCCGGAAGATTCGCCCCCGACATTTCGCCCCCCGGAAGTATCGCCCCCGTCGATCCAGCTTTTAGTCTTAGTTACATTTTCATCACAGATCCCGCTTCTAGTCGTCTAGTTACTTTTTCATCGTTAATCCAGCTTCTTGGTTACTTCTTAGTCTTAGTTACATTTTCATTGAAGCAGCACTCGTGAATAAGCTGCATGATGTCCTACGCTTAGCATCAGAGTAGCGCTTTAGAATTTGGGGTTTAGTCTACTATTACGATTACGAATAAGTTACCAACGCATAATTTATTAATTAATTGATTTAATACGAACATTTTTAGCGCACGCTGTCACACAGAAATGCGAATCTTAAATGTAGAACCTAATTGCTACACGTGATATGTCACAAACTATAAAGAATACAAAATTAAGCAGGCCCACTTAAAATACGTTCTAGAAATAAGGTCATTTATAGTTATTATACCTTATGAATGCGGAAAGGTCAATTGTTTGATATAATAGGAGTAACGGACTATGCTTCTTATGTTCACAATGACGTCGGCAAACGCTAATAAAATATTGGGGTCCTCTAGTTGTGAAACTCCTGTTAATAAAGGGTATAATATACCGACAGAAAAATATAATTGGTAAATTTGTAAAAACTGATTGGCGAATTACAGTTCAACGATTAATTTGAATTAATTTGTTAACGGTAGGCTATACGTTTGAGAGCTACCTCGTAAAATTTCGCTGATAACAGCCACAACGTCAACACAAAGAGGTTATATTTAACACGCATTGATTTAGGTCTACGTAAACAAAGAGTTTTTATTGTGTGCACATTATGAGTAACATAGATAGGGTACATAATTAATTATAAGTAGCTGCGCTAATATCAATGAGTTATTAGCAAATATAGGCTTATGAATGAACGAGTGTATAGGCCTACGTATGAATGCAGGAATGTATGAATAATAAATTAATGATCAAACGAATGAATGTATGAATGAACGAGCGAATAAATGTACGAATAAAAGAATGAATGAATGAATGAAAAATACGAGATTTAGGCCTACTTGCCAGACGTCAATGCTCTTACCACGATTTTTATGAATTGTCGAAACAAAGGACCTAGGGCCTACAGTTTTCACAGGCAGCTTCTTCGATAATGAGCTGCTCCTATAGGCCTATTCGTGAGAATGTCGGATAAAGTCCCAATTGTGGCTTCACAGATTTGTATATCCGGATAGCAAGCACGTTCTGTACACAACGACCTAAATGGCGCTGCTTTCGTGCAGCCAGCGTGGTAAAGGATCTCACCCAATAAAATCATTAAAATTGAGCAGTGTAGAGTCCAAACGATAGCTGTAATCGTCCTAGATAGCCAGTTTTATTGAACCAACTGCTCCCTCTGCATTGTGCCATTGGTAGCAACTGGCGACCAGCTAAGGACTCCATTAATGAGGTTGTCAATTATGACCTGTAATGCGTAGCTAACTTTAATTGTAAATGTAGGCCTACACGTTTTCTTGCACCGACCGCATGGCTTAGACCCTGCTCATTATTCAAGGAAGTGGCCGGGTGAGATCCTTTACCACTTCTGCCCGTTTGAATGGGTCATAGGTGCTACGCCTTGTAAGGTCCAGTGTACGGACCGTTCTAATCCGAGATTTAAATCGCTGAAATAAGCTATACTGTTGGTATTCAAACCACGTAACCAGCATCCGCACACCCTGTACACTGTGCATAGCCGCCTTGATGTTATGACGTGACCGATGTAGCAACCTACGTTTCGATCTTCGGTATACCAATACAGCCCCCATTTATTCAAATACAGCCCCCATTTATTCAAATGATCATTTGTGTCCAATTAGGCATATAATTAATCTAACTGAATTGCGAAGCCACATGGCCATCGATTATCTTACGTCTCCCTGATGTTGCTTTTGCGTGGCTCTGAGAAATTTCGAAGATTTACATTACATTAGGTACCGGTACCACGCGATATTCGTCCCCCCAGAATCTTATGTGGCGCGCCGAGAAATCTACGAGACTTTACATGACGCCACAGCTCACTGGGACTGCATAACGCAATTGTAGGTCCTTACGCTGCGATTACAATATATGGCAGCATAATTTGGTGATACTGGAGTAATCTGAAAAAGTAAACGGCAAGTGCTTCGTCCAGGATTGTATCCCTGTCCAGGACTTTGAGATGATCGAGTTCGTTGGACCGTTGCTGGTTTTAAGATCAAAGGTCGGCAAATAAGCGTTTCTGTATGGGACAGGGACAAGGGTGGCGATCCCGATGGTTGAGGGGACAAGACTCTCACCTTAAACTGTATACTGTGTCCCCCGAATTTTGAAGAAACTTTTTGATTGATATTTTTGTTAAATAATTGCCATGTGGAAACTTGACCACTGAGACTACGAAGCTGACATGTCAACACGTTGTCACTAACAACTAACAAAATTTAACGAGCCTTGTTAATTATTATTCTGTTTATACTGTTTCGCACCATAGCAAATTATTTTCTCAAATCATCTTGAACCACTCTCTAGGATGTTATTTTCTTTTCCCGGTTTCACAAGCGGACTTTGTGTTTATGTAAACTGTTTGCAATGTGTTAAAAATTTGTGTTAAGCCTTAAACCGGAAAATAATTATTATTGTATTTTAATACAAGGAAACTTAATCTGACATCTACTCAAGTTTCGAGAGTGACAAGATGAAACACACAACACAGGTCAGAAATTCCAGGCCCCTTGGTAGAGCGGTCACGGGCCTCAAAACTATCGTTATGCTTTATGAGAAAAAAATGTGCGGGTACGACCGTAGGCCTACATGATTATATTTATATATATATATGATTTTTATTCAGTTGTTAATTTAAAATTTATGTTAATCAAAAAGCAACTTTTCTGGATTACGACTTATTTCATTTATTGCTCTCAACTACATTGTCATAAGATGCAGTGTACACGCAAGTATCTGAATCTGGGATGTTAATCAATTTGAAGAAGATGAAGCAGTAGAGAAAGAAGAGGATGAGTAATCGGAAGAAGAGCAGTCCCTTAAAGCTAGCCCTGGCGTGGCCGTGGGCATCTAGTGTTAGCGACTTCATATTCTTAGCCTCGGCATATGAAGGTGGTAGGCCACACCTCTCCCTCGCCGTCTCATCTTTCCACTGACAGCGTACGTTTAGTGTGCTCATTATAGCTGAGGTGGCTAGGGACCAAAGAGGAGCAGAATGCTCGAATTATATTTCTGCCCTGGCGAAGATTTGACCCTCCGATCTCTCGACTGACAGTCCAAAACGCTAACTACTAGACTACAGAGCACTCAAGTATAATTCAGAACCAAATACAACACCCCATTATATACTGCACCGTACAACATAGGAACACATGAAAAGCATAAGCCTATTTATTTGCAATTACTGAATTATTTTGAATGAACATAAATTTATGTTCATGACATCAAGTATAAAACGAAAACTGCTCACATCAGAAGCTTGAACAGAATTAATAATTCCTAAAGGCTTAACAAACGTCTATTTTTCAAAGGTAATATAAGCGAACATTAGGAATCCGTAGTCACTTCTAAATGTGCTGGTTTCTGTACTTAACCACTACTGCGAACAATTCCAATGAATAAATTTCAATGCCATTAGGGCCTAATAATCTGCCATGTCTAATTACAAAGCAAATGTTTTAACAGAAAGTCTTTCCCTGGATTAAATCTGTTGCTTAAGCACAGACGCAACGCACGTAATCGAAAAAACGGACTAACAGCGTCTTAGGCCTATATAGGGGCCTATTGCATGACCGAACAACTATTTGCCTGTTTCACAAAAGCACCGCAATGCAAACCCTGGAAGATCGACGCATTAGCAGTCAGGAACCATATGGCGATGTTGTGAACTTTGCTACATTTCCAGACGTTTCACTTCTGCTTCGTCACAAATGCCAGAGGCCCGGGAAGTGTTTGAAAGTTGGGTGAGCCAACCAAGGCAAACCTATATCTATAAATTTATATATATATATATATATATATATATATTTATATATATATATATTTATACATATATATATATATATATATATTCATACATATATATTTATATATATATAACTTATATCAATATAGGTTTGCCTTAGTTATATATAAGGCGGATAAAATTATCCATTAGGGGCCTAGTAGAGGTCTGCGAGTAGAGCATTTTTTGCTACCCGACCCGTACCCGTAACACAGAACCGTTACCCGTACCCGACCCGTAGTCAAAATTACTATCCGCCTCGACCCGTACCCGCGGGTATACCCGTACCCGTAACGTACCCGTCGCGTCACTAGCACGCCTTCTCCCCAGTCCCAACAATGCATGCTAATAGAGCTACAACTCAGTATGTTGTAATAATAATAAATAAGCTGGTGACGATGATAGCGTTAGTAGTAATAGCAGCAGCAGCAGCAGCAGCAGCAGCAGCAGCAGCAGCAGTAGCAGCAGCAGCAGCAGCAGCTGCAGTAGCAAGAGCAGCAGTAGTAGCAGTAGTAATCAGGCAACTCATGGAACCCGTCACGTGAAATTGAGTAAGAGGAAGAGGCAGAAGAACAGGAAGAGGAGCAGGAGGAGGAGGAAGAGGAGGAGGAAGAGGAAGAAAGAAGAGGAAGAAGAGAAAGAGGAGGAAGAAGAGGAAGAGAAAGCGGAAGAGGAAGAGGAAGAGGAAGAAAAAAGAGAAAAAAGAGGAGGTGGAGGAAGAGGAAGAGGAAAAAAGAAGAAGAAGAGTAAAAGGAAGAGGAAGAGGAAGAAAGAAGAAGGGTAAAAAGAACAGGAAGAGGAAGAGGAGGAAAAAGAGGAGGAGAAGAGGAAAAGGAAGACAGAAGAAGAGGAAGATGAAGAAGAGGAATAGGAAGAAAGAAGAAGAGAAAAAGAAAGAGGAAGGAGCAGAGGAAGAAAGAAGAGTAAGAGGAAGAGGAAATGAAGAAAAAAGAAGAATAGTAAGAGGAAGGGGAAGAAAAAGATTAAAATGAAGAGGAAGAGGAGAAGGAGGAGGAGGAAGAGGAGGAGAAGAGGAAGAAAGAAGAAGAGGAAGAAAGAAGAAGAGTTAGAGGAAGAGGAAGATGAGAGGAAGAGGAGGAAGAAGTCCCTTAAGCTAGTACTGAGGCAGCCACGTGTATGAAGTGTTAGTAACTTCATTTTCTTGGCCTGGGCATTTGAGGGCGAGTGGCCACCACTAGTTTTCTCAATCTATCGCCGTCTCATCTATATAAAACAACTACGATTAAGAAAGTTATAGTATGGATTCGATGACAGAAAACACGTTTATGAAACATCGTGCTGCCCAACTCAATTTGCTACTGTCTGTGTTTGTTCGAGATTTAGGGCTCACAATCAAGCGATCAACCAATATTACTGTAATGTACGTAAACTTTATTACTTACATCCGACGCAGCATGGTCATCCGCCATAATTTGATGTCAGAAAACTCGGAATCAATAATTACTATATTATTGTCTGACTTTTGAAATATCCAACACGTACTGTGCGCACGCAAAAAGTGTTGACGTGTCAGTAAAACTTATAGTAAGCAAACCGTATCCGTAGGCTGTGGAATGAACTCCTGAAAATTATATAGCAGTCTATGGCTATGGCGGCTTATCGCTACGTCGGTCCAGCCATTAATCATCTCTCCAGCCTGCATGGTCTGTCCGGGGGTATTTCTGTCTCCACGGTCTGTCCCACCGGCACCCAAGTCAACAGCTGATGACATGTCAGAACTTCAGAAGTTGAGAATTTCCATCTGGATGATGTGATTCCATACACATCCAAGGGAGCCGAGCATAATACCGCTAATTGAACAGTTTAAACATTTCTCAGAAGTTAAGGAATGCCATATTTGAAATATATCTAGCTTGGGCTGTATCAACGTGTTGTAAGGAAAACAAGACTGCCAGAATCACGGGCTCCAGCTCAGCGACCTTTGACCCTCCTCTTGCCGGACGGGAAACCAGATCAGACATGTGTAAAAGCATCCCGACTGTGGTAGTGGAGATAAGCCACTTTGTAACTGTAATTTGAGCATCTATTAATAAATGCCAAGTTCACGAAGGTCCACAGACAGACGTTCAACGCAGACATATGGTACTTAGATTTAGGATCTGCCAGTTAGCCGATAGTAAGCCTTTGCCTGTGCAAGATTCTCTATTAGGCCCTACATGTAACGATGACAATGTAACCCCAAAACTGGAGTTTGGTACGGGTAAAACCGGGTATACCCGTACCCGTGATGCTCCTACCCATACCCAACCCTACCCGTGAGATGCTTACCCGATCCGTACCCTTCTTCTTCTTTATGTTCTCTGCCCATTGGCAGGTTCGTATGACCAATGACGCCATCGTTCTCTGTCTTGTGCTCTTCTCTTCAGTCCACTGTATCCTTCTTCTTTTGTCATCATCCAGTCTAGCAGCATTGCCCTCGGTCTTCCTCGCGTCTTTCTCCCCTCCATCCTTCCCTCCATGATGTCTCTTAGCAGTGTCTCACTCCTTAGGATGTGCCCGATCCATTTCCTTTGTCGTCCGCGTATAGTACTTATGAGTGATCTTTGTTCTTCTACCATTTGCAGGATTTCCTCGTTCGTCCTCCGTTCCACCCAGCTAACTCTCTCCATTCTGCGCCACACCCACATCTCGAAGGCCTCCAATCTTTTTATGTCGTCCTTCCTCATTGTCCATGTCTCGGAGCCGTACAGCACCACACTCCACACCAGTGTCTTCACCATTCTCTTCTTTAGATTCTTGCTTAAGGTTCCTCTCATCAGCTCTCCTCTTTTGTAAAATGCATCTTTTCCCATGGATATTCTTCTTTTTATTTCCTCGTGGCATCTTGCATCGTCTGTGATCACACTTCCTAGATAGCAAAACTTCTCCACCTGTTCTATTTCTTGTCCGTTTAGTGTGATCTTTATTGTTTGTGGTATTATACCGCTTCTCTTGTTTATCTTCATTACCTTTGTCTTCTTTACGTTTATTTTCATTTCATATTCCAGTGATACCGTATTTAGACGATCCATCATCCTTTGTAAGCCCTCATGGCTAGTTGCCAGCATCGCCTGGTCATCTGCAAATCTCAATGCCTTCACCCTTCTTCCTCCTACCTTTATCCCCTCCTCCGTACCCGACACTGTGAAAATTTAGGGCGCAAATTATATGTTTTATTGTATCAATGCCAAAAAGTTGGGTGAGCATGCGCCTGCCTCAGCGCCACAGAGCCAAAACTTGGGTGAGCAGCGGCGCCTTTGGCGCCATAGGTTCCCGGGCCCCTGACAAATGCTATGCAAACATTTAAATTTCTTTTGGTAAATTCAAGCTGAACTGGTTCTCGTCTTATTAATCACACCGACTAATCCTTTCATTTGAATCGTTCTCTTTTCTACTCAGGAGTCTAATTCTATTTGATGAACTGTACTTCTATTTTTTTATGTTAATTAGATTTCTGGCGGATCAGACAAATTTTTTTTCTTTTCCATGCCATTTTGTTGCTCAGATTGTTCAGTATGTCTCAAAAATTGAAACAAAGCATAAAGAACACAATTCATGTTTAAATATCGTTTCAGTCTGCCATTCCAAACACATAATTATACATGCATAATTCAGCAGAAATATTTTAGAGCTTTATATTTCTTAGGAAGATCTGCAGTTTCTTTACAGCCACGGCACATATTTCTAAAAAAATGCTAATTTCTTGTATCATTAACGCCTTGACTACTTAATGAGATGCGTTGAATAGAAACGATAGCACTTACATTTCTTTTCAATTTGAGATCTTGTGGTGGTACATTGGAATGGGATTTCATCATTCGGAACTGAGCAGTACTTTCGTTCAAAGGTTTCTTCCATGTGTAAGACTTTTCATTTCTATGGGTTATTCTGTGCTTCTCCAGATTGCTAAGTTCTGGGAATACTTTGTGATAGCTCATAGATATATATATGGTCCTGTTTCACTAGCATGAATTTTCATCTGTCTCTTTGAAATATTACGTTTTGCATTTGATTGCTTGCATTATTGGTATTTGCTTCTTCTCCTCCCACTATGTGTTCTCATGTGTCTTCCAAAACTACTACAGAATGAAAATGATTTCTCACACAAGTGACATATGTATGGTTTTTCTCCAGTATGGGCTCTCATGTGATCCTTCAGAATACTACCATTTACAAATGATTTAGGACATAATTGACATTTATATGGTCTTTCACCTGTATGAATTCTTGTATGCATCTTCAGATTGCTTAAATATGCAAATGAATTCTGACATAACTGACATTTGTATGGTCTTTCTCCAGTATGGATTCTCATGTGACTCTTGAGAGTATAAACTTGTGCAAATGATTTCTGACATAACTGACATTTGTATGGTCTTTCTCCAGTATGGATTCTCATGTGACTCTGAAGAGTATTAACTTGTGTAAATGATTTCTTGCATAACTGACATTTGTATGGTCTTTCTCCACTATGAGTTCTCATGTGAGCCTTCAGAGTACAACATTGTGTAAATGACTTCTGACATAATTGACATTTGTATGGTCTTTCCCCACTATGAATTCTCAGGTGAACCTTGAGATCACCAAATTGTGTAAATGATTTCTGACATAACTGGCATTTGTATGGTCTTTCTCCACTATGAGTTCTGGTATGAACTTTCAGATGTTTTAAGTGTGCAAATGATTTATGACATAACTGGCACAAGAATGGCTTTTCTCCGGTATGAATTCTAACATGATCTTTCAGATGGCCAACTGCTGCAAATGATTTCCGACAGAACTGGCACTTGTATGGTTTTTCTCCACTATGGGTTCTCATGTGATCCTTCAGAATACTACCATTTACAAATGATTTAGGACATAATTGACATTTATATGGTCTTTCTCCTGTATGAATTCTTGTATGCATCTTCAGATTGCTTAAATATGCAAATGAATTCTGACATAATTGACATTTGTATGGTCTTTCTCCGGTATGGGTTCTCATGTGACTCTTGCGAGTATTAACTTGTGTAAATGATTTCTGGCATAACTGACACTTATATGGTCTTTCTCCACTATGAGTTCTCATGTGACTCTTGAGAGTATTAACTTGTGTAAATGATTTCTGGCATAACTGACACTTATATGGTCTTTCTCCACTATGAGTTCTCATGTGACTCTTGAGAGTATTAACTTGTGTAAATGATTTCTGGCATAACTGGCATTTGTATGGTCTTTCTCCTGTGTGGATTCTCATGTGACTCTTGAGAGCACTAACTTGTGTAAATGGTTTATGACATAACTGACATTCGCATGGTCTTTCTCCAGTATGGGTTCTCATGTGAACCTTCAAATTATTAACTTGTGTAAATGGTTTATGACATAACTGACATTCGCATGGTCTTTCTCCAGTATGGGTTCTCATGTGAACCTTCAAATTATAAACTTGTGAAAATGATATCTGACAGAACTGGCATTTGTATGGTCTTTGTCCTGTATGGGTTCTCATGTGACGCAACATCTTAGAAACAGGTCTGTGCAAACAATATTTGGCAGAAGTAACACTTTTTGGTCTTCCCGAGTAAGCGTTCAAGTTCTAGTCATCAGATTTTAAACTTTGCATAAGATTTATGACATAGCCAAATGGTTGTTTATCTTTTAATCACCATAAGTTCCAATTATGGCATTTGTGCTGTCTTCATTCAGTATGGCATTCCAAATTACCTGGCTTCTTGAAAGTGTTACGAGGCTGTTCGAAGTTCACAGTTGTGACACCTGTAATTTTAAACGTCATTGGAAAATTAGAGAGTGCCACTTTGAGAAAGAAACTATAGTCGAAGATGCTCTCAGCTCCACCTAAACGACAATGTTATTAGGAACAGAAATGTATTGAGTAAGAGCAACTCTGTCACTTTCTTTGTTCCCTTTTACAGGTCACAAACCAATACGACGAAGCAGAGAATGCAAAAGGCATAACAGTAAATAAGCAACAGCCCTGTCTCTCTTTTATAAACACCCATCGAAGTGATGACAACGATAGTAAAAAGGTGGAAGATGGAAACATATGCGCTGTGGCTGAGCTGCTCGAGTAGTCGTCCAATCGACGTTGACTACTTAAGGCTCCTTTGGAAGGAATGTGAAACAAGCATAGTCCTTCTCAGATCATGCTTTAACCACCATGTCCACTAGCCTACCATCCAGTGGAGGGCAAAGTGATGTGTGAAAGTCACTCTTTCCCAGCTCGATAGACTGGGGACCAGATGGGATACATACTCAACATAAACTCGATTTGATAAATAGCATGAAAGCTGATTCTGCTCTACTCACTTCATAAAACACCTTAAGCAATATTTTCTTGCAAGACACCTGCCTATGTAGATAGGTGCCCAGACGCGTTCAGGAAATACAAGTTCTGTCAAAATAATTACTTAATTAAATTTCTTTTGACTAATGGGAGTTTTAAAAGAGCCTCCAAATCCAAATTCGTTGATACTTTGAAAGACCCAATGTTGTTGGTTTTAACGCTTGTAACCAAAGTGAAAACAAAAAGCTAATCGGTCGTGATTGAGCGCAAGTCAAGCGACTTATGATAAGTTCATAGATCTATAATAAGAAGCCGCTCTCGTGAAGAAGCTGGTGTCCTGCGCTTAGCTTTAGAGTAGCGCTTTAGAAATTTTGGAGTGTACAATTACGATTAGATTACGTTACCGACACATTCTTGTAATATAGAACCTAAGTAAAACGTGATAATCGTGATATCATGCTAAACTATGAAGCATACTAAATCAAGTAATTAAAATACGTTCTAGATGCACAGCCATTTATAGCGATATATCTTATGCATGCAGAAAGTTCAAAAAGGCCCTATTTGATAATAAAAATTGACTATGCTCATGTTCATAATGACGGCAAATAGGCTACTAAAATAGTGGAGGTAACTAGTTGTGAAACTATCGTGTGTTGATAAAGGGTACATTTACTTAAAGAAAAATTATAATCGGCATATTTGTGAAAACGTACTGATAAATTATAATCGAACGATTAATTGGAATTAATTTTTTAACGGTAGGTTTGAGCTTACCTTGTAGAATAATTAAGTCACTGACGTCAACGCAAAAAGTTATTTGAAGATGAGTCTAGCTTATTTAGTTTCTACGCCAACATAGAGCTCTTATTGTGTGCAAGGGGTGTAACGTGTTGTCCATAGACATAATAAGCTTATTATATCTATGGTACAGTCATGAAACAGCCTTACAGCACAGTATAAATAATTATTTATACTGTGCTTACAGCTAGACATCAAAAGTTTACTATTTAGCATTACACTATGCTAGTAGTTTTATTTGAAATAATTAATTTCGCTTGCAATTTTCGCATTACGAGTATACTGACATAGATCAGATACAGATAGGCGTAATAGGCCTAGATAAGCAACTGCGCTAAGGTAAATGAGTTATCAAAAAATATAGGCTTATGTCTGTAGGCCTATGAATGAATACTAGTGATATTTTACTTCTAAAAATAATTCCTAATTCAGTTTTAATTCAGTTGTGACCTCTAGAATTTTACTTCTAATTCTAATTTTACTTCACAAATAATTGTACTTGTCGTTCCTAATTAAGGCCTAGTTCTCAAATAATTTTACTTCTTATTTTAGTTTTCCAAATAACTTTTAATTTCCGTGCTGTAAAAGTATGCAAGGCTTGCATAGGGCCTATATAATATATAGAGAAGCAGGCCAAACTTATCTCGAGAGAAAAAAGCTGAAGTTAAACCAGGGGTGAAACGTTAGTAAACCGAAGCTTCATTGGTTACCTATCCAGGCTCGTATAATTATATCCTTCAAAATCTGTCTCCTGATGCTCAAGATCATGTCAGGTTCAGCTCCACCTTACTTGTCATCTCTAGTTACAGCATGTGCTGCCCTTGAACCAAGGCGAGGTTTACGTTCAGCATCAAACGGAGACTTTATAGTCAAAAGATCAAATCCTCAATTTCAAGATTGCGAATACGACTTAATTATTTTATTTTTTGTTGCCACCTATATCGTCATAAGACGCAGTGTACACGTTGATACCTGAATCTCGGATACAAATAGATTTGAGAAAGAAGAAGAGGATAAGGCGGAGGAAGATGAATAAGAAGAGGAAGAAGTAAAGGAGGAGGAAGAGCAGAAGGAAGAAGATTAAGAAAAAGAAATAGAGGAAGAAGAACAAGAAGAAGAAAAGAAAGAACAGGGGGAGGCAGGACAGGAAGGAAAAACAGGAGGAGGAAGGAGAAGAAGAAAAGAGAAGACGAGAAGGAGGAGGAAAAGGGACCAGCTCTGAGGCAGCGATGGATATGAAGTGTTTGCGACTTCATTTTCTTAGCCCCGGTATATGAGGGCGGGTACCCAGTCCTCTCCCTCGCTCTCATTTTCCCACGGACATTGTACGGTCAGTGCACTCATTATAGCTAAGTTGGCTAGGGGCTCAGATGGAGCAGACATCTCGGAACATATTTCTGTCCGGACGGAGATTTGACCATCCGATCTCTTGATTGACAGTCCAGCACGCTAACCACTAGACTATCGAGCACTGAAGTATAAGTTAGAATCAAATAAACACCAAAATTATATAGCTACACCGTTTAAAAGAACTGATGAAAAGAATAGACCTATATATTTGCAATTATTGAATTATTTCGAATGGACATCTTTATAACATCAAGTACAAAACGAAAACTGGTCACATCAGAAGCTTGAACAGAATTAGTAATTGCAAAAGGCTTAACAAACGTCTATTTTTCAAAGGTAATATAAGCGAACAGTATATAGGAACTAGTAATCACTTCTAAATGTGCTGCTTCCTGAACTTAGATCACTACTGCGAACAATCTCAATGCACAAATTTCAATGCCATTAGCCAAATATAATACTCCTCTATGAGTCAAATTAAACAGCGACTGTTTTAAAAGTTTCCTTGGATTAAATCTGTTGCTTAAGCACAGACGCAATTTACATAATACTCCACAGAGTCTAATTAAAAAGCAACTGTCTTAACAGTGTTTCCTTGGATTAAATCTCTTGCTTAAGCACAAATGCAATAGATGTAATCGAAAAACAGGACAAAACACGTCTTATATGTTGCAGGACAAAAACTACTATCGATGGAAGACCGAAGCATTTCCAGAGTTTTAAGTTCTGTATGCTGAGAAAACGTGTATGATCAATTTTAACTTCATTCAACTCAATCTGGTCTGGTTCTTGTCTTCTTTACCACAGAGACTATTCCTTTCCTTTTACTCTTCTTCCTCTCAAATCAAGAGTCTAATTCCATTTGTTGAACAGTACTTCAAATGTATGTTAATTAAATTTCTGGCATACCAGACTTGTAAGTGTTTTTTTCTGTTAGTCATGTCACTTTGTTGCTCAAATTTATATTTTGTACAACAGAGTGTTTCGTATGTCCCAAATATTTACAGAAACCAAAAGGAAGCACTTAATTACTTTTTGAATATCTTTAGACTGCAACTCTGAAGAGATATGAACGTACAAGTCAGCACAGTTCAACGAAAACATCATCAGATAGAGACTAGAGCAATGTTGTTGACATTCTTTCTCTATTTCAAACAATAACGTAATCCAAATCCATATGGTTTTGCCACAAAAGATGTGCATCTTAATTTGACTTCAACTTGTTCATATCCAGATATTATCCAGCTTTAATCAACTTCAGAAGATCTGCAATTTCTTTACAGCCATAACACATATTCCTCAAAACAGTTTCACTTCTTGTATCATTAACACCTGGACCACTTAATGAGATCCGTTGAATAAAAACGATAGAACTTACATTTCTTTTCAATTTGGGATCTTGTGATGGTACATCTGAATGTGTAGATTTCATCAGTCTGAGCCGAGCAGTACTTTCGTTCAAAGGTTTCTCCCATGTGTAAGACTTTTCATTTCTATGGGTTCTTTTGTGTTTCTTTAGATTTCTAGGTTCTGGGAATACTTTGTGACTGATTTCACATACATACGAACCTTTTTCACTAGCACGAGTTTTCATATGTCGCTCTGGAATATTGCTTTCTGCATTTGATTGCTTGCATAACTGGTATTTGCTTGTTTTTCTCTCAGTATGTGTTCTCACGTGTCTTCTAAAACTACTACATAATGAAAATGATTTCTCACACAAGTGACATATGTATGGTTTTTCTCCAGTATGGGTTCTCATGTGACTCTTCAGATTACTAACATTTCCAAATGATTTTGAACATACCTGACATTTATGTGGTCTTTCTCCTGCATGAGTTCTCATGTGACTCTTCAGATAGCTTAAAATTGCAAATGAATTCTGACATAACTGGCATAAATATGGCTTTTCTCCAGTATGAGATCTAACATGACTTTTCAGATGGCCAACTGATGTAAATGATTTCTGACATAACTGACATTTGTATGGTCTTTCTCCTGTATGGGTTCTCATGTGACTCTTGAGACTATTACAATGTGTAAATGATTTCTTACATAACTGACATTTGTATGGTCTTTCTCCTGCATGGATTCTCATATGGCACATCATATTACCAACAGCTCTAAATGATTTCCGACATAACTGACATTTGTATGGTTTCTCTCCTGTATGAATTCTCATGTGACCCGTGAGAGTATTAAGTTGTGTAAATGATTTCTGACATAACTGACATTTGCATGGTCTTTCTCCCGTATGGGTTCTCATATGACGTGACATATTGCCAACAGCTCCGAATGATTTCTGACATAACTGACATTTGTATGGTTTTTCTCCACTATGAATTCTCGTGTGAACCTTCAGATTATTAAGTAGTTTAAATGATTTCAGACATAACTGACACTTGTATGGTCTTTCTCCTGTATGCGTTCTAATATGGCGTGTCATATTGCCGACAGTGCTAAATGCTTTCAGACATAATTGACATTTATGTGGTCTTTCTCCTGTATGAATTCTTGCATGCCTCTTCAGATCACTGAAATGTGCAAATGGTTTCTGACATAACTGGCACAAGAATGGCTTTTGTCCAGCGTGTGATTTAACATGGCTGTTCAGATGGTCAACTCTTGCAAATGCTTTCTGACATAACTGACATTTGTATGGTCTTTCTCTTTTATCGGTTGCCATCTTAACAACAGGTAAGTGCAAACAACATAGATGTGACAAAAGTCACATTTTTAGTCTTCTCCAGTTTGGGCTCGAGTTTCAGTCAGTAGATTTCAAACTTATGCAAAAGATTTATGACGTAATAGTTAACTGTTTACCTTTAATTCACCCTGAGTTTTGATAGCATTTAAAAACGAAAATTTCAAGACAAATCTTCCAACTGCAGATTTCCTGGTTTCTTAAAAGTGTTACGAGGCTGTCCTAGGTTCAGTTATGATTGCAACACCTGTAATTTTAATCGTCATGCGAAAATTAGAGTGTGCCACTTTGAGAAAGAAACAAAACAGATATGCTCTCAGCTTCAGCCTAAACGACAATGTTATTAAGAAGAGTAAAGCAATGAGTAGGCTAAGTGAAATAATGCATAGAGAGGTGAGATCAGTTTCTCTGCTCCTTTTTAGAGGTCAAGCACTTATAGCACCAAGCTGAGAAGGCATAACAGTAGGCCTAAGTAAGTAACAACCCTTTCTTCCATAAACGCCCATCGAAGTGATGACAATATGTTATAGGTGGAGGATGGAACACACGCACTGCGGGTCGGCTGTTCAATTCACGCTGATTCAAGTTCCTTTGGAGACACTGAACATGTGCGACAAACATACTCCTCTCAGGACATGCTTTAAAAATCATGTCCGCCATCTAGGCCTAACTAATTCGCCTTTCACACAGCAGAGGGCAAAGTGAAGCGTGGAAGTCACTCTTTCCCAGCTCGATAGTCTGGGGACCAGACGGTATATATGTCCTCAACATAAACTCGATTTGATAAATAGCAAGAAGGTTCATTCTGCATCCCTCACTTCCCTAACCACCTTAGTCAATATTTTCTTGGGTAATCCTGGGTTTTAGCGTCCGAAATTACTTACATTGCACGAGCGATGAAAACGTTTCACAGTTAAACTCAAACAAGAAGTTGGAAGCTCGTACTGTATTAACTTCAAAATTTGTCTCCTAAATATGTATCAAGTCTACACAAACTCAACTCCTCTATGCGTCTCTTCACTTGTTACTCCATGTTCTTCTCTTCAATCCAAACGAGGACTCTCTATATTGGTCTCCCTCACACTCGACTGCATTGCCTTGAACGCGTTCTACGCTCTGCTGCGCGCCTCTTTGGGCGCATCCCTAAGTTTGGTCACGTGTCTGACTACATGCGTGACGTCCTCCACTGGCTTCCTTTTTCGCAACGCATTGTATACCGGGTTGCTTCTTTCTGACTTCTATGGCGCCATTGACCGCTCCCAAGTCTCTCTGCTCGCACTCTTTGACGTCACAGCAGCCTTTGACTCGGTCGATCATGACATCCTCCTCCTCCGTCTATCCACATCTTTTGGCCTTTCTGGAAAGCCCCTAGAATGGCTGGCCTCCTATTTACATAACCGCTCATCTTCTGTTATTTATGGTTCCACTAGGTCCCCTTGGGTCCCAGTCCGGATCGGCCTTCCTCAGGGTTCCGTTTTGGGTCCCCTCTTATATATCATTTTTCACCTCGGATCTTTGCCATCTTCTTACTTCCTGCTCTCTGTCTAACCAGCTTTATGCTGATGATGTACAGGCTTACACTCATTGCTCTGCCTCTGATGCCGCCACTGCAGTCCGCCTTATGTGCCTCTCCACTGACTCATTGGTAGCCTGGATGTCTTCTAACCGCCTCCGTCTGAACCCCTCCAAGACCCAATATATATGGCTGGGTACTCGCAGGCAACTCGGTAAGATTGATCTTGCTAGCCTTGCTACTGAATTCCCTAATGTCGTCTTCTCCACTTCTGTTCGTGACCTTGGTGTCACCTTGGACTCTGAACTCACCCTCTCCCAGCATATTTCGCAGCTGAGCCGGGGTTGTTATTTCCAGTTACGTCAGCTCCGTGTGGTCTCCCGCTCTCTCTCTCCCAAGCACGCAGCTACTCTCGTTCATGCTTTCATTACCTGTCGACTTGATTACTGCTGTTCTCTCTATATTGGTCTCCCTCACACTCGACTGCATTGCCTTGAACGCGTTCTACGCTCTGCTGCGCGCCTCGTTGGGCGCATCCCTAAGTTTGGTCACGTGTCTGACTACATGCGTGACGTCCTCCACTGGCTTCCTTTTTCGCAACGCATTGTATACCGGGTTGCTTCTATTGTCTGGCAGTGTCAGCTTGGCCGCGCTCCTTTCTATCTACGTGAGCTTTGTTTTCCAGCGTCCGCACTTCTTGGTCGCCGTTCACTCCGTTCCACCGCCCGCGGTGACTTACATGTTCCTTTCGCTCGCACTGCAACCATGCAACAGCGAGCATTCTCCGTTGCCGGTCCCACTATCTGGAATGGCCTTCCTGTTGGACTGCGGTCTCTCCCTCGAGACTCATCCACCTCCTTCTTCTCTGCTCTTAATGCTGTTCTCTTTCGTCGAGGTTGGGCTGGGAGCGCCTCTGAATAGTTGCCTTGAAGAGCGCGCTATATAAATGTCTAATTGATTGAATTGATTGATTGGTCATCTCAAGGTGACTTCGTCATCATTCGATCACTCAGGAAATTTGGAAATAGAGCATTTGCGTCAGCTGGACCAACCGAATGAAACAAACTTCCGGATTGTATTCGCAAATCCTCATCACCATCAGTCTTAAAAACTAATCTTAAAACTTATCTGTTTAAAATGTACTATGATCAGTTTATTTTCTGTTACGCGCTTTCGTGCAAGGTTTCATTTTGTTGAGACGCGATACAATTGACAGATTTTTTAAATTTATTTATTAGGCCTATAAATATAGGGTTATGAATGAATGAATGAATGTATGAGTGAATGAAAGAAGAATACGAGAATTGCGTGCCAGAAATAAATGTACACGTATTCCTGCAGCGACCTATGACCTCGACCCTTGAACCCTTCTTGTTATTCAAGGAATTGACCGGGTGATATCCTTCGCCGTTTGAATGGGGTGCCACGCCCTGTACGCTCTCCGTGCACAGACCGTGTTAATCCGAGATTTAAATCTCTGAAAAAGCTACATCGTTGGTATTCGAAGCAAAAGCTCCTCTGATTAGCGAACACTGTGAGAGGTACTTTACAAATGTTCAAATACAAAACAATACATGAATACAATACAATTGGCATAAGTATGGCTTTTCTCCGGTGTGAAATCTAACATGACTCTTCCGATCGCTGAATTATTTCGAATGAATACGTTCATATCATCAAGTAAAAAACGAAAACTGATCACTTCAGAAGCTTGAACAGAATTAATAATTCCTAAAGGCTTAACAAATGTCAATTTTTCAAAGGTAATATAAGCAAACAGTAGGAACGAGTATAGTCACTTCAAAATGTACTGGTTCCTGTACATAGACTACTCATTGCATAAATTTCAATGCCAATATCATTGCATAAATTTCAATGCCAATATCATTGCATAAATTTCAATGCCAATATCATTGCATAAATTTTATTGCATAAATTTCAATGCAATTAATACTCCCCTACGAGTCTAATTAAAAGGCAACTGGTTTAACAGACAGTCTTTCATTGGATTAAATCTGTCGCTTAGGCATAAACGCAATAGACGTAACTGAAAAACTTGACAAAACAAGTCTTATATGTTGCTCGACTGAACAACTATTTTCCTGTTTCACAAAAGCACCGCAGTGCAAACCCCGGATGTAGAGATCTATGGAAGATCAACGCATTGACAGTCAGGAACCATGGTGATGTTATGAACATTGCAACATTTCCAGACTTTTCGGTTCTGTTTGGTTACAACGTGTATTCTCACATTTTAATTTCTTTCAGTGAATGCAATCTGGTCTGGTACTTGTCTTATTTGTCGCATTGACTATTCTGTTCACTTGATTCGTCCTCGTAACTAATCAGAAGTCTAATTCCATTTGTTGAACTGTATGTACTTATATTGTATGCTAATAAGATTTATGGCAGAACAAACAAGTGTTTTTTCTGTTTGCCATCCCATTTTCTAGCTTAGAGTTTTCAGTAAGTCCAAAAATTTAAAATAAACCAAAAGGAAGAACATAATTCATGTTTAAATATCTTTTAAAAACACATTTGCACGTATAATTCAGCACAGATATTTTCCAGTTTTAATCTTCTTCAGAAGGTGTGCAGTTTCTTTACAGCCATGGCACATATTCCTCAAAAAAGGTTCATTTCTTGTATCATTAACATCTGAATTACTTAATGAGATGCATTGAATAGAAACAATAGCACTTACATTTCTTTTCAATTTCGGATCTTGTGATGGTACATCTGAATGAGTGGATTTCATCATTCTCAATAGAGCAGTACTTTCGTTCAAAGGTTTCTCACATGTGTAAGACTTTTCATTTGTATGGGTTCTTCTGTGCTTCTGTAGATTTCTAGGTTCTGGGAAATCCTTGTGACAGATCGGACATACACACAGACCATTTTCACAAACCTGAGTTCTTATCTGTCTCTTTGGAATATTGCATGCATAACAGTACTTGTATTTACCTGTTTTTCTCCCAGCATGTGTTCTCATGTGTCTTCTGTAACAACTAGAAAATGAAAATGATTTCTCACACAAGTGACATATGTATGGTTTTTCTCATGTGACTCTTAAGACTACTAACAGTTGGATATGATTTCTGACATAACAGGCATTTGTATGGTCTTTCTCCTGTATGAATTCTTGCATGCCTCCTCAGGTCGCCTAAATATGAAAATGAATTCTGACATAACTGACATAAGTATGGCTTTTCTCCGGTATGAGATCTAACATGATGGTTCAGATTACCAACTGTTGAAAATGACTTCTGACATAACTGACATAAGTATGGCTTTTCTCCGGTATGAGATCTAACATGATTTTTCAGATGCCCAACTGTTGCAAACGAATTCTGACACAACTGGCATAAGTATGGCTTTTCTCCGGTATGAAACCTAACATGATTTTTCCGATCGCCAACTGTTGTAAATGATTTCTGACAGAACTGACATTTGTATGGTCTTTCTCCTGTATGGGTTCTCATGTGAACCTTCAGATTATTAACTTCTGTAAATGATTTCTGACAGAACTGACATTTGTATGGTCTTTCTCCTGTATGAATTCTCATGTGACTCTTGAGAGTGTAACCTTGTGTATATGATTTCTTACATAACTGACATTTATGTGGCCTTTCTCCTGTATGAATTCTGGCATGCCTCTTCAGGCTGCTTAAATGTGCAAATGAATTTTGACATACCTGGCATAAGTATGGCTTTTCTCCTGTATGAAAAATAACATGACTTTTCAGATATCCAACTGTTGCAAATGATTTCTGACATAACTGACATTTGTATGGTCTTTCTCCTGTATGAATTCTCATGTGACTCTTGAGAGCGTTACCTTGTGTATATGATTTCTTACATAACTGACATTCATGTGGTCTTTCTCCTGTATGAATTCTGGCATGCCTCTTCAGGTTACTTAAATGTGCAAATGAATTCTGACATATCTGGCATAAGTATGGCTTTTCTCCAGTATGAGATCTAACATGACCTTTCAGATATCCAACTGTTGCAAATGATTTCTGGCATAACTGACATTTGTACGGTCTTTCTCCAGTATCAGTTGTCATGCAACGCAACATCTTGGCAATTGGTCTTTTAAACAATATCTGATATAAGTCACACTTAAATGTAGTTCACAGTTGTGACACCTGTAATGTTAATCATCATTGGAAAATAAGAGAGTGCCACTTTAAAAAAGAAACTATAGTCAGTGGTGCTCTCAGCTCCAGCCTAAATGACATTATTTTAGAACAGAAATGTAATGAGTAAGTAAAACAATGCAAAGAGAAGACACTCAGTTTCTCTGCTCCGTTTAAGAAGTCACACGCTAATGGCACCAAGCAGAGAAGGCAAATGGCAAACATAAATAAGTAGCAGCCATTTCTTTCATAAACGCCCATCGAAGTGAAGACAACGATAGTAAAAGATGGAGGACGGCAACATATGCGCTGTGGCTCGGCTGCTCGATTAAATATCCAATCGACGCTGATTCAGGTTCCTTTGGAGGAACATGCCACAAACATACTCCCTCTCAGGACATGCTTTAACCACCATGTCCACCATCTAACTCACTCGCCATTCACACAGCAGTTGTCAAAGTGATGTGTGAAAGTCACTCTTTCCCAGCTCGATAGACTGGGTCCAGATGGCATACATCCTCAAGATAAGCTCGATTCGATAAATAGCAAGAAGGTTGACTCTGATCGCCTCACTTCACTTACCATTTTAATGAATTTTCTTTTGATGAATTATTCTTTGCTCGACGTCAGATTCTGCCTATATAGTTGGCTGCCGAGACGCGATCACAATATACAAGTCTCGTCGTATATTTACTTAATTAAATTTATTTAGAGTAATGAGAGTTTACAAAAACTTCATATCCAATACGGTATTGTTGATACTTTGTAAACCCGATGTCAAAAGTTTTCACGCTTGTAACAAAAATTAATAAGAAGCAAATCGGTCGCGATTCAGACCAATTTAAACGCGTCAAGTGGTACGGCCCTACAGGGTGGGCCAAAAAAGTTAGAACATCTTTTAGCATACGAGTTATTTAAAAATATAATTCAATTAATTATATTGTTTCATGTAATTTTGTTTGCCAAGTATTTAGCTAATGAGAAATCATGTTCAATGTGTCCTCCTTGCTTCTCAACGAGTTTTTCTAAGCGTCGACGCCACTCGTTTATGCTGCTGTCAATAAAGCGCTGCTCCAGATTTCTCCATTCTTCGATTATTGCCAACTTGAGCTGCTCAACTGTGGTAAATTTTCGCCGAAGGTAGACTTTTTTTTGCAAAGCACCCCATATGGCCTAATCTACTGGGTTTAAAGCAGGACTGTTCGGTGGCCACATGTCCGGCTCGATGAAGTTAACATTCTCCTGACGAAGAAAGTTGATCGTATTTCCGGCTGTGTGAGATGGAGCTCCGTCTTGCTGTAATGTCCAGTTATGGCGCCCGGAAATTGTCGAAATAAAGACATCATACAGCTAAATAGGTAAGTAAGTAAATGAGTAAACAATTTAAGCTATTATGGATACAGTTAAACAAATTTTGATGCAATTATATTACTTTTCACGCGATGTTCTCACTTTTTTTGGCCCACCCTGTACAGTTTCAGTTAATAGATCCCGATACTATGGGGCGCTCGTGAGTCGTGAATAAGCTGCATGGTGTCCTGCGCTGAGCTTTAGAGTAGCGCTCTAGAAGTTGGAGTTTACTGTTACGATTACGATTAAGTTAACGATACATTAATCATAAATTATTTATTGATCTTTATTACGAACATTTTTGACGCACGCAGATTCTCACAGAAATGCGAATCTTAGGCCTATAATGTAGAACCTAAGCACGTAGCAACACGTGATATGCAACAACCTACAAACCACAGCCTACAAAATTAAGTAGGCCTACTCAATATATCCAGATTCAGAGCTATTTATAGTGTTATATCTTATGGATGCAGAAACTTTACATCTTTGATGACATAGATGGACTACAGTGGTGTAGTGGGGCGGGAACGCGGGGGAACGCCGTTCCCCCACTTTTTTCCATACTTACCTACCAAAGATTGCACTTTTTGCTACAGTTGCTACTTCAATTTCCAGGCGTTCCCCCACTTCATTTTTTAGGACTACACCACTGATGGACTACCCTTCTTACGTTCATAATGAAGACAAACGCTAAAATATTGTGATCCGCTAGTTGTGAAACTATCGTGTGTTAATAAAGGGTACATTATACTGAAAGATAATATAGGCCTAATCAGTAAAGTTGATTAGAAAACTGATTGATAAATTATAATCCAACGATTAATTTGAATTAATTTGTTAACGGTAGGTTTGAGGCGTACCCTGTAAAACGTCATTGATAATCATAGCCACAAGTTCCCCACAACGTCAACGCAAAGAGTTTATATTTAAGACTCATCAATTTAGTTTCTACGCTAACAAAGAGATTTTATTGTGTGCAAGGGGTGTACAATCGTGAGACAGCCTTACAGACAGTATAAATAACTAGGCTAGTTATTTATTTACATGTACATCTATACTGTGCTATATACAAGTTTACAACTTTACGTTACGCTAAACAAGTCGTTTTATTTCAAATGTTTAATTTTTCGAGGAATTTGCACATTATGAGTAACATAGAAAAGGTACATAGTACTAGGCCTACATAGCCCTAATAGATGAGCAACTGTGCGAAGATCAATAAGTTATTAGCAAATGTAGGCTTATGCATGAATGAATGAATGAGTGAATGAATGAATGAATACTACGAGATTTACGTGGCAGGCGTCAATACTTGAATCGGAGGCACCGTAATTAAGATTTTTCTATGAATTGTCGAAACACAGGGCCTGCAATTTTCCTAGGCAGCTTCTTCGGTTGCGAGCTGATCCTACGTTCATGAGAAAGTCGGGTTCAGAGGTTTGTATATTCGGATAGCAAGCACGATCTCTACACGAGGACCTAAATGGTGTTGCTCTCGTGCAGCCATTTAGTACAGGTTCTCACCCAATAAAATCATTAAAAGTGACCGGTATAGAGGCTTAACGATAGCTGCGTTCAGGGCCACCGACAGAAATTCCGGGCCCCTAGGCAGAGCGGTCACGGGCCCCTAAACTATCATTAGGCTTTATGAGAAAAGTTGATTGCGGGCCCGGCCCGGGCCCCTAAAAATCGCCGGAAAATCGCCGGGCCCCTGGGCATTTATCCCTCCTGCCCCTCCCTCTCGTTCGTCCCAGATAGCCATGTTTACTGAACCGACAGCTCCCTTGCACTTCATTGGTAACAACTGTCGACCAGCGGTTGTTAAGGATAACATGTAATGTGTAGCTTAACTTTAAATGTAAATGTATACGTTTTCCTGCAGCGACCGTATGACCTCGACCATTGAACCTTTCTCATCATTATTCAGTCTTGTTGTCAAGACCTTAAACCTCAAGACCAAGACCTTGAACCTCAAGACCAAGACCCAGACCAAGACCTTGAACCTCAAGACCAAGACCTTGAACCTCAAGACCAAGACCAAGACCAAGACCTTGAACCTCAAGACCAAGACCGAGACCAAGACCCCAAAAAATCACAGTCGTTTCCAGACTTCTATTCCTTACTAAAAATTGTCCAGTCGGACTACTCGTTATTTTAATGAAAACATGCGTTTTTTTCAAGCAAAACAATTATAAATGGAGACTGCAGAGAATTCCGAATTCGTATTTAAAAAAGTCCTTCATGCGAAATGTTATTCCAAATGCCTGTCGAATTTTATAAAAACCAATTTGCTCAGAATTTTCTGACCAAGACGTGACCTGTGGGGCCTCATAAAAATTCTGCCATGTGAAAAAACACGGTCTACAAGTGCTGAAATCGCTAGCACACAAAGCAGCTTTTCAATAACCGGATGTAAATGTACAAATTAATGGTGAGCCTGTTTGAAATCATTCCATGGTAAATAACCGGAAGTCAAAATAATTGTCCAAAACAACAGTGAAGCCTCATTCACACTGTGTAAATACTAAAGCAATAACTGTATGAGTAATAATTGGATAAATTTTTAAAATTCTTGCCGTTTGTTAAAAGTAATGACTGTTCATATTGACAAAATGCTTGGTCTTGGTCTTGCAAAACCAAGACCAAGACTTTGAACCTCAAGACCAAGACCAAGACCTTGAACCTCAAGACCAAGACCAAGACCTTTGGTCTAAAGACCAAGACCAAGACTTTTAAAAACGAACTCCAGTGCACTCGAGACCAAGACCTTGGTCTCGAGGACAAGACTGTCATTATTAACCGGGAGAGATTATTCTCCAACTCTACCCGTTTGAATGGGTGCCACGTTCTGTATGGTCTTCGTGTACGGACTGTGCTAATCCGAGATTTAAGTCTCTGAAATAAGCAGGGCCACCGACAGAAATTCCGGGCCCCTAGGCAGAGCGGTCACGGGCCCCTAAACTATCATTAGGCTTTATGAGAAAAGTTGATTGCGGCCCGTAAAAATCGCCGGAAAATCGCCGGGCTCCTGGGCATTTGACCCCCCCCTGCCCCTCCCTCTCGGCGGGCCTGGAAATAAGCTATACCGTTGGTATTCGAACCAACATCCTCACATCATGCATAGGCGCCTTGAGGTTCGATCTGACCAATGTAGGCCTATCAACCCACGTTTCGGTCTTCGGTAGCAATTGAGCTCCGTCTATTAATTCAAATGATCATTTTTGCCCTCTTTGGCATATAATTTAACATATTTTAATAACTATATTAGTTAAAACTATTATATTTGTTTTATCATGCGGAAATCGAGATTCCTCTATCGCCCAAAGAACTCAGTTGCGAAGCCACATAGCCATCGATCATCCGCGGCATAGTGCGACCGTACGTTACCTCCAGGAATAACGTACGCGTACTGTACGTACGTTATCGAAAAAAATTACGTACGCGTACTGTACGCGTACGTTAAAAATGCCACTTTTTCTCTGATCATTCACAAAGAACCTCAATATAACTATATTCTTATAAGGTACGCGTACCGTACGCGTACGTCAAAAATGATCAGTTTAGCTCTGCAGTAGGCCTACCTATTGGTCACCCGTACGCAGGCCTAGTTATTTACGAACGGTACCGAAATTCAGTATTACCAATAAAATGACCACAGGCACGGACTATCCTATAAAGTGTGCCGTAAAATCATAATATTCTTCACACTAGGGGGCCTATACATAAGACAGAATATTAACAATTTGGAATTTAAAAGTTTGATAGTAGAGATCATTGAACAGCCACAGATGACTGATGTTATGGTTAAAATTGTCTACAGCTACCATCAATCACCAACTATTATTGACTTTTCTTGTGCATAATGTTATGTATTTTATTTTCGTCATGAACTAATGTGAACGTACAGTAACGTACGGCATAAGGGGCCATCCATATATTACGTACGCAAAAATCCGGGAAAATTGGACCCCCTGTTCGCAAGCGTACTTTCTTCCGCAACCCCCCCCCCCGCGTACGTACACTTGACGCACCCCCCCCCCGAAGACCAGCTGCAGAAAGTGTCTCGAAAGTCTGCACTTTAGGCCAGATTGAAGGATGAGTGAGGGCCAATATAGACAAATTATAGGTGTCTCGTTCACAGCACAGAATAACTGCACATGGTTTTTATATAATGTAATAAAATGCCATCGGACGACTATAGGACAATACAGAGTTATAAATAGGCTAATGTGGACGTCATAATTAGAAATTTATTTTGCGTACGTACACTTTTGTCCCCCCTCCCCCCCGTTCGCACCCGTACGCAAAATCGCCAAAATCCGACCCCCGACTCCCCTCAGTGCGTACGTAATATGTGGACGGCCCCTAATAACGTACGCGTACCGTACGTACGTTATAGAAAAAAATAACGGACGGTCGCACCTTGATCCGCGGTGTCCCTGACGTTGCCTCTGCGTAGCGCTGCGACATTTCGGAGATTTACATTACACGCAGTGCCCGCCTTAGGGGCGTGCGAACCGTGCGGTCGCACGGGGCCCGCAACTTAGGGGGGCCCGAAAATGTCACAGAAAATTAACATGAGCAAGAGACCCTAAAAATAATATTATGGTTTCGACTAAATCTTCTCTTTTGTAAATGAAGTAAAAGTCAACTTCCTCTATATCCCAGAATTCTCGTGTATAGTTAAATTTGACTTGTTGTACTTGTAACAATCTACTAAAATAAAATGATTAGCAATGAAAAACAATTTGACTTGTGTCATCGGGGGCCCGTAAAGCATACTCTGCACGGGGCCCGAAATATCCTAAGGCCGGCACTGATTACACGTGATGCAACATCATATTCGTCCCAGATTCTGATGCAGCGCACTTAGAAATCTACGTGACTTTACATTACGCCACAGCTTACTGGGATTGCATAAGGAAATTACAGGACATTTCCGCTGCGATTACAATCACCTTGTCACCTTGTGCTGTCAACTCCTGGAGCTCTAGCGATCGTCATGATGCACATAGAGATCATTGAACTGCCACAGATCCCCCCACTTTTTAACAATGTCAATCAATATTTTTGTTATTGAGCCTTCCCAGAGAATGCAGTCTCCGCCAAAGTGCGAAAGTACTTAGATACACATGTAAACCGAGAGCCAAAATTGATTAGAATACTGACAGGAAATATGTTCAAAATGGCCACCATGCGAAAAGTGAAAGTGGAGAAGAAATTGGTACCCCCCACTTTTTAGACCAAAGTATTGATACCCCCCACTTTTTAGACAAAAGTAACGCCCCTGCCTTTATACACGTGTCCAGGACTGTGAGAGAAGTCCGCTGCTGGCTTTAAAGTCAATTAAAGCTCGACAGGGGCGGCGCCAGACATTTTTTAAAACCAGGGCATAGCCAGGGCAGTCATACAAGTTACCAGTGAATAGGGCGATTCATACCCCGAACAAATTCGGGATAGGGCAAATATTCTGGCAGGACTACCCACTACGGTCGACGCTGAGGCTACTGGGGCTTCGTCGTTCCGTAAGACCAGAACTGCATCGACGATAAACTGGAGATTGCGTCGTGAAGCACGAAATCGGTGTAATAAATGCAGCGAACGCCGTCATGCGACGCACGAGACTCTCGGTGTTGAAAATCTGTTTCCATATATGTGAATAGCTAAGACTAAATGTAGTTCTATTTCGTTTTAATTTGACCCTGCCTGCCTATCGATGTTCTGTTAACTGAGCGCCTTCAAATAGGCCCTAAACTGTTTCTGGCGGCTGTAGCTTTTTAGACGCAGCAAAAATCTCGAGAGTTTAAGATTATGACTTATTTAATTTAATTTATTGTTCTAAACTATATCGTCATTAGACGCAGTGCACACATGGTTATCTGAATCTGGGACACAAATCGATTTGAAAAAGAGTAAGAAGTAGAAGTAGAAGCAGAAGAACAAGATGAACAACAACAACAACAACAACAACAACAACAACAACAACAACAACAACTAGTGGAGGAGGAGGAAGAGGAGGAAGAAAAGGAGGATGAAGAGCATCGCTTTAAAGCTAGCCCAGAGGCAGCCTTGGGGATGAAGTGTTAGCAAATTCATTTTCTTAGCCTCGGCATATAAGAGTGGATGGCCAGTCCTCTCCCGGGAGTTTCACCTTCCAACCGACCGCATGCGTTCAGTGTAGTAATTATAGCAGAGTTGGATAGGGTCGAGGTAAAGATTGGAGGCCTTCGAGATGTGGGTGTGGCGCAGAATGGAGAGAGTTAGCTGGGTGGAACGGAGGGTGGAACGGAGGGTGGAACGGAGGACGAACGAGGAAATCCTGCAAATGGTAGAAGAACAAAGATCACTCATAAGTACTATACGCGGACGACAAAGGAAATGGATCGGGCACATCCTAAGGAGTGAGACACTGCTAAGAGACATCATGGAGGGAAGGATGGAGGGGAGAAAGACGCGAGGAAGACCGAGGGCAATGCTGCTAGACTGGATGATGACAAAAGAAGAAGGATACAGTGGACTGAAGAGAAGAGCACAAGACAGAGAACGATGGCGTCATTGGTCATACGAACCTGCCAATGGGCAGAGAACATAAAGAAGAGGATAGGGTCGCAGATGGAGCAGAAATCTCGAAATATATTTCTGCCCTGGCATGGATTTGACTCTCCGACCTCTCGATCGACAGTCCCGCATGCTAACCACTAGACTATCGAGCAACCCGAGCACTGAAGTATAAGTAAAAGTCAAATACAACACCAAAATTAACTGCTGCACAGTATAAAAGAACTGATGAAAAAGCAGTGCTTCATATTTGCAATTACTGAATTGTTTCGAATGAACATGTTCATAACATCAAGTACAAAACGAAAACTTCTCATATCAGAAGCTTGAACAGAATTATTAACTCATAAAGGCTTAACAAACGTTTATTCTAAAATGTAATGTACGCTAACAGTAGGAACCAGAAGTCACTTCTAAATGTACTGGTTCATGCACTTAGAACACTAATGCAAACAATCTCAATGTGTAAATTTCAATGTCATTAATAGTTCCCTACAAGTCTAATTAAAAAGCAACTTTTTAACAGTCTTTTCTTGGCTTAAAGCTATTACTTAAGCACTAACGCATTTAGTCTTAATCGAACAACAGGATAATGTACGATATGTAAAAATGTGCATAATCTGCATCAGGTATATGTTACATGTTTCACGACCGAAAAACTATTTTCCTGTTTCACAAAAGCACCGCAATGCAAACCCTGGATAGAGATCAATGGAAGACCGACTTATTGGCAGTCAGAAACCATGTCGATGTTGTGAACGTTGCAACATTTCCAGACATTTCAGTTCTGTTTGGTCACAACGCGTGTGCTCACATTTTAATTTCTTTCAGTGAATGCAATCTGGTCTTGTCTTACTTACCACAGCGAATGCCCGCTCATTTGAATCTCTTCCCTTCTAACCAGAAGTCTAATTTCATTTGTTGAACTGTACTTCTATTCCATGCTAATTCGATTTTTGGCAGATCAGACAAGTGTTTTTTTCTGTTTGCCATGCCCTTTTGTTGCTCAAATTTATGTTTTGTACAACAGAGTCTTTAGTATGTTCAAGATATCGAAAGAAACAAAAAGGAAGTACTTAATTAATGTCTGAATATCATTTCCGTTTGCAAATCTGAAAAAAATATGCATGTAGAAGGAAAACGTCATCAGGTTGAGAAAAGCCATGAATGGAACATGAAGGAATTTTTGTGAAATCCCTTCTCTATTGCAGACAATCACATAATCCACATCCAAATGGTTTTGACATAAAAGCTTGTATATGTTAATATCATTTTGTTTTGTTCATATCCAGGCATTGCAAGTTTAATCTTCTTTAAAGCAATGGCACATATTCCTCAAAAAGGTTCACTTCTTGCATCATTAACACCTGGATTACTTAATGAGATGCGTTGAATAGAAACAATAATAGCACTTGCATTTCTTTTTTAATTTGGGATCTTGTGGTGTTACATCTAAATTGGTGGATTTCATCATTCTCAACAGAGCAGTACTTTCACTCAAAGGTTTTTCCAATGAATAAGACTTTTCATTTGTATGGGTTCTTCTGTGTTTCTTTAGATTTCTAGGTTCTGGGAATGTTTTGTGACAGATCTCACATACACATGGACCTTTTCACTAGCACGAGTTTTCATCTGTTGCTTTAGAATATTGGGTTCTGCATTTGATTGCTTGCATAACTGGTATTTGCTTGTTTTTCGCCCAGTATGTTTTCTCATGTGTCTTCTAAAACTACCAGAGAAATAAAACGATTTCTCACACAAGTGACATGTGGATGGTTTTTCACCAGTATGGTTTTTCGTATGACGTCTCATATTACCAACTTCTGTGAAACACTTCTCACACAATCGACATTTGTATGGTCTTTCTCCTGTATGGGTTCTCATGTGACTCTTGAGATTATTACCTTGTGTAAATGAATTCTCACATAACTGACATTTGTATTGTCTTTCTCCCGTATGGGTTCTCATATGACTCTTGAGATTATTATCTTGTGTAAATGAATTCTCACATAACTGACATTTGTATGGTCTTTCTCCTGTATGAGCTGTCGTGTGACTCTTAAGACTACTAATCCTTATAAATGATTTCTGACATAATTGACATTTATATGGCCTTTCTCCAGTATGGGTTTTAACATGTTGTCTTAGAGTATCAAGTCGTGCAAACCATTTCTGACAAAACTGGCATTTATGTGATCTTTCTCCTGAATGAATTCTTGCATGTCTCTTCAGAGTGCTTAAATGTGCAAATGAATTCTGACATAACTGGCATAAGTATGGCTTTTCTCCGGTATGAAATGTAACATGAATTTTGAGAGTGCTTAATTGTGCAAATGATTTCTGACATAACTGACATTTGTATGGTTTTTCTCCTGTATGAATTTTCATGTGACTCTTGACAGTACTAACTCCTATAAATGATTTCTGACATAACTGGCATTTGTATGGTCTTTCTCCTGTATGAATTCTCATGTGACTCTTGACAGTACTAACTCCTATAAATGATTTCTGACATAACTGGCATTTGTATGGCCTTTCTCCTGTATGAATTCTCATGTGACCATTGAGAGTGTTAACTCGAGCAAATGATTTCTTACATAACTGACATTTGTAAGGTCTCTCTCCTGTATGGGTTCTCATATGAGGTGTCATAGTTGCAGCAGCTGCAAATGATTTCTGACACAACTGACATGTGTATGGTCTTTCTCCACTATGAGTTCTGATGTGAACCTTCAGGATACCAAATTGTGTAAAGGATTTCTGACATAACTGACATTTATATGGTCTTTCTCCTGTATGAGTTCTGATGTGAACCTTCAGGATACCAAAGTGTGTAAAGGATTTCTGACATAACTTACATTTATATGGTCTTTCTCCTGTATGAGATCTCATGTGAACCTTCAGATTACTAACGTGTGTAAATGATTTCTGACATAACTGACATTTGTATGGCATTTCTCCTGTATGGGTTCTCATATGATATGTCATACTACTAACAGCTCTAAATGATTTCTGACATAATTGACATTTGTATGGTCTTTCTGCACTATGAGTTCTCGTGTGAACCTTCAGATTATTAGCTTGTGTAAATGATTTTTGACATAATTGACATTTGTATGGTCTTTCTCCAGTATGAGTTCTCATGTGAACTTTCAGATTATTAATTTGTGTATATGATTTCTCACATAACTGGCATTTGTATGGTCTTTCTTCTGCATGAATTCTTGCATGCCTCTCCAGATCGCATAAATGTTCAAACGAATTCTCACAGGACTTGCATAAGTATGACTTTTCTCCGTTATGAAATCTAACATGATTTTTCAGAGGGCCAACTGTTGCAAATGATTTCTGGCATAACTGACATTTGTATGGTTTTTCTCCTGTATGGGTTGACAAGTTGTGCAACATTGCAGCAACAGGTCTGTGCAAATTATATCTAATATAAGTCACACTTTTAGTCTTCCCTGGAATGGGTCCGAGTTTCAGTCATCTGATTTTAAACTTGTGTAAAAGATTTATCATGCAATGGTAACTGTTAATCTTTTGATCACCCTGAGTTTTTATACCGTTTAAATACGAAAATTTCAAGACAATCTTTCCGTGTAAATTATTTCTACAATGGTGTAACCGCTTATTGATATCCAAAATGCTTAGCTTCAAGCCAGTAAGTTGCAATTATGGCATCTGTGCTGTTCATTCAGTATGGCACTCCAACTACCGATTAGCTGGTTTCTGGAAAGTGTTACGAGGCTGTTCGAAGTTCACAGTTGTGACACCTGTAATTTTAGTCGTCACTGGAAAATTAGAGTGCCACTTTGAGAAAGAAACTAGTGAGAGGTGCTCTCAGCTCCAGCCTAAATGACAAGAACAGAAAGCAATGAGTAAGTGAAGCAATGCAGAGAGAATACATGTTAGTTTCCCTGCTCCCTTTTAGAGGTTACACGCTACTAGTGCCAAGCAGAGAAAGCAAAAGGCATAACAGTAAGTAAGTAACAGCTCTTTCTTTCAAAAACGCCCATCGAAGTGATGACAACGATAGTAAAAGGTGGAGGATGGCAACATGCGCGCTGCACCTCGGCTGCTCGAGTAGTCGTCCAATCAGCCCTGATTCAGGTTCCTTTGGAGGAACTGTGCCACATACATACTCCCTCACAGGGCATGCACGTCCACCATCCAACTCACTCGCCTATCACACAGCTCGATAGACTGGGGACCAGAAGGCATACATTCTCAACATAAACTCGATTTGATAAATAGCAAGGTTGATTCTGCTTCACTAACCACTTTAAAGAATTTTCTTCTTATGAATTATTTTCTTGTTGGACATCTGCCTACATAGTTGGCTGCCCAGACGCGATCAATATTTATAAAAGTGTCCTCGAATTTTTACTTAATTAAATTTCTTTAGACTAATGGGAGTTTTAAAAAGCCTCCATCTCTAATATCGTTGATACTTTGCAAATCCGATGTCGAGAGTTTTCGGGCTTGTAACCAAAGTGAAAATAATTATCAAATATGTCGCGATTGAGCGCAAGTCATGTCGTGTACCTTACCTTCATCGACGCCGAACTCAGCGCGCGTGAATAAACGGAATGGTGTCATGCGCTTAGATTTAGAGTAGCGCTTTAGAAATTTCGAGTTTACAATACGATTAGGATTAAGTTACCGACATATTTCCGTATTTTTTTATTGGTTTATTACGAACATTTTTAACGCGCAAAGTCACACAGAAATGTGAATCACATAATGTAGAACCCTAGAAACTCGTGATATGCCACAATTTGCCCATAAACTATAAAGCATGAAAAATTAAGTAGGTCTACTCAAACTACGTTCTAGATGCAAAGCCATTTATTGTGAAATATGGATGCAGAAAGTTCAAATGTTATAATAGAGATGGACTTTGCGTCTAACCGTACATGTATGTTCCTAATGACGACGGCAAACGCTAAAATATTGTGGCCAGTGTTGCCAGTGAGGTTTTTCAGATTTCCCCAGATTTCGTTCCAAAAAATCCCCAGATTTCCCCAGATTTCCCCAGATTATATAGACAATTTATGAGACATTGTAACACTATTTAACAGTAACATACCTACTTACAGTTACATTAATAACAATATAAATTACTCAAATGAGTGGAATCAAATATACTGACTTGTTATTTTTTTATTGTCACTTGTCAATGACTCAAAGTTGTCGGCTAGTCAGCATCCAAGTCGACGACAACTTCTGTTTCCTTAAGATCATATGACTGCTTCAAGGGACACCCAGCGTATTTTACATATAGCATCAACGCCTTATGTTTCTGGGACTAAACTACATCTTGTATTAACTGGAACTGGAGATTTCTTTTACTACTATTCGAAGAATAGAAGTAGACATTCTTTATGAAAATTTCAAGACAAGATGGTAGGCCTCGGCGGTTGATGGCAACGTGTGCACATAGTGCAAATGAATGACAGACAAATGTTTATAACTTCAAGCCGCTCAAAATGGGCAATGCTGTAACTGGATCACATAAGCAGCACTGCGCTTCGGTTACATTTGTTGAGCCTGGGACTAACATTGCTATGTTAGTCCCAGGTTGAGCTATTTAAAAAAAATTTGTGACAAGTGACAAGAAACATCTGCATACTATATTCTATCAAATGATCTGCTTATGTTCAGCATTGTGTTCTGCCAAATGATCAGATTATGTTCAGTATTATGTTCTGCCATGAAAGCCGTCAACAAAATCTCCACTTTAGCAATTTGTCTTGACGACCGGGCTCTTTTGGTTTGTTGAAGAACTTGTTAATGTTCAGAGTTGTGGCGTGCACGACGTTATGTCGTTAACCCGCTACAACTACTTCGCGTACATTCATCATCGCTCATCCATTAACAGAAATTTCAAACTATAACAGGAAATAAAAATATAATCACTAGAATGACTAGATAGTTGAGGACGTCATTGAGATGGTTTAAAACAAGAAGTGCCTTTGGTGGAATGAAAATTATACAGCGCATTTTTTTACATTCAATTACAATACAAACATAGTGTCTAATGCTTAGTGCACACAAAATACATACATTGTCAATGCAAATTTTCAAAATGGTCAAATCTCCCCAGATTTGGCCAAAAAATCCCCAGATCCCCAGACGAAGGCCGAAATCCCCAGATTTAGGGAAAAATCCCCAGCTCTGGCAACATTGATTGTGGCCCACTAGGCCTACTTGTGAAACAATCGTAAGGCGACATTATACCGGGTAGCCTACTGAAAAAAAAATATAATCCGTAAATTGTAAAAACTGATTGACAAAGTATAATACAACGATTAATTTGAATTAATTTGTTAACGGTAGATTTGAGGCTTACCTCTTAGAATATGTTGCTGATAATATTATTATAGCCACAAAGTCAACGCATAGAGGTTATATTGAAGACGCGTCAATTCATTTGCTACGAAACCAAAGAGCTTTTATTATGTGCAAGGGGTGTACAGTCTTACAGTTAGACATCAAAAGTTTACAAAACTTTAAATTAGCAAAAGAAGTAGTTTTATTTTAAGTAATAAATATTGCAAGGAAGTTACACATTATGAGTAAAATAGACAGGGTACAGATAGGCCTAATAGATAAGCTTCTGCGCGAGGCTTATAATGAATGATTGATTATTATCAATCAATCAATCAATCAATCAATCAATCAATCCTTTTATTGAAGCCATTTGAAGTACAAGGAAAAATACAACATGAAAGTTTGCACTTTGGCAACAAGAGGAGACCCAAAAGGGATCTTGATCCCGCTTAGCAGGGCCACCTAGTTAATAGGCCTATTTATCGTAATACAAGTAAATGGCAGCACAATCAATACTTTTAACGGTAACATCGATCAAGTTATATGATCAGCAGGTAAAAGAAACAATGATAGAACTCTTAACTAAAGAACTTAACTATCAGTACACATGGATTCCAACTAAGGTATACAGATCAATTTTCATTAGGTTAAAAGAGATGAAAAAAACCCAAAAAACAACAGTACCTGTGCAAATAAACACATAAGCCTAGGCCTAATGCAGTCATGTGAGTGCATCCAAGAGATAGAGTTTCAGTTTTTGTTTAAATTGACACATAGTAGGTAAACCAGTAACTTCAATAGGCAATGAATTCCAGAATATCGGGCCACAGACTTTGATGCTATGCTGCTTAACAGTAGTGTGGACACTACGTTGATGATACTTGTTGACCGATCGCGTGTAATGATCGTGTACGTCAGAATTTTTACAAAAACAATTTTTAAATTTCACAGGCAGTAGATTCGATTGAAGTCTGAACATAAATAATCCAACTTGCAACTTATTTATGCATTCAAAAGGTAATAAGGTAACTTAGGCTGACTGTGTATTAACTTGGATAAGTTGTCGATGTGAGTAGGCCTAAGTCTTAGGCTAAATGTGAATTGTGATTTAGACCTTCCCTATCGAGATTTGACCTTTGACCTTGCTAATTTGTAATGTTGCGTGTAATATGTTTAAAAGGTCATGTGCAGTAGTTCTACTGGAATTGAAGTTCTATAATCGCAGATAACTATTAAAATATTGTTTAATTGTAAGGACTGGAGCTATAAAAGTTAATCAATCAATCAATCAATCAATCAATCAATCAATCAATCAATCAATCGATCAATCAATCAATTTTTATTGCAACGATATAACATACATCAGTTCAACATTATGTTACAAGAAAACGTTGACAAAGGGAAGGCCCAAAAGGGATGGAAATCCCGCTAATAGGGACACCCAATTTGTAAGTTAATTACGTTGAAGATAGAGGTTCGATTGAGAGACACAGTGTTAGACTTAACTAAGTGATTAAACAGAGGTATTCATAAGTATACAAAAACAGTGCACAGTGATTTGATTATGAACATTATAGTCTTAGATTAACAGTTGCAAGACGGCATGTAATCCAGTTTAAATCAGTTCCATGAATTGCCATTAATTAATCCATCCGTTAATTGAGAACGCAATAGTTTTTTTTAAAGATGAAGATTTGGTACCAGTTTAATATTTGTGGGAATACAACTCCAGATCTGGGGACCATTGTATTTAGTTGAGAAACGGCGAATATTTGATCTAGCAAAAATAGTGCGATAAGATTTTGCTGCTCTGGTATTATGAAAGTGATAGTCAGCACCAATGTTGTAATTATGAGTAAACCTTAGGGGTAAGAGGGCATGGGTGAATTGATACATAAAGATGGCTGTCTGAAAGTATCTTATTTGATGGAATTTGAGCAGTTTAAGTTCTAGAAAGATAGGGTCAGTATGTGAACAGTAAGGTACCCCAGTAATTATTCGGATTGCTCTTTTCTGTAGCGTCACCAGTTTTTTTTTACTCTGGATTCATACGTAGAGGCCCATATCATGTTACAGAATATTAAGCGAACTCTTAATAGAATATCACAGGACAATAAGTCAAACACTAATTGTTTTGAGTTAAATTGATTGTTTTAGTTGTACAAATATCGATTACATGGCAAACCAGCCAGAAATTTAAATTGCATTCTCTGCTTAGTGACGCAGAAATGAGACGTAGTCTTCTTCAGAATTTCCCAGAGCTAGCTAATCGTAGTATGTTCCAAGATCTGGATAGAGTCGAGGAGATAGCCTAGTACAGACTCCAGAGCCTCCCCCTTGGAGACATCACAGTCCAAACTCACTAGGGGCACAATCTGTAACATTCACATTAATGAATGCCATACCGATGAGACCTGACCATAATATATAATGAAGTGACATCTAGCGAATGGTTAACATGAATTTATAATCTGGATCCCACTAAGGTGTACACTATAGATAAGTGACATCTAGCGAATGTTTAAAATAAACTTATTACCGATATCCCATAAACTAAACTTTATAGATAGTTTCTTGCTTCGGCAGTACATATACTATCTTATATTCTAAAAGTATCGGAGGTTTTGTTCGGTATGGCATTCATTAATGTGAATGTTACAGATAGTTAGCTTTAGAGAATGGGGAAGTAGGAGAAAATGAAGAAGTTGACGAAGAGGAAGCAGAAGAAGAAGTAGAAGAAGAAGAGGACGGGGACACTATGAACCCTGAGTATAGGGGGAAGCCCTATGTTTGTTTCCCATTCGGAAACCACGGACACCCACAGGCCATGCCTTGGTGACGAAACGGTAAGTATGACGTCATTGCCATAAGAAGAAGCGCCCCAGTGTCACTGTCTAAACCTAGTAAGCGCTTGTCCAGCGTGCCCCTGTATATTATGGTCCCGAACACCGGAGTTCGACTTCTCAGGTAATGCCCGACCGGAAGTTCCCATCCTGGCGTGCGACGACCCGGGGTCGCGTCGCCAATTTTGGTACCAGAAGTGGGGTACTTCCGGTTGCACTTCCGGTTACGTCAGAACGTCCGTTAAGTCCATTCCAACCTCCATTCCCGGATGTATCGATTTTTCCAATCCATTTTGAATTCCCAGGCATACAAGACTATTCACATGGACATGCTAAGTGTAATTGAGACTGATGGTCATTTACAGCATAGGATGTTGTTGCAAAATGATAGGTCAGTATAGGGCCTATGTAGATGATCAGAGTAGGGATGATTATGATCGTAGACCTAGAGATTTGATTGCCTTTGAGAATGTTCGACTTTTAGATGTTGAGCCCCGTGCTGCATTATCATGGTCTGATGAGGTAGACATTGACGAAGCAGAGGCTAATCAACCCTCTGTCATAGCTGATAGTTCACGTGCGAGGATTAGAGACCCGTTTAGTCCTATCATTGATGACGAAGAAACTAACCCAGTTTGTCTAGTTTCAGATCCGAAGTCAAAGTTGGTCACAGCGAAGGATCTGGTCACCCTTCGTGCTCAGTGCTCCAGATGCATAGCCTATCCCGTTCACGCTGAGGTCGTCGACCGTCGAGACACAACCTTTCCCATCGTCGACCCATTCTCGCCACGCCCTGTTGTCCGCAGTGCCGTGAAGCCTGCCTATCAGTTTTGTTTTGACTGAGCGCATGCTAATAAGCTGATTCTGGCGACTGTGGTTTTTAGGGCGTTGTATAAACCTCGAGATTACGATTAATTAATTCAATTTATTGTTCTCAACTATATCGTCATAACATACAGTGTACATACAGTTAGGTATCTGAATCTAAGATGCAAATCAATTTGAAAAAGCCGATAAACCGGAGATTGTGTCGTGCAAGATGGAGCAGGAGGAGAAGGAGGAGGTACAAGAGGAGGAGGAAGTGGGAAAGAAGAGGAAGACAAAATAAGAAGGGCAGTCCCTTAAGCTGCTTAACCTGAGGCAGCCATGGGTATGGAGTATTAGCGCCTTCAATTTTTTTAGTCTCGGCATATGAGAGCCGATGGCCAGTCCTCTCCCTCGCCGTCTCATCTTCCCACCGACAGTCCAGCACTCTGGAAGAATAAGTTAGAATTAAATACACCAAAATTATATGCTGCACCGTATAAAAGAACTGATAAAAGCACAGGATTATAGCTTTGCAATTACTGAATTATTTCGAATGAACATGTTCATAACATCAAGAATAAAACGAAAACTGCTTACATCAGAAGCTTAACAGAATCAATAATTCCTACAGGCTTACACAAACATCTATTTTCAAAGGTAATATAGGCTAAGCGAACAGTAGCATCAGTAGTCACTTCTACACGTGGTGCTTCGTGTACTTAGACCACTAATGCGAAGAATCTCAAAGTGTAAATTTAAATGCCATCAACACTCCCCTATGAGTCAAATTAAAAAGCAACTGTTTTACCTGACAGTCTCTCCTTGGAATAAATCTGTTGCTTAAGCACAAACGCAATACACGTAGTCGAAAACAGGACAAAACTCGTCTTATATAATATTATTGCACGACAAAACAACTATTTTCCTGTTTCACAAAAGCACTAATGCAAACCATACATGTAGAGATCAATGGAGGTTCGACGCTTTGACAGTCAGGAACGAAGGCTATGTTGTGAACTTTACAAGATTTCCAGACTTTTCACTTCTGTTTGGCCCCAACGTGTATATTGACATTTCAATTTCTGTCAGTGAATGCAGTCTGGTCTCGTTCTCATCTTATTTACAACAGCGACTATTCCGTTCAGTTAATGCCTCTCTTCTCTAATCAGGAGTCTAATTCCATTTTTAAACTGTACTTCAATTGTACATTACATATATTTCTGGCGGATCATACAAGTGTTCTTTCTCCTTGCCAAGCCATCTTCATTGCTCAAATTTATGTTTTGTAAACAGAGTGTTTAGTATGTAAACAAGAGTGAAAGAAACCAAACGGAAGCACATAGGCCTAATTCATGCTTGAAATCTCTTTTCAGTCTGCAAATCTGAAGAGATATGCACGTATAATTCAGCACAATTCAACGAAAAAGATATCAGTTGGAGAAAAGCCTCGACTAGAACAATGTTCTTGACATTCCTTCTCTATTTCAAACAATCATAATTATAATCCAGATTCATACAGCTTTGCCACAAAAGATTATACTTCTTAATTTGATTTCGATTTGTTCATATCCAGATATTTTCCAGTTTCTTTACAGCCATGGCACATATTCCTAAAAAAATTTAATTTCTTGTATCATTAACTCCTGGACTTCTTAATGAGATGCGTTGAACAGAAACGACAGCACTTACATTTCTTTTCAATTTGGGATCGTGTGGTGAATGAGTGGATTTAATCATTCTGTACTGAGCAGTATTTTCATTCAAAGGTTTATCCAATGTGTAAGACTTTTCATTTCTATGGGTGCCTTCGTGTTTCTTTAGATTTCTAGGCTCTGGGAATGCTTCATAACAGATCTCACACGAACCTCTTTCAATAGCAAGAGTGATCTGTCGCTTTGCAATATTGCTTTCTACAGCTGATTGCACGCATAACTGGTATTTAATTGTTTTTCTTCCCGTATGTGTTCTCATGTGTCTTCTAAAACTACTAGAGGTTGAAAACGATTTCTCACACAAGTGGCATATGTATGGTTTTTCTCCAGTATGTGTTCTCGTGCGACTCTTGAGAGTACTAGCAGTTGAAAATGATTTTCGACATAACTCACATTTATATGGTCTTTCTCCTGTGTGGGTTCTAAAGTGACTATTGAGAGTACTAATATCTGTAAAAGATTTCTTACATAACTGACATTTATGTGGTTTTTCTCCAGAATGGGTTCTCACGTGACTCTTAATTCTACTAACAGTTGCAAACAATTTCAGACATAATTGACACTTATGTGGTTTTTCTCCTGTATGAATTCTTGTATGCTTCTTCAGATCGCCTAGGTATGCAAATGAATTCTGACATAACTGGCATAAGTATGGCTTTTCTCCGGTGTGAGATCTAACATGGTTTTTCAGACAGTCAACTGTTGTAAATGATTTCTGACATAACTGACATTTGTATGATTTTTCTCCAGTATGGGTTTTCACATGGTGTTGCACAGTGATAGCTCGTGTAAACGATTTCTGACATAAGTGACACTTGTATGGTCTTTCTCCTGTATGAATTCTTGCATGCCTCTTCATGACGCCTAAAAGTGCAAATGAATTCTGACATAACTTACATTTATATGGTCTTTCTCCTGTCTGGGTTCTTATGTGACACTTTAGAGTATTAACTTGTGTAAATGATTTTTTGCATAACTGACATTTGTATGGTCTTTCTCCTGTATGGGTTCTCGTGTGACTCTTTAGAGTATTACCTTGTGTAAATGATTTCTCACATAACTGACATTTGTTTGGTCTTTCTCCTGTATGGATACTAATGTGACTCTTGAGAGAATTAACTTGTGTAAATGATTGCTTACATAGCTGACATTTGTAAGGTGTTTCTCCTGTATGGGTTCTCATATGACGTGTCACGGAACCAACAGCTGTAAATGATTTCTGACATAATTGACATTTGTATGGTCTTTCTCCACTGTGAGTTCTCATGTGAACCGTCAGATTACTAACTTGTGTAAATGACTTCTGACATAACTGACACTTGTATGGTCTTTCTCCACTATGAATTCGCATGTGAACCTTTACATAATTAATTCCTGTAAATGATTTCTGACATAACTGACATTTGGATGATTTTTCTCCAGTATGGGTTTTCACATGGTGTCGCAAAGTGCTAGCTCGTGTAAACGATTTCTGACATAACTGGCACTTGTATGGTCTTTCTCCTGTATGAATTCTTGCATGCCTCTTCATGACGCTTAAAAGTGCAAATGAATTCTGACATAACTTACATGTGTATGGTCTTTCTCCTGTATGTGTTCTTATGTGACTCTTTAGTATATTAACTTGTGTAAATGATTTCTGGCATAACTGACATTTGTATGGTCTTTCTCCTGTATGAATTCTCATGTGACTCTTGAGTGTATTAACTCGTGTAAATGATTTCTGACAGAACTGACATTTGTAGGGCCTTTCTCCGGTATGGGCTGCGATGTGATGTAACATCATAGCAACAGATCTGTGCAAACAACATCTGACAAAAGTCACATTTTTAGTCTTCCCTAGTATGGGTTGGAGTTTCAGTCGCCAGATTTTAAACTTGTACAAACGATTTGTAACGTAATGGTTAACCGTTTATCTTTTATTCACCATGCGTTTTAATAGCATTTAAATACGAAAATCACAAGACTTATCTTTCGCGTAAATGCATTCCTTACAGTAATGGGATTTGGTAAAAACCCTCCACATCCAATATGGTGTGGTTGATACTTTGCAAACCCAAGGGCCAATGCCGAAAGTTTTCACGCTTGTAACCAAAGTGAAAATAATAAGCAAATCGCTCGCGATTGAGTTTGAGCCAAGGCAAGTCGTACGGCTCTATAGTTTAATTGATTCGTTAGCGTAATAAGCCGCATGGGTGTCCTGCGCTTATCTTTAGAGTAGCGCTTAAGAAATTGTAGTTTACTATTACGATTACAATTAAGTTACCGATACATTATTCAATATTTATTTATCGATGTATTAAATACATTTCTAACGCGCTCAAAGCCACACAGATTGATTGATAAATTATAATCCAACGATTAATTTGAATTTATTTCGTGCCTATAGAATTATACAGTAGGCCTACTATGTCCACTTTTTTGAAAAATCAACCTAGTGCTATATCCGTTATCAGGATGACATGGGCTATGTCCAGAATAGTCAAGCTTAACTGTAGATGCTTTCTTCAGCGCTATCTGTCAGGATCATATAGTTCTATGTCCACGAATGTGGACAGCATTTAAAAGTATTTGAATGCTATAGAGGTACAAGTCCCTCATCCAATAGAATGAATTATTTTCTATCACGTGCATGTTCGATAGATCCGCGATGAAGTGACTTTTGAAGAATAATATTATACGGCCATATTATGTCCATAGCCAATACCAGTGAGAGATCGGAACACGTGACTTGGACTTATATCTCTATTATAGTTCTCACGTTGTCTGTTGCGTGTCCGTAACCTGGACTTTTTCAATGTTATACAGCTCTATGTCCAACAATAGTCAACCCTGCCATCATTATATCAAAATTTACTCATATTAATTGTACATTATAATCAAAAAACATATAATAGCCATACTAGGGGAACACAGTGTTGTCCAAAAATTTGAATTTAATTGCCATCAATGAAACAGCGCGAAACATTTTCGTCATCTAATCTAAGAAATCGTTTTTCTCGGTTTTCGAAAAAGTGGACATAGAACAGTATAATTCTATAGGCACGATTTGTTAACGGTAGGTTTGAGGATTACCTAGTAAAATGCAACGACCTCTTATATAGGCCGATATAAAATGTTACTGATAATTATAATTATTATAGCTACCACGTCAACGCAGAGTTTAAATATCGAAGACTCGTCGATTTAGGTTTTTACGTAAACAAAGAGCTTTTATGCGTGCAAGGGGTGTCAATCAAGGGGTGTGAGACAGCCCTACAGATAGACATAAGAAGTCTACAACTTTACATTACGCTAAAGAAGTAGGCCTAATTTTACTTCAAATAATTACTTTTCCGAAAGAATTTGCACATTATGAGTAACGTAGATAACGAAGATAAGGTACATATAGGCCTAATAGATAAGGAACTGCGCGAAGATCAATGAGTCGTTAGCAAATATCTGCACTTCAAAATGACCTTCAAGAATCAGAACTCTATCAAATAGCACTTCAACTGAAAACAAATCTGACGCGGAATACCTGTTCGCCCTCTACGAATGCATAATAGAAGCCAGTGGCGGCGATCTTGTCTGAGAGGTGGGGGGGGGACAAAGTCGGCCACGATTTCGTCGACGACCGGTTTTGGAAAATCTTGTCCCAAAAAAATTTCTCCCACTTCATCTCCGACAAATTTCGCTTTCATCTCCGAAAAAAGGTGATGACCTTTTTTTAGTCATTCGCCACCTTTTACAACTTTTTCCCATATCCCAGCAATAACACTTTTCTTTTTCTGATTTCTTCGTCTATAAAAAAAGTTAACTATTTTGACGAAAATTCCTTCTTCTTTCTCATAATTTTTTGGGGAGGACACTTCTGCTAAAAAAAAATTTTTTTACCTCGTCTGGTCAAAAACGCTGCGAAAACCCTCACACCCAATTACATTTCTCCGCCTTTTTTGGTGTTTCTTCTAAATGTGGGGGAACAAATGCATGGAGTCCCCCCCACTCTTAAAGGTGGGGGACGTGTCCTCCCTAGATCGCCGCCCATGATAGAAGCACTTCTCAACACCGATGCTCCCCTCCGTAAAGTAACCATCCGCCTAAAAATCGAATGTCCATGGTTCGATGCAGACTGTGCTACCTTACAACGAGAAACTCTTCGCCCTGAACGAAAGTACCGGTACAACGCTCTCCAATTGACGCACATATAGGCCTTTCTTTCTTCTTTCTTTCTTTCTCCTCCGTCAGGTATACGCCGACGATGAGGCTTCGACAAGACGTCTCCAGGTCTCTCTGTCTCTGATCTTATCCATAGCGTCTCTCATATTATCCATAGCGTCTCTCATATAGGCCTTTGGTTTTCGTTAAAAGAATTAACAAAAACCATAGGCCTATATATTTGAATTACTGAATTATTTCGAATTAACATGTTCAAAACATCAAGTACAAAACAAAAACTGCTCAAATCGGAAGCTTCAACAGAATTAATAATTCCTAAAGGCTTAGCATGAGTCTATTTTTCAAAGGTCATATAAGCTAACAGTTTCAATGAATAAACTTAAATACCATTAATCTGAGTCGAATTAAACAGTAGCTGGCTCTTCAACAGAGTCATTCCTTGGATTAAATCTGTTGCTTAGGCCTAAGCACAAACGAAGTAGACGTAACAGAAAAAACACGCTTTATATGTTGCACGACATAACAATTATTTTCCTCTTTCACAAAAGTACCGCAATGCAAACCCTGGATGTAGTAGAGATCGATAGAAGATCTACGCACTGACAGTGTCAGGACCATAGCGATGTTGTGAACATAGCAATCTTACGCTGCTTACAAGACTTAGTGCCATCACCCTACATCCTCGTTAGGGTCTACTGTGGCGTCTGGAGTGTCTGTCTCGGTAGATTCAGTGCTAACGGTTGCGTTGAGAGGTTCTGACTTTCTTTTTACGGTTGTTTTTCCAAACATTTAACCATTGTTGGTATTTTAATAATAATGCTACTAGGCAGTATTGTAGTTACTTGTGTAATAATTATTTGCTGTGAAAAAATAAACGACGCGGCTGTGACGTTTCAATATTAAAAATGTATCACAGACATGTATAGCTAATCAAAGAAAGATGGGCATTAACAGTCATAGAGAATTTAAACTTTTAAGAAAAGGAAGCGCATGGTGTAGCCTACGTAGAATATAGCTATTCAAAGAAAGATGGGCATAAACTCATACAAGATTTTTTTTTCAATTTTGTTCGCGTACCCCTAAGCGACACCTGGCGTCAGGCCCGTATTTAGGCATGTGCACTATGTGCCAGTGCACAGGGGCCCCCACCACAAAGGGGCCTCCACCACAAAGGTGCAGGAAAGTTTTTGACTTATGTTTCAAAACTGATTATAAAATATTTCAGTAATGTGCATTGTGCACAGACACAATTTAACACAAATATCTAAAACAAAGAAAGTTAAAAGGTCAGAAGATAGTTTGTCTCGGGCATGGTGGAGGTCAAAATTTTTGTTGGGGGATAAAATGACGTTTTTTGCATAGAATAGCTGACGTAGGGCCTACTTCGATAATTAAGTGTTTTTTAGCATTGAAAATCGTGTTGGGATTGTTGGAATAATCATAAAATTCAAGATTTTTTTTTATATTTTCAAAATCCAGGGGGAAATAACCCCTTACCCCTCCGGACGTCCATGGTCCTATGGGCCTCCACCACGGCGGGTGCACCGGGGCCCCCACACAGGTTAATACGGCCCTGCCTGGCGTACCCCTAGGGGTACGCGTACCACCGTTTGAGAACCACTGATCTAGCATAATTAAATAATTATATTAGTAAAAGGTAATAATATTTGTTTAATCAGGCGCAAATGGAGCTTCGTCAATCGTCCAAAAGAACTCAATTCCGAGGCTACATGTCCATCGATCATCTGCGATCTCCCTGACGTTGCTTTTGCGTGGTGGCGTTGAGAAATTTCGGAGATTTGCGTAGCATTAGATACAACACTACATTCGGCCCAGATTCTGACGAAGCGCACTTAGAAATCTACGAGACCTTACATTACGTCACATCCAGGGTGGGAATTGTCGGGGGATATGGGAGGTTCAACCATTCAATCCCCTTAGTTTTTCTTAGGATCCCCGCAGTTAAGTCTTTATTGCACACCTCAGAAAGTCGTTTCCAAACCCATCAGTTGTGCTAGTGTGATTTAGCATTTTTTTACTCTGAGGCTCTGACAAAGAGAAGAAATTTCCATGGTGTATCATGTAGGGCTTTGTAGGCCTATGCATTTTTAAATATTCTCAACAAAGGAATTAATTTTGATTCGAGTCTGCTGACTTGCAAAATTGCTAGCGTCAAAATCAGCTGCTTTAAAATTTCGTTGACATCAGTTTGTAAAATACGGATACAATGTTCAACTCATCAGCCTTCTTTTTTTCAATTCCAAACACTGGTCACAGCTCACAGGGTTTGCGCATAACTCAATTACAAGACCTTACGCTGCCAGCGCAATATGGCCAGTCTTGTTGTCAAGACCTTAAACCTCAAGACCAAGACCAAGACCAAGACCTTGAACCTCAAGACCAAGACCAAGACCAAGACCTTGAACCTCGAGACCAAGACCAAGACCAAGACTATGAACCTCGAGACCAAGACCAAGACCAAGACCTTGAACCTCAAGACCAAGACCAAGACCAAGACCCAAAAAATCGAAATCAGGTCAAGACTTCTAAAAATTGTCAAGTCGGAATATTCGCTATTTTATTGAAAAAATGAGTATTTTATTTTATGCAAGCAAATTAACTTTAAATGCAAACTGCAGAGAAATCCGAATTTGTATTCAAAAGTCCTTCATGCAAACTCTTACACCAAATGCCTTTTGTATTTTATAAAAACCAATTCGCTCAGAATTTTCTGACCAAGACGTGCCTGGTGGGCCTCATAAAAATTCCGCCATGTGAAAAAATACGTTCTACAGGTGCTGAAGTCGCTGACACACACAGAGTAGCTTTTCAAGCACTGGATGTAAATGTACAGATAGTGAGTCCTTTTGAAATCTTCCCATGGTTTATCATACCGTCTGATACAGAATAACTGTTGCTGCTGCCAATGGGTTTTCCTGACCAGCATGACTTGTATCCATTCATAGATATTGGTTTATTGATGCAAGCAGGCTTGATACAGAATTCTTGAGTTCTGTTAAATGACTGTTCATATTAATAGCCGGTCTTGGTCTTGGTCTTGCGAGACCAAGACCAAGACCTTGAACCTCAAGACCAAGACCAAGACCTTGAACCTCAAGACCAAGACCAAGACCTTGAACCTCAAGACCAAGACCAAGACCAAGACTTTTAAAAACGAACTCGAGTGCACTCGAGACCAAGACCTTGGTCTCGAGGACAACAAGACTGAATATGGCAATTTAATTTGGTGGTACCGGAGTAATCTGGAAAAGTAAACGGCAACTTGTATTTCGCACAGGACTTAAGTAAGTAAGTAAGCATATTCTTTATTACTACCGACTGCTCATATCGCACTTTGGCTTACATATAGTTTAAACAATATAAAACATTCTTGCCAAAATGTTTTCCTCATTATATTATTGTCCGCCCTAGGCATTACTCGATCATACAGTCGCGGCCTCATGGAATAGTGCTGTGGCCTCAGCGGTGGGAGGTGAGGGTTCAACACATAGCCCTGGTCACGCAGTACTGCAGCGAAGAGACCACCGTCTGTCAGGCTGCATAATTGCTCGAATTTGGGTTATCCGCAGGGAGATAGTGCACCGAACACATTGCGGCTGCAGTCTATCCCGCTCCTGCTGACCCACGAAGTCCCACCATGCCGGGGTCGCGAATTACATACGGGCTAATGTGGTCATATTTACCACGTCATCTGGACTTGGGCAACGGCAACGCAAGCCGTGTGCTGTCATGATCCGCAGAGCATACCCATCGACTGTCTCGCTTTAGTCCAGAGTTTAACGACATCTAATGACGAATGCCGGACAGTTACCCCCCTGGACAGTTTCCCCCCGGACATATTCCCCCCCGGACAGTTACCCCCCCGGACACTTTCCCCCCCGAATTTCAGTAGGTCATTTTCCCCCCCGGACAAATTCCCCCCTCTGTGGATTTATGTATGTAGGTATGTCTGTATGTATGTATGTATGTATGTATGTATATGTGCATGTATGTATGCATGTATTACTTTGTATGTATGTATGTATGTATGCATGCATCAATCAATCAAAAAATCAATCAATCAATCAAAAAAGCTTTATTGCAACCGAAGACAAGGTAACGTACATGATAATTGGTTACATAACAGTTGTCAACAGATCGCAAAAGGAGCGCCCAAAGGGACCGTGGTCCCGCTAAAAGGGTCTCCTATACAGTTGGAGTAACAACTTAAAATATAACTGACTCGTTCGCACCATCCCTAGGCCGTTCGATGTGATTAGACCGTTTAAAGTTCGAGTGACCATGCATTGGGATGGTGCTATAAGAAAAATAAACGGGTAGGGTAAACAGAATGCCGGACAGTTACCCCCCTGGACAGTTTCCCCCCCGGACAGTTTCCCCCCCGGACAGTTACCCCCCGGACACTTTCCCCCCCGAATTTCAGTAGGTCATTTTCCCCCCCGGACAAATTCCCCCCTCTGTGGATTTATGTATGTATGTATGTCTGTATGTATGTATGTATGTATTTATGTATGTATGTATATGTGCATGTATGTATGCATGTATGACTTTGTATGTATGTATGCATGCATGAATGTATGTATGCGTGCATGTATGTATGCATGTATGCTTGTATGCATGCATGTATGCATACATACATACATACATACATACATACATACACACATGTATGAATGTATGTATGTATGCATGCATGCATGCATGTGCCATATGCATCTATGTATGTATGTATGCATGATGTATACATGTATGCATGCATGTATGAATATATGTATGCATGCATGTATACATGTATACATGTATGTATGTATGTACGTGTGTATGTAACTATGTATGCATGTATGTATGTATGCATGTATGTATACATTTATGTATGTACGTATGTATGTATGTTTTGATCATTAAAACAGAAAGCTTTGTGTATGTTGCACTGAGGGGGGAAATGTCCTAGTATGGGGGGGAAATTGTCCGGGGGGTAACTGTCCGGGGGGGAATATGTCCGGGGGGAAACTGTCCAGGGGGGTAAGTGTCCGTTTACCGGGTAAACAATCTTAGCTAATCTTAACTAATTATTAACTAGATCCCTAACTCTCTCGGAGTCATACCGGCAGACCAAGTGGGGGCCCTCCCGCTGCGCGCGCACCCAGCCGCAGAAGGGGAATGGGAGGTCATGAAAAGCGATTCTTTTATTTTTTACATCGAGTGAGGGTTAGCTTTCGAGCAGAAATTCCCTGAGCTTCCTTCTAAATAAGTAGTAGGGTGTGGATATTCGGATTTCTTGGGGAATAGTATTCCACGTACTAGGTCCAGATGATTTGATACCAAATTCTCGAAGATTTGTTCGCGCCCTATCGGGACGGTAGGAGTCCGCGCTCCTTGTACTGTGTGAGTGGATCTGCGATCCTAAAGTAAAGTAATCAGTGAAGAGGGGGGGAAGTAATTTATGTTCGTACTGGTAGAAGAATTGTGCTGTTTGAAATATTCGAATTTGCTCTATCTTTAATAAGTTGAACTCTTTAAAGATTGGGCTAGTATGAGCTTTTCTGCTCGCCCCAGCAATTATTCGAACTGCCCTCTTTTGGAGAGTAACTAATTTATACAGCCTGGAGTCATAATTAGAGGCCCAGATCAGGTTACAATATGTGAGGTAGGGATAAACGAGAGTATAATATAATTGCCGTCTAATGGCAGGGGGGAGCAAGTGTGAAATTCTATTTAGAACCCCTATATTCTTTGCTATTTTCTGGGAGATGTAGTTGATATGACTCTTCCATGTTAGATGTTGGTCTATTTGAATTCCTAAAAATTTGGTAGTTTCTACTTGAGCAATTGTTTCTTCCTCTATTTTCAATTTTAGGTCTACGGGTTTAACTTTTCTGTGAGATATGAATATTATAAAGTTAGTTTTATCCAGGTTTAGTGTGAGCCTGTTTGCCAAAAACCATTTATTAACCTCCAGTAGCTCAGCGTTTATGATGTCCATTAAAGCCTGCCAAGATTTATGGGAATAGAAGATATTAGAATCGTCTGCAAATAGTATAAAATGTAGGGTGGAGGACACATTAGCTAAATCATTTATGTAGAGGAGAAATAAGAGTGGTCCAAGATTAGAGCCCTGGGGAACTCCGTAGTTAATACATCTTATCTCGGACAGGGCTCCGTTACAAAGGACTCTTTGGGTACGGTTGTTAAAATAACTAATGAACCATTTTAATTGGGTTCCTCTTATCCCATAATAATGTAATTTTTTAAGTAGGATTACATGGTCGACCGTATCGAAGGCTTTTGCCAGGTCTAAGAATATTCCTACGGAATATTCATTTTTATCTATGGCCTTCGATATTTTATCTTCCATTTCGAGAAGAGCCATGTATGTTGAATGGCCTTGCTGGAACCCATGCTGAGATTGATGTATTGCACTAGTCTTTCTTATGTAACTGCTGAGCCTTTCGTACATTATCTTTTCAAAGTATTTGGAGAAGTAGGGTAATACTGAAATGGGTCTATAGTTAGCTAGATTCTCTTTGTCCCCCTTTTTGAAGATGGGAACTACCTTTGCTATCTTTAACTTTTCGGGGACAATTCCTTGAGAGAGTGAACAGTTGATAATTTCAGTGAGGGGTTGTATGACTAGAGCTAAATTGGGCGTGGCTATATAGGGATCTATATCGTCAGCCCCCCTTGAGTGGGTTTTCTTGAGTTGACGACTTATGTTTAGAATCTCTTCGGGAGTGGCCATAGTTAATCCCATGGAACTCAATTGAGGGGCAGGCATATAATCCTCAAACGGGCACGGTGCTTCTCGAAGACTCTCAGCCAACTTACTCGCTATAGTGGTAAAGTAATTATTAAATTTATTTGCAATTAATTCAGGGTTTTCAATTTTATTTCCTTCTACTATTAGACTGTCTATTCTTGTACTTCTAACTTCTAGTTGCATGGCTGATCTTATGAGCTTCCAAGTCATTTTCAGGTCATTTTGGTACTTAAAAAATTCGGAAGTGTAATACATTTTTTCAGCGTGGATTCTAATTGTTTTAAACTTGTTTCTGTATTTGACAAATTTTAACTTATTTGATTGATTTGGGGTTTTCAGGAACTTTGCGTAAAGGAGGTTTTTTTCCTACAAGATTTTAATAGGCCTGCAGTCATCCAGGGCTGCTTAAACTTTACTCTCCCCTTCGAGGATTCTGTTTGTATAGGGAATGAATTATCGTATGCTTGACTATAGCGTTCGAAAAATAATTCGTATGCTTCATTAGGGTTTCCATCATGACAAGATCTCAATACGGGGCTCCAGTTAATTTCAGATAGGGCCAATTGAAACTGGGACAAGCCCTTATCTGTTACTAAGCGAGAATCTTTTTGAGTTATTCTCTCAGACACTGGAGTCTCCAGTGAGAAGCATGCATAAATTGGAAGGTGGTCAGACAAATCAGAAATTATAATAGAGGAGTTTAGAAGCTTAGACCAAGAGCTACAGAAAATATTGTCGATTAGAGTTCTAGAGCTAGAGGTTATTCTGGTAGGCCTAGTAATGACTGGGAGGTAATGATAGGATGTGAGGCAGTTATAGAAAATATTAGAATCTACGTGTTCGTTTACTTTCAGTAAATCTATATTAAAGTCCCCTAGTATTGTGATATCCTTAGACTTATTCTTTATGCTCGATGCAAGTTCTTCGAGTTCGGTGTTAAACTCCTTCAAGCACTGTCCGGGAGCTCGATATACTACAGCTATTATTGGAGAGCATTTCTTTAACTGTAGTCTAACGAGGAGGCTCTCATAGGTATTATGTTTTTTTGAATCGTCTAGGGGTTTGAACTGTTGAAACTTTATGTTATCTTTGATGAAGAGTCCCACTCCCCCTCCTCTTCCTCCGTCTCTAGAAATTCCTAGGTAGTTGTAGCCTGAAATGTAGAAGGAGTCCTCTGTTTCAGCGTCAAGCCAAGTTTCGGTTAGTGCCAGAATGGTGACCTGAAGTTGGTCAATTATATCCTTAATTTCATTTAATTTAGGAATTAAGCTTCTACAGTTAATATGAAGTATCGATAGGGTGGATTCGTGTAGAGTCCGCTCATGCCCTAGTTGCTTAGCCAGAGCTGTAAGTGATATATAATTGCTGGACCAGTTAATATTCTTAAAATAATTTAAATCAGGGTCATGGTTACTACTCTCAGCCAATAAATTAGTCGCTGTCTCGTAAGGAATCACCTCTAACTCGATGTCATTTACTAGTTCCCCCCATTTAGCCCCAACTCCGATGTCAATGGGGGTACTTAGATCACCCGGACCCTCCATAGGCAGAGCGCCCGCGCAGCGCAGAGGGATAACAATGGGGGAGTCTGCCGTCGGCTCACTAGAGGAAGGGTAAGAGCCCCGCCGCTCCTATGAACATTGACCAAATAGCAGCATCAATGATAGGCGCGCTATACGGAACCTGTACAGCTCTCTATAAAGTCAATCTGGGTTAACAACATAATTTAAATACAGTTTAACATTGATCAGAAATCCCGTAATCCTGTGCATCAAAATACTCGGCTTGTTTGACCCCTTGACTAAATATTTTCTTGATTATCCATGCAGCACAGCGCTATAATGCTAACCGATATATGCCATGCTTTGAGGTAAACACTGCTTGAGCAGAGGCTTCAGAAGCGAAGGTGAGCGAAAGGAAAACTTGATCATCGCTCACAAGAGCATTTTTAGCAGCACCAGTTAGTCCATTATTTAAAGGCAGTTTAGTTGTACAAAACCAATATAAACAATTATATATATGTCGTATCTTGAGAATAATCGCTGCACTAAGGAAAGTCCAAAGAAGGTATGAATGAGAGAAAGAGTGAACCGAGAAAAGAGACAAATTAGAGATGAATAGGAAGGGTAAAGTGATGAGAGATAACGCTATCTATATTGTGATAGAGTAACTCCCACCTCACCAAACGGCAGTCAAAGGAAGTTTTAGAAAGATTAAATCGATCTTTAAGACAATTTTCGGTATACGTGCAAAGGTAAGTATTTGTGGGGTTTTATCATTCATCATGGAAACTTAATGCAACCAGTAGTTTGCTAATAACCAGTTGAACTATTAAAGTCCTTACATGCTCAAGTATTAACAGATGCTGCTCAGTCCTGCAGACAACAAGATATTAATAGCTCCTATAGTTTTCATGAAGAGTCTAGGGTTGCATGAATGTATGTATGCATGCATGAATGTATGTATGCATGTATGCTTGTATGCATGCATGTATGCATACATACATACATACATACATACATACATACATACATACATACACACATGTATGAATGTATGTATGTATGCATGCATGCATGCATGTGCCATATGCATCTATGTATGTATGTATGCATGTATGTATACATGTATGCATGCATGTATGTATATATGTATGCATGCATGTATACATGTATACATGTATGTATGTATGTACGTGTGTATGTAACTATGTATGCATGTATGTATGTATGCATGTATGTATGTATGCATGTATGTATACATTTATGTATGTACGTATGTATGTATGTTTTGATCATTAAAACAGAAAGCTTTGTGTATGTTGCACTGAGGGGGAAATGTCCTAGTATGGGGGGGAAATTGTCCGGGGGGGGTAACTGTCCGGGGGGGAATATGTCCGGGGGGGAAACTGTCCAGGGGGGTAAGTGTCCGTTTACCTCTAATGACAACAAAGGCCGTTGACGTCGACAGAAACTATTTTGGCGTGATCCATTGATCAAGCATTTTTAAAGTAGATTGTCCTGCAAGGACGCAAGCGCTCTTTCTATGCGCCTGGAAACCTAGATTTCAGTAATAGCAACTCCTAGAATCGTCATACTCTGAACCCGCCGGAGTCCCGTCACCCCTGCCGGTGCGTACTAATACCCTTCTCCTCCCCTCCCCATCCCTCTCCACTTAGGGGGCCTAGCTAACCCTATCCTCCCTTTATACGTGTCCAGGACTTTGAGACGAGTCCGCTGCTGGCTTTAAAGTCAATTAAAGCTCGGCAGGGATGAGTGTAGGACATTATCCCCCCGGACATTATCCCCCCGGACAGAATCCCCCGGGGTAGGACATAATCCCCCCAGGCTAGGAAATAACCTATATTTCACACATATATCATACATACATATATAAATACATGCATAATATACATATATACATACAAACATATATACATACATGCATAATATACATATATACATACAAACATATATACATACATGCATGATATACATATTTACATATATACCTACATATATACATATATACCTACATATATACATATATACATGCATATATACATACATATATACATGCATACATATATACATATATACATACATACATACATACATACATATATACATACATACATATATACATACAACCATCCATCCATACATAAATACATACATGCATACATACATAAATACATACATACATACATACATACATGCATACATATACACATACATGCATACATACGTACATACATCCATACATAAATACATACATGCATACATGTAGAAATAGGCTTATTACACAGAGGGGGGATTTTGTCCGGGGGGATAATGTCCTAGCCAAAATCGGGGGGATTCTGTCCGGGGGGCCTTTGTCCGGGGGATAATGTCCGGGGGGATAATGTCCGTTCCCCGCAGGGACGGCCCCAGACAAGGCATAGGCAGGGCAGTCATACAAGTAACCAGTGAATAGGGCGATTGATGCCCGAACAAATTCGGGGTAGGGCAGATATTCTGGCAGGACAACGACCAGGGCAAAGGCTTCTTACCAGGGCATTTGCACTGGCTCGTCCAGGTGTAGCGCAGCCAACGAAGCTCGGCATTACGGGACATCAGAACTGTACTTTTTTTTATTTCAACTGCATACAAAATCATTTATACATGTATAAAGCTTAAATATCTTTTTAATATGCTAATATGAGAAAAACCAAAATGAGAACTGCTATGACACCAGACGCATATATATATATATATATATATATATATATATATATATATATATATATATATATATATATCATAATATATGATGAAAAAGCAGTGTTTTATATTTGCAATTACTGAATTATTTCGAATGAACAGGTTCATAACATCAAGTACAAAACGAAAACTTCTCAAATCAGAAGCTTGAACAGAATTATTAACACATAAAGGCTTAACAAACGTCTATTTTAAAATGTAATGTAGGCTAACAATAGGAACCAGTAGTCACTTCTAAATGTACTGGTTCATGCATTTAGAACACTAATGCAAACAATCTCAATGTATAAATTTCAATGTCATTAATAGTCCCCTATAAGTCTAACTAAAAAGCAACTTTCTAACAGTCTTTTCTTGGCTTAAAACTATTGCTTAAAACACAAACGCATTTAGTCTTAATCGAACAACAGGATAATGTGTAAAAATGTGTATAATCTGCATCAGGTATATGTTAAATGTTTCACGACCGAACAACTATTTTCCTGTTTCACAAAAGCACCGCAATGCAAACCCTAGATAGAGATCAATGGAAGACTGACACATTGGCTGTCAAAACCATGTCGATGTTGTGAACGTTGCAACATTTCCAGACATTTCAGTTCTGTTTGGTCATAACGCGTGTGCTCACATTTTAATTTCTTTCAGTGAATGCAATCCGTTCTTGGTCTTGTCTTACTTACCACAGCGAATGCCCACTCATTTGAATCTCTTCATTTCTAACCAGAAGTCTAATTTCATTTGTTGAACTGTACTTCTATACTATGCTAATTAGATTTCTAGCAGATCAGACAAGTTTTTTTTCTGTTTGCCATGCCGTTTTGCTGCTCAAATTTATGTTTTGTACAACAGAGTGGGTTTAGTATGTTCAAGATATTGAAAGAAACAAAAAGGAAGCACTTAATTAATATCTGAATATCATTTCCGTTTGCAAATCTGAAAAAAAATTATGCACGTATAAGCAAAACGTCATCAGGTTGAGAAAAGCCATGAATAGAACATGAAGGAATTTTCGTGAAATACCTTCTTTATTTCAAACAATCACATAATCCACATCCATATGGTTTTGCCACAAAAGCTTGTACGTGTTAATTTGATTTTGATTTGTTCATACCCAGGTATTGTTCAGTTTAATCTTCTTAAGAAGTTCTGCAGCTTCTTTAAAGCAATGGTACATAGTCCTCAAAAAAGTTCATTTCTTGTATCATTAACACCTGGACTACTTAATGAGATGCGTTGAATAGAAACGATAATAGCACTTGCATTTCTTTTTTAATTTGGGATCTTGTGGTGTTATATCTGAATTGGTGGATTTCATCATTCTGAAGCGAGCAGTACTTTCACTCAAAGGTTTCTCCAATGAATAAGACTTTTCATTTGTATGGGTTCTTCTGTGTTTCTTTAGATTTCTAGGTTCTGGGAATGTTTTGTGACAGATCTCACATACACACGGATCTTTTTCACTAGCATGAGTTTTCATTTGTCTCTTTGGAACATTGCGTTCTGTATTTGATTGCTTGCATAACTGGTATTTGCTTGTTTTTCTCCCAGTATGTGTTCTCATGTGTCTTCTAAAACTACCAGTGAAATAAAACGATTTCTCACACAAGTGACATATGGATGGTTTTTCACCAGTATGGTTTTTCATATGACTTCTCATATTACCAGCTTCTGTAAAACACTTCTCACATAACTGGCATTTGTATGGTTTTTCACCAGTATGGTTTTTCGTATGATGTCTCATATTACCAGCCTCTGTAAAACACTTCTCACATAACTGGCATTTGTATGGTCTTTCTCCTGTATGAGCTGTCGTGTGACTCTTAAGACTACTAATCCTTATAAATGATTTCTGACATAATTGACATTTATATGGCCTTTCTCCAGTATGGGTTTTCACATGTTGTTTTAGAGTATCAAGTCGTGCAAACAATTTCTGACAAAACTGGCATTTATGTGTTCTTTCTCTTGAATGAATTCTTGCATGTCTCTTCAGAGTGCTTGAATGTGCAAATGAATTCTGACATAACTGGCATAAGTATGGCTTTTCTCCGGTATGAAATGTAACATGAATTTTGAGACTGCCAACTGATGCAAATGATTTATGACATAACTGACATATGTATGGTCTTTCTCCTGTGTGGGATCTCATGTGACTCTTGAGAGCGTTAACTCGAGCAAATGATTTCTTACATAACTGACATTTGTAGGGTCTTTCTCCTGTATGAATTCTCATGTGACTCTTGACAGCACTAATTCCTATAAATGATTTCTGACATAACTGGCATTTGTATGGCCTTTCTCCTGTATGAATTCTCATGTGACCATTGAGAGTGTTAACTCGAGCAAATGATTTCTTACATAACTGACATTTGTAAGGTCTCTCTCCTGTATGGGTTCTCATATGAGGTGTCATAGTAGCAGCAGCTGCAAATGATTTCTGACACAACTGACATGTGTATGGTCTTTCTCCACTATGAGTTCTGATGTGAACCTTCAGGATACCAAATTGTGTAAAGGATTTCTGACATAACTGACATTTATATGGTCTTTCTCCTGTATGAGTTCTCATGTGACTCTTGAGAGTATTAACTTGTGCAAATGATTTCTGACATAACTGACACTTGTATGGTCTTTCTCCACTATGAGTTCTGATGTGAACCTTCAGATTAATAGCTTGTGTAAATGATCTCTGACATAACTGGCATATGTATGGTCTTTCTCCTGTATGGGTTCTCAAATGATATGTCATACTACTAGCAGCTGTAAATGATTTTTGACATAACTGACACTTGTAAGGTCTTTCTCCAGTATGAGTTCTCATGTGAACTTTCAGATTATTAACTTGTGTATATGATATCTCACATAACTGGCATTTGTATGGTCTTTCTTCTGCATGAATTCTTGCATGCCTCTCCAGCTCGCATAAATGTTCAAACGAATTCTCGCAGGACTTGCATAAGTATGACTTTTCTCCATTATGAAATCTAACATGATTTTTCAGATGGCCAACTGTTGCAAATGATTTCGGGCATAACTGACATTTGTATGTTTTTTCTCCTGCATGGGTTGTCAAATTGTGCAACATCGTAGCAACAGGTCTGTGCAAACTATATCTAATAGAAGTCACACTTTTAGTCTTCCCTGGAATGGGTCCGAGTTTCAGTCATCAGATTTTAAACTTGTGTAAAAGACTTCTCATGCAATGGTAACTGTTTATCTTTTGATCACCCTGAGTTTTTTTAAATACGAAAATGTCAAGACAAACTTTCCATGTAAATGCTTCCTAACCTTCTGTAGCCGTTTATTGTTATCCAAAATGCTTTGCTTCAAACCATTAGGTTGCAATTATGGCATTTGTGCTGTCTTCATTCAGTATAACATTCCAGCTAGCGATTAGCTGGTTTCTGGAAAGTGTTACGAGGCTGTTCGAAGTTCACAGTTGTGAAACCTGTAATTTTAGTCGTCATTTGAAAATTAGAGTGCCACTTTGAGAAATAAACTAGTGAGAGGTGCTCTCAGCTCCAGCCTAAATGACAAGAACAAAAAGCAATGAGTAAGTGAAACAATGCAGAGAGAAGACATGTCAGTTCCTCTGCTTCCTATTAGAGGTTACACGCTACTAGTGCCAAGCAGAGAAAGCAACAGGCATAACAGTAAGTAGGTAACAGCTCTTTCTTTCATAAACGCCCATCGAAGTGATGACAACGATAGTAAAAGGTGGAGGATGGCAATATGCGCGCTGCACCTCGGCTGCTCGAGTGGTCGTCCAATACGCTCTGATTCAGGTTCCTTTGGAGGAACTGTGCCACGTACATACCTTCCCTCACAGGGCATGCTTTAACCACCACATCCACCATCCAACTCACTCGCCTTTCACACAGCTCGACAGACTGGGGACCAGATGGGATATGTCCTCAACATAAACTCGATTTGATAAATAGCAAGGTTGACTCTGATCGCCTCACTTCACTAATCACTTTAATGAATTTTCTTCTTATGAATTATTTTCTTGCTCGACATCTGCCTACATAGTTGGCTGCCCAGACGCGATCGCAATATAAAAGTGTCTTCGAATTTTACTTAATTAAATTGCTTTAGACTAATGGGAGTTTTAAAAAGCCTCCATATCTAATATCGTTGATACTTTGCAAACCCGATGTCGAGAGTTTTCGGGCTTGTAACCAATTTAAGTGAAAATAATAATCAAATATGTCGCGATTGAGCGCAAGTCATGTCGTATAGCCTACCTTACCTTCATCGACCCCGAACTCAGCGCGCGTGAATAAGCTGCATGGTGTCCTGCACTTAGAATTACAGTAGCGCTTTAGAAATTTGGAGTTTACAATTACGATTAGGCTTAAGTAATCGACACATTAAGTTATTTTTTTATTTATTGGTTTATCACGAACATTTTTAACGCGCAAAGTCACACAGAAATGTGGATCACATAATGTAGAACCCTAGCAACTCGTGATATGCCACAATTTGCCCACAAACTAGGCTATAAACTTATATAAAGCATGAAAACTTAAGCAGGCCTACTCAAACTACGTTCTAGATGCAAAGCCATTTATTGTGAAATGTGGATGCAGAAAGTTGAAATGTTTTATAATAGAGATTGAGTATATGTCTTAAGTTCCTAATGACGACTATCGTGTGTGAATTAAGGGAACATTATACCGAAAGAAAAATATAATCGGTAAATTGTGAAAACTGATTGATAAAGTATAATGCAGCGATTACTCTTAATTAATTTGTTAACGGCAGATTTGAATCGTACCTCTTAGAATATGTCGTTGATAATAGCCAAAACGTCAACGCATGGAGGTTATATTGAAGACGCGTCAATTCATTTGCTACGTCACCAAAGACTTTTTATTATGTGCAAGGGTGTACAGTCTTACACAACGACCTCTTATATTAGGCCCTATGTTACAGTCTTACAGCTAAACATCAGTTTAGAAAACTTTAACTTAGCAAAAGAAGTAGGTTTATTTTAAGTAATTAATTTTGCAAGGAATTTACACATTATGGGTAAAATAGACAGGGTACAGATAAGCCTAATAGATAAGCAACTGCGCAAGGCTTATGAATGATTTATTATTATTATTATTATTATTATTATTATTATTATTATTATTATTATTATTATTATTATTATTATTATTATTATTATTATTATTATAATTATTATTATTATTATTATTATTATTATTATTATTTTTATTATTATTATGATTATTATTAAAGTGTCATTTGTAGCGCGCCTAAACAACTAAGGAATCTTGCACAAAAGCGTGCAACAGAAAAGTCAATCGTAGTACATCCTAAACAAATAAGTTTAAAGGTTAGTTTTACTTTTAAAGATCGATAATGTTGAAGATTTCCGGATGAGGTCTGGAAGTTTGTTTCATTCAGCAGCCCGGGTAACGGAAATGCTCTGTTACCATGCTTTTTTAGTGATCGTGCACATGTCACAGTAAAATCACCTCGAATGAATGAATGTACGAATGAATGAATCGATGAATGAATGAAAGAATTAATGAATGATTGAATAATACGACATTTTACTGCCAGACGTCTGAATCAGAGGCACGATAATTAACCCTCGGGAAACCAAGGGGGGGTGGTTACCACCCCCTACGTTTTTCTGGAAAATTTTTTTTTAGCACATGGAATATAATTTTGACATTTTAGGTAGCTGTAGGGGGTCCATTTGCACACATTTTGAGGTAAAAGTCGTGATGATATCCCACGCCATAAAAAAGTTATACCCGATATAGCCTAGGTACCACTTTTGAAATCAGGAATTTCTCACGTCAGCTGTTAGCTGTTGTCGACTATAAAGGTATTCATTATTCTTTCTGGAAGACAAACAACTATGCCATTCTTTAGAGGGAATGTAGGGCTATATTTGGTTGCTTAGCTATTTGTCTTTTGAAAACCGGAAGTGATCATAATAAATAATAATACGCTTTTTCAGTGTGAAAATCACTGAAGCAACATCACAACGTAAACCTATATGGTTGGGTATGGGGAAGGGCTATAAACAGTTGAAGCAGAATGCTAACAGAGTAAAGCAGTGCTGTGAAGTGTTCAAGAAGCCGGTTTGCAGGAAGCATTCGCACAAAACAATGGAAGTAACTTGCAATAACTGCAAGGACCACTGACGTATTTGACTGCCGGGAAAAATTACATAATTTCTTGTTTCATGTTGATATGGCTGCACGCCTTTAGGTTTTGCCTGTAACTAAAACAGACTTTGGAATAGTTTGTATTGTTGAAAATTAAGCCTCATTATATTTAGAATATTCTTGGATACATAGTTCATTTTCAAAACCCACATCATTTATATTTTTTATCCAAATAGTACAAATTGTGTCGGATAATATCAGATATCGTTAAATGGACCGGTGCCTTTGTTAAAAACTATATAATTTCAAGATGCATTCATATATTTTACAACTAAATATACCATTCTTTTCAGAAATGAATGATGAATCAAATGCTGTATTACATAATATGATATTTGAAACCAAACACGAAATTCCGGGGGATGGTAACCACCCCCCTTGGTAGCCGATGTCACAAAAAAACCTTGGTAGCCTGAGGGTTAAGATTTTTCTATGAATTGTCGAAACGCAAGACCTACACTTTACCTTAACAGCTGCTTTGGTAACTTAGCTGCTCCTAGAATGTCGGATCAAATCTCAATTGTGACTTCACAGATTTGTATATCCGCGGATAGGAAGCACGACCTGCACACGAGGACCTAAATGGCGTTGAAATCGTGTAGCAGGCGTGGTAGAGGATTTCACCAAATACATTATTGAAAGTGAGCAGCATGAAGCTAAACGTTAGCCGTGATCAGCCCAGATAACCGGGTTTATTGAGCCAACATCTCCCTCGCACTGTGCCATGATTGGTCGCAACTGACGACCAACTAAGGGGTCAATGTATGCGGTGGTCAAGGATAAAATGTAATGTGTAGCTTAACTTTAAATGTAAATGTAAATGTAAACTTTTCCTGCAGCGACCGTATGGCCTCGACCCTTCTCATTATTCAAGGAATTGACCGGGTGCGATCCTTCACCACCGCTGCCCGTCTGGATGGGTGCCACGCCCTGTAATGTCTCCGTCGACGATGATAATCCAAGATTTAAATCTCTGAGATTAGCTGTACCGTTAAGAGGAGTCCGAGACTTACGTGTCTTTTTGTATGCTAAAATGAGAAAATCCCAAGTTGTAAGTAAGTAAGTTGAGAACAGTTAGGCCTACTATGACGCCGAACGCATAGTTCTGAAGCAAGAATCAATATTGCACAACGCTCGAAAATCCTTATTATAACGTTGTGCGACTAGTTTGAGCGCAGCCTCTAGCGGACACGTAGGTATCGCGTCTACATTGCTTAACAAAATGCATTGTAGTTTATTATATTTATGAAGAAAAATCGACGTCAAATATCCTTGCGGAGTAAAAAATGCCTGCGGAGAATAAAACACCATATTTAATAATTATCATGCGGTGTTAAAAGTGCATCGGGGCGACATCATCATGTGGGCAAGGATGCAACCGGATATAGAAACTATACACGAGTTTCCATTCCTCTTTATATAAATTCCCGGGTTCAGGATAAAACGTTGACGTCGAAACTGACGCAACTTTTCGACTTGGGCGCATGCGCAGCACGTCACGAGGATGATCAATTGAAAACAAACATACCCCAAAATGCCCGTAGCCAGAAGAATTTGAGTCTTCATAAATAACTCTGTACAATAAATAACACACGGCGGTGTAATTCTAGGAATATTGCTGTTTTTTTTCGCGTAGCCTACGCAGCGATTTTATGCACTTTAAATCACCGACAAATAACACACACGCGCTATTTGCCCTAAGGTCTATCTCACTCTATCCGGTAACGTGTGCTGACAGGGCCGCATTAAAGCTATTGTGGGCCCGGGTGCTGTGACTGGCAAATTTCATCACAGAAAAATTTGATGACCATTTTTTTGGAATTTTTGATGACCTTTTTTGGGAATTCTTCTTACACAAACTTTGATGATCTTTTTTGGGGAATTTTTGATGACCTTTTTTGGGAATTTGTTCGTATACATTAACATTTTTTATGTACTTCCGAAAATGAGGGCCCCAAAATCTGCGGGCCCGGGTGCTGCAGAACCCTTAGCGGGCCTGCGTGTGCAGGACTGTATCCAAAACGATACACTTAAATATATTTATATATAAATATATAACTTTGTGTGTGTGTGTATATATATATATATATATATATATATATATATATATATATATATATATATATATATATATATATATAATAGCTCGTATTGACTGCATCACTTCTTAATTTCTGTCTGAATTGCCATGGTCTTGAGTTTGATTGGACGTCAATAGAAAAAACGTTGGCAGATTCGCGTGCTACCAATGGTTAACCGCACAGGGTGCAATAAGAAGTGGACGAAACCGCATAAGTCACAAGTGCAGCGTCTAATCTGAAATGTTAGACTTATTTTCAACCCAAACTGACGGGAGTTCCATTCGGAACCTTAAAATCCTTCACCCGACCGCAGCCCAGTGCAGTTGTCTGAGAAATATTCAGATTCTTCGTCGTCTGTTCGTTTCGATCGCCCAGTAGCGTACGACAAGCCATCGATCAATAAATAGAGCGGAGGTGTCGTCGAGACGTCATTGGTAACCGCCCACTACGGTCGACGCTGAGGCTACTGGGTCTTCGTCGTTGCGTAAGAACAGGACTGCATCGGCGATAAACTGGAGACTGTTTCGTGCAGCACGAAATCGGTGCAACGTAGAAAACATCGCCATGCGACGCACCAGTATCTCGGTGCTTAAAAATCCAGTGCGGCTGAAAATCTGTTTTTCATTATTTTATTTACAAATCGTTAAGTTTTATTTCGTTTTCATTTAATTAATTCTGGTATTTAACCATTCTTGCTTATGGAGTTTGTTCTCAAAAGCAAGTTGACAAAATCACAACTTGTTACAGAGTTGTAACAGAAGTATACACAGCGCTATAGAGTAAACTATGGGTCGCAAATGGTACATTAAATATAACATGCAACGTATTATACATCTTACATATTTACGTATGACATAATATTATATGGATAGTAGATATTTCGTGAATTTCGCGATTTTCGATATTTGCCGTGAATGGCGTAATAATATTCCCCCAAAATGCAGTGAAATTGCCGTGATTTTTTGTAAACTTTTTTGTGAAATTAATGCAATTAGTGTAGTGAATTTCGACCATTTTTATAAACTATCGTCACTTTGAACTCTTTGCGTGAATTTCTACTATCCCTACAATCATATACAGACGTCATATACGATATTATTATCACGTTAATATCAGTATTAGCTAGAGGTTGTAGGCATACAGGTAAAGGATTCTAATGACCATAGGAATGCTGCGTCACATCAGTGGGATGGATAGAATATCTAATGCAACGTCGGAAGCTTTCCGTTGTTCTAGAAAATCACCGTATCAGCACAGATTGATCGTAATTATATTAATTACATATAATTATGCATAATTATATAAAATTACATAAGATTAATTACGTGATCGATTACATACACGGTGCAATTTGTCGCGAAACGGAAACGTTGCTGCTTCATGTTGCACGTAATCTCGTGCGCAGGATGCGAAATTTTCTTGGCCTCGGCATACGCATAAAGGCGGTGATCGGCTATTTTTTTATTTATCGTCATCATTCGTCATCATGATCATGATCATCATCGTCGTCGTCGTTGTCATCGTCATCATGATCATGATCATCGTCATCATCGTTAGTTTTCATCGGGTCATCATCATTATCGTCATCAGTATCATCATTATCACCATCATCATCATCATTATCGTCATCATCAACATCATCATCATCATCATCATCATCATCATCATCATCATCATCATCATCATCATCATCATCATCATCATCATCACCATCATCATCATCATTATCATCGTTATTGTCATCATCGTCGTCGTCGTTATCATCATCAACATTCGCATCATCGAAATCGTAATGTTGATCGTCGACGTCGTTATCATAATGAAAATAATCAACATTATCATCACCACCTCCACCTCCATCACCTTATCTGGTGCTGAAGCACTCGTCCACAGCCACCAAGCACACGAACACGGTTAGTCCTTTGTCCATCCACTTGGTCTCGGAAATGTCACCGTCGATATATATATATATATACACATATATATAGATATATGTGTGTATATATATATATATATATATATATATATATATATATATACACACACGAGCGACAAACAGACAGAGACAGAAACAGACAGAGACAGACAGAGAAAGAGACATAGCCAGAGAGACGGGGAGAGGGCACACGGGCACGGGGTCAAGGGCAATGAAGAGACTCTTGGAGAGGGCAGCGTGGGTGTCCGACAGGTGCCCGACAAGCATTTTATGACGTCCCCAACTGGGCAGACGCAGAAGGCGTTGCTATGGCTCGATTCTCCACGACGTCAGAGATCAAATATCCACTAGACATCGTCATCATCATAGTCGTCATCATCATCGTCGTCGTCGTCATCATCATCGTCGTCATCATCATCGTAGTCGTCATCATCATAATCATCTTAGTCGTCGTCGTCATTACTATCATAATCATCATCATCGTCGTCATCATCATAATCATCATCATCGTCGTCGTCGTCGTCATCATCATCGTCGTCGTCATCATAATCATCTTAGTCGTCGTCGTCGTTATCATCATCATTGCTCACATCTTTGTAGTCGATTGATGGTAGTAGTGGGAGGGAGGTGAGAGAGTGACTTTGGTCTACTTCTGCAACTAATAATAGCTTATTTGTTGACATTTTCGTCGCCTTCATTATCAGCATCATAGTTAGCGTCGAGATTGTCCTAACAGTAGAATTGGTGGTGGTGGTGGTGGTGGCGGTAGTGGTAGTACTAGTTGTTGTTGTAGTGGTAGTGATCGTAGTGGTGGTAGTAGTAGTAGTAATTGTGGTGGTGGTAATAGCAGTAGTAGTAGTTGGCATCTTTGTAGTCGTCATCATCAGCATAGTCGTTGTCATCATTACCCCTTGCGGTCATGCGACGTTTTCTGTACTTGGTCCAGAAAGACTTAACCCTTTAATGCGCAACTTTTTTTTCTTCATAAATTTTATGCCTATTGTATTATTTTATATACTTGGATCCCTGAAACAGTTCATTTTATTTAAAATTGTGTTCCGTTTTACTCGTAGAACACCAAAAAGTTAGCGTCCCACTAGTGGGACGCTATGCACTATAGGGTACAGGTTCCTATCATATGCTGCAATGCATTTAGTTGATGATAAATTGATCAGCATCAAAGTTTACAAGTTCTGCATATATAATGATTGTTCAAAATCCAACAAGTTCAGTTGACATAAGGTTAGTCTTGTTGTTTGGAGTGAAAAGCACCAAAGCATCTGTCGTGCAGGGACACTGAGCACTTTGAGCACACTCTTTTTGTCTTCATGCCACAGATAACGCAGCGTCGCTGCGTTGTGATAGCCTCCAGATGATGATTGTGACCATCATATCTCACATCGGATGATAGCCGTGATGCTAGTGGTCGATGGCGACCAGCAGAAATTGGTCGACCCATCGGCACACGAGAGCTGTACTTGGCGAAATATGTAAGAGCAATCTGACGTCTGAATTCAATCAATGGCAATGGATGCTGTTTCGAAGCTGGCCCACATCGATATAAGTACCAAGCATTGCAGACAGCAGCATCAATAGTGAATGCAAATAGTGACCACCACCACTTCTTACTCCTTATGGACACCCTATAAAGGTTGATGTTTTGGTCCATCCTGTCCGTGCCACCCATGCATCTGTTGTAGTGACCAATGACAGCCGGCTGGGTTATGCTGACATGCTTCTTCAAAGATGCTGACCAACGCTTCACTTGCATCAATGGTTGGACGCCGGTATTGTTTGAAGCCATGTTCACAATGCTGTTGTCATGCCAGCGAACGACAATGATTCCAGAGGTCGCATCTGTTCGAAAGTCATATTCGCCTCTGGGCTTCTTCTTCATTTTGTCAGCATCCAACACAGGGCACTTCTGGAGACGATTAGACCGAATGGTACCAGTTGCAGTTACGCCTTTCTCTTTCAGTCTGTCAAACAGATTCAGTGTTGTAAAGAAGTTGTCCATATACACAGTGAGATTCACATCACGTGGCATCTCAGATAGGAGATGCATAACGACAGAACCTCCAAGACCCAAATTAGGGTCATAGCTTGATGATGCTCCCTGGTAAGGTTCAAAACGGATTAGATAGCCCAGTCTTGTGTTCAAGGACCAAACTTTAAAACCGAACCGAATTGGCTTTCCTCTTATGAACTGTTTCGATGAATGGCGACCATAATATGGCACCATAGATTCGTCAATCGACAACTCCTTCTCCACCGGCCAATAGCGCAGACATCGTTCATTTAGAAGTTCAAACAATGGTCGAACCTTTGCCATTTTGTCCAGGCCATCAAGTTTAGTGTTGTCAGCTAAATGCAAATAGCGCATCACCTCCTCGAACCGATTTAGGGACATGCTATTACTCACTGCTTCATTACGCACATCCGAGGATGATTCCCAGTACATTCTCCTTCTTGGAAGTGGTACATAGCCAGAGACAAGCAGGACAGCCATAAATGAGCGTATTTCACCACTTGTGACCTTGAAACTTGGTTTCCCTTTCTGGTTTGCATACAGTGTGGTCATGTTTACAATCATATCAAGAACTTGCTCGTCAAAGAACAACTCGAACAACATACATGGAGTCATATCCTGCTGTAGAAATGATGGTTTGTTTAGCTCTTGAGCAACACTGTCAACTACTTTCAGGTCTTTCTTCTTCCAAGTTCTAATTGTGGATTGATTTGTGCGAGCAGAACGTTTTTGACATGCAGCCTTTGTTCCAACTATGGACGGACTTGTAGATGGCACCGACAAACAAGACTCAGTTTTATCATTTTCTTCATA
>OY744611.1:50972833-51087833 GCA_963556255.1 Allolobophora icterica
TATTATTATTATTATTATTATTATTATTATTATTATTATTATTATTATTATTATTGTTGTTGTTGTTGTTGTTGTTGTTGTTGTTATTATTATTATAATTATTGTTGTTGTTGTTGTTGTTGTTGTTGTTGTTGTTGTTGTTGTTGTTGCTATTATTATCTGGCTAGTCTGAGAGGCAAATCCCACTTTGTGTATGAAGTGTTAGCGACTTAAGTTTTCTTAGCCTCGGCATATGAGGTTGGGTGATTATTATTACTTTTAATTTCATTATAAGAACCCGTACTCTCCGCGTTAGAAGGCGAACACTCGAACCACTATAGAGCACCGTGTCCCACAACGTTAATGCCTTAGACAAGCAACAAGATCTTTTTCTCCGTTGTTTCTCGACTTTCGACGACTCGAGTCAATGACAAGCCTCCTTCGCGGTAACGTCATTGTCTTCAAAGGAAAATTCGTCAATGGATGCTCTTTGAACTCTGCCGTCACAAAGCCCCGGTCTGTCTCTTTAAATATTCATGGGTCGTTGTTACACGGACTGTCGCCTGCTTTAGACGTCTTTAAGTTCCAGTATTCGGTAGTAAACAAGGCTTGAGAAGTCTTTCGTACCTTCTGCTTCTGTAATTATTTCTTGGCAGTGGCTACGGGAGACAAATTAAGGCTGGATTAGGTAAGCTGAGGCGATGTTAGACTTGGTAAGGTAAGCCAGGACAAGTAACGGCAGGTAGGAGCAAAAATAAATAGGGTGGGTAAGGTAGAATTAAGTAAGGTAAGAACAGGTAATTTAAGCAGTAAGGTGAGAACGAAAGGTTAGATCAGGTTAAATGAGTTTAATGTAGATCAGTGTGAGTAAGATTAGGTAAGGTAAGTTACAGTGTGGTTGTTTAAAGAGAGGCCAGATCAAGTGAGATAAGGTAGAGTAAGAGTAGTTAGGTAAGTTGGGGTAAAAGATAAGAAGCTAGTCTGAAAAGCAACCCCATTTGTATATGAAGTGTTAGCGACTTATTTTTCATAGCCTCGGCATATGAGGGTGGGTGGCCAGTCCTCTCCCTCGCCCTCTCATCTTCCCAATGACAGTGTACGGTCGGTGTACTCATTATGGCTCGGTCGTTCCTATGATGGGATAAGGCAAAGCTAATATTTGTTACTTGCCTCTGTCAATATTACCCTCTGGGGCATTGGTCGTCAGTTCGAAGGATCTCTCGCATGATCAGTGCTTCAGTGGATCATAGGATCTCTCGCATGATCAGTGATTCAGCGGATCAAAAGATCTCTCGCATGATCAGCGAGTCAGCGTATCATGGGATCTCTCGCATGATCAGTGATTCAGCGGATCATAGGATCTCTCACATGATCAGTGAGTCAGCAGATCAACGAATCGGATGGACATTGCTATTCTAGGAATGAACAGAAAATGACCAGCCAATCTGCCAATGCCAGTGGTCAGTTTTCCATGACCCCCGGGATTCTAAATCTGGACACAAAGCTGTCTGTATGTGTTTCGGTCTGTCTGTCTATCTGTCTGTCTGTCTGTATGTCTGCCTGTCTGTCTTTCTCTGTGTTGTCTGCCTGTCCGGCTATCTCTATGTCTGTCTGTCTGTCTGTCTGTCTGTCTGTCTGTATGTCTGTCTCTGTCTTTCTGTCTTTCTCTGTTTTGTCTGGCTGTCTGGCTATCTGTATGTCTGCATGTCTATCTGTTGTCTGTCTGCTGTCTATCTGTCTGCGTGCTTGTCTGGCTGTCTGTCTTTTTGTCTGTCTGCCTGTCTTTCTGTCTTGCTTTATTTCTGCCTGTCTGTCTCTTTATGCCTCTCTCCTTGTATCGTTCCTAGTCTTGCTGCTGAGATCGTATCCCGTATTTTGGAATCAGAGCCCTGGAGGTGGGTGATAGACGAGAGTTGGAATCGGTGGTGGTGGTGGGTAAATCCTACCCACATCGACCGATTAATCTTGGCTTCTCTTTCACTGCTATCTTCGTCGACGTTGCTATTATGACCAAATGGCCTGCGTCTGTGCTCCCATCTGTCTGTCTGTCTGTCTATCTGTCCGTCCGTCCGTTAATCTGTGTGTATGTCTGTCTGTCTGTTCGTTCGTCCGTTTGTCTATGTGTATGTCTGTCTGTCTGGTTGTCTGTCAAAATGTTTGCCTGTCAATATGTTTGTCTGTCAATATGTTTGCCTGTCAATATGTTTGTCTGTCAATATGTTTGTCTGTCAATATGTTTGCCTGTCAATATGTTTGTCTGTCAATATGTTTGTCTGTCAATATGTTTGTCTGTCAATATGTTTGTCTGTCAATATGTTTGTCTGTCCATCCGTCCGTTTGTCTGTGTGCATGTCTGTCTGCCTGACTGTCTGTCAATATGTTTGTCTGCGAATATGTCTGTTTGTGTGTCAATATATCTGTTTGTCTGTCAGTATGTCTGTCTGTCAATATATCTGTTTGTCTGTCAATATGTCTGTTTGTCTATCAATATGTCCATGTCTGTTTATATGTGTATTTGTCAATACGTCTGTCTGTCTGTCTGACTGCCTGTCTGCCAATACGTCTGTCTCACTGTCTGTCTATCTGTCAATATGTTTGTCTGTCAATATGACTGTCTGAATGTCTGTCTGAATGTCTGTCAATATGTTTGTCTGTCAATATGACTGTCTGAATGTCTGTCTGAATGTCTGTCAATATGTTTGTTTCGTCACGTGCCTGTCTGTCTGACTGTCTGTCTGACAATATAATTCTCTATAAATCTGTATGTCTGTCTGTAAGCCTGTCTGTCTTTCTGTCTGTCTGCCTTTGTCAGTGTTTTTCTACTGGGATTGCTTGACAGTGGTGTGTTGTTATCTTCGATACAACCACACATCTGGATTGTCCCAGGATCGCAAATATTATTGTTGATGGACGAATTGGCTCAGGCCGTTACCAGGGTCCAATTTGTTTACAAGGCCAGGGCTATTCGTACCCCCTCTCTGTCTCACATCGTGTAAATACATACCCATGGATTGGGGTGGATATTCCCCATCCACCAATTACTATGCGCTCGCCCATTGTTCTTATCTGTCCAAGCCGTAATCAGGTCAATATCTAGACGATCAATTTGTAAATGGTAGATAAGCAATCTGAAAGAGGTTTAAGCTTTAAGTTGAGAACGAAATGACACAAGCGACTGAGCAGAACACACAGACACAGGGAGAGAGTTCCAAAAAGTAGGCCCAGAAACCGGAAAAGCTCGTTCACAAGAACAATTCTAGTTTAGGCATTACCAGAAATAGGGAATCAGATAATTATCTCATTGAATAAAGGCACGTCTGGGGAATACGGACTCGTTTAGGTATTATAGTAGGCCAGAGTTCAATGCTCAATAAACCATGAGCCCCAATTTGAAGCTGACCCGGTGACATGGGGCTTTTCCCTTCCGCCACAAATTTCCTTCTAATTAGCCCAAAACGGACAGGTCGTCGCCAGAGGTGTTTCATTTTCTGTTTGTCTGTCAATATGTCTGTCTGACTGTCTGTCAATATGTTTGTGTGTCAATATGTTTGTCTGTCAATATGTCTGTTTGTCTATCAGTATGTCTATGTCTGTTAATATGTGTGTTTGTCAATACGTCTGTCTGTCTGACTGCCTGTCTGCCAATACGTCTGTCTCACTGTCTGTCTATCTGTCAATATGTTTGTCTATCAATATGACTGTCTGAATGTCTGTCTGACAATATAATTGTCTATAAATCTGTATGTCTGTCTGTCAGCCTGTCTGTCTTTCTGTCTGTCTGCCTTTGTTAGTGTTTTTCTACTGGGATTGCTTGACAGTGCTGTGTTGTTATCTTCGATACAACCACACATCTGGATTGTCCCAGGATCGCAAATATTATTGTTGATGAACGAATTAGCTCAGGCCTTTACCAGGGTCCAATTTGTTTATAAGGCCAGGGCTATTCGTACTCTGTCTCGCATCGTGTAAATACATACCCATGGATTGGGGTGGTATTTCCCAATCTACCAATCGCTATGCGCTCGCCCATTGTTCTTATCTGTCCAAGCCGTAATCAGGTCAATATCTAGACGATCAGTTTGTAAGTGGTAGATAAGCAATTTGAACGAGGTAAATTTTAAGTTGAGAATGAAATGACACAAGCGACTGAGTAGAGCGCACAGACACAGGGAGAGAGATCCATAAAGTAGGCCCAGCAACCGGAAAAGCTCGTTCACAATTCTAGTTTTAGGCATTACCAGAAAACGGGGAATCAGATGACCACATTGAATCATTTGGCACGTCTGGGGAATAAGGACTCGTTTTAGGTATTATAGTAGGCCAGAGTTCAATGTTCAATAAACGATGAGCCCCAATTTGAAGCTGACCCGGTGACTGGGGCTTTTCCCTTCCGCCACAAATTTCCTTCTAATTAGCCCAAAACGGACAGGTCGTCGCCAGAGGTGTTTCATTTTCTTGCGGAGCGAGTTCGCTGTTGTTTTTAATCCCACTCGTGTCTCCGACTATATCCGACGAAGCTGTCTACCTGTCGCGTGGAGTTTAGCAGTTCCGTCATCCGGAAGAGATTGCGGTTACTCACCGTGTGAAGAATTTCTGCACTGGCTTCCTGACCGGCGTGTGAAATGGTCGCTTTGATTGCAGACACCTTATGGCGGTGGACGCGGTGGTGTAGCGGTATGTTCTGTGCCTTGTAACCGGAGGGTCGCAGGTTCGAATCTACCTCAAGCTACTGCGTAGCGACCAGGCGCCATCGATGTTCTGTCGTATGGTCGTGTGCACTTCTGAAATTTTGAAGGAGGGCAATATCAATATACAGCTGTATTGTATTGTATTGTATTTAAAAGGGCCAGATTGGATGCAGATCCCTATTGGTGTCGATTTCCAAGTTTGTTGAGTTAGATGGGGATTGGGACATCAACGGGGTAGAAGTTACTAATTAACGATTGAGTCAGCCTATTAATTAATAATTAAGGAAGTTACTAGTAACAATTAAGTAAGCAAGTAAACTCGTTGTGGTATGATAAGAGAAACTTTCTGATACGTGAACAAAGTAGCATTAAGTGTGGGGCCAGTTTACGTCGATCAACCCCGCATGCACGAAACTAGACCGAGGAACGATCAGTACTTGTCTCTTTAGACGGCTTAACGTTGGAATATATGCCGATAACAATTGAGTTCGTTAGTCTACTAATTTACAATTAAATAAATAAGTTACTAATTAACATTTGAATTAGCTAGCCTACTAATTAACAAGTAAATAAAAGTTACATATTACAAGTGAGTTAATTAACAATAAATAAATAAGTTATTAATAAACAAGCAAGCCAGAAATTTGGTGTGTTCGGGTGAGAGACGCTTTCTGATACGTGAACAAAATATCATTAAGTATGGGGTTGGTTTACGTCGACCATCCCACGCACACACGAAACGAGACTGGGCAACGACCAATATTTGTCTAGTTAGTCGGCCTAATGTCGAGAACATAAGAAGGCGGAAAGGATCGAGCAAGCGTCCGTCCGCAAGGAGGCGTTCTGCAATTATACTACAACGGCCCGCTGAAGGGCATCAATCTTTCGTATCCTACGCCCCCCGATGGTGGAATCCCGAGGCCGAGAATGAGAGGACGGTACACAGACGACTTCGTCGAACTTCGGCTGCTTTCTCCCAACGGATGCGTAATGTTTGAGCTTCGTTCTCGATATTAATGGAGATCGGAGAATGATGTCGGGTTCTATATTTGGAGAAAAATCCGGATTTGGTCGACAAAATAAACGCGTTGGCAGCATACTGTCGGTGAGATGGCGGTTGTCGGCAGATGGCAGACCTACTGACGTTGCTGTCAACGCCCAGAAAATGACGGATTTATTAGTATTGAACAGGCAATTGTCGGGTAAAATATGGCGACGATGGGTGGTATGATGGATGGTTATTTCAGACAACTAATTAACGCAGTCGGCGCCAAGGGAAGATGGCGGCTTTAACCCTCTAATGCTGGCGTTGAGGAGACGGTTTCGAGAGAAGCTATTACTCGGAAATTATCTGCAAAATCGTTGGTTCTGCTTAACGCCGATTGGAGTGCGTCAGATGTTGTCGTCGTTTAATGGGGGAATTTTTTTTGGGGGGAGGAGGGTGTGGAGCTGAGGAAATCACCCAGTTCTCGAACAGGCACTTTGCTTGTATGTATGTATGAATGTACGTATGTGTGTACTGTGTATGTATGTAAATGTATGTATATATGCATGTGTGTATGTGTATGTATGAATGAATGTATGTGTGAATGAATGTATGTATGCATGTGTATGTGTATATATGAATATACTTGTATGTATGTGTGTGTATGTATGTATTTATCTTTATGTGTTCATGTGTATGTATATAGTTAGGTATCTTTTTATGCAAGTATGCGTCTATGCATGTATGTATCTGTTAATGCATCTTCTCGTATGTACACGTGTATGTACGTATGTGCATTTGTATATATGAATTCTTTGCACTCTTGTATGTATATATGTATGTATTTATCTTTCGCTATTTTGTCTGAATATCTTTACGTAATACATACACACGTAGGAATAAAGCATGCATCAGTATAAGCGTGTATATACGTGTGTATGAGATTACTTACTATAGCGTCTTTTACGTGTCTCTGTAAAGCGCCTTTTATGTGTCTCTGTAAAGCGCCGTTCATCACATTTTCTCACTGGTCAGAGAGAGAGAGAAAGAGAGAGAGAGAGAGAGAGAGAGAGAGAGAGAGAGAGAGAGAGAGAGAGAGAGAGAGAGAGAGAGAGAGAGAGAGAGAGAGAGAGAGAGAGAGAGAGAGAGAGAGAGAGAGAGAGAGAGAGAGAGAGAGAGAGAGAGAGAGAGAGAGAGAGAGAGAGAGAGAGAGAGACTGCCGACAAGAATCTTTAAGAAGCGTTAATCAGTCGTAATGGCCGGGCCGTGTTGGTTCGTCGTGTTGGGAGGCGCGTCCTAATGGCTTATCCTCGGGTTATCATCGGTACATCTGCCCGGCCATTGTGTGTTTATATGTATGTATATGGGCTTTTATATAGCGCATTTAAGGAACGCCTCAATAGCGCTAAGAACCTGGCTGTACAATGGATCTGAGCAGGTGCATCTTAACATTGCTAGAAGAAGTAGCCTAATTTGAGCAGGGTTTAAAGGGACAACTCGAATCGTAATCGTCATCGTAATCTCCAAACTTCTAAAGCGCCACTCGAAGGCCAAGAGCAGCGCACTAGCCTATAGTCACGAGCGCTACGTCAGATCAGAGGGGGCTTTCCAGTGAGTAGTCCAAAGGAGGTCAGAGTCCGACTTCCATGGGGCCAGATCAAGAGAGGAAGTAGAGCAGCTGAATGTCAGCTGAAAGATTGTTCTATTCTAAAGGGATGAACCAACGCACGAGAGTGTACGGTGTATTCGAGAACGTATGGCAGCGAGGGACCAGAAGATCTCCATTTGTGGGTGAACGACGGCGGCCTGACTGAGCTGAAACCGGCACAACACCTATCGTATGTATGATGGAGAAGAGCCAACCAACCAGATTGATCTGGAATGTTCGGCGTTTTTGAGATCTTCGTTTAGAGATGCGTTAGATCTTTTCCCGTCTGAGTACGCTGGCATCTCACATACCTGCTAAGCGGCAGAGTTTCTATTCAACGCGGTTCGTCTGCCAGTCAAATGTTACCTTTTAAAGCAGTGGTTTCAACCTTTTTTTAGTGACGGAACCTTACACAAAGCACTCATTTGCTCACGGAACCCAGCGCGTTTCAACCATAAAATTTTTCGAGAAATAAATGTAATTTTAACTTGTAATTTTGGGAAAAACACTCAGTAGGCCTACTGCTAAATATTTAACATAGAATCGTGTCTATAGCATGAATTGCCGAATGCTGCGAAGAATTCTGCTCAGTGCTCAAATGTTCATCCTTTTGTGAGTTCAGTTGGTACTTTTTGATTTTAGACTGTACTCGGGTGGAATCCTGGGCCGCTTTAAAACCACTGTGGTTTAGAGGCTTCTGAAGTGGTTACATAAGTAATGGATGAAAGTTTGTATATCATCTGATCAGTGGAATGACTGTCTGAAAGTCTCTTTAGATCGAGAGTAATTGATCGTGCTTGCATTCTAAGTGCGTTAAATAAATAAAGGAAACGAAATCAGTCAAACTGCATTTTGCTATAGAGGTCTCCTGTTGTGGATAGATCCATCATCTAATGGGTATAGATTGGGTTACCCAAATGTGCAGACGAAATTGTGGTAATCTGTCGTCTTCTCAGTTGCCTGTTTTAGTTCGTTCTTAGGTTAAGACTTATCTATGTTCTTCTAAAAACAATACCCAACGAGAAGTTTAAAAAATACCCAATGAAGAGTTTTCTAAAAACAATACCCAACGAAGAATTTTTCTAAAAACAATACCCACGGTAGAGTTTTTCCCCCCAAAAAAACACCCAGAGGGTCAACACGGCAAGAATTCCTGGATAAGAACTGTTCGCATTTCCCTGTACGCTCGCGAAATCTTTGATTAAAATCCGCCTCGTTTCAACGCAACTTAATTAGTTTCGGTGTTTTCTTCGAAGGAGCTTCTGTCTCCTATCTCAGCAATTCGGGCTAACCGCGTGAACAGCCTCATTTGGAGCAGCTCTTGCCTTTTCTTTGAATTCTTAGGGAAGAATGGACGCTGTCAGTTGATTCTGTGGTCGTTAGAGGCTGGAGGGATGTTTCAGCTGTGCTGCCTGCATGGCCATTGTCAAAGAATAGACATCATTAGACGAACCTATATCTGGTTAGGGGCCATCCACATATTACGTACGCACTTAGGGGGGGGGGAGGGGGGTCGGATTTTGGCGATTTTGCGTACGGGTGCGAACGGGGGGGAGGGGGGTAACAAAATGTGTACGTACCCAAAATAAATTTCTAATTATGACATCCACATTAGCCTATTTATAACTCTGTATTATCCTATAGTCGTCCCATGGCATTTTATTACATTATATACAAGCCATGTGCAGTTATTCTGTGCTGTGAACGACACCTATAATTTGTCTATATTGGCCCTTCAATAATCTGGCCTAAAGTGCAGACAGGCTGCCTGGAGACACTTTCTGCAGCTGGTCATCGGGGGGGGGGGGTTGCGTCAAAAGTACGTACTCAGGGGGGGGGGTGGTGGAAGAAAGTACGCTTGCGAACAGGGGGGGGAGGGGGTCCAATTTTCCCGGATTTTTGTGTACGTAATATATGGACAGCCCCTTACATTGAACTGCGCTGTACCGCAAATGAACTGTAATACCATTTAGGCCAGCGGTATAGCACTTCTGTGAGGTATCGAAAGGGTGTTATATTGTCAAGGTAACTGACTAACAAAACTAACTAACTAACTACTCTCTAAATTAACTTACTAACTAATTAATTAACCAATTAATTAATCAGCTAATTGACAAACAAAATAACGGCCCAATTAAATTAATAACTAGGCTACTACATAATTGACAAACTAATTAAACAACTAAAAGGCTAACTAACTGCCTAATTAAATAAATAACTACTTCATAATTAACTAACTAATTAATTAATTTACTAACTAATTGGCTAACTAACAAACTAACTACCTAGTTAACTAACTACTTACCTAATTAACATACTAATTAATTACTAAGTAATTGATTAACTAATTAACTAACTGGCTAATTAAATTGATAAATACTACATAATTAACTAATTAATTAACTAACAAATTAACTAACTTATTAACTAACAAATTAACTAACTAACAAATTAACTAACAAATTAATTAACTAACTAATTAACTAGATAGCCAACTAACTAACTAACTTTGAAGTCGACCGCGTGTCGTGTGCCTCACTTTGCCTCCGAATTTTGGAACATCAGCAGAAATTAATATAACACAGAGTTTCAGCGCTTTGATTACAGCTCTATCTGCGGTTAAATGGTCAAAACAGTCAACTAAAATAGAATCCAGAAATTGAAGAAATTAAATGTATTTTGGACATGAAATCCGGCCGTCTTGGTCGAGGGCGCTGTTGCTGTTTATAGCTTTGCGATTAGCAGAACGTTGGAGGTTCTGTGTTAGAAATAGCAGAGCGGCTTTGAGCGTCGAGTAGATTTAAAACGCTGTGTTGCTTCAAATAGCTTGAAAAAGGAGAGGAACAGAGACAGAGTCAGATAGGGAAAGGGTGAGAGGGATGGGGTGGGGGTGAGAGAAACAGAGAGGTAGGTAAGAAGGGAGGAGATTAAGATTGAGATTGATAGAAGAAGATAGAAGAAGTAAGAAAATGATAGAGAGGAAGAGACAGACAGACAAACCATCTAATGATGTCTTGCACATTGTGATAAGCCGCTAGAGAAGTCATTAGAGACAGAACGACAGACAGACAGATACAGACAGACAGACAGACAGACGGACAGACACAGACAGAGACGGACAGACAGAGGGACGGAGACGTCTTACTGAGAGCAAGCTTGGTAAATTAAGACTTTCTCGCTTTGTCACTTGAGATTTTCGCTCATTTTCGCTGTCGATTGTTTCCCGAAATAAACGTTTCCTTTTGAGCAGAACTGTGGAGGGTGGAGTGGAGGGAACTGGAGAACTGGGAATTGGACCGGGGTGTGCACATTTCCTTGTCTCATTATGGATGGATGGATGAGTGGAATGAATGATGGGTGGATGGGTCAGATGGATGGGTGGATAGATGGACGGACGAACAGTGTGATGAGTGGATGGATGGACAGGCGGAATCGTGGATGGATGAATGGATGGACGAGCAGCGAGACAAACAGAAGGCAGGCAGATAACGAAATAGAGAAACAGAGGTAGAGAAAGTGGGTCGAATGCGAGATGATCATCGTCAGAGTTGGAGGTGGTTTGGTGATGGTGGTGGTGTTTGCTGTGTTGGTGATGGTAGTGGTGTTGGTGATGGAGGTAGTGGTGGTAGTGGAATTGGAGGTGGTTTTTGGTGACGGTGGCGTTGGTGTTGTGGTCGTGGTGGAGTTGATGGTGTTGGTGTTGGTGGTAGCGTTGGTGGTGGTGTTGGTGGTGGTGGCGTTGGTGGTCTTAGTTGTGGTGGTGGAGTTGATGGCGTTGGTGGTGGTGGCGTTGGTGGTCTTAGTTGTGGTGGTGGAGTTGATGGCGTTGGTGGTGGCGTTGGTGGGGCGATGTGCACCTCTCCGTGTCTCATTAGCAACGGTCGTCGTCGTGGGCGTTGTCCACGGCTACGTTGCCTAGCGACGGATTCTGTGCAGTCGGACATTTTCTTCCGCTCCAATCCTCCATAATCATCATCGCCGTCGTTCGGTTGTTGTTTCTGTGCCATGGCATTGATTGCTGAATGAAACCGTCCAGCATAATAATATCGATTATTTCGAAGCAGACGATGACGCTTAGGTCGTCCGTCCTTCCGTTTTTCAGTCCGTCCTTTCGTTTGTCCTTCCGTCCGTCCATCCGTCTCTCTTTCCATCCGTCTGTCGTCCGTCCATCCATCCATTCGTCAGTCATTCCGTCCGCCCTTCCGCCTGTCCTTCTGTCAGTCCTTCCGTCCGTCTGTCTTTCCATTCGTCCTTTCGTCCGTCCGTACATCTGTCCATTCGACCGTCCTTCCGTTTGTCCATCCGTACCTCCTTCCGTCCACCCTTCCCTTTGTCCGGGTATCCATCTTTCCATTCGTCCGTCCTTCCGTTTGTCCATCCGTCCATCTTTCCGTCCGTTTGCACCGTATCAAAAGACGGACGAAAAGCATAAGTCTAAATATTTTCAATTACTCAATTATTTCGAATGAACATGTTCATAACATCAAGTACAAAACAAAAACTGCTCACATTACAAGCTTGAACAGAATTAATAATTCCTAAAGGCTTAACAAAAGTCTATTTATCAAACGCAATATAGGCGAACAATCTCAATGTATAAATTTCAATGCCATTAACACTCCCCTAGGAGTTTTAATTAAAAGCAACTGATTTAACAGACACTGGATTAAATTTGTTCCTTAAACACAAACACAATATAAGTACCGGTACTCGAAAAACACGATACAACACGTCTTATATGGATGTAGAGATCAAAAGAAGATCGACGCATTGACAGTTTGACACTCAGGAACCATGGCGATGTTGGGAACATTGCAACATTTCGAGACATTTCAGTTCTCTTTGGTCACAACGTGTATATGTTCACATTTCAGTGAATTCAATCTGGTCTGGGTCTTGTCTTATTTATCACAGTGACTATTCCGTTCAATTGAATCGCCATCTTCTCTAATCAGGAGTCCTATTACATGTGTTGAACCTTAGCCTCTATTGTAGCCTATGTTAATTAGATTTCTGGCGGATCAGACAGATATGTGTTTTTTCTGTTTGCCATGTCACTTTGTTGCTCAAATTTATGTTTTTAAACAGAGGGTTTAGTATGTCCACAAAATTGAAAGAAACCAAAAGGAAGCATATAATTCGTGCTTAAATAGCTTATCAGTCAGCAACTCTGAAGAGGTATGCATATATAATTCAGCAAAGTTCAACGAAAACATCTTCAGACAGAGAAGTGCCATGCCTAGAACAATGTTCTTCAAAGTCCTTCTCTATTTCAAACAATCCGTCGCATAATCCACATCCATACGGTTTTGCCACAAACGATTGTACATCTGAATTTGATTTCGATTTATTCATATCCAGAGATTCTCCACCTTTAATCTTCTTCAGAAGATCTGCAGTTTCTTTACAGCCATGGCACAGATTCCTCAAAAAAGGTTCGTTTCTTGTATCATTAAAACCTGGATTACTTAATGAGATGCGTTGAATAGAAACGATAGCACTTACATTTCTTTTCAATTTGGGATCATGTGATGGTACATCTGAATGGGTGGATTTCATCATTCCGAACTGAGGAGTACCGTCGTTCAAAGGTTTCTCCCGTGTGTAATACCTTTCATTTGTATGGGTTCTTCTGTGTTTCTTTAGATTTATAGGTTCTGGGAAATCCTTGTGACAGATCTCACATACATATGGAACTTTTTCACTAAGAAGAGTTTTCATCTGTCGCTTTGGAATATTGCGTTCTGCATTTGATTGCTGGCATAACTGGTACTTGCTTGTTTTTTTCACAGTGTGTATTCTCATGTGTCTTCTAAAACTACTAGAGAATGAAAATGATTTCTCACACGAGTAACAAACGTATGGTTTTTCTACTGTATGGGGTTTCACATGGTTTCTCACCGTAGTAACTCGTGTAAATGATTTCTGACATATCTGCAATTTGTATGGTCTTTCTCCTGAATGAATTCTTGTATGCCTCTTCAGTTCGCCGAAATGTGCATATGAATTCTGGCATAACTGGCATAAGTATGGCTTTTCTCCTGTATGAATTCTAGTGTGAGTTTTGAGAGAATCATCCCGTGTAAAAGATTTCTGACATAACTGACATTTGTATGGTCTTTCTCCTGTATGATTTCTCACATGATGTGTCATACTACCAACAGCTCTAAATGTTTTCTGACATAACTGGCATTTGTATGGTCTTTCTCCTGTATGAATTCTCATGTGACTCGTGAGAGTATTAAGTTGTGTATATGCTTTCTTACATAACTGGCAATTGTATGGTCTTTCTCCTGTATGAATTCTCATGTGATTTTTGAGAGTAGTAACATGTGTAAATGTTTTCTGACATAACTGGCATTTGTATGGTCTTTCCCCTATATGAGTTCTCATGTGACTCTTGAGACTACTAAGCTCTGTAAATGATTTCTGACATAACTGGCATTTGTATGGTTTTACTCCAGTATGGGTTTTCACATGGTTTCTCACAGTAGTAACTTGTGCAAATGATTTCTCACACAAGTGACATATGTATGGTCTTTCTCCTGTATGAGTTCTCTTGTGACGCTTGAGACTACTAACATCTGTAAATGATTTCAAACATAAATCACATTTATGTGGTCTTTCTCCTGTATGAATTCTTCCATGCCTCTTAAGATCGCTTAAATATGCAAATGAATTCTGACACAACTGGCATAAGTATGGCTTTTCTCTGGTATGATATCTAACATGACTTTTCACATGGACAACGGTTGCAAATGATTTCTGACATAAATGACATTTGTATGGTCTTTCTCCTGTATGATTTTTCACATGATGTGTCATATCACCACGAACTCTAAATGATTTCTGACATAACTGACATTTGAATGGTCTTTCTCCTGTATGAGTTCTCATGTGACTCTTGAGAGTATTAGCTCGTTTAAATGATTTCTGACATGACTGACATTTGTATGGTCTTTCTCCACTGTGAGTTCTCAGGTGAGCCTTCAGGTTACTCACTTGTGTAAATGATTTTTGACATGACTGACATTTGTGTGGTCTTTCTCCTGTATGGGTTGCCAAGTGACGCAACATCTTATGACGAAAATCACACTTTTATTTCTTATTATGGTTTATGAGTTTCAGTCATCAGATTTTAAACTTGTGCAAAAGATTTCTGACGTAATAGTTCACTGTTTATCTTTAATTCACCATGAGTTTTTATAGCATTTAAATACGAAACTTTCAAGACAAATTTCTGTGTAAATGCTTTCTAACAAGGTGTAACCATTTGTTAATATCCAAAATGATTAGCTGGTCAGTAAGTTGCAATTGTGGCATTTGTGCCGTCTTAATTCAGTATATCATTCCAGCTACCGATTAGCTGGTTTCTTGAAAGTGTTAATAGGCTGTTCGAAGTTCACAGTTGTGACACCTGTAACTTTAAACGTCATTGGAAAATTAGAGTGCCACTTTGAGTTAGAAACTATATATGAAGGTGCTCTCAGCTCCAACCTAAACGACAATGTTATTTAAAAAATGTTAATAAGAAAAGAAAAGCAATGAGTAAGTGAAACAATGCACTGAGAAGACACGTCAGTTACTCTGCTCCGTTTTAGAGGACACCCGCTAATAGTGCAAGCAGAGTGTAACAGCAAATGAGTAACAGCCGTTTCTTTCAACGAAGTGAAAACGACAATAGTAAAAGGTGAAGGCAACATACGCGCTGCGGCTCGGATGCTCGAGTAGTCGTCCAATCCACGCTGATTCAGGTTCCTTTGGAGGAACTGTATCACCAACATACTCCCTCTCATTACATGCTTTAACCACCATCTAACTCACTCGTCTTTCACACAGCAGAGGGCAAATTGATGTGTGAAAGTCACTCTTTGGGGGTCTACCCGAATCGCCGAATCCCGAATCGCCGAAAGCCCTTAAACTGCAAAATCCGACGAATAGCCGAAAGCAGTTTTCTACCAAGCGTGTGATTTGCCGAAAACTAGTTTGGACCCTAATCGCCGTGTTTAACCAGATGTATTCACCGTTTACTTTACTGTTTACTTGATTGAAAGTTGGTTACCGAATAAAATTGAATTGAATTGAAAAAATAATGCATTTATATACTACTTTAAAACATGTTTAGACATAGCTGGCGATACGGGCTTTCTTCACAAAATAGTTTCGGCGATTCGGCGGTAATACCATTTCGGCGATTCGGGATTCGGCGATTCGCTACGCGCCCACTCTTTTCCAGCGCGATAGACTAGGGAGCAGATCGGATACGCCGTCAACATAAGAGCGATTTTATAAAAAGCACCAGGGTTGATTCAGCGCTCCTCACTTAACGAAATATTTCTTGCTTGACATCATTCTGCCTACATAGGCCTGGTAAACGTACGTTTTAGCGTAATTAATTAAACGAGAAACTGGATGATATAATTATTTACGCTATTCGTTTTTTCGAAATCCTGCCAATAATTAATTACACTAAAGCGTACGTTTACCCATAGGCCTAGTTGGCTGCCCAGACGCGCTCACAATGTAGAAGTCTCGTCGTATTTTCATTTAATCAAATTTCTTTAGACTAATGGGAGTTTAAAAAAGCCTCCATATCAAATATCGTTGATATTTTTCAAGATTCGATGTCGAAAGTTTTCACGCTTCCAACCAAGTAAAAAATAATAAGCAAATCGGTCGCGAAATACATTCAAGATGCAAAGCCATTCATAGGCTAGTGATATATTTTATCTATGCAGAAAGCTGATATGTTTGATAATAGAGATGGACTGAATAAGCTGGTGCTTTGCGCTTAGCTTTAGGCCTATACGGTGGCGCTTTAGAAATTGGACTATGCTTATGTTCATAGTGACGACGGCAAACGCTAAGATACTGGGGTCTGTTAGGCCTAGTTGTGAAACTATCTATATAATAAAGCGAGAATTCTGTGTGTGTGTCCCTCTGTCTGTCTGTTTGACCGGGCTTAACTTCTACAATTTTGCACCTTTTCACTCCAAACCTTCACTGCTGTGTCGGCCTCGGCATCGGACACCCAGTGGAGGGGTTCGCTTACCCCCCTTTCACCGCTACCATGGTGAAAAACGGTCAAAACATCTCCCCAAGCGATAGGAAAATTACCCTCCTTCCAGTGACATTAGGCTTACTGCATTGGATGCAGTCCCTGCAGAGACATTAGGATTACTGCATTGGATGCATGCACGTGTAACAAACATCGAAGATAAATTTATTGTTGGTAAGTCAATTTGGGGGTGGTGGTGGTGGGGGTGGTGGTGGTGGGGGGGTGGTGGTGGTGGTGGTGGGTGGGGGTCGTGGGTGGGGAGGCGGGTGGTGGGGGCGGTCGGTGGGGGGCGGGGGTGGTGGTGGGGGTGGTGGGGGTGGGGGTGGAGGGGGCGGGGTGGGGGTGGGGGGTGGGGGTGGAGGGGGCGGGGGTGGGGGTGGGGGGTGGTGGTAGGGGTGGTTGGGGGGGTGGGATGGGGGGTGTGGTGGTGGGGGTGGGGGGTGGGGTGTGAGTGGGGGTGGTGGTGGTGGGGGTGCACGGGTGGTTGTGGGGGTGGTGATGGTGGGGGTGGAGGGTGGTGGGGGCGGGTGGAGGGTGGTGGGGGGGCGGGTTGGGGATGGGGGGTGGGGGTGGTGGGTGGGGTGGTGGTGGTGGGTGGGAGTGGGGTGGTGGTGGTGGGTGGGAGTGGTGGTGGTGGGGTGGGGGGTGGTGGTAGGGGTGGTGGTGGGTGGGGGTGGTGGTGAGGTGGTGGGGGTGGGGGTGGAGGGGGGCGGGGGTGGGGGTGGGGGGTGGTGGTAGGGGTGGTTGGGGGGGTGGGATGGGGGGTGGTGGTGGGGGGTGGGGTGGGTGTGAGTGGGGGTGGTGGTGGTGGGGGTGCACGGGTGGTGGTGGGGGTGGTGGTGGTGGGGGTGGAGGGTGGTGGGGGCGGGTTGGGGGTGGGGGGGGGTGGGGGTGGGTGGTGGTGGTAGTGGGTGGGGAGTGGTGGTAGGGGTGGTGGGTGGTGGTAGGGGTGGTGGGGGGTGGTGGTGGGGGGGGGTGGTGGTAGGGGTAGTGGGTGGGGGGGTGGTGGTAGGGGTGGTGGGGGTGCAGAGTGGGGTGGGAGTGGGGGGTGGTGGTGGGGGTGCACGGGTGGTGGTGGTGGTGGTGGGGGTGGAGGGTGGTGGTGGGCGGGTTGGGGATGGGGGGGGGGGTGGTGGTGGGTGGGGTGGTGGGTGGGAGTGGGGTGGTGGTGGTGGGTGGGAGTGGTGGTGGTGGGGTGGGGGTGGTGGTAGGGGTGGTGGTGGTGGGGTGGGGGTGGTGGTGGGGGTGGGTGGGTGGTGGAGTGGAAGCGGGTAATCCAGCTAGTCGTGTTAATAAAGGGTACATTATACTGAAAATATAACCTGCAAATTTGTGAAAATTGATTGATAAATTATAATCCAACGAGTAATTCGAATTAATTAAATCTTGTTAACGGTAGGTTTAAGGTCTACCTAGTAGAATATCGATGATAATACCCAGAACGTCAACGCAGAGGTTATATTGAAGATGCATCGATTTAGTTTTTGCGTAAGCAGTTTCTGTTGTGTGCAAGGGTTGTTCAATCGTGAAACAGCCATCAGTAGTTTACAACTTAACATTGCGCTAAACGAGTAGTGTTATTTCAAATAATTAATTTAGTGAGAAATGCACACATTATGAGCAACATAGATAAGGTACAGATAGGCCTGATAGATAAGGAAATGCGCGATCAAGATCAATGTGTTATTAGCTGATATAGGCTTATGAATAAATGAAGGTATACGTATGAATTAATGAATGAATGAACAAACGAACCAGTGATGGTTGGGTCGACTCCACGTTCCTCCGTCCGTCCTTTCGTCCGTCCTTGCGTTTGTCCTTGGCTTTCAAACATTTGGATATCTAACTGCATCTTCTCCTGGCGGCTGACAATCCGCGCCTCCGATTCTCATTTCGGTGTGACCATGCGCGCGTTACAAATTTAATTATAATAATAATCTGTCTGTCCTACCGTCCGTATATCTTTCCATTCGTCCTTTCGTCCTTCTTTCCATTCGACCGTCCTTCCGTTTGTTTGTCCTTCTGTTCTATTCGACCGTCCTACCGTCTGTTCTTCCGTTTGTCCGTCCTTCTGTCCGGCCATCCATGTTTCCATTCGTCCGTCCTTCCGTTTGTCCATACGTCCGTCCTTCTGTCCGGCCATCCATGTTTCCATTCGTCCGTCCTTCCGTTTGCCCATCCGTCCGTCCTTCTGTCCGGCCATCCATGTTTCCATTCGTCCGTCCTTCCGTTTGCCCATCCGTCCGTCCTTCTGTCCGGTCATCCATCTTTTCATTTGTCCGTGCTTCCGTTTGTTCGTCCTTCCGTCCGTCTGCACCGTATAAAAGAACTGACGAAACGCATAAGTCTAAATATTTTCAATTACTGAATTATTTCGAATGAACATGTTCATAACATCAGGTACAAAATGAAAACTTCTCACATCAGAAGCTTGAACAGAATTAATTATTCCTAAAGGCTTAACAAAAGTCTATTTTTCAAACGCAATTAGGCGAGCAATCTCACTGTATAAATTTCAATGCCATTAACTCCCCTAGGAGTCTTAATTAAAAGAACCTGTTTTAACAGACACTGGATTAAATCTGCTCCTTAAACACAAACACAATATAAGTAGTCGAAAAACAGGACAAAACGTGGCTTATATGTTGCACGACCGAACAACTATTTCCCTGTTTCACAAAAGCAAACCCTGGATGTACAGATCAAAAGAAGATCGACGCATTGACACTCAGGAACCATGGCGATGTTGGGAACATTGAAACATTTCGAGACACTTCAGTTCTCTTTGGTCACAACGTGTATATGTTTACATTTCAATGAATTCAAGCTGGTCTGGTTCGTGTCTTATTTATCACAGCGACCATTCCGTTCATTTGAATCGCCCTCTTCTCTAATCTGGAGTCTAATTCCATATGTTGAACCTCTATTGTGTTAATTAAATTTCTGGCGGATCAAACAAGTGTTTTTTTCTGTTTGCCATGCCATTTTGTTGCTCAAATTTAAGTTTTGTACAACAGAGCGTTTAGTATGTCCCAAAAATTGAAATAAAGCAAAAGGAAGCACATAATTCATGTTTAAATATCTTTGAGTCTGCAAACCTGGAAAGATATCCATGTACAATTTAGCACAGTTCAACGAAACGTCATCAGATAGAGAAAAGCCATGACTAGAACAATGTTTTTGAAAATCCTTCTCTATTTCAAACAACCACATAATTCACATCCAAATGGTTTTGCACAAAAGAGTGTACATCTTAATTTGATTTCGAGTTGTTCATATCCTGAGATTTTCACCTTTAATCTTCTTCAGAAGATCTGCAGTTTCTTTACAGCCATGGCACATATTCCTCAAAATAGGTTTATTTCTTGTATCATTAACACATGGACCACTTAATGAGATGCGTTGAATAGAAACGATAGCACTTACATTTCTTTTCAATTTGGGATCTTGTGATGGTACATCAGAATGGGCGAATTTCATCATTCTGAACCGAGTAGTACTTTCGTTAAAAGGTTTCTTCCTTGTGTAAGACTTTTCATTTATATGGGTTCTTCTGTGTTTCTTTAGATTTCTAGGTTCTTGGAATGATTTGTGACAGGTCTCACATACATATGGATCTTTTTCACTAGAATGAGTTTTCATCTGTCTCTTTGGAATATTGCGTTCTGCATTTGACTGCTTAAATAACTGGTATTTGCTTCTTTTCCTCCAAGTATGTGTTCTCATATGTCTTCTAACACTACTAGAGAATGAAAACGCTTTCTCACACAAGTAACATATGTATGGTTTTTCTCCTGTATGGGTTTTCACATGGTTTCTCACCGTAGTAACTCGTGTAAATGATTTCTGACATAACTGGCATTTGTATGGTCTTTCTCCTGTATGAGTTCTCACATGATGTGTCATATTAACAACAGCTTTAAATGATTTCTGACATAACTTACATTTGTAGGGTCTTTCTCCACTATGAGTTCTCATGTGAACCTTAAGGCTACTAACTTGTGTAAATAATTTCTGACATAACTGACATTTGTATGGTCTTTCTCCAGTATGAATTCTCATGTGATTTTTGAGAGTAGTAACATGTGTAAATGATTTCTGACATAATTGACATTTGTATGGTCTTTCTCCAGTATGCGTTTTCACATGGTTTTTCAAAGTAGTAACTTGTGCAAATGATTTCTCACACAAGTGACATATGTATAGTCTTTCTCCTTTATGAGTTCTCATGTGACGCTTGAGACTACTAACATCTGTAAATGATTTAAAACATAATTCACATTTATGTGGTCTTTCTCCTGTATGAATTCTTAAATGCCTCTTAAGATCACATAAATATGCAAATGTTTTCTGACATAACTGGCAAAAGTATGGCTTTTCTCCGGTATGAGATCTAATATGACTTTTCACATGGCCAACGGTTGCAAATGATTTCGGACATAACTGACATTTATGTGGTCTTTCTCCTGTATGAGTTCTCATATGAACCGTCAGGTTCTTAACTTGTGTAAATGATTTCTTACATAACTGACATCTGTATGGTCTTTCTCCTGTATGAAGTCTCATGTGACCATTGAGAGTATTAACTCGTGTAAATGATTTCTGACATAACTGGCATTTGTATGGTCTTTCTCCTGTATGAGTTCTCACATGATGTGTCATATTAACAACAGCTTTAAATGATTTCTGACATAACTTACATTTGTAGGGTCTTTCTCCACTATGAGTTCTCATGTGAACCTTAAGGCTACTAACTTGTGTAAATAATTTCTGACATAACTGACATTTGTATGGTCTTTCTCCAGTATGAATTCTCATGTGATTTTTGAGAGTAGTAACATGTGTAAATGATTTCTGACATAATTGACATTTGTATGGTCTTTCTCCAGTATGCGTTTTCACATGGTTTTTCAAAGTAGTAACTTGTGCAAATCATTTCTCACACAAGTGACATATGTATAGTCTTTCTCCTGTATGAGTTCTCATGTGACGATTGAGACTACTAACATCTGTAAATGATTTAAAACATAATTCACATTTATGTGGTCTTTCTCCTGTATGAATTCTTAAATGCCTCTTAAGATCACATAAATATGCAAATGTTTTCTGACATAACTGGCAAAAGTATGGCTTTTCTCCGGTATGAGATCTAATATGACTTTTCACATGGCCAACGGTTGCAAATGATTTCGGACATAACTGACATTTATGTGGTCTTTCTCCTGTATGAGTTCTCATATGAACCTTCAGGTTCTTAACTTGTGTAATTGATTTCTTACATAACTGACATCTGTATGGTCTTTCTCCTGTATGAAGTCTCATGTGACCATTGAGAGTATTAACTCGTGTAAATGATTTCTGACATAACTGACATTTGTATGGTCTTTCTCCACTATGAGTTCTCATGTTAACCTTCAGATTATTAACATGTGTAAATGATTTCTGACATAACTAATATTTGTATGGTCTTTCTCCTGTATGAGTTCCATATGAACCTTCAGGTTCTTAACTTGTGTAAATGATTTCTGACATTACTGACATTTGTATGGTCTTTCTCCTGCATGGGTTGCCATGTGATGCAACATCTTAGCAACAGATGACATAAATCACACTTTCAGTGTTCCTAGTACGGGTCTGAGTTCAAGTCATCAGGCTTTAAATTTGTGGAAAAGATTTCTGACGTAGTGGTTTACTGTTAATCAGTTTATCTTTTATTCACCATGAGTTTTTATAGCATTTAAATACGAAAATTTCAAGACATATTTTCTGTATAATTGCTTTCTAAGATGGTTTAACCGTTTGTTGGTATCCAAAATGATAAGCTTCAAGTCACTAAGTTGCAATTATGGCATTTGTGCTGTTTTCATTCAGTATGGCATTCCAACTACCGATTAGCTGGTGTCTTAAAAGTGTTACGAGGATGTTCGAAGTTCACAGTTGTGATACCTGTAATTTAAAATGTCATTGGAAAATTAGAGAGTTCCACTTTGAGAAAGAAACTATAGTCAGAGGTTCTACCTAAACGACAGTGTTATTACAAGAAATGTAATGAGTAAGTGAAACAATGCACAGAGAAGACATGTGAGTTACTCTGTACCCTTTTGGAGGTCACACGCTAATACTGCCAAGCAGAAAAGGCAAAAGGTATAACTGCAAATAAGTAACAGTTCTGTCTTTCATCAAAGTGATGACGACGATAGTAAAAAGGTGGAGGATGGCAAAATGTGCGCTGCTCGAGTAATCGTCCAATCCACGCTGATTCACGTTCCTTTGGAGGAACTTTACCACCAACATACATGATTTAACCACCATGTCCACCATCTAACTCACTCGCCTTTCACACAGCGGAGGGCAAAGTAATGTGTGAAAGTCACTCTTTCCCAGCTCGATAGGAATGGGGACCAGTTTGTATACGTACTCAACATAAACTCGATTTGATTAATAGCAACAAGGTTGATTCTGTTCTGCTCACTTCAATAACCAACTGAATGAATATTTTCTTGCTGGCTGCCCAGACGCGCTCACAATATACAAGTCTTGTCGTATTTTTACTTAATTAAATTACTTTAGACTAATGGGAGTTTTAAAAAGCCTCTATATCCAATATCGTTGATATTTTTCAGGATTCGATGTCGAAAGTTTTCACGCTTGTAACCAAAGTTAAAATAATAAGCAAATCGGTCGCGAAATACGTTCTTGATGCAAATCCATTTTATAGTGATAATCTTATGGATGCAGAAAGTTGAAATGTTTGATAAATAAAGATAGACTATGCTTGTCTTATAATTATTCATAATGACGACGGCAAACGCTAGAATATTGAAATGTTTGAAAAGTTGAAATGTTTGATAAATAAAGATAGCCGGTAAACGTACGTTTTAGCGTATTTAATTATTGGACGAAATGTCCACGTTCGCTTTAGCGTAATTAATTATTGCAAGCTGTATGAGCGATGAAAATAGAAATCAAACTGGAAGCTGGATTAGCGATGAAAATATAAGTCAAACTGGCAGCTGGATTAGCGATGAAAATGGAGATCAAACGAGAAGCTGGATGTGGAAAGAAGGTAATCCTCCACGTTACGTGCGTTCATTATATGTACACTCTTATAGTGGATAGTTATCAGCAATTGTGATGACTGATGAAAATATAACTCAAACTAGAAGTTGGATGATTGATGAAAATAGTATTGAAACTAGAAGCTGGATAAATGATGAAAATATTACATAATAAGTCGGAAACTAGAAGTTGGAATTGCGATGAAACTATAATCGTTTAACGCCGTGGATGAGCGATGAAAACATTTCATTGTGTAAAACTTAAAATATAAGCTGGATTTGCGATGAAAATGAGCTAAAAGTGGAAGCTGGATGGATGAACGATTAAAACGTGTAATATTAAAGTAAACTAGAAGCTGGAAGGTGGATTAAATAATTAATTACGCTATTCATTTTTCCTAAATCCTGCCAATAATTAAATACGCTAAAGCGTACGTTTACCAAGATGGCCTATGCTTGTATTCATAATGACGACGGCAAACGCTAGAATATATTGGGGTCGTTAGTTGTGAAACTATCTAAACTAAAGGGTAGGCTTACATTCTCCTGAAAGAAAAATATAATCTGTAAATGTGTGAAAATTGATTGATAAGTTATAATCCAATGATTAATTCGAATTAATTTGTTAACGGTAGGTTTAAGGTTTACCTAGTAGAATATCGCTGATAATAGCCACAACGTCAACGCAGAGATTATTTTGAAGATGCGTCGATTTAGTTTCTACGTAAACAAAGAGTTCTTATTGTGTGCAAGGGGTGTACAATCGTGAAGCAGCCTTACAGCTAGCATTATTATTATTATTACTAGTGTATTTTCCCGTCATAATTATGACGGCAGTATATAGTGTTAGAGTATTTGCCCGTCATATTATGACGTCTTATTATAGGCCTATATGAATCGTTGGTTATCGCCGTCGTCAAGACCGCCGTCGTCAAGACAACCAGTTTATGTTTCACAATAGAACAGAAGCCGTTTGTGACGTAGCGTCCTCCGACAGACAAATTTACATATAAGGAAACTATATTAATAGATATATTATTCGTTTATAATTAACTCCACACGTTGTAACACCGCAACATGGACATCAAAAGTTTACAACTCAACATTGCGCTAAATAAGAATCTATATTTAAAATAATTAATTTTGTGACGAATTCCCACATTATGACTGAGTAACACAGATAAGGTACAGATAGGCCTAATAGATAAAGAACTGCGCGAAGATCAACGAGTTATTAGCTGATAGGCTTATGAATGAATGAAGGTATATGTACCATAGGCATGAATGAATGAACAAATCACTTAACGAATGACGGGTCGTCTCCACGTTCCTCTGTCCTTCCTTCCGTTCCTCCCGATTTTTAGTCCGTTTTTCCGTCCGTCCTTCCGTTTGTCCTTCCGTTCGACTATTCGTCCATCTCTCCATCCGTCCGTCCGTCCGTCCGCCCTCGTCCGTCCGCCCTTCGATCCTTCCTTTCATCCGTCCGTCCATCTTTCCACTCGAACGTGCTTCCGCCTGTCCGTTCTTCCGATTGTACGTCCGTCCTTCTGTCGGTCCTTCCGTTTGTCCTTCCATCCGTCCGTCCATCCGTCCGTCCGTCCGTCCTTCCGTCCTTCCGTCCTTCTGTCGGTCCTTCTGTTTGTCCTTCCATCCGTCTGTCCGTCTGATTGTCCGTCTGTCCGTCGTCGGTTGGTCCGTCGGTCGTAATAAAATCGACAACGGCGTTTCTAATATCGTCTGTTTGTCTGCAATATTTCTATCCATCTGTCAACAATCGATGAAGACGACGACGACTACGGCGAATAAGAAAATCTGTCTGTCTGTCTGTCTGTTTCTCTGTCTGTTTCTCTGTCTGCTATATCTATCTATCTATCTATCTATCTATCTATCTATCTATCTATCTATCTATCTATCTATCTATCTATCTATCTATCTATCTATCTATCTATCTATCTATCTATCTATCTATCTATCTATCTATCTATCTATCTATCATTTATCCATCTATCTCTATTTATCTGTCTTCTGTCTATGTATCTATCTATCTGACTATCTATCTAGCTATCTATATATCTAGCTAGCTAGCTTTATTGCTATCTTGCTATCTATCTATATATCTAGCTATGCATCTATCTTTCTAGCTTTCTGTCCATCCATTCCTCTATCTAGGTAGGTATCTATTTATCTATCTAGCTGGCTTGCTATCTTGCTAACTAGCTATCTATCTAACAAGTTTTCTGCATGAATACATAAATTATGTTGCCTAATTGCCTAATATGTGACTTTGTACAGATATCATCTGTATTAAAGTAATTTTCTTTCATGTTCTTGTCAGGCTGTCTCTTCAGTTACGCAGTTTGTCAAGGGGATGAGATCTGCGTCAATGGTAAGCTGAACAATTCTTAGTAATTAATTGTCGGTTATCGATTATTAATTCTTTATTATTAATCAATAGACCACACACATAGCGAAGGCACGGTCGAATGGGGGCGAGGCAGTTAGAAGGGGTATGACAGAGAACGTGGGAGATGTATTACAGAAGGAGTTAAGGAGGAAAACTAAGTAAAATAAGTTGTAGGAATAAATTGCTTGTGTGTTTTGTTAAAAGATTGCTGACTATTATATCTTGACTTACCCTACCTTACATTAAATTATCTACTGTTATTATATCTAACTCTAACTTCCGTTACCCTACCTTACCTTACCTTCCTTTACCATACCTTACCTTATTTCCTTATCTTACCTGTATTTACTCTACCCTACCTAACCTTACTGTATCCTATCTAACCTAGGCCTATAGGGTTTGGAAAGGTTCGTAAGGTTAGTAACCTTACCAAACCTTACCGTGCCCATTCTTACCTGACCCTAGGTTACCGTGCCGAAGTGCCCTTGTGAGTTATACAAGGCTATGATGCATACATACATATTCATTCATTCATTCGAGGATTTATATAGCGCCCCTTCAAGGCCTTTACCCAGGGCCTTTACTTTAGTCTAGAAAGTGGGGTACCAAATTTCGCATCGTTTCCCCTTCGCAGCTATTAAATTACTGTAATGGCGCCGTTTAATAATAATAATAATAATAATAATAATAATAATAATAATAATAATAATAATAATAATAATAATAATAAAAATAATTCAATTCAATTCAATTATTCGGTTACCATTCAGAAACAGAATATATAGATTTAATAATGCTAGTTGACATGTATCAGGTTGTATTCTGGGGACCCAGAAGCGGTCGTGGATCCGGTAGGTATGGCTACCTGTGTATGAATCTATCAACATACGAAATAGCCAGTATTACACTTTGAATAGCCTGGAAAGCTAAACGAGTCGTACAAGTAATATCGCACAAAGATTCTCATCAAGAGGAGACTATCAAAGGGCTTAACTAGAAAGCTCAACGTAACTAAAAAAATTAAAAAAATTATGGCTGTGATGCTACATAATTATACTGATGAATAGCATTTTCGAAAACGCAGGAATAATTGGATCCTGTCAATTAGAAAGGAACTTAAGAGAAAACTCATCAGCGAATGTTGTTTAGCTCTTTCAATGGTCTCTGTGTCGTCAGCAAATTAGCAGTTGTGAAAGAAAACGTAAATGCGTACTTTTTTTTATCTGAGGGTAACCTGAAAGTGCCGGACAAAGCATAACAAATTCGTACATAAAGGAAGGGGATCGAGGGGAGGAGAGTGGGAAGGGAAGGGAAAGGGAGGAGGGAATTTGTCATCACCCCTTTGTAGGGCACAGTTACGATATGGTAAGACTATGCAACGCGAGGTAATTGCTGTAATTATTATATATTAGTAACTTCTATTGAGCCCGTGTCTAATGCGCAAAGCATCAACCGATGACGTATCAAAACAAAGCTGCAATCATGTCATTATATTCAGAAGATGAGCCCGTAAGACAGAGAGGCAGCCTACAGTGATCATAATTCTAGTATTCCCGTTTGGATGGATGGATCCAGAGTTTAACGACATCTTAAGACTTATAGCAATAATGGCTGTTGACGTCGACAGAATTATTTTGGCATAATTTTATTATTATAACTCAATTACGTAACATAGATAGACGGCAAGATAGCTACTTAGCCTACCTATACAGCCTTGATATTGGTTTCTGCTAATAAAGCTAAGTATAGCTTAGAGTTACACTTGGACACTGAATTTAGTTTTTTTCTCACTATTTACACACTGATTGTACACTGATTTTTTAGCATGCATGTACTACTACTACTTCGAAAAAAAATAAAGATAACGCAATTTAACACAATAGCGTCAGTTGACACCGTTTTAAAGGTGTTTTAGAGATGCGTTGCCTCACTAGTGTTAGTGACGTCTTGATGGTCAGACCTGACTAATATTAAGCTAAAAACTAGAAAAAAAGACTTTGGCCTTTGATGCCATAAGATGTGGTAAAACTGTTGGATACAATCCAATCTCCGATTTACAAGTCGATACTAAACGCTGCAGAGGCTAATGCTCTTTTAGACACCTTTTAAACGGCTCTCATAAACTGTGTATATTAGTGAAGCGCGTTTATTTATCAATGTACGAGAGCTCTTACTTCGTAACTGTTTGTATTGATTAATAAATCTTGAAAATTCAGAAGTAGAATAAGAATCTGACGAATACCAAAATTACTTATCTTGTAAACATGTAAAAAAAACGTCTTTTTTACTGATTTAAATAAATGTGTATTATGAATGTTCATCAGAGATCTTTGTACATCTAAAATTTCTTGTCTATAATAATTGCTGCAAAATATTGTTTAAAATGTTTTATCACAGTACATATATAATTGACATTATTAGCTGCATTATCATATTGTTAAACAATGAACACTGCAAAATTCAATTTTGACACATTTAAACGTGCGTCTTTAAGGTGTCATAATTCATTTTACTGTACTCTATATGATTTCAATTGTCGTCAACGGCCTTTGATGTCATACGACGACGTCAAGCTGGTGGGAGTTGTAATTGTAGGCCCTAATTAGCAACTTCTATTGCGCCGATATCTTATGCACGAGGCATCAGCCGATGGCAAACCAAAACCAAGTCGTAATCAGGTCAATATCCAGAAGATCAGTCCGTAAGACAGAGAGGCAGTCTATGGTGGATAACAGTGCTCGAAATGGAAAATTTTACGAAACGGAACGCTAGTCAAAGATATGGGAGCATTCACGTTAATTTCATAGTATTTTCCACAATAATTCATTTGACGAACCGGAACGGAACGCTGACGAACCGGAACGGCGTTCCGGTGCGTTCCGGTCCATTTCGAGCACTGGTGGATAAGCAATTTGAAAGAGGGAAGTTTTAAGTTGAGAACGAAGCGACTGAGCAGAACGGACAGATACAGGGAGAGAGAGTTAAATAACTACGTCACGTCTCCGGCAGGTAAGGCAGAGACTCGGGTGTTAAACCGTGAACACTACGACGAGATTCTGAGGCTTGACCACTACACCACTCGACGTGTAATATATGAGGGTCGATATCTTACGCAACGCGGCCGACGCTTTGATGTGATGGCCGCTCCGCCTTTCTGTTTGCCCTCCACTTCCGCCAATCGCCTGACCCTTTGGAAACAGCTGACCGGCTGGGTGAGTTGCCTCTGTTCTATGCGTCTGGGTGACCAGTATGTACTCTGACAGCTAAACCTCGCCCACGACTCCATCTTCGCAAAAGAAATCAATCATGGACCATTTTCTTGGAATTTTATTTCTTAAAAAGAATTTGTCGTGAACTGAATGAAGATCGTTTATCCATAAGATCATACATACGTACAACTGTGTACATGCCATACATACATACATACATACATAAACGCACATACAAACATACATGCATATATATTTCTACGTCTTTAAACCGAACAGCCCCAATGAAGTCAGCTTCATATGTTCGTTTATTCGGGAAAGATGCAGTATTGGTCTTTTGTATCTTGGAATTCATATAGCGCCATCTAGGGGAAGAATGGATGCCAGGGAGAAGAAACGGAGAAGATCGCATATGCCTTAGAGATCCATATGTTGTCATTTGATGATCTTCTTTGTCGCAAATATTTGCACAAACCTGTATTTCGACGGCGACTGTTTGCATCGTCGCAATTCTTGTCTGCCTTCTGCTCCCGCGAGATTATTAATGTGTTTGAACAGTTCAGAAAAGTGAAACAGTACAGTCATATGATATATATATATATATATATATAAGATGCATTGTTTCAAATATATATAAATATGTATATATACAGATATATGCATATTTGAAACAATAGGCCTACATCCTAAAGATATCGTATATATATATATATATATATATATATATATATATATATATATATATATATATATATATATATATATATATATATATATATATATATATATATATTAATAGCGTGTTTGAATATTGAATTACGGGTGCGAGAAACGTCTAGTCCCTTTGGGCTTCCCTAGAAATCAATAAGAAGTCGTTTTTGACGGATCTTCGCATTTCTGGGGTGGGGTGGAGTGGGGCAGTGCAGTTCTGCGCTTGGTGGACCAATAAGGGTCAGAGGTCATCGACATGGCAACAAAATGTCAACGTTCAACAGCGTGACGAAAATAGCTAGTCTTGTTTTTAAAATGTCTCAATTAGTTTTAATTTTCGTTGTTATTGTTAGTCTTAAATTTTATTTTTTAGTTTTAGTTGTTATTGTCTCTGAATATTAGTTTTAGGTTTCGTTTTAGTTTCCTTGGATGAATTTTAGTTTTAGTTTTAGTTTGTTAATTTTAGTTTTAGTTTTAGTAAGTTAATTTTAGTTTTAGTTTTAGTAACTTAATTCGAGTTTTAGTTTGAGAAATTATTTAATTCTTGTTAAACACAAATAGGGGAGGCTATTTAATTAAATATTCGGACTGATCAATGGTTCAAGTTCAACTGTAGGCCGTTTAAAGTAACAAAAACTAATTAATATAGGGCAAATTGGGCTTCAAAAGCACTTTCTTCTCCGTAGTTTTGGAAAGTTTATTTCACCTACCATTCACTGGTCAGCCATCCACGTGGGGAAAAGTGCACTCTACGAAAGCTTCTGATGCAGGCCAGGCCAATATATTGCATTCCAAACATGGCAGAAGCGGGTATTCGGTTTTCATTCCAATTCAAAAGTGAAACTGAAAGCTGCTGTGACTGTCTGCTGCTTCACCAAAGCTTTCATATATTGGTGTAACTCTTCTTCTCCATCATACTTTTTGCACCAGCAGAATGAGCAGATGGACGTTGCCCCTGGATATATGCTGCAGACAAAAATTTGAATCGCTTGATTGGCCTTGCTGCTGATGCTGTTTCCTCAAAGCAAACCACTAAAGCTTTTGTTAAAAATTGACAGTAGATAATGATTGGCGGAACGAAGACAAACAAAAACCGGAAGTAATAACATCTCGTTCTCGTTCTCCTCGCGTGTCTTAAAATAACTCAGCAATTATTAGCAGAGGCAACCCATCCGCATGCTAGTTGAATAATTTGTATAAGACTTGGATATAAATGCTACACACATGACTTCATACGTCTCAGGAATATCAGACTTGATTTCATTACTTTGACAAAGCGTGCATTTCATTGTAAATGAGTAGTACCGTAGTTGACTTCGAGAGGCGCTATAGAAATATCCGGAATAAATAAATAAATAAATTTCATGGTATTTGGATAATGTTAGCATTAATTACAAAAATTCGAAACCAGCGACCGAGGTCGCCATTTGCTCAACAGTTTCTGCCAATGCGATATACAACATACTCAGGGCCGTAGTAGCAAAAATAGAGGTGAGTACACGCTACCGGTTAGTTTTCCGAAACAAATTAGAGGTGAGTATACGCTACAGTATTTTGTGAGTATACGCTACAGTATTTTAATATAAATATATAAATATTTTGTGAGGTGAGTATACGCTCTCTATAGGTGAGCACACGCTGTATTCCCTCGTATACCCTCGACTACAGCCATGAACATACTCCCTCTAGAGTTTTTAATCCGTATACCTTAATGGTTTTGGAGGAAGTTGAAACTAGGTCACGCTATTTATAACTCGTATTCCATTGGTCGATATAATAGCCCTGTCACTGTAGTCCTAGCACTGTATGGTCTACGAATATGCGTACGGTACGGCACACCATTTGCACGTTATAACACAAAACAAATGGTGAATTAAGTAGGTAAGGAAAAATAACAAGCAAAAAATTGGAAAAAATAGATTATATTACGAAGATTTTGTTTTATTGTGGCTAAATATCGTTTTAGTTTTCGTTTGATCTATTTTCGTTTCGTTTTAGTTATTGTTACAATTTTCGTTTTAGTTTTAGTTTTCGTTGTCCTGCGTATTTTCGTTTTAGTTTTAGTTTTCGTTACGGTAACGAAAACGTTTAATTTTCGTTAATTGCCATTTTCGTTTTCGTTGTTCTTGTTGTTATTCTTCTTGTAGCCTAGTTATTTAGCCATGGGGATGTTTCGCTTCACCAACCAAAGGCAATCATCTCATCTGTCTTTGATGTTACTGTTGTTCTTGTCGATCTTCTGTTTTTTTGTTGCGTTGCTTTTGTTGGAAGCATTTTTTTAAACCGGGTGGGTTGCAAGCTCACCGCGGAACCCTCCTCCTTTATCCTGGCTAGGGACGGGCTCAGACTTCCTTCGATGGTCTGAGGAGGAGTTAAACGACCTGCTAAAAAACTGAGAGTCGATTAAGGGGGAGAGCGGTGGAGATCCTTTTGTTGTGTGAAGAGCTGTCTCGCTGTCTCGATTCTGATTCAGGAGTACGTCAGCACTTGTCAGTTCCATTACACGTTCATTTATATGCAGCCAAGTGCGAATGATGATGATGGAACTACTGCTGCTGCTGGAGTTGTTGACAACGTTTGTGATGCTGATTATGTTGGCATTTGTGTCTCTAAGCGGATGAAAGGTGTATGTGTGGCTGTCAATGTGTATGTCTCTTTCTTTTTCTGTCTATGTGTCTTTATGTCTGTGTGGTTCTTTATGTGTGTCTGTGTGTCTGGCTGTGTGTATGTCTGTCTCCTTCTGTGTCTATGTGTATGTATGTCTTTAAGTTTCTTTCTGTGTGTCTGTGTGTGTGTTTGTCCATCAATGTGTCTGTATATCGGTGTCTATGTGTCTATCTGCCTGTCTCTTTCTGTGTCTGTAAATCTCTTTCTGTGTCTGTCTATGTGTCTATAGTTCTGTGTGTTTGTATGTTTGTCTGTCTGTCTTTCTGTGTCTTTCTGTTGATTATGCATGTCTGTGTCCATCTGTCTGTCTGTGTGTCCATCTGTCTGTGTACAAACGTCTGTTTCTCTCTGTGTGTCTGTGTGTCTTTCTGTGTCTGCGTGTCTGTGCTTGTCTTGTTTTCGATTGCATGTCTGAATATCTGCTGGGCTTCCTGTTTACTTAATTCCTTTCCCTCCCGGACGAGTGTCGCTCTCTTTATCTCTCTGTTTGTCTCTTTGATTGCCTTCCTAATTACGAGCTTCAGTGATTGTTTGTCTCTCTGTACGAGTGCCTGCCTGTCTGTCTCTCCATGTCTCCTTGTCTCTGTCTCTGGTTGTCTGTGAGGGAGGGGAGGGGCTCGTCTGCTTCCCCATTTCGTGGAATATGAGGCCAGGGAGCCAAGCCACACGTCATAAAAGACCGTCCTCGTCGACGCTTCAGGTGAAATTTATGCGGCGCCAGATGTTTCCATCTCTTACCCAGTACAGCTGTTACTGGACTGCATGAGAGGTGTATTTATGTATGTATGGTTGTATGTATGCGTGTATGTGTATATTTGTGTATGTATGTGTGTATGTATTTGTGTATGTATTTGTGTATGTATATGTATATGTATGTGTGTATGTATGTGTGTGTATGTGTGTTTATGTATATATGTATGTATGCGTGTATGTGCGTATTTGTGTATGTATGTGTTTATGTATTTGTGTATGTATGTTTGTGTGTATTTGTGTATGTATTTGTGTATGTATTTGTGCATGTATTTGTGTATATATGTGTATGTATGCGTGTATGTATGTGTGTATGTATATTTATGTGTGTATGTATGTGTGTATGTACATGTATGTATGTGTTTATGTATTTGTTTATGTATGTTTGTGTGTTTGTGTGTATGTGTGCATGTATATGTGTATGTATGTTTGTGTATGTATGTGTGTATGTATGTGTGTATGTATGTGTGGATGTGTATATGTGTGTATGTATGTATGTGTGTATGTGTGTATGTGTGTGTATGTATCTGTGTGTATGTATGTGTGCATGGTTATGTATGTATATGTTTGTGTATGTTTATGTATGTATATGTGTGTATGTGTGTACGCATGCGCGTATGCATTTGGCACCATGCTGTCTCCTCGAACAATAAAGTATGTTGATTGATTGATGTGTGTAAGGACGTGTGTATGTATGTACGTATGTGTATCTGTGCATGTAATCTTGCATTTATATAGCGCCTTTACCTGTTGGTGTGAGAGTCCTTTTTATTGAAAACCCGTGAGATCAGTTATTGCGTTGTTGTCGTTGTTTGGTGCGGAATTTACGGTCCGCCCTGTAATCAAGCCGAAGCCAAGATGGCGGCTAAATGGCCCGCACTGGATTAGGACCTTTTGGGGGACACGTTGTCCGCAACAATGGCCTCACGGAGGACCATAAATTCGCGGTACAACCACTCGGATTTGCTCGGTCACCATCACACCTTTCTGCATCTCGGTCTCCAATCTCCTCATCCATTAAATTTTGTGGCCACTCCTTAGTCTATGTGCTGCACCAGCTGTTTGGAACGAACTCCGAAAAGATCTTGGCCAGTTTGCTCGTCCTTCTTTTTCGTCTGTTATAGTCTCATCTCTCCTCCGCTTGCACTGACTCCTGCAGCTTTCCATGCAGTCACGACTGAAAACCGAACTCTTCAAGTAAACATATGCTATCCTGGTTCTACTCCTGCACCATACATACTTACATGCCAACATACACACGTGCACACATACATACATACATACATACATACATAGACATATACATACTGTCAACCCAATCCTTCCGTTGACAATCCTTCTGATTAAATCCTTGTTCTCTTTATACTTAACGCCTATTTAACGTTCACCTTTTGAACACTAATTCTACGTATAAGTATAACCTGAATTAATCAGCAACACAGTTTAATATCTTTTCAGTTTAATAAAAAACAAACAGACAGAACTCAATTCGATTACAACTCAACTAGTCAGCCACACTACTACAGCGAACATCGAATTCAAACTTCTCTAGTCAGCATAATTCTTCGCGCCTCTTGACACACCTGTCTTCTGTGCGCCTAAGCGAACTCTAATAATATACATATAGCGCGCCGCTGCCGAGATTGGCCGGCCGCGCGTGTCACTAAAACTATACGTTATACATCTATCATATATACATATACACGTGAAACTAAAGTAAGCGCACTAAATATATACGCTAATATCTCGCACTGCAAGACTGTACACAAAACTCAGTTCACACATACATACATACATACATACATACATACATACATACATACATACATACATACATACATACATACATACATACATACATACATACACACACATACACAAACATACGTACACACTTACAAACCTATACTGTACATACATACACAGACAGACACATGCGTACTCGCACATACATACACACGTACACACATAAACACATAATACATACATACATGCATACATACATACACAGACACACATGCACAAACAGATACAAGCACTTGTACACATACACACAAACATACATACATACATTCAGCTACTGCCTTTCAATGTTTAAAGAATTCTGCATTTGCGTCAATGCGACGACGTCATCTCTCCAAAGTCCTTCTGCTGCTCGGGTTTCCCAATTAGTTCTGTTGCTGCCTCTGGTGCTTCTGTTGATGTAGAACGCGACACAGTCCGTGCGACTGCACCTGCCACATGCATAGTTCTAATCCAGGAATCGACAGGTGAGATTACACTGCTAAAACCGGAGGAGGTGCGTTCTCAGCTGTACACCGAAAGCAAAAAGAAACGGAAGAGTGGTCGAGTTGCAAAAATAATTAAACCACTTCATTCCGCAGTTGATTGGCAGGAAAACTGCCGTTATATATGTACTTTTATAATTATATACACAAGCAAGAAATGTAGGTCATATATAATTAAATATATATATACATGTCATGTATGCAATATTATGTATATTATATAATATATATATATATATATATATTGCATATAATAACATGAAAAAGCTTTTATATGTAGAATGCTCTATTCACATTGACTTGATGACAGTTGTTTATAATTATGTTGTATGGACGTCCGGAAGTGCGCCTTGCAGCGGTAAAAATAAAGAACATACTTACTTATACATGTATATACATTATATATATATATATATGTCAAGCGTGTAAAAGAGAAATATATATAGGGCCTAATCATACATATATATATATATTGCGTATATCTATGACAAATATTTCTATATTCTTATTTTATGTTTGTGTGACCTACATTTTTGAAAGCTGTCATGAGCATGATAGTCGCGCGTGCAACATTTCTGCTAGGACCTAGGTATACCTGAAGGTGTTAGATTTATATATAAGGTCTATGAGGTTATAAATATACACATGCATATATGTGCATCTTATTAATTAAAAGGCTAAAATAGATGCGGTGCGAATTACAGTATGTGTGTTTTTAGTATATAAAGTACATTGTATTGGTCCTCGTTTACATATACAAGCAAGACAGATATATTCAAAAACACTATATACATGGAAGAAGAAGAGCAGTCCCTAAGCTATAGCCCTGAGGCAGCCATTGGTATGAAGTGTTAGCGACTTAATTTGCTTAGCCTCGGCATATGAGAGCGGATGGCCAGTCCTCTCCCTCGCCGTCTCATCTTCCCACCGATAGTGTACATGTAGTTAGTGTACTCATTATAGCTGAGTTGGCTAGGGGTGCAGAAATCTCGAACCACATTTCTGTCTTAGTGGGGATTTGAACCCCGACCTCTCGATTGACAGTCCAGCACGCTAACCAATTCGCTTTCGAGCATCCATATATATATATATATATATATATATATATATATATATATATATATATATATATATATATATATATATATATATATATATATATATATATATATATATTCAGCACTAAGACAAAGAGGCATATATATATATATATAATATATATATAATTGTATATAGGCCGCTTTATCTTAGTGTTGAATATTGTCCTTTCGATGGGGCTGGGCTGTGAATGTCTCTGAGTAGAAATATCTAGAGGCGCCAAATAAATGCTCTGAATGTAGAGCTCCTACTTCTTTCATAAGCTGGTTATGCCAGTCCCAAGCCTGAATGAAGGAGGAGGGCGACGCCAACGACCCTGCATGGCAGCCATAGGATGTCGCTGATATATGAACATTAGACACTACTGTTTCTTTTACTAGACAATCTGTTCGGATCTTGCCAGAGGATCGGATCCGCCGTCGACGAGTACCAGTACAACCTGAGCGAAGACCAGCTGCGTCAGCTGGAAGACGAGGTGGAGCGACTCGTCGAAGGCGGCTACAAATGGACCGATCTCTACACCCAGTGCGTCCTCGGAAACGTCCTTCTGGCCTTTGAGCTGAACCAGCATTACGACTCCAACTTCTGCCAGCACAAAGCAAGACCGGCTCCAACAGGGTCCTTTCCACTGGAGGAGGAAGAGCAGGAAGACGTTGGAAGTATACCTGAGTCGCGACAGGAAAACGATCTCTTTAAAGGTTACGATTATGACGAGGGTGATGACGACGGTGGAAACCTGGATTTCCTGAATCCGAAAAGGTCTGAGGATCCTTTGGCGGAGTTCTACTCGCGTCGGGTTTACCTTCCGGAAGATACAGTGACGGACCAGTCCGGAGCGTTGGATTTTGTCACTGTCCACAAGTACCAGAAGAACCGGAAACGCCAGTCGCTGATCGGTCAACTACGACAGAACCTGGACTCTTCGAGGTCCCGAGAGGAAGAAGAAGAAGATGAGGTAGAGTCCCGAGCAAAGGACTTTCTGAATAGTCTGACGACGAGAGAGCTGGATCTGTTGAAGGCGATCGTCAACGATGGATATGATTATGAGGATGGAAGCGAAGAGATCAACGCTGAGGATCAGGGTCAAGACGAAGTAGGGGAGGAGGAGGAGTCGAACTCTGACCTGCAGCCGAACTTTGACTTGGAACAGAAACGAGGTAATGTGGTTGACTTACATGTACCTCCTAATTTTTCTAATTCGCAACTGAACATTGTAGGCTTATAGAGCAAAATAATTCAGATTCGTTCTCTACGCTAACCTATGTGATGTTAACTGTCATTAAGATCGGGATCATTGTAATTGTAATTGTAATTTGACATTTATAAAGCGCCACTCAAAAAACTCATCAGTGGCGTTGCCTGGTTAACGAGAAACAATGCAGAGACAACTATAAGAGACATCCGCTCGCACAACATGATGTATACATATACTGGTATGCTTCAAAGTGTTTGTGAATGTATGTTTGTATCTTACCCTGCCTACCTCATCTTACTGTGTATCATTCAGTCTTATGGACTTTGACCTAATTACGGCTTGGTTTTGGTGCGCCATCGATTGGTGCCCTTGTGCATTATATACTGGAGCTATAGAAGTTACTAATTATCATTGCCTTGTGTAACCTTGCCTTTTCTTAGATTTCTGTACCTTCTTACCTTCCTTATTGCATAGTTGCATACCTAATCTTACTTTACATTACCTTACCTTCCATTGCCTTACGTTACCTTGCCAAACCTCACCTTACGTTACCTTCTTACCTTACCTTCCCTACCATTACCTTGCCTTACCTTCCTATCTTACCTTACCTTCCCTACCATTACCTTGCCTTACCTTCCTATCTTACCTTACCTTCCCTACCATTACCTTTCCTTACCTTCCTATCTTACCTTACCTTCCCTACCATTACCTTGCCTTACCTTCCTATCTTACCTTACCTTCCCTACCATTACCTTGCCTTACCTTCCTATCTTACCTTACCTTCCCTACCATTACCTTGCCTTACCTTCCTATCTTACCTTACCTTCCCTACCATTACCTTGCCTTACCTTCCTATCTTACCTTACCTTCCCTACCATTACCTTTCCTTACCTTCCTATCTTACCTTACCTTCCCTACTATTACCTTGCCTTACCTTCCTATCTTACCTTACCTTCCCTACCATTACCTTTCCTTACCTTCCTATCTTACCTTACCTTCCCTACCATTACCTTTCCTTACCTTCCTATCTTACCTTACCTTCCCTACCATTACCTTGCCTTACCTTCCTATCTTACCTTACCTTCCCTACCATTACCTTGCCTTACCTTCCTATCTTACCTTACCTTCGAAGAGGTTGTGCACACAGATTTAGCATAATTTCTGCGACTGCTGGTCGCAGATTAATCATAAATATTTGCCCAGCGGACAATGCTGGCCATTTGTGACCAGCGTTGCCTAGCAACAGGGGACAGACCACTGATATGGTCGGTTGCAACGTGCATGCGGAGGCTGTCGTCTTCATAACCATCCCACCACCCCATCACCACCACCACCCAATCCGCGTAAATAAAATCAGATGAGACGGTTTTGTGAGATGGCTCGGATGTTGACAGCTGCGGTGTCTGCCACGTCCAGCTACTACTGTTGCTGGGCCACAATCAGAGGCACGTGGCTGGCGGCAGTGCTAGTAATGTCGTGTAAGTTTAAAGGAGCATTTATATAGCGGCGCTTTAAAGAAATACTCCTAGTAGGTGCGTCAGATTCTACTGCGGTTCCATCTATATTGGACTCACTTTGGGGCGTACTGGCCTCCCTTTGGGGCACATTGGCCTCCATTTGGGGCACACTGGTCTCCCTTTGGGGCACACTTGCCTCCTTTGGAGCCCATTGGCCTCCATTTGGGGCACATTGGACTCGCTTTGGGGCACATAGGCCTCCCTTTGTTGGACATTTGTATTACCTCCCTTTGGGACAAATTGGCCTCCCTTTGGGTTACTTTGGCCTCCCTTTGGGGCACATTGGCCTCCCTTTGGAGCAAATTTGTCTCCCTTTGGGTTACATTGGCTTCCATTTGAGGCACTTTGAGCGCGTGCAACTGCTAGGCGTGTATGAGGCATTTCACAATATATAATCACGTCTCGCATTATATGCGTTACGTGCTCCATTGGCTGCCTATTACCCAGCGCATTGGATCTAAGATTTTGGTCTGGTTCTGGCTGTGCCAGGTTTGGAATACCCATGGCTATTTTCAGGAGGTCTGCTGCCCCACCTCAGGTTCGGCTGGCCGCGGAAATCTTCATTCTGCATCCTGAGGTGAACATTGGGCATCTCAAGCTAAGCGAAAAGCACAAGCTGATTCACAAGCGAGTGTTTATAATTCATAATAAACACATACGCACCCTACCATACCTCTATCTGCTATTGTCATACCATACAATGCTGAACCAGCCATGCCATACCATGTATCCTTCTCTATGGTATATTCTTCTCTATTAGCAGGGAAGGCTCGATATCATGTCTTAAGTTTCTAAATTTATAGGTCCAGATTGCAATGTTGATACTTTGGTGGCGATGTGTTGGAATAAATGACCTCAGTTCTTTTCGGTCATTTGTGAAACCATATACTGTTCTCGTGTTTAGTCCACGTCTGCATATGTCTTCTTCGTTTACATTATCAATCCAGCGCAGTCCAAGTGCTCTTCCTTCACTACTCCTTCCCTTGCATCTTGTTTGCAAGGCGTTGCACGGTCATCTGGAGTGGCCATATTAATGCCTTATAACACAGCAAACATAATTGTCTAACAAGCAATCAAGTATCGTCGTCCGGAATGCTTGACTGAAGGTAGTGGACAGAAATCTGGCGAAAAGTTGTGGATTCCTGAAGTTGTAGATCGTCGCAAGTGACAAGTCATCTGTGTCTCTAAGTCATCGCGCGGTATTGAAGGCGTTCAGGATTAAGATCTCGTAATCGAATTCTGAGGATCCCCGTCGTACACACAAAAGACGAAGGATATCTTCTGAGGAAAGGAGGATCTCGTCTGTTGAATGGACGATTTAATCTGAGGAATTGAACATTTTGATCCTACGAGGAAGAAGGAAGAGAATGTTTTGTGAAGAAAGCCGACTAATTCGAGCGCTCCTCGCCTTGCTCAAGGTCCATCCACAGTAAACGTCTCTGGGGGACGTTCGAGCCATCCATCCATCCATCCACCCACCCACCATTCCACCCATCCATCCATCCATTCATCCATCCTACCATCCATCCATCCATCCATCTATCCATCCACCCACCCACCCACCATTCCACCCATCCATCCATTCATCCATCCATCCATCCTACCATCCATCCATCCATCCATCCATCCATCCATCCATCCATCCATCCATCCATCCATCCATCCATCTATCCATCTATCCATCAACCCATCCACCCATCCATCCATTAATCGATCCACCCACCCACCATTCCACCCATCCATTCATTCATTCATCCATTCATCCATCCTACCATCCATCCATCTATCCACCAACTCATCCATCCACCATTCCACCCATCCATCAACCCATACACCCATCCATCCATTAATCGATTCATCCATCCACTACGCTCTAACCAATCACTTACCTACTAAGTCGTTCATCGGACTCTCTGATGGGTTGGTCACGTGGAAAGAAGGCCAGATGATAACAAGACGCCTTAGAAGCGAGATGCGAAGGAAAGAGTAGCGAAGGAAGAGCACGTGGACTGCGCTGGATTGAAAATGTAAACGAGGAAGATATAAGAAGACTTCGACTAAACACAATAGCAACATTAGGTTTTGAAAACGACCAAAAGGAATTGAGGTCATTTATTCGTACCCATCGCTGCCAAAGTGCATGGCTGGTGTCAGTAACTGATTATGGTGATTATGATGACGATGATATACACAAACACACGTAAACGCAGATACACACACAGACACACACACATATATTTTTGCGTACGCACACACAGACACGTACACACGCATATATGCATGCATATACCCATAAGAAGCGGGTAAGTTGGATTCATTATTTATGTCTATATATATATATGTGTGTGTGTATATGTAGGACCGTGGGTGTATAACTGTTTAGTTACACACACACACACACACACACACACACACACACAGATCTGTCTCTCGCTTGCTCTATGTCACTTTGTCTGTCTGTCTCTCACACTCTCACTTTTTCTATCTCGCTCTTTCTGTCTGTCTCCGTCTCTGCCTCTGTCGCTGTCTCTCTGTCTCTCTTTCTTTATATATATATATATATATATATATATATATATATATACATATATATATAGTTATATAATTATATATAGATGAAGCATATGAACATGCGTTGATCAGTGGTGCAATAAACACAGAGGTTCTTTTTCTGGTATGATGATGAAGAGAGATGTGTTCGTCTGTCGCTGCTGCTGATGGTGGTCATGGCGCTTATCAGGTTACGGACTGTTCTTCTGTAGATGAAGATGGAGAGGCTGCGGATGAGACGGAGGAGACCGAGGAGGAGGAGGAAGTGGAGACCGACGACCCAGCCTCCCGGATAGGAGAAGATGACCAGTATTACGATGCCGGACAGGCTCCTGCTGCTGTCGATTCTGCTGCTGACCAAGATGGACGACTGGACGACACGGATGATAATGCTGCTGATGCTGCCTCTGTGGTTGCCATGGAGGATGCTCAGCCAGTGGTTGAGAGTAATGCACCAGGTTACCGGATTTATTACGTCGGCGTAATGCTGTAACGCGTAAATGTTTACGTGATGCTGTTACATTCAAACGTTAACGTAATGGTGTAAGACGTGAATGTTTATATTATGTAGTAACATGTAGATGTTTACGTGATGCTGTAACATGTAAATGGTTACGTGAAGCTGTAATGTGTGAATGTTTACGTGATGCTGTAACGTGTAAATGTTTACGCTATGCTGTAACAGGTAAATGTTCACGTGATGATGTAACGTGTAAAATGTTTACGTGTTCGCAGTCTGGTTTGATGGATGGATGATGGATGGATGGATGGATGGATGGATGGATGGATGGATGGATGGATGGATAGATGGATGGATGGATGGATGGATGGATGGGTGGATGGGTGGATGGGTGGATGGATGGATGGATGGATGGATGGATGGATGGATGGATGGATGGATGGATGGATGGATGGATGGATGGATGGATGGATGGATGGATGGATGGATGGATGGGTTAACGCGACTCCTATCGTCTGCTCGTGAGTCTGCATTTGCTGCTCGGACGTGATTGATACGGAGATTAATTTGCAGAGCTGTTTTCTGCTGATTTCTCTGGGGCGGAGATTTAGCTGTTTCTCTGTGTCGGCTGCAGATAATACTGACCAGACTGACCGGTCCGTGGCCAGCGATTGGTCAGCTGCTCGGACCGTCGACGAGGAGTCAACGCCGGACGAAGCGATACCGAACATTGAAAGAATTCCCGACTCAGGTTCGATTCCTTTAGGACGCATTTGACTTCAGTTTCGAGTGCACATCGAGTGAGGATGTTGGTACTTAGGGCAGTGGTTCCAAAACAGTTTTGTTACATTACATTCCAATGTTCTTTGTCATCAGATAGTTATGCTTCGAAGCGAATATCGAGTAATGGTTACGCTATAGAAGTTTTGAGATTCGGTTATTGAGTCAGTCAGCCAGCCAGCCAGTCAGTCAGTCAGTCAGTCAGTCAGTCAGTCAGTCAGTCAGTCAGTCAGTCAGTCAGTCAGTCAGTCAGTCAGTCAGTCAGTCAGTCAGTCAGTCAGTCAGTCAGTCAGCCTGTCAATCATCAAGTCAGTCAATTAATCAGCAAGTCAGAATCTAAATCAGAAAATCAGACAATCAGTCATTAAGTCACAATGCCAGTCATTAAATCAGAAAGTCAGTCAGTCGGTCAGATGATTGCCAGTCAATCGGCCAGAAAGCTAGTCAACCAATCAAAAATTAGTCAGTCAAATAGAAAGTCAGTCAGCCAGTCAGAAAGCCAGTCAATCAGTAAGCAAGCCAGTCAATAAACAAGACAGTCATAAATTGCAATAGGATAATGCGGCTCTGTAGAAGTCTACAAACAACATTGCGTAGATTCATCTGTAATTTCATTGGCTAGGTCATTGTTTATTCATTATTTTAATATCATTTTAGAATTTTTTTAATTATTATTTTTATTATTTTTTCAACCAGGTCAGTATGATCCCTCAGGAGGCAAAATACATTGTCCGGAGACAGTTTATAGATTATTGTTATTATTATAATGATTATGATTATGATGGTTATGACTATGATTATTAGTATTGTTATTATTATTATTATTATTGTTATTATTATTATTATTATTTAACGAGCAATACCTAAGCGACATTATTATTATTATTATTATTATTATTATTATTATTATTATTATTATTATTATTATTATTATTATTATTATTATTATTATTATTATTATTATTATTATTATTATTATTATTATTATTATAACCAACAAACTCATATGCAGACGAATTGTTAAATGTAGCCTATCTAGGGATTCTAGGCTATAGACCGACATTCAGTCCTGGCTGCACGGTCTCCTTGTTGTTCGAGTCCGACGTGCCTAGAACAGATAGAGAGTTTCCAGTTTGCAGGGCAATTGATAGACGCTGCAGCAGATGGCTGGTCTCACGCTGATCTCCTGTAGCTGCTTTTATCTTGGAACCAAGTTCTTGGATAAATTCCAGTGACTCGGCGTGCCAGCTTCCTGAGGTTTCGACTGCAACAGGTATGAAATGGTGCGATTGCGAGATGACAGCATATTTGTTTTCCTTATTGTGGGCTGCTTTTTCCGCTGCGGCACCTGCGTTTTGCGATGTTACATGCTGATACGATGCTGCGAATGTGTCTGGCACCGTGACATCCCACGCTAAGCATCGACCTCTGGCCCAAGGAATTATGGTGACTCCATCAGGCCTTTTGCCGTCAGCTCTGGAGAGGCCATTGGGCTCTTTGATGGCCGGTATTTTGGCTCTGATGAAGGCCCGCCAAATCACGTCGTTGATCATGGCATGTCGTTGTTGCCTTCCAGTTCCCTTGATGCAAGAGAATCCGTGATGGCCATTGGATTCTACTATCGCCCCACATTTACATGTGTGTTTTTCACATAACGCAGTGCCCAGCCGGATGCCGGCTGCTATTCTCAGAACTTCTCCTGGCATCCGTAATCCTGCGATTGTTATGGGTAGTGCTTGAAGCCAGTCTCCTGAGTGTGGTGATTGCGCAGCTAACAGTCTGGCTTTAGCAGTAGAATCAGTGGCTCTTTCTGAAAGGCCTTCAAGTGCACGCGATATTAGTGCGCTGTCCCATTCTCTTTGTACATGAGCCTTCTGTTCGATGGGAGTAGGCGCGTTCGATCTCAAAGACCACGATCTAGAAGCCTCCTCTACCAATGGATCTGCGACCGTTACGGCGACATCGTGCAGCAGTTGGTCTTGAAGGCTTCGCGTGCCAGCGGCTGATGCCAAAAAGGCGGAAGTTGCCAGCATATCGGCACTACGAATCCCAAGACCACCGTTTCTCACAGGCAAAGACGCCTGGATCCATTGATCGTCGCTCATGTGAATGTTAAGAAGGCTACAGAGTCCCGTTCTCAAGACTTCGTCGAAGTCGCATAGAAGTCCTTTGTTTAGGAAGCAGGCTGAGGTTCTTAATATGTATAGCAGCTTCGGTATGCTTAAGCTGCACCTTAACAGGGTGAATGAGTCGTGTGGGTGTAACATCTCAAGTCTTGTGATGACTTTCTCCAGATCTTCAATCTTTTTCTGAATGGATGTATCGACAGCTCTGCCTGGAAGTAGCGGTGCTCCAAGCAATGTCAAATCTTCAACGGCCACAGTTTCAAACTCGGCTAAGGCCTGACTATTGTTTGTTTCATCATAACTTATAAAAGATGCTTCGCATTTTGCTCGATTCAGCTGTAGACCATACATTGGCGCGAGTTTCTCTATCAAGCTGATGTCGGACTCGACTTTATCAATCGGTCCAGCAAGTGTGAGATCGTCCATATAGCCAATATTTAGTGGGGTTGTCAGACTCTCGAGAAGTGGATGTATCGTCAGGCAGAACTCCAGTGGTCCTAAGGGATCGCCTTGTTGAGTCCCTTCCTCTGACAGAATAGTATGCTGTTTGGTCTGTAGCTGGGGAGCGTAGGCATAGTTGTCAAAGACGTATCTGTATATTTCTGGAGCTTTTGCTGCTATCGCCTCTAACATTGAATCTCTTCTCAGAGCATTGAAGGCATTGGAGAAGTCCAGTTTCACTAAAATATGGTTGTCGGGCATAGACTGCAGGTATCGTCTGGTTGCGTGGACAGCAGCCTCGGCCCCTCCTGAAACTCCCACGCCGATTTGGAGCGGTGACAGACTTCGCGATAGGTATGGAGTGACAACCTGGCAGATACACTTGGCAGCCAGACGCCGCCACGTGTATCCTACTGTGATCGGTCTAATTCCGCCATCCTTTTTCCCAAGTGTTATGAGTCTACCGCCGTATAAAATCTCTGCAATGTGTTTCGGTAGCCCGCCTCTCAATAGTAGATTGACTAGATCGGTAGTAGTCTCCACGAAATCAGTGTCTGTTGCATTGGACAGAAGGTCCTTTAGATGTTGTGGTGTGAAGCCATCTGGTCCTCCGCTAGATGCCGCTGGAAAGGAAGCTATAGCATTGCAAACCATCTTTCCAGAAACCTGCATCGGGTCAAACTTGTCTTCCTGAGGGCATGGCAGTGTCCTCCGGTCATTGTAAGCCTTCGGGTGTTTCTTCTGCAGTTCTTCCATCACTCTAGGTGAATCTTCTACAGGAACATCATCAGAGCATAGCAAACGAAGGGCCCCTTTTATGTCGCCGTCTTCGAGTCTGCTAGACACTGCCTGGGCAAGATATTTGCTCCCATCGTAGATCTTGTCGTTCCTCCTGGTTCGTGTGTCAGATGGCGTGATTTCTTTAGCTACATCAGAGAAGACCATTCCACTATGCCAGGCTTCGATGCGCTGTAGAATTATCTTGCCCAGGTTCCGCTTTTTGCCTCCCCTCTTGAGCTTTGATAGAATTATTGATGGAAATTGGAGTAGATCTTGCCATTTTAAGGGGTTATGTGGTTCTTGTATAACGGCCCTTAGGATCTTGGTAAGTAAGTTCCTACATGCTGTTCTTGTTGCAAGTGGAATGTGTTTCATCAATGGTCTTCTAACCTTTGGATGGGTTAAAATGTCTCGTAACGGCTCACTGCTTATTAGGTTTTCGTCGCTATCATTATCGTACGGACTATCGTCAGAATGCGCTGTGTGTGAAGAGCGGGTCCCTGTTTGCATACCACTAATAGGCGCCTGGTCTGATCCGGGACATGGGTTCCGACGGGGTCCATGGGAGTGTAGTGTGCCTTTAGTACGGTGTAGTTTAAATTCGTTAAAACAAACTGGGCATATGCCAACGTCTTTCGGTGACCGTTGGCTCATGACTTGCGATTAAAAGATGCCTTCTGCCTTTCGGTTTAGCCGGATTGCATTGTTATTATAGATGGACATATGAAGAGGAAGATAATGGAGACATCTGGAGTGGGAGGATTGAAACCGAATGTCAACAAATTATGTTTAAAATGTCAATGAATCAGCGTTTTTATTGCGTTGCTAGGCGACGCGCATTGTGACGTCGTGAGATGTTTTAACTGTTTTACCGTTGTAGATAATGAAGTTGTATTCTGGTTTCCAGTTGTGCATTTCACACATTTTAATTTAAAATCCTGTAAAATCCCTAGCATAACTTCAGAAAATATAAAGATTATCCATGTCCTGGTATCGATAGAAAAACAATGATACTAAAAACGTATTCTGACGAACTCGCGTAACCTTTAAACATTTAAAGCCCCTACGAGAGATAAAATTCCACGACCGACTTGTTCCGTTACGTTACGTCCAATTATTATTATTATTATTATTATTATTATTATTATTATTATTATTATTATTATTATTATTATTATTATTATTATTATTATTATTACTACTACTACTACTACTACTACTACTACTACTACTACTACTACTACTACTACTACTACTACTACTACTACTACTTCTACTACTACTACTACTAAGTATTTGATAAGCGGCACTTTCTGATAACCAAGCATCAAGTGTCTGTTTTATCGAAAGAGACGAGCTCTCTAACCAGTCAACTACCGTTCCCCTCCAATGTCTACCGTACGTTGTAGTTACTCCGAACAAGCCCGGAGTGCATCCAGAGCATAAATCGATTACGCCCTGATAATTTACAACCGTCTGACGCCTGCATTATAAATTTTTAATCAGCCCCGGTCGCTCCTGCTGCTGGTAATCGGTGCTGGCGAGGCACAGCGGAGCAATGCTGATAATCATTGCACGTCATGCTCCGTTGAATTTTGACTGCGCTTCGCTAGCCCCAAATGTCCTGTCGGGCTGCGATTTACGAGCGCCGACACGGAGATAAATAGCCGGCCCCCTAAGTACGTATGCACTCGACGTTTTTATGTGGCGTCTTTTTTATGATTGCGTAATAAAACTCCCCGTGGTCCAGCTATGTTTATAACGAAGTTAGGGTTGTCCAGTGGAGAGTGTGGTGGGCTGAGGTTACGCTGGTAGGGGCTTCGATTTCTAGTTAAATGTTTCTAATCGATTGTATCGAGCAGTTGCACATTGATGTCCCTTCATGTATTCAGTTTCGTCATAGATGCATTCCATCATTCATTTATATAGTCAGCCAGTCAGCTGGTCTACCAGTCAGTCGGCCAGCCAGCCAGCCAGTCATTCAGTCAGCCAGTCAGCCAGTAGTGATCCCATCTAATTCAGACCATCTAATCCCATCTAGTCCAGACTATCTAATATCATCTAATTCGAATTACCTGTAGGATTGATTGCGGGGCCCAAGGAGGAAGCGGATGAACTGAAGGAAGAAAGAAGAGGCGCTGGAGAGGTCACGACCTTGACTGTGGGGGAAACGGCCACGACACCCAAGGCCAAATATGACATCGTCGATACTAACTACGCCTACCTGTCTGTGATGCCCAGGTGAGAGTGACGAGTCGTTTTACATTACATTTACGAGCGTATTTTTGCTGCGCCTTTTTTGAATAGTCTGGGGAGGAAGTTGGTTAACGGTTAGATGTTGAGTCGATCAGTTAATGAATAAGTCAGTCGGACAAACTTTCTAATCTTATCAAATCTAATCTAATCTAATATGTCAGTCAGTAGTCAGTAAATCATTCATAGATTCAGTCAGTCAGTCAGTCAGTCAGTCAGTCAGTCAGTCAGTCAGTCAGTCAGTCAGTCAGTCAGTCAGTCAGTCAATTATTCAGTCAATTAGTAAGTCAGTCAGAAAGTCAGTTAGTAAGTAAGTCAGTCAACCAACTAGTAAGTCAGTAGATAATCTGTTCATTTATTCAGCCAGTTATTCAGTCGGTCCATTCATCCATTCAGTTTCGTCATAAATTCATTCATTTATTTATTCAGTCAGTCAGTCAGTCAGCCAGTCAGTCAGTTAGTCAGTCAGTTGGTCAAAAGACTAACCAATAAAGTCTCATTTCTTTGCAATCGTAAAGTCGTTCAACGGTGTCAAACGCCTTTTCTCTTTCCTTTACGTTTCTCTTCAGAACCAATGATCCAGACATTGCGGGCAACATAGTTACAGAGCTTCAAGATTTACTGCACCTTCCCCCAGATTCATTTTCCGATCTCAGGTTTGTATCTAGATTCCTAAATACACCGAAACCAGTATAGAAACTACACATATTACGTAAAATAATCGTGGTAGTAATAGTAATCGTAAACTTCACATTTCTAACACGCCTCTCGAAAGCTAAGCGCAGGGCACCAGCTTATTCACGAACGCTTCGTCGTGTCAGAGGGGTTGTCCCAGGGAAGATAGGAGTGGGATTGCCAGAGAGACCAGAGAGAGGAGAGGCAGAGAAACTGTTAAGGCGAGTTTTGTTGAGCACGAGAAACTTTGGAAAGCAGAAGATAGAATGGTTTGGAGTAAGGATTCTTGAAGTGATGGAACTTCAGTTTTGAAGCGGAAAGGCTGTGGGGTGATAAGCAGAGAGGCCTGAGACAGATGGTGGTGGTTTGTATTGAGATTCCTAAATACACCGGAAACACCATAGAAAGCAAACAAAGGGAACCAGCGCATTATGCCGATTGTTGCACGGTAAAGAAATCTAACGGTAAGTGAACAAGAGCGCAACAATTCTTTAGCTAAACAATCTTCCAAGAATTTTTTCATGACAAGGAACAATAAAAACCAGCCAGTCAGTCAGATCATGACCATTCAGTCAATGAGTCAGGCAACCAGTCAGTCACAGTCAGCTGACTGTCCAGTCAGTAAGCTGGTCAACCAACCTGGACACGGTAGCCGATTGCTTATTAGATAGTGCCACGTAGTGAGGCTTAATGAATGCATACTATAAATAACCTATCAGTCAGTCAGACAAACCTGAAAAACAGCTAGACATTTAGCCAGTCAATCAGAAATCAGCAAGCCAGTCAGACAGTAAGTCAGCCAGTCATTGTTGGCAGGTAAGGTGACTGACTGATGTGTTGTAGTGTCTACAAAGGAGACATCAACTTCCGCATAAATCGCAACCAGAATGGACTTAACGCTTCAACTGTGGCTGCGAAAGCACGTTAGTACCACATTAAATGATATTATTTGTATTTTTTTATTATTGCTATTATTTTATTATTATTATCTCTCGGTTGACAGTCCAGTAGTAATGGTTGTGGTAATAGCAGTGATTATTATTATTTCCATTCCCTTCCAAACAGCGTAGTTGCGATTTGAGAAGGTCAGCAATGTTCCTTAGGTGTCATTTATCGTGATGATTGCCTCATTCGCTAGGTGGCAGCACGCAGTCTCTGCAGTTCGCCAGATGGCGATCATGAGCTGACACTGACTGCAGTCCACTCTTGAGGAAAATATCTAATTGTGGTAACCTGTAGCGCGACAAAATAGATGATGACAGTAGGAGACTCAGTGTAAAGGAAGGAATTCTCATCCAATCTAAACCTATCCAGAATAGATAATAATGGAAGCGCCTTTGTGTGGATATCTTATAGGGGCGCTATATAAATTCTCTTGAGTGAATGAAAGAGTGGGTGAAGGAACGAAGGAATGAGTGAATTATGTAATTCACGAAAAAAGATTTATTACAGTGTCCGAGCTTTCACCTTTTGGATGACAGTCAGTCAGTCAGTCAGTCAGTCAGTCAGTCAGTCAGTCAGTCAGTCAGTCAGTCAGTCAGTCAGTCAGTCAGTCAGTCAGTCAGTCAGTTTCAGTCAGTCAGTCAGTCAGTCAGTCAGTCAGTCAGATTGACCTACTAACTGACTGACTGACTGACTGACTTACTGACTTACTTACTTACTTACTTACTTACTTACTGACAGACTGAATGGATGAATGAATGACAGACTAACTGACTGACTGATTGACTAACTGACTGATTGACTGCATGACTGGCCTATTAACTGGCACCGACACGCATTCAACAGCCCGGTTGTTGCGAAATTGAATTATTGAATTGATATAGCGCCGGTGTTTGAACTGGTCTCCATGACGTCACTGGATTGTTTGGCGCCACACATCTGTCTCTAACAGAACTTGAAGATTTTTGATTAACCCGTAATCAGAAATATTCAAGATCTGTTTGAGAAGCCAGGTGGGTCAGGGCAGGCTACCTTACATTACGCATAAATAATTGGAGGAGGCATAATAATTCTTCTTGGAAAAGATAAAAAAAATGGTGATCTATCAAGCAATAGTAACTATAGTGGTATAACGCTTAGCTCAAATATTGCAGAGTTATTTAAGATGTGCATTCTTGGATTATATAGCAGTTATCTGTATTCATCTGATCTTCAGTTTGGTTTTAAGAATAAAGCAGGTTGCAATAGTGCAACTTATACAGAAAAATATGTTGTTGAATGTTTTACACAACACGGTTCCACAGTTAATGCGTGAGTATTAGATGTGTCAAAAGCATTTGATAGAGTGAACCATTATGGATTATATTGGAAATTAATTAAGAGGAATGTTCCCCACAGAATTTTGATGATTTTGATAAACTGGTACAGCAAGTGCTATGCAGCTGTACGTTGGAATGGTGTGTTTTCTAATGATTTTTATATCAGCTGCGGGGTGAGACAGGTAGGGGTTCTATCCCGTATACTCTTTGCTGTATATGTAGACGACATTATTGGTAATTTAACAGAGTTGAGTGGGATGTTTTATTAATGGTTTGTACAATGGATGTGTGCGGATGATCTGTTGTTATTGTCTGTTTCCACGTTCTGTCTTCAGAAAATGATCAACAATTGTGAATTGTAAGCATACTATTTGGATATGAGGTTCAATGTTTCAAAAATATTAAGGCGCCTTGCGTTGCTGCCGTTTCTACTATATGTTCATTGTACAGCGCAGTGCGTTTGCAGGCGCTAAATTAAAGAACAAATTATTATTATTTTTATTATAAAGTCAATGGTGCTTAGGTTAGGTCGTGCTTTCAAAACTTGTGTGTTGGTTTGACTGTTTCTGGCATAAGCCTAGCATATGTTGAGTAAAATATTTAGGAGTCAACCTAATTACTGGAAGTCATTTTAAAACGAGTCTTAGTGAAGCAATTTGCAAACTTTATAAGTCTGTTAACGGTATTCTGTTTAAAGAGAAAGGACACATGGATGAGACGGTCTTATTGCATTTATTCGAGGCACATTGTAAACCAATTTTACTCACAAGTGCTTGAAATAGAATATTGTGGAAGCTTTTTGAAGTGAGTGAAAGTAACTGAGCGACATTTTCTTGTATACTGGATGTTTGCCGTTGCAGGCAGACATGGAAATGAGATAATATTCCTTTTTTATCAAACTAAGTGTCAGTAACAGCAAGATTTTAACCTAAATGTATGCTTTGTTTGCACAACGTCAAATAGCAATGCTTTGTAAAGTAAGTAAGTAAGTAAGTATGGACTTTAATGCTCCACCTGCAAACGCACTGCGGCTAACAAACGGGTTAATACAAGTGTAAGAAACTGAACATATCAAGCACAGGCATAAGCATCCTAAATAAATAGGAAAAGAAAAAATTAATTTAAATCCAATTAGTGTTCAAATTCCTAAGTAGAGCATTCTAATGATAAAATGTTTTCTAGACAGTGTATCAGCCCTAGGGACCTCACGGTTATGCGGACGGGGGCGGAGCGAATAGGTGCTAGTCTTGACAGGGGGGAGTTATGTATGTATGTATGTATGTATGTATGTATGTATGTATGTATGTATGTATGTATGTATGTATGTATGTATGTATGTATGTATGTATGTATGTATGTATGTATGTATGTATGTGTGTATGTATGTGACTATTATGATTGTTCCACAGAACTGTAGTATTGGTTACTTACATGCGAATGTTAGTGCAAGATATTTTGCATCATAGTTAGTTCTTTGTGTTGTTGGTAGGTTATGGCGAAATAAAGTTTATATATATTACTTCATATATATTAATATTTATTCTGCGAGAAGCGCTTTGTAAATTTCTAGACACAATACTTATCTAATGTAATGACTTAGGCCAATATGGGACCGTTACTAAGTACACAAGTCATCAATAGACTGTCGCTTGAAATAAAACCCTAGTCAAATAATGTAATTCCTTAAGAGGCGCCCACCATCATTAATCTCTTATTACTGACCCTGTGAGAGGTGCTACATAAAAACCGAGAAAACTGACGCAGCGGTAGAATGTCCCATTGGCGAAGATGGATTGTCGTCCGTAGGGAGGTGACGAGGTCCAGCAGCTGCGATAGTCTTGAAGGTTCCTGTACCGTCCGTCGGCTAATGCTCTCTTTGACGAGAACCTCTTTCCATCCTCGGCATCTGGATTGGATCACACCCTTCGATCATGATCCGCCAAAGGAAAACTGTCGGATCGCTGTGATCGATGAGTTGCGCGAGATGTCGACGGTCTCTCTATCCTATCGTCACTTCTCCGTTTCTCTTTTGCCACAGTGTAGTCGTTATCACTGGCCGAGCTATAACCACCTGCTGCGCGAACAAATCCTGCCTCACATTGTATGCGTTTATTTATATATGTTTGTGTGTTTGTATTTATGTATGTATGTATGTATGTATGTATGTATGTATGTATGTATGTATGTATGTATGTATGTATGTATGTATGTATGTATGTATGTATGTATGTATGTATGTATGTATGTACGAATGTGTGTGTGTGTGTGCATGTAAGAATGTGTGTATGTGTGTATGTTTGCATGTATGTATGTAGGCCTATATTGTATGTATGTATGTATGTATGTATGTATGTATGTATGTATGGATGTATGTATGTATGTATGTATGTATGTATGTATGTATGTATGTATGTATGTATGTATGTATGTATGTATGTATGGATGTATGTATGTATGTATGTATGTATGTATGTATGTATGTATGTATGTATGTATGTATGTATGTATGTATGTATGTATGTATGGATGTATGTATGTATGTATGGATGTATGTATGTATGTATGTATGTATGTATGTATGTATGTATGTATGTATGTATGTATGTATGTATGTATGTATGTATGTATGGATGTATGTATGTATGTATGTATGTATGTATGTATGTACGTACGTACGTACGTACGTACGTACGTACGTACGTATGTATGTATGTATGTATGTATGTATGTACGTATGTATGTATGTATGTATGTATGTATGTATGTATGTATGCCCCCATTTTCTAGACCAAGGTTATGCCTCTGAGTACCCCTTTTTGTATTGGATCACGGCGTCTTGACAGACGGCTCCAATTCCGACTCTAAATGTTTCAGTTCTTGTAATCATTTCGTCTGAAAAGAATCCTGACAAAAGGCGTCGGAAGAATGTCGAGAAGGCGTGCACAATGGTTCTCGTTATGTGTCTATTCATTCTTTCGCACCGAGTGCTCGTCGAATCCTTTCTCTTCTGCGTCGAATGGACGAAGCAGCTGTGGGGTGCCACCTGACGGTCGGTCCATCCGGCGGCTCTCGCTTTGAAGAGGAACCGACGTCGGTGACGATTGGGGGATTTTAGAAGTCCTTTGACGCCCTCCCGTCCCTCCCTCATTCTCTTGCTTCTCTGTCTCTCTGTCTCTGTCTCTGTCTATATCTGTCTCTGTCTCTCTGTCTCTGTCTCTCTGTCTCTCTGTCTCTGTCTCTCTGTCTCTCTGTCTCTCTCTGCCTCTCTCTGTTTGTCTGTCTGTCTGTCTGTCTGTCTGTCTGTCTCTCTCTCTGTCTCTCTCTCTCTCGCTTTGTTTCTCTTTGCCTTTATTTGTCTATCCATTGTTCTGTCTGTATCGGTGTCTGTCTGTCTGTCTGACTGTCTGGCTGTCTGTTTATCTGTCTGTCTGACTGTCTGTCTGTCTGTCGTCTGTCGTCTGTCTGCCTGTTAGACTGTCTGCCTGACCTTATGGATCTTTGACCCGGAACTGATTCTGACCTTACCTGTCTATCTTTTTTGTTTTGACTGAGCGCTTGTGAATAAGAAGCTCCTTCCGCGATGTCGCTTGTTTGTGCGCGGTATAAATCTCGATATTACGATTAGTAAGTATGGTACACGGTAGTCGAATTGATAGAGCGCTTTATCATCTATGGTTGTATTGTATTGTAATAAATTGTATTGTATAAAATTGTATTGTATAATATTGTATTGTAATGTAATGTATTGTACTATATATTATTGTATTGTATAGTATAGTATAGTATAGCATAATTTAGTAGAGTATTGCCTTCCAGTCGGGGTTACACAACCAACCTACCAGCTGTCGACCTCATGGGGCAACGGAAACCGAATCCCACCTACAAAGACCATCTTACGTTACCCTGGTGCAGGGTAGAGTTCCACGAACTGACGGCACAAGGTGACGTTACCCTACCTTAAACTCCCCGCTGGGCATGTCAGGGCGTGTCACCCTTTCCTTTGTCGGAGTATTATAATGGACCGGGATGCAGCGCTAATAGGGGGCGATTGTCATTGGGGTGATTGGGGTGGAAAAGATTTCTTAGCTGCAGCGGAATAATCTGGTAGGACGCTTTCCAGAGGGAAACTGTCGCGGGTCCAATGTGAGGGATGCCGCCCACCGCCTCCCCATGTTTCCTCCCTACAGACCGCACCACCCAGCCTGACAGGCGATGAAAGACGACGCCCCCTAGATGGGCTTATTAGTGACCGCGTAAGGTTTAATTAGAAGACGGGAAGTAGTCCGACCACCTGGTCTGTCTTCCTACGCGTCGTAAACCGTCTCTCTCTCTGCTTCCTCCCTCCCTCAATCTTCCATCCTGTCTCTCTGTTTCTCTTTCTGTTTCTGTCTGTCTGTCTGTCTGTCTCTCTGTCTGTCTGTATGTCTGTCTGTCTGTTATGTATGTATGTCTGTGTCTGTCCATCTGTGTCTGTCTCTGTGTCTTTCTCTGGCTCTGTATGTGTGTCTGTCTCTGTCTGTCTTTCTGTCTCTCTCTCTTCCCTTCCCCTCTCTCATCCCGGGTACGGACAAAAGAAAGTGTCAAGGTGTCCTTCTGTTAGATGGGCGTAACCATGATCTGGAAAGAGGAGTGGACACTTCACTTCCGCCTTCGGAGAAATTAATGGTCGACAAATAATTATTCTTAGAACCATTCCACGTATTTACTTGGAAGCCTCCAACAACCCTTCGCCTGTGTCAAGAACGAAATACATAGTCATTGTAATTGTAACTGTAATTAACCATTTATGTAAAGCCACTTCATCATCATCATCATCATCATCATCATCATCATCATCATCATCATCATCATCATCATCATCATCATCATCATCATCATCATCATCATCATCATCATCATCATCATCATCATCATCATCATCATCATCATCATCATCATCATCATCATCATCATAATCATCATCATCATCATCACCATCATCATCATCATCATCATCATCATCATTATCATCATCATCTTTATCATCAGTTCCTGACGCCAGCCATTTGGCAGTGATGGGTACGAATAAATGATCTCCACTGTCCTCGGTCATTTGTCAAGTCTATTGCTCCTCTTAGTGTTAGTCCAAGTGATGTTATGTCCTCCGTTATATTATCTATCCAGCGTATAGTCTTGGTCTGCCTTTGTGTCTTTTCCCTTCGAATCTTGCATGTAGTGCATTGTGTGGGATTCGGTCAACTGACATTCTCTCTACATGTCCAAACCATCGCAGTCTTCGTTGAACGACTTCAAGAGCAATAAAATCAATGAGCCATATTACCGATATTTTAAGTCTGACTTAGACAATAGACATATATAAGTAAATTCAAGCTTGATAAATCCGATTTTCAGACAACTCACTATCAAAATCCAAGTGTTTCCAATTGCGAAATCGTGTGGAGCGGTGGCCTATTGGTTAGAGGGCTCAACTTGCAACGCGGAGAGTACGGGTTCGATCCTCCAATAAGGCAGTCACTGTGTAGGGACCTTGAGCAAGTCCTTCACTCACAGTTGCTCAGCGCCATCGATGTTCTGTCGTATGGTCGCATGTGAACTTCTGAACTTTGGAATGAGGGCAGTATAAAATACACTTGAAGGAAGAAAGATAAATTACAATACAACACATTGTATTGTATTGTAATTCAAATGCGCCAAATACCTGGAAAAGTACAAATACCTGGACTTTGAATTTTGAATCCGTTTCGAGTTTCAAAATAAAATGGCGCAGAGAAAATTCCAGAAAGCGCCTAAAACGGCTCTTTATAATAGCCCAATAAATTCGCTTAAACAGGTTGAACTAAAAGCCATAAGAGAAATTTTCGATCACATTATTTCTTCTCGTTTTAATTAATTAAGCAAATGTCTCTGGTTAAAAAACACAATAATATGTTTCTGCAACTGAAACATTTTTTGATGCTTTTATCTAACCTAATATATATGACAATTTCTATAGCACCGTTATCATGAGATCTAATAATTATAATGCGTGAAGCTACCAGCGTCATGGAAAGGTTGGCCGTGCAAATATTTTGTAAGTGTAATTTGGAGGATAATTTATGTAGCGCGGTGTTGGAAGCTCTTACCCAACAACGCAGCTGGTTCAATACTGTCAGCGAAAAAGCCAGCCATGGTTGAGTAATAAGCGAACAGACTGACAGAGGCGGACATGGAAACGGTGTAGTAATCAGTCCGTCGATCATCTAGAAGTACAGATAGACAAACGGATTAAAGGACAGACAGACAGACAGACAGTTAGACAGACTGACAGTTAGACAGACTGACTTAATACTGCCCTGTTACACTGTTTGCGTGTACTGTACTTGCGTCTGCCCGTCTCTTTGACATGGTCTGTCTGTCTGTTCGCTTATTCGTCCATCAGACTGAGGGATAGACAGACGGATAGTGGGTCATTGTAGTAATCCGGAAAGCCAGGTGGGCGGATAGATGAATAGACAGACGGATAGGCAGGCATACAGACGACTGACAGACAGACAGACGGATAGACAGACGGGCAGTCAGAAGAATAGGCAGAGAGTGTAACAGGGCAGTAATCAGTCATCTGTCAGTAAGTCAGTATGTCTGTCTATCTGTTTGTCAGTCTGTCTGTCTGTCTGTCTGTCTGTCTGTCTGTCTGTCTAACTGTCTGTCTGACTGGTCTTGTCTCGTTTAGGCAGACAGACAGACAGACAGAAAGTCAGGCGGCCTGTAGAACAAGGCAGCACTCAATCTATCTGTCTTTATGTTTGTCTGTCTCTTTGTCTCTCTGTCTGCATAACTGTGTGTCTGTCTGTTCTTATCGAAACGGACAGCCAGACAGAGAGGGGGCGAGGCCGAGACCCGACCGAGCGCGGGTCATTAAGTGACCGCGTGGCGTGGCGTGGAGAGGGATAAAGTCGTGTGTGTGGATTGTTCGAGAAACGGTCTTTTCGGTTTAACGGTCGGCTTTTAGAAACGCCGTCCACTTTCCATTAGCGCTGGACATGTCGCCATTATTCGGTCATGCCTTGACCACGGCCCAGGCGGTCGGTCAGTCGACTGGCCGGCTGGTCAGTCCGTCAGATAATTGACCGGTGGGGCTTTGAGTTGCCCGGGCTGCAGCGAGACGGGGGAATTGATTGCTAGGGGCTTCGGTTATTTCCGTATTACTTGCAATTTTTTTCTCCGCTTTTTCGTCCTTATCTCGTTTCTTCCTCGTGGGTCGACGCAAAGAAAAGTTGAGTCTCTCTGCAAAGTGTTAATCTTTGATGAAATGGAAGACTGGCGTGGACACAGCCATTCATGCATCAATCTATTCACCCATCCATCTAATCATCCACCCCCCCCCCATCAATGGCCAATCCCACCCATCAACCCACCCAAAAACCCACCAAACCCAGCTATGCAACCATAAATCCAACCTATACACCACCAATCCCATCCACCCATCAATCGCACCCATCAACTCCATCTACCCAAACACAAATCCCACAAATTGTGGGGCGTGGTGGCTCAGTGGTAAGTTCGGCGCCTTGTGACTGGAGGGTTGCAGGTTCGAATCCCACTCTAGCCGCTGCGTACGGACCTTGGGCAAGTCCTTCACTCGCAATTGCTCGTGGCACTTCGGCGTGAAAATTCCGGCACAGTATCAAATGCTGTAGTCGGGAGCGCCTCTGAGTAGTAGTTGACTTCGAGAGGCGCTATAGAAATATCCGGAATAAATAAAATCCCATTCATCCACCCATCAATCCTTCCATGCGTTTTATGAAATATGACGTCATCTTTATTTTTAGGATGCTTTCTGATGTTTTTTTAATAATTAGTAAAACTATACCATTTCTTTTTAAAATCACTCTCTTGATGTAGCAAAAATGGAGGATACCTTTTTGTATACCCGAGGCCTCAATTCGGCTACTTTTTACAGATATTATAGTTATAAATACCTCATCTATTATTAAGATGCTTTTGATGTTGTTTAATTAGAATTATTTTTTAAAACGCTGTTAACATTTATACTTTCCTCTTTACAAATTTTCTTGTATTCTTATTACTTCTATGTTTCATAATGTCTCTCAACTTGTTCACCAACGTCTGGTTCGGTTTTGGTTTTTCAATTAAAGAATATAATATTTTTATCTGCGCGCCTCACATTTTGCATAAAACATTTTTAAAAAATGACGATTATGACCGAACGAAAGAAAATTATTTTGGACATTAAATGAACTTAATCTGCCAGTTTAATTCTACATCACTGAAACTTGTGCGCTTTTGTATACAAATATCAATCATGATTCTGTGCGAAACACGGTTTACGATTGGTTATAGAGCGCTCGCCTTAGACACCTTTAAAACGGGTTTAACCGATGCTATAATAAAATAATGGTAGGACACGAATAGCAATTAACAGATAGCTGTTAAACTAGCTTTATTTGAGAAGGTCTTAGTGAGAAGGTGATGAGGTGTATAAACTGTGGCACACGATTATACGACTGGTTTTCATGTCCTTCACTCACAATCGCTCAGCGCCATCGATTGACGCCTGTTCATCGGGTAGTGGCGTTTAATAAATGCTTAATAACAATTTGTGTACGCTTGAATTGCCGGTCTGTATGTGTACAGAACGCTGTGTTAGGGTATGTGTCTGATGTCTGTGTACGTTTTGTAATGTGGCCATAACATTCGTTGGACGTGCTCAGACATTATATAGTTATATTTATGAATATAGATGTACACATTCATGTACATATATATATATATATATATATATATATATATATATATATGTATATATATATATATATTAGTGTTAATCGCACATTAGCTACTCATTTCATGCTATGAAACATATACGCTATCTACTCTTTGTCGTTAGCTCTTCAGTTTTGGTGAGTAGTTAACGTTTGAGAGCCTGAAAAAAATACTCAGAAGTGTTTCTTAACAGAAATCAAAATTGTACCCGACTCCTGACATAGTCTCCTGCCAGATATCCCATGGAGAAACCTAGAATGCAAGTAGATTAGAAGGAAATTTTATCTGAAATTCGACCCCCTATATCAGGCCTGGTGAAAAAGAAGACCTCGGATAGTCAATGTATATATTTCATATATTTATAAAATAAGGCGGCTTGTTTTTAAAACAAATTACCGAGCCTTACATAGTACCAATATTAACAAGCTTCAACGTTTTTGTTGAATTTTCTGCATAACTTTTTCAATTATCAATGTAAACCAAAAATTGTGTCCTATTTTTTCGCCGGTTAAATCTAGTGGATGAGTACTGAGTAGCTCTGGTTCAGAATATAATCATATACTTGTTCAAAATGTGTACTGAGTAGCTATGGTTCAGAATATAATCATATATGCTGGTGTAAAAATTATACCTTGGAGAACATATAGTACTGAGTGGTAGTTTTAATACGTAGTAGTAATATTTGCAAGTTTCAACGTTTTGATTAATGCTATTACTATAAGTAATAATTCTGTCCACACAATGAGTAGCTATGGTTCAGCATATAATCATATTCATGTATAAATATTATTATGCCTTATGGAACATATAGTCCTGAGTGGCTAATGTAGTTTTAATACGTAGTAGTAATATTAGCAGGTTTCAGCGTTTTGATTAATGATATTAAATGTAATAATTCTGTTTACACAATGAGTAGCTATGGTTCAGAATATAATCATATTCTGGTGTAAATATTATACCTTATGGAACATATAGTTCTGAGTGGCTAAGGTATCTTTAATACGTATATATTAACGAGTTTCATCGTTTTCATTAATGCTATTACTATAAGTAAAAATTCTGTCCACACAATGAGTAGCTATGGTTCAGAATATAATCATATTCTGGTGTAATATTATACCTTATGAAACATATAGTTCTGAGTGGCTAAGGTAGTTTTAATACGTAGTAGTAATATTAACGAGTTTCAACGTTTTGATTAATGGCATTATTATAAGTAATAATTCTGTCTACACAATGAGTAGCTACGGTTCAGAATATAATCATATTCATGATTGAGCACCTACAAGGATGGAATTCCAAAATTTACGCCCATCAACCAAAAAGCTCATTCAATCAGCAGAATTTTAACTTTAGGTATTACATAAGATAGGCATTCAGATGAACATGCTGAATAGTGATGAGACTGAGAAACAAGAACTGTCATAATTAAATATACTTGTTTGAAGTCTAGCACTTTCTTGGATCCAGTTTCAAATCACATATAGACACTATACAGATAACTGTTAAGAATTATCAAATCTATGTAGCCAGCACAATAGATTTAACTCTACATCTACTTGGGTTAAACAATTTTACATAAATTTTACATAAATGCAATCAAATATGACCATACAATACAATCAACTTAATATAAATAGTATTATACCTTATGGAACATATAGTTCTGAGTGGCTAAGGTAGCTTTAACACGTAGTAGTAATATTTGCAAGTTTCAACGTTTTGATTAATGCTATTACTATAAGTAATAATTCTGTCCACACAATGAGTAGCTATGGTTCAGAATATAATCATATTCATGTATAAATATTATTATACCTTATGGAACATATAGTTCTGAGTGGCTAAGGTAGCTTTAATACGTAGTAGTAATATTTGCAAATTTCAACGTTTTGATTAATGCTATTACTATAAGTAATAATTCTGTCCACACAATGAGTAGCTATGGTTCAGAATATAATCATATTCATGTATAAATATTATCATACCTGATGGAACATATAGTTCTGAGTGGCTAAGGTAGCTTTAATACGTAGTAGTAATATTTGCAGGTTTCAACGTTTTGATTAATGCTATTGCTATAAGTAATAATTCTGTCCACACAATGAGTAGCTATGGTTCAGAATATAATCATATTCATGTATATATTATTATTATACCTTATGGAACATATAGTTCTGAGTGGCTAAGGTAGCTTTAATACGTAGTAGTAATATTTGCAAGTTTCAATGTTTTGATTAATGCTATTACTATAAGTAATAATTCTGTCCACACAATGAGTAGCTATGGTTCAGAATATAATCATATTCATGTATACATATTATTATACCTTATGGAACATATAGTTCTGAGTGGCTAAGGTAGCTTTAATACGTAGTAGTAATATTTGCAAATTTCAACGTTTTGATTAATGCTATTACTATAAGTAATAATTCTGTGTAAATAATGAGTAGCTATGGTTCAGAATATAATCATATTCTGGTGTGAATATTATACCTTATGGAACATATAGTTCTGAGTGGCTAAGGTAGCTTTAACACGTAGTAGTAATATTTGCAAGTTTCAACGTTTTGATTAATGCTATTGCTATAAGTAATAATTCTATCTAAATAATGAGTAGCTATGGTTCAGAATATAATCATATTCATGTATATATTATTATTATACCTTATGGAACATATAGTTCTGAGTGGCTAAGGTAGCTTTAACACGTAGTAGTAATATTTGCAAGTTTCAACGTTTTGATTAATGCTATTACTATAAGTAATAATTCTGTCCACACAATGAGTAGCTATGGTTCAGAATATAATCATATTCATGTATATATTATTATACCTTATGGAACATATAGTTCTGAGTGGCTAAGGTAGCTTTAATACGTAGTAGTAATATTTGCATATTTCAACGTTTTGATTAATGCTATCACTATAAGTAATAATTCTGTCCACACAATGAGTAGCTATGGTTCAGAATATAATCATATTCATGTTTAAATATTATTATACTTTATGGAACATATAGTTCTGAGTGGCTAAGGTAGCTTTAATACGTAGTAGTAATATTTGCAAGTTTCAACGTTTTGATTAATGCTATTGCTATAAGTAATAATTCTGTGTAAATAATGAGTAGCTATGGTTCAGAATATAATCATATTCTGGTGTGAATATTATACCTTATGGAACATATAGTTCTGAGTGGCTAAGGTAGCTTTAACACGTAGTAGTAATATTTGCAAGTTTCAACGTTTTGATTAATGCTATTGCTATAAGTAATAATTCTATCTAAATAATGAGTAGCTATGGTTCAGAATATAATCATATTCATGTATATATTATTATTATACCTTATGGAACATATAGTTCTGAGTGGCTAAGGTAGCTTTAACACGTAGTAGTAATATTTGCAAGTTTCAACGTTTTGATTAATGCTATTACTATAAGTAATAATTCTGTCCACACAATGAGTAGCTATGGTTCAGAATATAATCATATTCATGTATATATTATTATTATACCTTATGGAACATATAGTTCTGAGTGGCTAAGGTAGCTTTAACACGTAGTAGTAATATTTGCAAGTTTCAACGTTTTGATTAATGCTATTACTATAAGTAATAATTCTGTCCACACAATGAGTAGCTATGGTTCAGAATATAATCATATTCATGTATAAATATTATTATACTTTATGGAACATATAGTTCTGGGTGGCTAAGGTAGCTTTAATACGTAGTAGTAATATTTGCAGGTTTCAACGTTTTGATTAATGCTATTGCTATAAGTAATAATTCTGTCTAAATAATGAGTAGCTATGGTTCAGAATATAATCATATTCTGGTGTGAATATTATACCTTATGGAACATATAGTTCTGAGTGGCTAAGGTAGCTTTAACACGTAGTAGTAATATTTGCAAGTTTCAACGTTTTGATTAATGCTATTACTATAAGTAATAATTCTGTCCACACAATGAGTAGCTATGGTTCAGAATATAATCATATTCATGTATATATTATTATTATACCTTATGGAACATATAGTTCTGAGTGGCTAAGGTAGCTTTAATACATAGTAGTAATATTTGCAAATTTCAACGTTTTGATTAATGCTATTACTATAAGTAATAATTCTGTCCACACAATGAGTAGCTATGGTTCAGAATATAATCATATTCATGTATAAATATTATTATACCTTATGGAACATATAGTTCTGAGTGGCTAAGGTAGCTTTAATACGTAGTAGTAATATTTGCAAATTTCAACGTTTTGATTAATGCTATTACTATAAGTAATAATTCTGTCCACACAATGAGTAGCTATGGTTCAGAATATAATCATATTCATGTATAAATATTATCATACCTTATGGAACATATAGTTCTGAGTGGCTAAGGTAGCTTTAATACGTAGTTGTAATATTTGCAGGTTTCAACGTTTTGATTAATGCTATTACTATAAGTAATAATTCTGTCCACACAATGAGTAGCTATGATCCAGAATATAATCATATTCTGATGTTATAACTATACCTTAGGGATCATATAGTATTGAGTCGCTAGGGTAGTTTTAATAAGTAGTTCCAATGCTAACAATCAACCACAAATGCAACGCCATTCAATGATAGCATTAATTAGTCGGTCCCAGTTCACATTTTCAACTTAACCATACAAAGTAATTCAATCAATCAATAGATTAACGTTCCAATGCACATATTCAACTCAATTGTTCACAAGTCAAACTGAGGAAGCAATCGCCTGTTGCTGACTGAAACAGCTAATTTGTCTAGCTTTGCCAATCAATGGCAAGTCACATCAATCACTAATTCAGTTGCAAGCAAATTATCAATGTTCAGGCTAAATCAATGAGCGTTAAAAGGGGGACGCGAAGCCTCGCACTGGATGTGTAATGCCCGCCCCGACTTTTTCACGTCGACTAGTTCAGTTACCAGGCATGTCATCTGCCTGTTAATCAATCTTCAAACTAGTAGCAAGAACTTCAGAACATTCCGCATTAATTAAGTTAATTACTCGGCAGGCTTTTCACCTATCAATCAATCTCTAAACTAATTGTAAGAATTTCAAAACATTCCGCATTGACTAGATTAATTAATCAGCAGTATTTCCACCTGTCAATCATTCTCTGAACTGATTCAATAGATTCAGCACATGAATGCTCAACAGAAAGTTAATCTGATTTCGCCTATCAATAACAGGAGTTTCAAGACAGTTCACTAAATCAATTACGAAGTAAGTTATCTACTTGTCAATCAATCTTTAAGCTAATTCAATTGCAAACTCAATAGCAAAATTTCAAAGCATCCACATTAATTAGTTCAAATGAAATACAGGTCGTCTGCCTCTCAGTTAAATTAATGCTGGCCATGCGATATCCACCTGTAAAGCAAACCAGTTCAGAGAGTCTTCGTGAACTATGAATGAAGAGCAATCGCTAAGTCGATTAATAAGAGAATCGTGTACACAGTCGCTTACATTTGAGTTCGCACAAGGCCATGATCATCGTCGTCGTTCTCACGTGGCTTAGCTGGCAGGGGAAGCCATTTTTCTTACACTTTTCGCAGAGATGCTGCGGATGAATCTTGCACCTTTCGTCAACACCAGAATACAGAGTCTTGTCGAGAGGACGCTGGATATGAGGGTATACATTTATTCTGCACTTGATACATTCTTGCCCCATATTAGCCCAACTACTGCCAGACATCCAGACTCGCTTGCACTTGGAACATTTGTACTCCCCGAAACATCTGTTGGTTCCTTGATATGGTGTAAGTCCGACGTCATGAGCCCGGGCCAGGGCGCACATATGGATAAAGTGCCCGGGTTTAAAGCACAAGTGACAGAGATATGTGCTTGGTGGCTTTCTCGCAAGTCTTCTGGCGAGTCTCATGAAGTACAGTTGGTCAGCCGGCTCGAGCACTACATGGTCCTTACGGTCGTCTGTGAGACCATCGTGATGAAAGGTAGAAGCGATAGGCGTTTCAGCACTGCTACCGACGTCTCCTGCGGAAGGGTTCTGAAGGATAGCGGAACCCACCAGTCCTCGTCTACTATAGTTGATTCTAGTCACAGGCCCGGTTACTGTAGACGTGTAGACATTACAACCCGTTTGACCGCCCCAGAGGAAAGCTGCGGCCGAGGTGTACGCGTTGGGCAATAGGCCTACTAAATCCATGGCAAGCGTTCGTTCAAACCAACGTAAAGTGATGCTCAATTCTTTATCATCAAACGTTCAAACAAGCCTAATATGATGCTTAAATCTTTCTCAACCAAACTAACACTATATGATATCGGACTTTTGCTATTTTTAACTTTCTAATTCAAAATCGACGTTCAGTTCAATAATAACGCGTCCTTCCAGTCTGTGCGATTTCAAAAATACAGACATGACGTCATCGCTCAGTCTACGTAAATTACACTCGTTGACCGTCCTTGACAATTATTATACCTTATGGAACATATAGTACTGAGTGGCTAAGGTAGTTTTAATACTTAGCAATGAGTAGCTAATGTTCAGGATATAATCATATTCTGGTGTAAAAAGAATACTTTGGGGAACATATAGTACTGAGTGGCTAAGGTATTTTTAATACATAGTAATATTATTAGGAAGTTTCAACGTTTTGATTAATGATAAGTACTAATTCTACCTACACAATGAGTTGGTATGGTTCAAATTATAATCACTTCTGTTATAAAATTATACCTGGAGAACATATATTACTGAGGGGCTGAGGTAGTTTTAATACTGAGTAAAGAGTAGCTACGGTTCGGAATATAAACATATTATGGTACAGAACAGAACATTTTTTGGTCCACACATTTGATTTACACACATTCCGTAACATCAGGTTGTTTTACCAGTTAAAGACTCGTTTACCGTTTAACAGATACTATTAAATAGTATCTGTTTTTAGTAAACCAATGTTTGTATTAAATAACAATACACACAACTAATAGTAGCAATGGTAGTAATTTGTTTATCGATGAATACATAAAAATACCAATTTGGCATTCAAGTAATTTATCCAATTTAAGTATTCTCAAACTCAGAAATAAGCAGGGCTGTAGTCGAGGGTATACGCGGGTATACAGCGTATACTCACTTCTAGAGACAGTATACTTACCTCACAAAATATTTATATTTATTTATATCAAAATACTGATACAAAAAAGAAGACTCAGGTGGTTTGGCCATGTAGAAAGGATGGATAACAGCAGATTACCAGTCGCAGCCCTACATGGGCAGAGCGAGGGAGAAAGAAGTAGAGGGAGACCAAGAAAAACGTGGATGGACAATGTCAAGGAAGACTTGAAGAGCAAAGGCACGGACTTAACCATGGTGCGCGAAACTGTCAGAGACAGAACACTATGGAGAAACTTCATAAGAGCCTCATCGTCGGGAAACTGATGGAAGAGAAGAAAGAAGAAAAAGAATATCAAAATACTGTAGCGTATACTCACAAAATACTGTAGCGTATACTCACCTCTAATTTGTTTTGGAAAACTAACCGATAGCGTGTACTCACCTCTAATTTTACCACTACAGCCCTGGAAATAAGTCATGAGTATGAGCCAAATAGTGCGATTTAGTTATTATTCTTATAATCCTTCTGTGTAGTATATTTAATTTGCTAAGCCTAGAACTATAGTTAGAAGCCCATACCAGATTACAGTAATACAGATAAGGCTAAATCATAGTAAAATATAGAGTATTTAATATTTCAGATGATAGTAAGTAGGAGATTCTTTTTATCACCCCAATAGTCCTTGCTATTTTGTGGGATATTTGTTCAATATGTTCTTTCCAATTTAGATATATGTCAAGGTAAACCCCTAGGAATTCAACCGAGTCTACCTGGGGAATTTCAGTCCGGTCAATTATAAGCTTTTCTAATGTATGGTTTCTGATCTTACCCCTTGCTGATAATAGGATGTAATTGGTTTTGTTTAAGTTTCAAGATAGTTTGTTGGCCTTAAACCAGTTACCTATTTGCATTAGTTCTTTATTAGTATTATCAAATAGGTCCTTATAGGAGGCATTAGAATGGAATACATTGGAGTCGTCAGCAAATAATACAAAATTTAGTAAGGTAGACGATCAAGGAAGATCATTGATATAAATAAAAAATAATAAATGGTCCAAGGACCAAACCCTGAGGAACTCCAAACTCAAGCCATCTAAATGAGGATCTAATCCCGTTACATTTACTTGCTAGTATCGTGATGAGAGATAATCTTGAAACCAAGCCAGTGGAAGTCCTCTTACTCCAGAGTTTAAAAGCTTTTTAATTAATATTTTATGATTCACCGTGTCGAATGCCTTCGACAGACCGAGGAAGATTCCTATAGCGAATTCCTTATTGTCAATGGCTTGAGATATTTTGCCGTGAATGTTTATTAAGGATAGGGTTGTTGAGTAACCCGGTCTGAATCCATGTTGATAGGGACAAAGTAGTTTCAGTTTATCAACGAAATCATAGAGTCTGTGGTAAATTACCTTTTCAAGTATTTTTGCAAATAATTATAAAATAGAAATAGGCCTCTAGTTGTTTAATTCCTCCCTAATCACCTTGTTTGAAAATTGGAGTAACCGTAGACAGCTTCATTTTTAAAGGTACTACACCATTAGTCACTGGGCAGTTGTATATATTGGCCAAAGGCTTAGAAATATAATCTAAATTAGAGCCAATAACAACTGGATCAAGTAAATCATGTCCTATGCTGTGAGGTATTTTCATTGTTGAGTACATAGACATAATCTCTTCTGCACTAGTAGCAGTAGGGTACAATGCCAACGATGAAGGAGGAGAAGGCCGGAGGTGGTCAGAGAAGGAGGAGGATGTGCACTTTACCTGGGTAAAGTGCACATTTCAAACTATATGCTATCATTGCATTAATAATGCATTATCCATTATAAAGTTACCATCCCTGTTTAATGATCCTATATATAGCTGAGTCAGATGGACTCTGGTTCAGCACCAATCTAATAGTTGACCAGGTTTTTAAAGTCATTTTTATGCTTAAGAAATTCCGTGTTATAATAGTTCTGTATAGATGGTATAACAATGGTACCTTGTGAAACATATTTATTTTATTTATTTATTTATTACGAACATTTTTAACGTACGCAAAGTCACACAGAATGCGAACCTGATTCGCAGCAAGTCAGTCGCCAGGAGAAGTCCAGTTAGATATCCAGATGTTTAAAAGCCAATGAAAAGTAGTTTTCATGTGTTCTTAAAGAGATAGAGTTCGATCATCGAACAAGAGATAAGTAGGCAATTCCATTCCCTCGGGGCTGCAAGATGAAATGCACGTATAGTATTGAGTGGCTAAGGTAGTTTTCAAACTAAGTAGGGCGCCTAATTATACAGCAAAATTATACGTTGGAAAATATACGTATAACACTGATTATGGTTTATTTCTTGCTATAATATACTGTGGTGTAAAATTTATACGCTGCAGAGCATATATCGCTGAGTGACTACGGTTAATTTCTTGCTATAATATACTCTGATGAAATAATTATACCTTGGGGAACATATAACACTGAGCGATTATGGTTAGTTTCTTGCTATAATATACTCTGGTATAATAATTATACCTTGGGGAACATATAACACTGAGCGATTATGGTTAGTTTCTTGCTATAATATACTCTGGTATAATAATTATACCTTGGGGAACATATAACACTGAGTGAGTATGGTTAGTTTCTTGCTATAATATACTCTGGTATAATAATTATACCTTGGGGAACATATAACACTGAGCAATTATGGTTAGTTTCTTGCTATAATATACTCTGGTATAATAATTATACCTTGGGGAACATATAACACTGAGCGATTATGGTTAGTTTCTTGCTATAATATACTCTGGTGTTATAAATTATACCTTGGGGAACATATAACACTGAGTGACTATGGTTAATTTCTTGCTATAATATACTCTGGTATAAAAGTTATACCTTGGAGAACATATGGTACTGAGTGGAAAAGGTAGTCTTCTTGCGTGGTGAAACGTTGCCTACTCAGGAAAAAAACTATATCAGAATCGGCGTGCATTAGCCCCAAGGCAGTCCCAGTGGTGGCTACGAATGTCATCTATGACCTTTTAAGCTTTGCGCTATGAATCTAGCACGCATAGGGGCTGAGATACAGAGTGAGTAGCTATGGTGCAGAATATAATCATGAGTAGCTAATAGTCGATTCATATGTATATATATATATATATATATATATATATATATAGAGAGAGAGAGAGAGAGAGAGAGAGAGAGAGAGAGAGAGAGAGAGAGAGAGAGAGAGAGAGAGAGAGAGAGAGAGAGAGAGAGAGAGAGAGAGAGAGAGAGAGAGAGAGAGAGAGAGAGAGAGAGAGAGAGTTATAGGAAAACGTATTATGAATATTTTCTGTTATGCGCGATTGTATTTACCTCGATGAACGTAAGGTTGGGAATGCCGAGTCACCATGACAACGAAATGTAAATGGACAGGTTACTATGACAACGGGGTAGGAGTTGCGAGTGCTGTCTGAAAGTGGTGAACGGAAGCATGGATGAGGAAGACGATGAGGAGGAGGAAGGATGAGGGCGAGGAGGAAGAGGAATAATACGACGAGGAAGAGGAATAATACGATTGTCAGGAGGAGGAGGAGGAGTAGGACGAGGACGAGGACGAGGACGAGGACGAGGAGGAAAAGACAGACGGAGGAGGAGGATGGCAAGGGTAAATAAGATGAGGATGAAGAGGATTAAGGAAGAAGGACAAGAAAGATGAGGAGAAGAAATGAGGATGAGGACGAGGAAAAGGATAAAGAGGAGGACGTTTAAGATGAGGAGGTAGATTATGAGGAGGAAGATGATGATACGTATGAGGTAGAGGAGGAATAAGATGACGAGGAGAAGGGGGAAAGATGAGTCAAAAGAGGATGCAGATGATAATCAGTAAGAAGATGAAAATGAGAAGGAAGATTTTGATACGGATGATGAGGATGACGAGGATGAGGAGGAGGAGGAGGAGGAAGCGATGAAGATGAGACTGTTGGTGCCTTTGGCAGAGAGCGTTTTGAGCTGATTGGTTGTGATTTTCCGATTCGGTGGTTCTGAGATTTTCTGCCTAAGAGGATTTTCTTTCGCAGTCTTTGATTGGACGTCGTCATCACAGAGGGCGCCACAGTACGACCGCCTGATGTTCGGCTCACTCGTCTACTTAAAATAATTAATCTAATTCCATCCCCGGATATCGACGAATTTCGTCGGCCTTTGAGGTCAGGTAAGACGTCTCTATACGAACGTCTGTTCGCCCGCCTCATCCTACTCCTCCTCGATCTGGCCTTCATCCTCCTCAATTTTCCATTCCACCTCCTCCCCAATTTATCTGTCCTCCTCCTCGATCTGGCCTTCATCCTGTTCAATTTTTCTATTCCACCTCCTCTCAAATTTATCTATCCTTCACCCCAGTTTGGCCTTCATCCTGTTCAATTTTTCTATTCCACCTCCTCCCATATTTATCTATCCTTCACCTCAGTTTGGCCTTCAGCCTGCTCAATTTTTCTCTTCCACCTCCTGCCCAATTTATCTACCCTCCTCCCAGTTTGACCTTCATCCTCCTCCAATTTTTTGTTTTACCTGCTCCCCAATTTATCTATCCTCCTCCCATTTTTGCCTTCAGCCTGCTCAATTTTTCTCTTCCAACTCCTCCCCTATTTATCTATCCTTCTCCCCAGGTTGGCCTTCATCCCGCTCAATTTTCCGTTCCAACTCCACCCCGATTTACCTGTTCCCCTCTCCAGTTTTGGCCTTCGTCCTGAATTTTTTTTATCTTATGAATGCTTTCACCTTTCTGTTGTCCTTGGTCTGTCCTTCATTGCGGCCGTTTGTGTTTGGTTGTCCTTTCGCTCATTGGTATAATTATGCGTTCTTTGTCCTTCCGTTCGATTGTTGGTCTGTTTGTCCTTTTGTCCGCTTGTATCGGAAGGTTCTTTCTTTTGTTCTTTTGCCTATCCGTTCGTCCATCCGTTCTTTTGTTCTTCTACCTGTCCGTTCGTTTGTTCTTCTACCTGTCCGTTCCTTTGTTCTTCTACCTGTCCGTTCGTTTGTTCTTCTACCTGTCCGTTCTTTTGTTCTTCTACCTGTCCGTTCTTTTGTTCTTCTACCTGTCCGTTCTTTTGTTCTTCTACCTGTCCGTTCGTTTGTTCTTCTACCTGTCCGTTCTTTTGTTCTTCTACCTGTCCGTTCTTTTGTTCTTCTACCTGTCCGTTCTTTTGTTCTTCTACCTGTCCGTTCTTTTGTTCTTCTACCTGTCCGTTCTTTTGTTCTTCTACCTGTCCGTTCTTTTGTTCTTCTACCTGTCCGTTCTTTTGTTCTTCTACCTGTCCGTTCTTTTGTTCTTCTACCTGTCCGTTCTTTTGTTCTTCTACCTGTCCGTTCTTTTGTTCTTCTACCTGTCCGTTCTTTTGTTCTTCTACCTGTCCGTTCGTTTGTTCTTCTACCTGTCCGTTCTTTTGTTCTTCTACCTGTCCGTTCGTTTGTTCTTCTACTTGTCCGTTTTTTTGTTCTTCCACCTATCCGTTCTTTTGTTCTTCCGCCTGTCCGTTCTTTTGTTCTTCCACCTATCCGTTCTTTTGTTCTTCTACCTGTCCGTTCTTTTGTTCTTCCACCTATCCGTTCTTTTGTTCCTCCACCTGTCCGTTCTTTTTCCTCCACCTCTCCGTTCTTTTGTTCCTCCACCTGTCCGTTCTTTTTCCTCCACCTATCCGCTCTTTTTCCTCCACCTATCCGTTCTTTTGTTCTTCCACCTGTCTGTTTGTTCGTCCGTGTGTTCTTGTGTTCTTGTTGTTGGTGGAGAGAAGGATAATGAAACACCTGAGACTGGTTGGAGTTCATCGTCCGTCGGTGGATTTTTTATGATCAGTTGGTCGTCTTTTGATAAGCTGCTGCCATTGATACTCAGATCCGATTATCGGCCGACATTTTATATCAGAGCTGTAGCCGAAGACCGCAGCCTGGAAACGCAACACAAGGAATAAAATCCGGATAAAACTGGATATTTCCTCCTCTTCCTCCTCTTCCTCGTCCTCCTCGTTCTCCATCCCCTCATCGTCCTTCACCTCATCCTTGTCCTTCCTCCTCGTCATCGCCGTCCTTCTCCTCCTCTTCCTCCTCCTCCTCTTCCTCCTCCACTTCCTCCTCCTTCTGCTGCTCTTCCTCTTCCTCCTCTTCCTCCTCTTCCTCTTCCCCGTCTCCTCCTCCTTCTCGTCTCTTCTTCCTTATCTTCTTCCTTCTCATTCTCTGGCTTCCTCTCGATCATATTCCGTATATCGCGGCGGTTATTTGGACGATGAGTTCGGTGACTAATTTCCTTGTTGATGGCGATGATGGTGATGACGACGACGACGACGATGATAGTGATGACGACGATAATGATGATGATGATGATGGTGGTGGTGGTGGTGGTGGTGGTGGTGGTGGTGGTGGTGGTGGTGGTGGTGGTGGTGGTGGTGGTGGTGGTGGTGGTGGTGGTGGTGCTGCTGCTGCTGCTGATGATGATGATGGTGATGATGATGATGATGATGATGATGATGATGATGATGATGATGATGATGATGATGATGACGACGACGACGACGTCTCTCTGTCTCTGTCTCTGTCTGTCTATCTGTCTCTCGCTTTGTCCTGCTAGATGGTTTCTCTAATATCCTATTTGCTTGCATGCCTTCCTTCGTTGTATCGACTCATATCTCTCTTATGCCGTCACTGGCCACCGTAGTGCCAGTCTGTGGCCTCCACAGGCCACCGTAGTCCCCTCTCGTGGCCGTGACAGGCCACCGTAGTCCCGCCCGTGACCGTCACAGGCCACCGTAGTCCCCTCTCGTGGCCGCCACAGGCCACCGTAGTGCTGGTGTATTGCCGTCACAGGCCACCGTAGCTGCGACTCGTGTCGCCTGCGGCCCTAGCAAACGCAATTGAAGACATTAGGAAGACGGGTTGGTCAGTTGGTCGGTTGGTGCGGCAGCCGTCGTCGGTCTCCTATTACTCGAGCGACTGAGGCCGAGGCATTAGCGCTCGACTCTCGTCTGATTGACAGCTCAATGCCCTTGGCATTGCACTGGGGGCGGTCAGATTGCGGTGTCCGGCTCTCTATCCGTGTGTCTATCTGTCTGTCTGTCTGTCTATCTCTCTATGACTGTCTCCGTGTCTTATTAGCTCTGTTTGTCTGTTTCCACCTCTGCCACTCCGTCTCTGTCTCTGTCTCTTCTCCCTCTGTCTTTCTCTGTTCGTTTCTGTGACTCTCTGTATTCCTGTCTATCTCTCTCTGTTTGTCTGTTCCTCTGTTTCTTTCATAGTCTCCTTGTCTTTGTCTCCCTGTCACTCTGTCTATCTATCTCTCCTCTCTTTGTTCCTCTCTGTCTCCATCTATCTGCTGATACTTTCTCCGTCCTTGTCTCTGTCTGTTTGACTATTCGTCTGTCTGTCTGTCTATCTGTCTATCTGTCTGCCTGTGTGTCTGTCCATCTTTCTGTGTGTCTGTCTGTCTGTCTGCTTGTCTATCTATCTATCACTATCTTTCTGTCTATCTGTCTGTCAGTCTATCTGCCTATCTATCTGTGTGTCTGCTTGTCTATCATATCTATCTATCTGTCTGTCTGTCTGCCCGTCTGCCTGCCTCTCTGTCTGTCAATCTGTCTGTCTCTCGATCTGTCTGTTTGTCTGTCTGTCTGTCAATCTGTCTGTCTCTCGATCTGTCTGTATTTCTGTCTGTCTATCTGTCTGTCTGTCTGTCTGTTTGTCTGTCTGTCTGTCAATCTGTATGTCTCTCGATCTGTCTGTCTGTCTGTCTATCTGTCTGTCTGTCTGTCTCTCGATCTGTTGGTCCGTCTGTCTGTCTGTCTGTGTGTGTCTGTCTGTCTGTCTGTCCGTCTGTCTCTGGTGACAGACGGACAGACGATTGTACCGACCGATCACCTGTAGCTCAGCGGCGCGGAAGCAGATTGGATTCGGCCGGCGTTGCTAGGCAACGCTCGGAGCGATAGGAACTGACGTGTTGAGGGATAATTACAGTGCGCATGCGCGCCGCCCCTCTCTGCAGAACCGGAAGAGGGCGATCGGTCGGAGGAGATGATGCCGAGAAGACGGAGCGAGCGTCGCTCCTTCTGCTCGTTGCTCGATGCTGCATCTGCTGCTGCAGCTCGGCTGCTGCGGTTGATGATGCTGTTGGTTGATGAGATGAGGAAGGATGCGGACAGGTGACCACCGACTACAGGTAACGATTAGATGTTTTCGCCGTTTTCGAATCTGTCTGTCTTTCTTCCTGTGTGTGTATCTGTCTGTGTGTAGGTGTGTGTCTTTGTGTGTGTGTTTTTGTCTGTCTTTGTCCTTGTCTGTCTTTGTGTATGTCTTTGTGTCTGTCTGTCTTTGTGTCTGTCTGTCTATGTGTTTGTCCTTGAGTCCGTCCTTATGTCTGTTCTTGTGTCTGTCTTTGTGTGTGTGTCTGTCTGTCTATCTTTGTGTCTGTGTTTTTGTCTGTCTTTGTGTCTGTCTTTATGTTTGTTTATCCGGATCGGTATCTGACGCTCGGAAATTATTAAATAATATTTGTAGTAAAGTAATTGATGATGGTGGTGATATTGATGGTGGTAATTTTGGTCTTGGTGATTTGTTGGTAATGGTGGTGGTATTGGTTGTGGTATTGGTGGTATTCTTGATGTTGGTTTTGATGGTGGTGCTATCGTTGTTGGTGTTGATATTGGTACTGCTGGTGTTATTTGTGATTGTGATATCAGTGTGGGTGGTAGTGTTGGTGTTGATATTGGTGATGGTGGTGATATTGATGCTGGTGTTGTATTGGTGGTGGTTATGTTGGTTTTGGTGGTATTGGTGGTATTGTTTATGTTGGTGTTGGTGGTGTTGATATTGGTGTTGGCGGTGGTATTTGTGGTGGTGATGTCAGCGTGGATGGTGGTGTTGGTGGTGATAACCTTTAGTTCTAACCGAGTAATGAGCGTTCGAATGTGTAAGAATCTTAAGCATCGTATCGTTCAGTCGCAGTTGCTTAGCGCCATCGATATTCTGTCGTATGGTCCGATTGTTGAAGGGAGGGCAATATCAAATTCAGTTGTATTATACTGTAATATTGTACATTTTAGTGTAATAGTGTGCACTGTATTGTAATATTGTACATATATACATAGACACATATATAGATTAGATACATACATACACACATACTTACATACTACATATATACATACATTCATACAATCATGCAGGTAATTACAAGCATAGATACAAAAACACATACACACAAATACATGCATGCCAACAAAGAAATACAAAAGTACTGCAGACAGAAATATTTATATATACATATATACATACATATATATGTACATCCGTCGATGTATATGTAGATATCTACGATTAGCTTACCCTACCTTGTTCATCATTCTTCACCCTTTCAGTCGCCTGTGCCTATTCCTGTTTTTATTCCTCCTCCCCTTCTCCCCTTCCTCCTCTTCCCTCTCTTCATCCTCTTATCTATCATATATTTTATCATCTTCATGCTTCATTTCCACTCCTCTGTGTGTGCTCGTCATCTTCCTCTTCTTCGTCTATCTTTTCCCGTTAACATTTTACCACTTCCAGCGTCTCTTCCCTTTTCCTCCTCTCCCCCTCTTTTCCTGCTCTTCTCTGTGCTCTTACTGTTTTTCCTCCTCTTTATCCTCTCTAAGCTAACTTTCTCATATTCTGCTCCTCTTATATGTTCCCTTTCCTCTTCCTCCTCCTCGTCGTCGTACATTTTTGCTTCCTCTTTGTCATCTGCATCCTCATCCTCCTTTACTTCATCCGTCTGATCTTTTCTCTCCTCTTCCTCCTCCTCTTCTAGCTTCCTCTTGCTCTCCTCCTACTGTCTTTTTCATCCTCTGCCTTTTCTTCTCCACTCCTTCTGTTCTTTAAGTCACCCTCCTACTTTCTTTGCCTGTCGCACTTTCTCCTATTCTGTTCCTCTGATCTTCTTCCTCTTTGTCCTTCTCTCCTTCAGCTCCTATTCCTCTGGCTCTTCCTATTCCTCCTCCTCCTGATTTTCCTCATCTATGTACTCCGAATATCTTACCCTATTCCTCTCGCTCTTCATGTTCCTCATTCACGTCATCTTCCTCTTCTTCCTCATCTTCCTCTTCCTCCTGAACTTCTTTATCTCCTTCGTCCTCCTACATCCATTCATCCTGACATTTCTGTTATCCTCCTTATGTTCTGTCCTCTTCATCCTAATCCCATTTCTCCTCCTGCTTCTTCTCCTCTTCTCCTCCTCCTCCTCCTTCCGTTCTTCCTCCTCCTTCTCTTGCTCTTCCTGCTTCTTTTCCTCCTTCTCGTCCTCGTCATCCTCCTCCTTCTGTTCCTCCTCCTCCTCCTCGTCCTCCTCGTCCTCCTCGTCCTCCTCCTCGTCCTCGTCCTCCTCCTCCTCCTCCTCCTCCTGCTCTTCCTCCCCCTACTTCCTTCTCCTCCTCGTCCTCCTATAATTCCTGTATCCAGCATCTTGTCGTTGGTCTTATCGATCGACTGATGAGCCCTCATCGCATCCACCGGACACAGCCGACAACATCTGCAGCAGGACCAGCTCCATCGCCGTCATCAGCGTTGCCAGCAGCATCAGCAGCTTATTCTCCCCTTTCTCATCATTCGCTCCATCATTAAATACTCGCCTTTCCTCGGAAGACTCGAGTCTTAGAAGCCAAACAACGTCGCAGGCCAAGAGAATGGTCTCTGTAAGACCAAGGCCCAAAGGAAATGTTCTCTTTGAGACCAAGGACATAAGGCAGTCCAAAGGAAAGGTGTTTTTAAGACCAAAGCCCTGAGGTAATCCAAAGGAAAGGTCTCTTTAAGACCAACGACCTAAGGTAATCCAAAGGAAAGGTCTCTTTAAGACCAACGACCTAAGGTAATCCAAAGGAAAGGTCTCTTTAAGACCAAAGCACAGAGGTAATCCAAAGGAAATGTCTCTTTAAGACCAACGACCTAAGGTAATCCAAAGGAAAGGTCTCTTTAAGACCAACGACCTAAGGTAATCCAAAGGAAAGGTCTTTCTAAAACCAAAGCACAGAGGTAATCCAAAGGAAAGGTCTCTTTAAGACCAAGGACCTAAGGCAGACCAAAGGAAAGGTCTCTTCAGGAACTCGCACAGGCCAAAAGATAGTTCTCTAGGACCAAGGCCGGACCAAACAAAGCATCTCATTGAGACCGAAGACCTACATCTAGTGTACAGAAATGTATTGCAAATACCAGTTATGATGATGAAGACGACGAATTTGACGATTTATTTTCCAAACGTTCGTTATTCGTAATAGTAGGCTACTCGTAATCTCGAAATGTTTAAAGCGCTACTGTGGTAGCTGTGCGCAGGTCACAAACTTGTTCTCGAAGGCAGCGTCGCATCAAAGTGTTTGTCCTGAGATACCAAGTGAAGGTCCAAGTTAAACAGTTGTAGTGTTCAGACGGAAATCTTAGTCGTAACAATAGGTGTAGTGTTCAACATTAGACATGCATGCGTCTACACAGACGGTCATATTCCTTGGGCCAACAGTGGGCCCATAGTGGGCCACCAGTTGCCACCGGCAACACAATGCAAGCGAGCTCAGGGCCCAATAAACTTGGCCGTTTACAGAGCGTCATCGCTATTTTCTCTTCCCTTATCGAAGGGTACACCTGTGGCAACATCTTCCCCGCAATGAATTCACAATTCTGAGCGTCTAACACAGTATAACGGCATTTGATACAATACAATACAATGGCATTTGAAACAATTCAATACGATGGCATTTGATACAATACAATACAATGGCATTTGAAAAATTCAATACAACTGCATTGGATACAATACAATACAATGGCATTGAAGCAATTCAATACAATGGCATTTGATACAATACAATACAATGGCATTTGATACAATACAATACAACTGCATTGGATACAATACAGTAGAACGGCATTTGATATTGCCATTCTTCCAAAGTTTAGAAGTGCACAGACGACCATACGACAGAACATCGATGGCGCAGAGCAATAATTGCGAGGGCAGTACTTGCTCAAGGTCCTTACTGTACCACTGTACCAATATCAGAGGAGGCGGCTCGAACCCGTACACTCCTCATACCAAGGCGAGGCTCTAACGAATCGGCTACCCTGCCCGATCACATCATCTCATTCATCACCGTGTACTTAATACACTCACCCGCCATCAGTCACCCATCGGACACCCGTCTATGGCTACTGAACCAAGGCCCCGATCGAAACACAATTATCCAGTAATGAATCAATTCTTCTGATCAGGATATCGAAACTGAAACCCCCATAGAGAAATCTACTGCTACTGACACTGACTACTATAGGAGCAGCGCCAGCCTTTGATGACTTGTGCAGTGGATAGAAGTTACGAATTACAATTACTACTACTACTACTTCAACCACATCTATTGCCACTACTACAACCACTACTACTAGTAGTAGTGGTTGTGGCAGTAGTGGTACTACTATTACTACAACCACCATTACCACCACTGCTGATACTACCACTAGTAATGGGGGTGGTAGTACTGGTACTACAACAACGACTACTAGCACTACTATTACTGTATTACTAATAGCAGTTGTGGCGGAAATAGTAGCAGTTGGAGTGGCACTACTACCACCACCACAACTACTATTACTGCTACCACTAGTATTCCGTCATGGCTTGGGTTTGAGCTATAACTGTTGCTGCTACTACTATTACCACTACTTAAAACTTTACTATCGCTACTACAGTATCAACTACTACTACTATCACTATTACTATTACTGCTGATAGAAAAACAGTGCAGATGCGTGGGTGGCAGGTGGGTGGGTGGGTGGGTGATAAGATTGGGCGGATTCCCCATGGGTTGTCTGTGCATCTGTGAGATGTGTTGTCTCTTTATTGCCCGCGGGTTATACGAGGAGACGCCGGAGTTTTCGCGTATAAGTCGCGAAGTAAATCGATAAATGGTTCGCAGGCAAATCTAGGAAGTCAATTAGGAGTTTTCTTGTCGTTTAGTTACGCGAATTCGTGGGTTGGGATGAGAAATATGAGGTGTAGCCGGAGGAAAATGAGGACAAGAATGAGGAGGAGGAGGAGAAAAAGGAAGGAAGAAGGAGATGGGCAGGATAAGAAGCAGGAGGAGGAGAAGCTGGAGAAAGATGATGAGGAGAAGCCGAGGAGAACAAAGAGGAGGAGAGTCTGGAGAAGGATAATGAGGAAAGCAGGAGGAGAATGTAGAGGAGCAAGAGGAGGATTTGGAGAAGGAGGAGGATAAGGAGGAGGAGTTGGAGAACTGGCTTAATGAACGACTGCATATGACCGATCAATTTCAGCAACCACTACAACTACAACTGCTACTATTGTTGCTATGACTTCGCCATTATTACTATTCTTCTGCTCCTGCAATTGCTACTACTACAACAACTGATGCTACTATTCCAATTACAGCTACTACTGCCATTGACACTACTGCATACTTAGCAATATTCAAACCGTTTCTGAATTGCATTTGTAACGAGGTATAAAGGTCCACAAGTGAGCATAATAATAATAATAATAATAATTATATCCTTTATTATTTCAAACTGACAGACACAGCAAGATTACATTGAAACGTGAAAGAACAATCGAGATCTTAATTAAACATACATGTTTAGGTGCCACTACAGAAACCCGTCAGGAATCCAGCCCGAAGGTCGATATATCTTTGGCCGAGCGGCAAACCACACTCGAAATTTATATAGCGACCTTCAAAGTCTCTACTCAGAGGCGCTCCCGACCCTGGCCAAACGGAAGAAAAGAAGTCTTGGACATTAAGTAATTGAAATTGTAATTAGTGACTTCTATTGCGCCTGTGTCTAATGCACAAGGCATCAACTGATGGCACACCAAAACCAAGCCATAATCAGGACGATATCCAGAAGATCAGTCCGTAAGACAGAGCGCAGAGTAACTGATAAGATTTATTCAGCGCCGGTATTTAATGACGCATCATCAACGGTTTAAAAGGTGTTTACAGAGATGCGTTGCCTTACTATAGTGTTAGTGACATCTTGTCGTTCTTAGCCAACATCTGATAACAGACCTAGCTGATATTAAGCTAAAAAAGTATTAAAAGAATTCCTATCGACGTCAACGGCCTTTGTTGCCATGAGACGGGATAGAATTGTTAGATACAATCCAATCGCCGATTTACTAGTCGATACTAAACGTTGCAGTCCGCACTGCACTTTTAGACACCTTTAAAACGGCGCTACTCGACTTTATATATTTGTGAAGCGCGCTTTATTGTCAGTGTTCTTGAAGGTAGTGGGAAGGAGGTTCAAATCTCAAGATTAAGATTAGGGAAAGTAAATCTTAATGAAAGACTTTTCCTTATGAAGAAACATAAAAGTGGTATTTGCAATGCATGTAAAATTACAGAAAATATAAATCATTTATTACTAAATTAAAAAAAGAAAATGTCTCTAGCATATTAAGGGATAAATGTATTTAGTTTAAATTGGATTTTACCATAAAGACTTTGCTTGGTGTAGGATGTATGCAAAGCGAAGTTTATAGGCTTATAAGCATTATTAATAAAGGAAAAATTGTGTAAATACTGTTGTATATGAGTTTATGTAATAAGATTTTCCTTTATGTATGTAATCTGTTGTTATACATAATGGTATAGGCTGGGCCTGCCTTGTTTTTTCTCCAAATGTTTTAACTATTTCTATAATATTGTTTGATTATATCATCTGATTGCTGTGTCAAATTGAAGAGTGGAATAAGAATCTCATGTTATGGTTATAAACATTATAAATTACCCACAATTGCTTGATTGTATTAATTAATTACTAATGTTAAAATTGCCAGTAAATGAGAACCTAGTATCATTATTGCATGTATGGCAAATATAAATAATTTGAAGATTAAAGTGATAGATTGAGAGTCTCGAGTGATATATCGGTTCTCTTGCCATCAAGTCTGTATCACATGTTAAAGAAATGTCATTTAGTTGCCGCAATTTACTTCTTTTTTACTGTTTAATTGTATTGATTGATAACTCTTGAAAATACAGAAGTAGAATAAGGATCTCATGAATAAAAAAATTACTTGTCTTTTAAACATGCAATGACATTTTTTTTTACTGAGTCACATCAATAGATAAAGAATACCATATGCATTGAGAATGTTCATCAAGAATCTTTTGTACATCTAAAATTCATGTTTTATGATAATTGATGCAAAATATTGTTTAGAATGTCTTATCACAATTCATGCAAAATAGACATTATTAACTGTATTATCTTATGTTGTTATACAATGAACACTAATGACAGTGTAAAGTTCAGTTTTGACACCTTTAAATGGTGTCTTACACATGTTATAACTTAATTTTACTGCATTGTGTGTGATCTAAATTGTCGTCAACGGCCTTTGATGCCATAAGACGACGTTAAACTGGAATAATAATAATATTATCAACTGTACCTCGTCCCAGAAACGTATAATCCCCGAGTTGAACTGCGCCACTGCTGTGGAAATTGTAATTGTAATTAGTGACTTCTGTTGCGCCGGTCTATAATGCACAAAACATCAACCGATGGCACATAAAAACCAAACCGTAATTACGTCAATATCCAGAATATCAGTCCATAAGACAGAGAAGCAGCCTATGGTGGATAAGCAATTTGAAAGCTGTAAGTCTTCAGTTGGGAAGTGATCAGATTAGACAACCTTGCAAGTGCTGGCTCGCACTATGGTCTATAAATTGTGTAAGTGTAAATTGTGTAAGTGTAAATTCTGTCGGTGTAAATTCTGTCGTCCGCGGTCAAGCACACCAGTGTTTCGTCAAGACAAACATAGTCGCATTAGATGCATTAGACCCGTTCGTCTTTGGCTGAAATCCTTCGCCTCAACGATACTTCCTAAATCCACACGATTATGCAGCACTAGTTTGGCTACGTTTCATCGTGCTCAACTGTCGTTTGCTCTGCGCTTTCCGCAATGTTCAATATGTCGAGACTACAGTTTGCACTGTGCTTCCCTTATTGAAACTAAGCCTGCGCTGTGCATCCCTTATTGAAACTACGGTTTGCGATATGCTTCCCTTGTTGAGCTGGAGTCATTCTTATTCTATTTCCCTCGTGTGTTGGGCGTAAAGAGTTCGCTGTAGTTCACAATGATAGTTGAATCAATGCTTCGCGGCATGAGACAGAGAGATCTGTGATCTCTGCTGATGTCCTGGAACAGACGAAGTTATGGGTTTCAGGTGACGCGTTGAAAGAGATGTATCCACTTCGGTAGGAATTGATTGGTGTGTCCATTGGATCGAATGGATCAGAATGCGCAGGTCTGTCAGAGCTCTAATGACAAGAGACCGATGGTCGCGCCTCTGTTAAGCTCTGTTTGACGATTGGATTAATGAGTGTGCGGTCTTCTTAGCACGGCTCTAGTATTACGGAATTACGAAGAGAGTTAGAGAGTGGGGAGAGAGACAGACAGACAAATACAGAAACAGAGAGACAGAGAGACAAACATACAGACAGGGAAAGAGAGATAGAGAGAAAGCGAGAGACAGACAGACAGGTCAAGAAGAAAGCTATAGGCTACAGACAAACGGAGGAACAGCGAGAACAGATCGATAGACAGGTACAATACAGAAAGACAAAGACAAACCGAGACAGAAACAGACACACAGACAGAAACAGAGAGAAAGAGAGAGAGAGAGAGAGAGAGAGAGAGAGAGAGAGAGAGAGAGAGAGAGAGAGAGAGAGAGAGAGATAGAGAGAGAGATAGAGAGATAGAGAGAGAGAGAGAGAGCAATAAAGAGACTTATAGTCGGATAGAAAGTGTAGGTCTTCAGTCGGTTAATGGATTGTTAAGCAACGGGTAATGCTCTGTCTACGGTTGAAACGTATTTGTCGAGCTTAGCGGTATTACCCGTTAGTTCTAAGAAGAAGTGATGTTTACCCAGGCTGTGGATTAGAGTCTGGGACGATACAGACGTTTCGATTGGTCGGTTCTTGCTCGTAATTGTAATTGTAATTAGTAACTTCTGTTGCGCCGTTGTCTAAAGCACAAGGCATCAACCGATGGCACACCAAAACCAATCCGTAATCAGATCAATATCCAAAATATCAGTTCGTAAGACATAGGCACATTTGAATACTTGATTATAACAGATAAAAATTCGTAAGCGCCGATATTTAATGACAAAGTATCAAACCTTTTAAAGGTGTTTAAAGAGATGCAGATGCATTGCCTTACTAGAGTTACTGACATCTTGACGTTCTTAACCAGCATCTGAAAGTTGGACCTCACTGACAATTATATGTAATGAAGTGAAAAGTGTAAAAAGAATTCCTATATTGTTGTCAAGGGCCTTGAGCCACAAGACTTTATAAAACTGTTGTCTACAATCCAATCGCCGATTTACAAGTCGATACTAAACGCTGCAGAGTTTAATGCGCTTTAAGACACCTTTAAAACGGTTATCATCGACTCTATATTTGTGCAGTGCGTTTAACTATGAGCTTAACTACATTCTTGTGGGAGAGTAATCGCTGGGTTTAACTACGCCACTGCCCACTGTTGTGGATATTCTAATAGCAATTAGTAGCTTCTATTGCGCCGGTGTCTAATGCACAAAGCTTCAACCGATGGTACACCAAAACCAAGCCATAATTAGGTCAATATCCATAATATCAGTCCTGAAGACAGATAAGAAATATGTGACAAATACGTGACATACATATGTGCACACATACATAAATACATACATACATAATTATATACAATACATAAATACACACATTCATACATATACACATACATACATATACACATACATACACACATACATACATACATACATACATACATACATGCATACATACACACACTTATATACATACATACACACACACATACATACACACAGGCCTACATACATACAAGAGCTCACTACAGCCGGGGCGTTGAGAAGGACCGTCGCCGGGTATAGGATGGAGTCTGTCGCCGCCGATACATCGACGCGGTTGGTGTCGGCCGAGTATCGATCAATGTCATCACCTTTATTGCTGTCATGAATTTTGTATTGGATATTTCTTGTCTGCCTTATCAGACGCGGCTTCGAATCCGTTCCCGCGTACATATTTCACCCGTAAGGCGCCGAGATTAGCTGGGACGGCGGACCAACGCCCCGCGATGACATTTGCATAATCCCTTCGCGATCGGAGAGTAGGCCAATCGTCGACGTTTCACATCAAGAGGCGTAATTGTAATTGAAATTCGTCTGCCACGGCGACACGGTTGATGCGTTCGTGGAACACGGCGAGCGCCAACGCGTCGCTGGAAACTTTGACAACGATCTAATCGGTTGATCTGTGAAGGTGAGAAATATCCGGTTCCTGTCGAGGCGTTAAGTGCTCTTTCTCCTCGTCTGGTTATTTGTTCTCGGTGTTTGGTAGCGGTGGCTGGAAACTCGTTGCTGGAAAATCTTCAGTAGTGAGTCTTTTGTGTGTGTTTGTTGATTGTTGAAGATTGCTTAAGACAGACTTGAATTCTGCGAAGAGACGTCGTTGTGAACTGAGGTGGTTCCTTGAGATGTTGTAGGTTCTTGGTTATTCCTGAAGATTCCAGATTAAATCCCCAAAAAGTTTCTGAAGATTCCTTGTCAACTGTGTTGATTCCGGGTGGAGATTCCTTGTTATTCCCGAAGATCTCTGCTTATTTCTTGAAATATATGGTGACATTTCATGTGATTTACAGAAATTCCTGGAGCTTCATGGAGAATCCTGAACATTCCTGGTGACTCTTGGTGATTCCTAGATATTCTTTTTGATTCCCTCAGATTCCCGTAGCTTCTTGTTATTCCTAGCGATATCTGCACATCCCTTCTGCATTATCAGCTGCTCTGCCTCCTCTCTCTGGTCTCTCTCGCAACAGGACTCGGATCTTCACTGGACATCGATCTCTAGAGAACCCGTCCGATGCGACGCAGCGCTCGTGAAAAGCTTTTGCTCTGCGCTTAGCTTTTGAACAGAGCGTTAGCAAATTTTAAGTTTATGATCAAGATTACTGGCTGTTGGTCCAGAGCCAAATTTGGTTTACTCCATCGTAATAATTCCAGAGATTCTGAACCGTATTCATGATTTCGGAATCAACATCTCGCATCAAAGGCCAAAAGGAACCGACTAATGTTCAACAACAGAGCAACGATGTGTTCATCGGATGCGAAAATCCCTTTCCCGTTGACCGTTCAGTCATTTCTCACCCCCTCCAACGCCATCGTTCGCAGCAACATTAAACATTAATACCACCGCGCGAGGTTATACGCTTCGAGTCGGCGAAGCATAGAGGGGTCGGGATCGCTTTGAAGTCGTGCTGAGACGGAGGAGGAGGAGGATGGGGACTGCTGATGCTGGCCGGCCTATGTCTGCCTCCTTGCTGCTGATGCTGCTGCTGCCTCGTCGTAACGTAATATAAAGCATTCGGGCGTTTTTATATACCGCATTTTCTTGGAAACGCCTCGACGGTGTGCCGCGGCCGTTCACCGCGGGATGGCGGTCCGTGCGAGTGCTACAGCGTTGCACGTTATGCGTTATTTAGACCGGCCATTGCTATTTTATGTAGCTCAGTTTCTCCGAAGGGGATCAGTCGTGCGATTTATATAGAGCTCTTTTTATTCCAGTTTGAGGTGAAATTATCGAGCATGGCAGAACTACTTTCCGTTGACGATTTTCATGAGCGGAGGGATTCTTCGTTTTCGTGTTGAGTGGCGCTGTATGGGTGTGCGTGTATGGCGCCGTGCGGACGAAAGGACTGAGTGGCTCTAGATAAATTTACTGTGGTGAAATAATTTATGAAATGCCTTATGTACGTATATACACATGCTTACATACATGAACGCATGTATACATACATACACTTGCAACGTACACACATGCATACATATATACACATTAAACACATTGTTGGGCGTGGTGGCTCAGTGGTAAGTTCTGCGCGTTGTGACCGGAGGGTTGCAGGTTCGAATCCCACTCTAGCCGCTGCGTACGGACTTTGGGCAAGTCCTTCACTCGCAATTGCTCATGGCGCTTCGGCGTGAAAATTCCGGCACAGCATCAAATGCTGTAGTCAGGAGCGCCTCTGAGTAGTGGTTGACTTCAAGAGGCGCTATAGAAATATCCGGAATAAATAAACATCTGTGTAGTCATGCATACACATAATACATACATACACATAATTCGTATATACACATAATACATACATGCATGCATGCTTACATACATTTGCATAAAACATACATACATTTACCGCATACAGACATATATGCATACATGTATACTATACATACATTTAAATAATACATATAATGCATGCATACGCAATTACACATAATGCATACGGACATGCATACATACAATCTTCTTTTTAGGACCAGAATTCTTTGTCCACTCGTAATCGTCGACTTCAGGGCACCAGCTTATTCACGAGCTTAACGTCGTATCTGATATTTTCAGTGGAGATTTGGGTCCGTTTTCCAGAGAGAATTAGGGAGGCACTGCTCTGAATTGCATAATTATTATTCTACAACATTAACAACAACAATAATAATGATGATGATGATGACGACGACTCCGATTATGATGATATCGATGACTGTTGGTTACGGCGACTAATTGGGCGATGATTTAATGGGGAGTAGTAATTATTGAATGGATAGTAGTAGTTATTTAATGAGGAGTAATAGTTATTGAATGGGGAGTAATAGTTATTGAATGGGGAGTAGTAGTTAATTAATGAGGAGTAGTTGTTATTTAATGAGGGGTACTAGTGATTTATTGAGGAGTATTAGTTATTTAACGCGGACGAGAGTCGTTCGAATGACACTTCTTGTGCTGTCGTTACGTGTGCAACACAAAGCGATCGTTCGTTGCGTTTCTGGTGAAGACGTCTCATCGACCACTTCGCCATCACATTCTCCTCTCGATTGCTCTCCAAAATACGTCTTTGTCCCCGTGTCATGCCTGCCTGCCTGCCTGCCTGCCTGCCTGCCTGCCTGCCTGCCTGCCTGCCTGCCTGCCTGCCTGCCTGCCTGCCTGCCTGCCTGCCTGCCTGCCTGCCTGCCTGCCTGCCTGCCTGCCTGCCTGCCAATCTGTTTCCCTACTTCTTCACTTGCCTGCTTTCCTGTCTATGTCTACAAATCGCTCTTATTGTCTGTTTATTTGCATGTCTGCTTGTGAGTGTGTCTATCTGTCTGACTATGTCTCTGCATGTCTGTCTGCCTTGTTCGTGTGCGTCGAGAACGGGTGACTGTCAGTCTGTGTGTCTGTCTGTCTGTCAGTCTGTGTGTCTGCGTGTGTCTGTCTGTCCGTCTGTCTGTCTGTCTGTCTGTCTGTCTGTCTGTCTGTCTGTCTGTCTGTCTGTCTGTCTGTCTATCTCCATCTGTCTGTCGCTGTGTGCGATGAACTGGAAGGTGGTGGCCGGCGGATGCGACGATGTCTGAAAGCGAGAGACGGTCGTAACGGTGTTTGGATGGAGATGTCGTGTTTCCGGCTGTGCAGCAGCAGCAGTGGCAGCCTCCTCAACCTCAGCAGCAGCACGTGCAAGAGCAGGAGCAGCAGCATTAGCATCCCCAAAGGCAACAGCATCAGTAGGATTCAGCAGAAGTTCGGCTTCGTCGGCTGCCACTCTCCCTCTCGAACGAACGACGGACTCTGTTGACTTTGGAAGACTTTATTTGGGGAAATTTCTTGCGTAGGATTCAGTAGGAGAGGAAGAGTGTTGTGTGATTGCACAGGGTGGGGTGGATGGTGGCGCGTGGAGTTTGAGAGGTACCTGCTGATGGGGCTTCAGGCTGTAAGGGGGCTTCTGTTCGAATTTGCTGTTCTTTGTATTATTATTATTTATTTATATTATTATTATTATTATTATTATTATTATTATTATTATTATTATTATTATTATTATTATTATTATTATTATTATTATTATTATTATTGTTATTGTTATTGTTATTGTTATTATTATTATTATTATTATTATTATTGTTATTATTATTATTATTATTATTATTATTATTATTATTATTATTATTATTATTATTATTATTATTATTATTATTATTATTATTATTATTATTATCGTTATTATCATTATCATCATCATGATGTTCAGTTGATTGTTCATGTTCTTTGTCATTGTTCTTTCTAGTCTCGTTTTCGGATGAACTTAAGAACCGGACTGGACTTCAGATTGTAGGAGCAGGAGTCGGTCATGTTTCAGATGTAAGTCTAACTCTGTCTGTCTGTCTCTATATGTCTGTCTCTCTCTCTCTCTCTCTCTCTCTCTCTCTCTCTCTCTCTCTCTCTCTCTCTCTCTCTCTCTCTCTCTCTCTCTCTCTCTCTCTCTCTCTCTCTCTCTCTCTCTCTCTCTCTGTATCTCTCTCATTCTGTCTCTCTGTCTCTCTCTGTCTCTTTCTGACCATCTCTCACTTTCTCTCTCTCATTCTCTCACTCTGTCTCTGTCTGTTTCTGTCTGCCTGTCTGTCTGTCTGTCTGTCTATATATATATATATATATATATATATATATATATATATATATATATATCTTTCTGTTTCTGTCTTTCTCACTACCTCGCATTCACTGTTGGATCTCTGAAACAGGTTTTTATCGGAATTATTTTAACATTACCAAATCATTCATTCGTCCATATTTCCATCTCTACATCTATCCATCCTGTCGTTCATCCATCCATCCATCCATCCATCCATCCATCTATCTACGAATGGACAGACTGTCTGACAGATCGATGGTTGTGAAAACGAGACATGCGTGTTGTTCAGGAGACACGTACAGTACATGCACTTTGATCATGATATATATATATATATATTCACATACACACACGCATATATATATATATATATATTCAATACATTTATATATTCATATGTATATATATATATATATATATATATATATATATAGTTCTGCTGATAACAGAAGAAGGCAAATGTGCATGGAAATGAATTGTGTGATATTGAGTGACAGTCGGCGCCTAATTGGTTTCTGTCTCTCGGTCATTTTGTAATGTATTCAGTTACACGATCCAGTAACACTCGATGGATATGACCAGTTTGTCTGTCTGTCCGTCTGTCTGTCTGTCCGTCTGTCTGTCTGTCCGTCTGTCTGTCTGTCTGTCTGTCTGCCTGTCTGTCCGTTTGTCTGTCCGACCGTCTGTCTGTCTGTTGGTCTCTCCATCCATCCGTCATTCTGTCTATTCGTCCGCCATTTTGTCTGTCTGTTCGTCCTTCTGTCTGTCCTTCCGTTCGTCCGTGTGTCTGTCTGTCTTTGTCTCTCTCCGTCTACCTGCCGTTCTGTGTGTCCGTCTGTATGTCATTCCGGTTTATCAGGCTATTCCTCCATCTGTCCGTCCGTCCGTCCGTCCGTCCGTCCGTCCGTCCGTCCGTCTGTCTGTCTGTCTGTCTGTCTTTCTGTCTATCTGTCTGTCTGTCCGTCCGTCCGTCAATCTGCCAGGTCTTCTCTCAACGATGGCTCTCGTGATGGCGACTCTTTCCAGCACTGACCAACTAATTTATTCAATTACGATTCGGTGTCACATATTCCAACTTTCCTCCTCCTCCTCCTCCTCCTCCTCCTCCTCCTCCTTCTTTTCCTCTCTCTTCTCCTCTTCCTCCTTTTCCTCCTCCTCTTCCTACTATTCCTTTTCCTCACACATCCTCCTCAGCTTCCTGTTTCCCCTCCTCTTCCTCTCCATTCTCCTTTTTACCTCCTCCTCTTCTTATTCTGCCTCTTCTTTGCACTTCTCCTTCTGTTTTCTTCTTTTTCTCTAACTAACCCTATGCCGCCTTTTCCTACTCCTGCTCATTCTCCTAATCCCCTCTGTCACAAATTCCAACTTTCCCCCTCTCCTTCTTTTCCTCTCTTTCTCCTCTTCCTCCTCTTCCTCCTCCTCTTCCTACTAGTCCTTTTCCTCACACATCCTCCTCAGCCTCCCACATTTCACGTAACCTTACTTGCCAAAACTAACTAAGTCGCACCTTACCTAACAGTCATTACCGAAACTCGCCATATACCACCGAAACTCGCCATATACCACCGAAACTAGCCATATGCCACCGAAACTAGCCATATACCGTGCTTTGGATAATCTAACTTGCAGAAACTTACCCTAGACCTTGCCTATCCTTACCTTGCCTAAAGGTGCATTACATAAAATTACCATACCATACCTTTTCTAGTCTGTCCTTTTCCTACTCGGATGATTTCTTCCTTGAAGATGAGCTATATAAGTCTGATTTCAATTACCATACCATCTTTTTTAACATCCATTCCGGCCGTAGATTTCTTCGCTAGTTGCTCCCCCAGCCAGAACATTCACAGTACAGCACCGAAGCTTCGCTGTGGTCGGTCCAACTTTCTAGCATCTTACGACAGGAGTTCCTTGGTCTTTTTATGCCTCTATTCCATTACGTATCTATGTATGCATGTATGTGTGTATGTATATATGTATATATTTATGTGTGTATCTGTGCATGTCAGTATGTATGTAAGTATGTATTTGTATGCGTGTATGTATGTGTGTATATGTATGAATGCATGTATGTATGTATGTATGTATGTATGTATGTATGTATGTATGTATGTATGTATGTATGTATGTATTTATGTATGTATGTATGTATGTATGTATGTATGTATGTATGTATGTACGTACGTAGGTACGTACGTATGTACGTACGTACGTACGTACGTATGTATGTATGTATGTATGTATGTATGTATGTATGTATGTATGTATGTATGCATGTACTTGTGTATGCATCTATGTATGTATTTATGTATGTATGTATGTATGTATGTATGTATGTATGTATGTATGTATGTATGTATGTATGTATGCATGAATATGTGACAAGTCTCTCTTGAAAAGGCGCTATATAAATTTGTGCTTATAATTACACGTTGTCATACGTGGTTGTTAGGCGTACATAAGCGTTGAGGACGTGAAGACGAACGGTCGTAAGTACTTCCTGTTGACCTTCGTCTTGTGTGGTGTCATCGCGGGTGTAGTCCTGGCCGTCATCCTTCTCTACGTCATCCGACGTCATCGTCTGGCCAGGCAGAAGCTCGTTCGGTTGGCGCAGACGACAGCAGAGAAGGCGGCACCGGAAGTCTCCAAGGACTACCAGGTGAGAGGGTGGACGAGGAGTGGCTCCTCCTCCGCTGTGAATACAGGTGTGATAGATGTGGTGATGATAAGGTGATGGCAATGATATGTATGTTTATGTATTTATGTATGTATTTGTGGATCTGTGTGTGTTTGTAAGTATGCATGCATGTATGTATGTGGTGTATGAATGAATGCATGCACGCATGTGTGTATGTTAGTGTGCGTGAGAGAATGTATGTTATTGTGTATGTGAATATGTTATTTGCACTTAGGTAGTGATTTTATTGTAGGTAGTCAAGGCACTGTGTCGTGGTAAAATCATTGATGCTGCTGATGCTTATGACGTTGATGATGATGATGAGGAGGAGGAGGAGAAGGTGGAGGATGACGATGATGATGATGATGAGGATTAAAAACGATGATGACGAACATGATGATGACGATGATGTTGTCGGTGATGATGAGGATGAAAACGATGATGACGAAAATTATGATGAAGATGATCTTGCTGATGATTCAGTTTTTTCAGTTCAATTCAATTTTATTCGGTGTCTACATTTCAAACGAATAAACAGCAAAGACATGATGATAATGATGGTGGTTGTGATGATGATCATTGTCAAACTGTTGTCTTCACGATTTATTCCACGAATGACGCCAAAAATTATGGCTCCACTGGAGGCAATAAATTGAGGTGTAGCAATATTACATGCACAGTTGTACACTGTGATTACACTACATTTACACTTTATCTGCATCTCGTTTACATTGTTATTACGCTACATTTACACGGTATTTACATTGTTGTTACACTGCATTTACATTGTTTGTTACACTGTATTTACATTGCGTTTACATTGTTATTATGCTGCATTTACACTGTATTTACATTGCGTTTGCGTTACGTTTTGTGACGTGTTGCGACGACAGGAGTTATGTCGGCATCACATGCAGAGTAAGTTGTCTGAGAAACCGGAGCCACTGCACGTCTCCGGAAGGGTGGGCAGCGTCTCTGCCTTCGAAAACGCCCCCGTTCACAGTCCCTCAAGTCGCAGCAGCACCTCCTCATGGTATTTACACCTCTCTGTCTCTCTGTATGTTCGTCTATGCGTCTGTCTGTCTGTCTGTGTGTTCATCTGTGTCTTTGTCTGTGTGTCTCTCTGTTCGTCTGTGTGTCTTTCTGTTTGTATGTGTCTGTCAATATGGCTGTCTGTCCTTTTCTCTCTGTCTGTTTATCTGTCTGTCTATTATTATGTCTGCCTGGTCCGTCTGGATGTCTGTTTGCCTTTTGTCTCCTTCTCATCAACCGTCTTATTCTCATTGTCCTATATTTCTCGAACCTACTTCTCCTACTGTTCCTCGTCTATCCTCTGCTCCTCTTTGTATCGTCCAGCCCTTCTTCCTCGTCCTCTTCTTTATCCCTGCCTTCCTCTCCTCCTTCTCCTTCTTATCTTTCTTTTCTTCCTCCTCTCTCCTACCTCCTCATTGTGCTCCTCCTCTTCCTGTCTTCCTTTTCTTCTTCCTCTTTCCCCTCTCTGTGTCTTCCTCCTCCTCCTTTTCTTCCTCGTCCTTCTCTTTCTTGTCTTTGTCTTCTTCCTATCCCTCCTTATCTTCTTTCTCCTCTTTTTCCTTCTCCTTCTCCTTCTCTTCCTATTCCTTCTCTTTGTCTTCTTCCTCTGCTTCCTCTTCTTCCTTCTCCTCCTCCTCCTCCTCCTCCTCCTCCTCCTCCTCCGCGTCCATTCCTCTGGGCTTCCGTTCCCTCTTCGTCGTGTCTAACCCCGCCATCTAGTGAATGTTTCGTCGAATTCCACAAGCGACCTCCAGCGACCATCACTCATTTCATGTCCATTAGCAGCGCTGCTACTCAAAGACCCTCTGACCCCGACCTGACCTGACCTTCGACCCCGGACTCTCCGCGGTGCAATCGAGTGTACACGGCTGTCTGCGTAAAGTGCTACTGCGATATTTATTAACGTCTGGCACAGGAAGCATTACGATGTGTGGCTTTAAGGTCACCTTCGGTGTACTCTTGATTACCATGGCAACCGTTACCATTAGTTCGAGAATCATCGAGCGTTAATGGCGATATTTAAAAGCCCAAATGTATATGTACATACATAGATATATACGTAAATGCATATGGTTTGACCAGGAGCGAAGAGCCAGTGACCACAAGTATGGATATCTCAACTGGACATATTGTACTTGTAAGTACTCATTTGTAGTATTCGCCTGTTAGTTTAGATTACTTTAGAAGTTTAAACCAGTTAAGCTAAACTTTGCTAAAGTGAGTTCAGATTAATTGGAAAGAGTCATTTAGAAATGTCTAAGCACATGGCACAATCTTAGTTACGAGCGCTTGCCTATATGATATTAAATGTCATCTATCCATAATCCATCTATCCATCCATCCATGATCCATCCATTCATGATCCATGCATCCGTGCATCCATTCATTCATCTAATCATCCATCATTTGACTCGGCTTTCATAGTTTAATGTTGACTGTGACGTGAGTGTGATTCCTCCGTGGTCTGATTCCTCCATGATCTGATTCCTCCATTGTCTGATTCCTCCATTGTCTGATTCCTCCATTGTCTGATTCCTCCATGGTCTGATTCCTCCATTGTCTGATTCCTCCATGATCTGATTCCTCCATTGTCTGATTCCTCCATTGTCTGATTCCTCCATTGTCTGATTCCTCCATTGTCTGATTCCTCCATGGTCTGATTCCTCCATTGTCTGATTCCTCCATAGTCTGATTCCTCCATGGTCTGATTCCTCCATTGTCTGATTCCTCCATTGTCTGATTCCTCCATTGTCTGATTCCTCCATGATCTGATTTCTCCATGATCTGATTCCTCCATGATCTGATTCCTCCATTGTCTGATTCCTCCATGGTCTGATTCCTCCATTGTCTGATTCCTCCATTGTCTGATTCCTCCATTGTCTGATTCCTCCATGATCTGATTTCTCCATGATCTGATTCCTCCATGATCTGTTGCAGTCGTACATGGAGGATCACTTGAAGAACAAGGACCGCCTCGACGAGGAGTGGCAAGCCCTCTGCGCCTACGAACCGGAAGTCAGTGCGGTCTCAGTCGCCAGCTTGCCGCAGAACGAACGCAAGAACAGATACAGTGACATATTGCCATGTAAGCTAATCTTGAATTCTTGCCGGTATGTTGTCTTACTCTCTAACAAGAAGAAGACGAAGAGCTGTCTCTTAAATCTATCTCTGAGAAGCAGCCATGGATATGAAGTGTTAGCAACTTCATTTTCTTGGTCTTGGCATACGAGTACAGGGACCACTTCTGTCGTTTGTTGTTTATGTTCTTCTGTTGTTGTGTAACCACTGTCTGTGATGGGCATTTGCTGATGGCGCAAGTGGAGTGGACATTTCGAAACATCTTTCCCTTCTGGCGGGGATATGAACCCCGGACATAAGGGTCGATAGTTTAGCCTTCTAATCAACTGTCATAAAAAACGCAAAACTGTCCCGTGCAGTACTGCTCATGCCAAAAGTCTTATTTGCAGTTGGGAAGTGCCAATAAGTCTTATTTGCGGTACAGAAAATGCCAGAAGTCTTACCTCTAGTGCAACAAATGCCAGAAGTCTATCTTCTCTTCTTCTTTTTCTCTTTTTAGTCAGGCGTGTGCCGACGATGAGGTTTGTACAAGATGGCTCCATTTCTGTCTCGTTTAGTATCTAGGGTCGTTCTCATGTCCATGTCTTGTTCTGTAAGATCTTTCATCAAGTGTTCCATCCATGTCTTTGTCTTCCTCGACTCCGTGTTCCCTCCATGTGGTAATGTAATGCCCTTGCTGGTAATCTCTTATCGTCCATTCTTGTTAAATGCCCAAACCATGTCAGTTTTCTTTTTTCTGATCTAGTCCACCAGTGTTTCTCTCTGTCCCAATTCCTTCCGGATTACCTCATTTCGAATTCTACCTCATCTGGTCCTCCCCGATTATCTTAGTAGCCAGCCCACTTCCTCCACTATCCTCTTCATTCTCCTTCCTTAAGCACTAAGCACCAACACTCAGATCCATACATCAGTACTCGGGTAACAAATCTCCTATATACAGTTTTATTTGTGTTCTTGTTGATATGCTGCTCGTCTTCCACATCCTACTCAATCTGCCAAACAAGGCTTACGCCAGGCCAATCTTGCGTTTTATGTCTTTTGTACATTGACCATCTTCCGTTATGAATCCTTCCAGGTACACAAACTCTTTGACTTGTTCCAGCTCCTCTCCACACAGTCTCACTTTCAGCTCTTTATGTTGTTTTCATATAGCCATAATATGCAATTCACTAAAGCCAAAAGTCTCTGCTGGAGTACGACAAAATGTCAAAAGTCTCATTTTCATTGAAGAAAATGCCAAAAGTCTTATCTCAATAGAAGGAAATGCCAGAAGTCTTAGTTGCAGTACATCAAATGCAGAAGGTCTACTTTTCAAGTAAGTAAATGAGTCAGTCAGTACAGAATGGGTTCTGTGTTTGATTTGGGGTTAAGAGAAAGGAGCCTGCTTTTGAAGACATGACCATTCTGATCATGATCTTTTAATGATCTTTTTCAGATGATCATTCGCGAGTTGTTCTACACGCAGCCACTAACATGACTGGATCGGACTACATCAACGCCACGACAATTGTACGACAATAGAGGCGCTACATAAATTATCAGATACATGCATGCAAATGAACATGTACATATATACATAAACACATACACACATGACGACATACTTAAAATATATATGCACACATACATGTACTTACAATCGTACATACATACATACAGACATACACACATACATACATACATGCATAAAAACATACACGCATATACACATACAATCATACATACATACATACACATACATACAAACATACATACATACTTACATGCATACATACATACATACCTACACATACATACATACATACTTACTTACTTACATGCACACATGCATACACACATACATACATGCATACATACATACACAGATACACACACGCATGCATACATACTTATTTACATACATGCATACACACATACACGCTTGCATACGATCATACATACATACATCGAGATACCTTGATGACCTGTGCATTTCGCTTTCGTTGCTTTCCATCAGGATAAACTAAGATCAACTTCCTCTGCCAAACTATTTGTCGTAAAAATCTTAACCGTTAACTACAAATTTCTAAAGCGCTACTCAAAAGCCAATCGTAGGGCACCAGCTATATTCACGAGCGCTGCGTCGTGTCAAAGGGGTTGTCCAAAGGGTTGTCAAATGTAGAATCAAATACCAGTTGCCAGGGAGACCAGAGAGAGGATACGGAGGAGCGGCTAAGGCGGGTTTCGTTTAGAAAACACGGTCGATGAAGTTTGGAGTCAGGGTAGGAATTCTAGAAGAGGGGAGACTTTAATTTGGCTTGAGAAGCCTGAAAGGCCTTATTTTTTCTTTCTTTCATTCATTCATAGATTTATATAGCGCAGGCGTACGTTTCATGTAATTAGTAACTTCTATATCGCCGGTGTCTAATGCGCAATTCATCAACCGATTTGTGGGACCTTTCTGTTCGTCATTTCCATAAGGATTTAATACTTAATTTTTCCACAGCTGCCTGCGCTTTTAAGGCGAAGATATAAATAGGCACGTTAAACAATATCTCATTAATTCTTTCAGAGGATTTGCATGGCGCCCCTACAAGAATTTTACTCAGAAGCGCTCTAGACCCGGCCCGGCGAGAAAGAACAGACTAGGTTATTATAGAGCGTGTTACACAGTCAGAGGTCCCTGGGTAGGAGTTGCAGCTCCCAATGGGAGCTCGTTTCAAACAGTGCGACCGACAACAGAGAAAGCTCGAAGTTGCATAACAGAGGTGCACGTAAAAGAGACCAACAGTTCGCCATGCACCGCAGAGCGGAGGGAGCGACAGCCTCTAAGTGGAGCGGCAAAGCTCTTGCAAGTAGGCAGGCGCCCTGCCGCGTAAGCACCGCCAGACCAAAGCAGGGATCCTGAAGCAAATTCGCTGAGGTACAGGTACCAATGCGGAATAATTGAATAATAAATAAAACATACACAATTGCTGTAGACGTTGATTAATATCCAATTTTTTTTATTGCAGCTGTAGTAATAATTCTCGGAGATTAACATCTGCGGTTGCATTACAATGCGGGTTTTGTGCCGCGGCTATGATTAAGCGCCAATATGATGCAATATCTAATGACTAAGCATCAATTGATGGCGCTGAACGATTAATTACTCAGTCCAATACTTATCAATTGGAATGAGTCTTGGAAATGTGCTCCTCAGCTGTGAGGGAGGACTTTCTCAAGGCCCCTACACACTAACCGTCTCAGTGGAGTACTCTCCGCGTTACAGTGCGAGCGCTCTAACAACTCGGATACCGTTTCCCAGATTAGGATCGAAGTGAGTTGCTCTGTTCTGATCGATTGCAGATGGATCATGATCCGAGAAATCCTGCTTATCTCGTCACCCAAGGACCTCTGCCGAACACCGTCGCAGATTTCTGGCAGGTCAGTGCAACCAGAACAACGGTTAATAGATGCAACACGGTAACCATGCAACGTGGAAACTTCCATCCGTTTAAAACTCTGTAGCTCGGCTAATTGGTGGAATTCCGAAGTATGGTCATATATCTAACTATGATTTTTATGCGGATCAGCTGCTTTGGTTGCCCATGCGAAACCGCATTGAGTTTAAGATCCTTATGATGATATGTAGCTGCCTGGTCGTTTGTGCTCCGTCCTACATTAGAGAACAATAATATATATTCCAACGTTATCATTACCTGATCGCAGATCGCCTAGCTCTGCAACACATGGTAATCTGGTTTTTCCCTCGTCGCGTACTGTCGCAATTCAACATGGAAGCCCTGCAGTAGTGTATTCAGCTCTGAATACCTGTTCATCTGTGAATATAATATTATATGTTTTTTGTGCATATCTCTGTTTATTGCGAAATACCTGTTCACCTGCGAATACCTCTTTAATCTTTGTTTAATTCGTCTAAGGAAACTGTGAATGCGTGTTCAGTTTTGAACATAATTATGTTCATCTAAAAAATACCTATTCAGCTCACTATTTCTCACTGGCTTTCAAGAATTTGGATATCTAACAGCTTTGCACCTGGCGACTGACTAACCGCGCCTCCGATTCACATTTCTGTGTGACCTTGCTCGCGTAAAAATGATAATAATAATAATAACTGGATACTGAGTCTGTTTATGTCTGCTGGTGACAGATGGTCTGGGAACAAGGTAGCGTTGTGATTGTGAACTTGACGAAGTTAACGGAACAAGGAACGGCGTTGTGTCACTGCTACTGGCCATCGGAGGGAAGCGATCTCTATCACATCTATGAGGTTCGCTCATCAAATCTCATATAATCTCATCTCATGTCTATTCACTTATTCTCATAGCATTTCATATGATCGCATCTAATCAGTGGAGTGATGTTGTGATTTTAGCATCCGTGCGACTTCATTGGCGGTGTGATTTTGTAACATAGGTGTGATTGGTGTGTTACGGGTGATTGCTTGTGTTATGTTGTTTGTATTGGTGTGATTCTTTCGGCAGTGTGATTTTGTAACAATGGTGTGATTGGTGTGTTGTGGTTACTGTAAGTGCTTTGATTTTAGTATTGGTGCGATTTTTTGCGGTGTGATTTTATTGCGGTGTGATTTGTATCGGCGGTGTGATTGGTGTGATTGACTGTCAGGTGCACCTGGTGTCGGAGCACATCTGGTGTGAGGACTACCTGGTGCGTAGTTTCTACCTGAAGAACTTGCAGACGAATGAGACTAGAACGGTGACGCAGTTCCACTTTCTCACCTGGGCAGATATGAAGATTCCAGGATCATCGAAAGCCCTGCTCGACTTTAGAAGGTAGACAAGGACACCGGCTCTGTGTCTCTGCCTCTGTCTGTCTGTCTGTCTGTCTGTCTCTGTGTCTTTGTATCTATATCTGCGTGTCTTTGTATCTCTCTCTCTCTCTGTCTCTCTCTCTGTCTCTCTCTCTCTCTGTCTCTCTCTCTCTCCTCCCTTCCTCTTTGTCTCTCTCTGTCTATTTCCGCCTCTCTCTATCTCCCTCTCTCCGCCTCCTTCTTTCCCTTTCCCTCTCTATTTCTGCCTCTATGTTTGTCTTCAATCAATCAATCAATCCTTTTATTGAAGCCATATCAAGTACATGGAAAATACAACATAAAGTTTGAACTTTGGCAACAAGAGGAGACCAAAAAGGGATCTTGATCCCGCTTAGCAGGGCCACCCAGGGGCGTTTACACCATAGAAACCTTGGAGCAAATGCTCCATCCAAGAAATAAGGGGAAGATCTGTCAGTGTGTGTGCCACCATTTTAAGGGGGGAAGGAACAGGAAGGGGGGAAGAAGAGGGGGAAAAGGGACGTTGCTCCAAAGACTTAGGGGGGGGGGGTAGACGCCCCTGGAGCCAGCTAGTTAACATTTATCGTAATACAAGTAAATGGCAGCACAATCAATACTTTGAACGGTAACATCGATCAAGTTATATGATCAACAGGTAAAAGAAACAATAATAGAACTCTTTTGTGGAATCCAAAACAAAATTAGTGCAATTGCAGTAAACGGTTAACATTATACAATCATTAAGTGCATTAGACATGACACAAGTGCACACAAACAAATGGTGGAAAATACGGAAAAAACACGAATATCACGAAGAACAAGTTAAGGAATCGAATACTAAGATAAGCAAAAAAGAAATGATGATCACAAGTCTGTGCAAGAAAACTCAATGACGAAAATTTTAAACACAACAAAACTGAATGAGGTATGACTCCAGTAGGAGTGCGCGCAAAGATTTTTTGAACAAGTACAAGTTAGGCAGTTTACGAGTATTAAATGGGCTACCTTTCTGTCTTACGGACTGATCTTCTGGATGATGACCTGATTATGGCTTGATTTAGGTGTGCCATCGGTTGATGCCTTGTGCATAAGACACCAGCGCAATAGAAGTTACTAATTACAGTTACAGTTCCGACAACTTAGTTATTAAATGCCTCCGGAAAGACTGACAATATATGAAGTCGATGAAACCGTTTAAAGGTGTCTAAAAGCGCATAACACTCTCCAGCGTTTAGTGTCGACTTGTATTTCGGCGATTGGATTGTATGCAACAGTTTTACCACGTTTTATGGCATCAAAGGCCGTTGACGTCCATAGGAATTTGTTTACCAGTTTTCGGCTAATTATATGTAATTATCAAATGCTGGTTAAGAACTTATGACAGTTACTTAATAATTAAACGCTTTTCACAAATATCTAGATTTGATGATAACCTTTTTAAGGTCTAAGAGCGTACTACACTCTGCAGCGTTTAGTGTTGACTTGTAAATCGGCGAATGGATTGTATTCAACAGTTTTATTAAGTCTTGTGCCATCAAAGGCCATAGACTTTTTTTCTAGTTTTTTTAGCTTAACATTAATTGCAATTTCCACATCAGTGGCGCAGTTCATTCGGCGATTGGAGGCTTGTATCACAGTATAAATAATTACACAGTACGTCGACTCTCATTGCTGGCTGTTGACTAGTTTTTGTGGTCACGTGATTGCGACGCCATCTTGAATCTGAGCTCCTGAATTATAGATTTAAGCTGAAATTAACGTTAAAAATAATATTGTTAATTCTAATGAAGTTCTCGATGTTGTTTAAACGTTTAAAAAATATTTTATTTGATGGATTCCGATATATCGGCGTATAGTCCTCAATGTTGTTGTAACGTTTAAAAAATATTTGATGTGATTGTTTCCGGTGTATCGGCATGGAAACGTTCTCTTTCAAGATGTTTTTTGGTCACACATTCTGACTGCAGCATCGGCCTGGAGTCGTCTTACTGTGTAATTATTTATACTGTGCTTGTATTGTCCACAAACCTATCGATAATTAAAACGCTTCACTTATATATAAAGTCGGTGAGAACCGTTTTAAAGGTGTGTTAAAGAGCACAACACTTTGCAGCGTTTACTATCGACTTGTAAATCGGCGATTGGAATGTATCCAACAGTTTTACCACGTCTTATGGCATCAAAGGTCGTTGACGTCCAGGGGCGTCTATCCCTCTTAAGTCATTGGAGCAACTTCCCCTTTCCCCCCTTCTTCTTCCTCTTCCCCTTCCTTCCCCCCTAAAATAATAATAATAATAATAATATTTATTCTTTAATTAAGCGCCTGCAAACGCACTGCGCTGTACATGTACATGTTATGCGATAAATCTTAACTACTAACAGAACAGACAGCCTGACACACTGACAGATCTCCCCCCTATTTCTTGGATGGAGCATTTGCTCCAAGGTTTCTATGGCGTAGACGCCCCTGCTGACGTCGATAGGATTTTTTATAGTTTTCAGCTTATTATCAGTCAGGTCTTAATATCAAATGCTGATTAACAACGACAAGATGTCACTAACACTAGTAAGGCAAGGCATCTCTATAAACACCTTTAAAACGGTTGATACTATGTCATTAAATATTGGCACTTAATAGTTTTATCAGTTGCTAAAGCCGTATTCAAAGCTGCTTCTGTTTTATGGATTGATTTTCTGGATGTTGACCTGATTATGGTTTGGTTTTGGTGTGCCATCGGTTGATGCCTTGTGCATTAGACCAGCGGTTCCCAAACTTCTCAGTGTGACGGACCGGCAGGAATTTACTTTCAGTTTGACGGACCGGCAGGAATTTTCCATTGCAGCAGGACCGGTACCCAATTTATTAATTATTTTTTATCTATAAATTGGGTCAAAAAAGTTACATTATTTTTAATAGTAGCGCGGGTAGGACCCTATATAATTCTGTACTAATTATCAACTGAATACTTTGTACTGATCTGATATAAATCAAAAAGTTGCATTTAAAAAAAATTGATATAAAACGCTGTATACCTGCTAGTGCTGTGTATTAATATATTTATTATTTTAAATTTTTTTAAGGACCGAGGTACGAAAAATCCCTCAGGCTCTAATAAGCTAGATAACAGACATAATTATGTTTAAGCTTGGAGAACGCCGTCGTCGTCTCCGGAGTGTGGTGTGGTATTTTCAATTGTTAACATTTTCAAATTTTTAATATGTTAGGCCTATACTTACAATATCGAATCTAAAAGCAGACGTGTTTATTTTCTACTGAGGGAAGCAGTGACCAGGTTATTAAAGACAAAAGACATCCGTCACATCCGGTTTCTAATTGCCGGTCAAAAACCGCAAATGTGACGATCAAAATTTCTAGTAAAGTCGAACAGCTTCTATATGACCTGTCAGCAATTTGTCGAATAACTATTTATTCGGCAGTTTTTGTCTACAATAGCTGAAATACATTTACTCCCAGAACAAATCTTTTTAATTTATGTAAAAATTATGGTTTTGATTGCGAGACAATCGTATTTTTTGAAGATAGTTCGTAGCGAGACCCAATCGAGAAAACGTCTAACATCTTTTTTGTCCAGTTTCTTGACTCACTTCGCGGACAGGCAACTGAGGGCTCGCGGACCGGCACTGGTCCGCGGACCATAGTTTGGGAACCACTGCATTAGACACTGGCGCAATAGAAGTTACTAATTAATAATAATAATCTATGTCTCTTTCTGTCTTCTTATGTGTTTTTCTGTCTCTGTCTGTTCCACTGTTTCTCTGTTTCGTTTTCTCTGTCTCCCTGAATCAAGAGCACGTGCTGCCATTATTCTTAACCGCCTGATTGACTGATTGATTGACGGATTGAAAGACTGATTGATGGATTGATTGAAGGGTTGGTTGACTGATTGGTTGATGCATTGGTTGACGGATTGATTGATTGATTAATTAATTAATTGACTGACGGATTGAAAGACAGATCTCCTCAAATGTCGCTTGCAAAAGACCCTACTGCGCTAAGATAACCAGTATAGAACTCAGTGTTCAACAATGCGCTGTTCAGTTCGGCGCTACATAAGTTGGATTGAGCTATGCAGTGTCTCTTCGATCTGTTTTGATCGGATCAAGCATCGATCCGTGTCAATGCCTCTGGTGCGAAAGCTTTTGTGATCTGCAGTTGTGACGTCAAACAAATTGCATAGTCACAAAAGTGATCGTGCCTCAGAGCTCAGCCAACCGTGACAAAGTATTTATGTCTCAAAGCTCAGCCAACCGTGACAAAAGTGTTCATGTTTTAAAGCTCAGCCAACTGCGACAAATGTATTTGTGTCTTACAACTCTTTCAACCGTGACAAAAGTACTTGTCTTAAAGCTCAGCCAACCGTGACAAAAGTATTTATGTCTTAAAGCTCAGCCAACGATGACAAAAGTACTATTTATGTCTTAAAGCTCAGCAAACCGTGACAAAAGTGTTTGTGTCTCGAAGTTCGACCAATATTGACCAGTGTTTGTGTGCAGAGCTCAGTCAACCGTGAACGAAATTTAAGCTAAGAGTCACCAAGGAGAGAGAGGTAGAAGGAAACATAGGAGCTGTCGCAGCGGTTTCTGTTTAGGTTGAGAGAAATGTGAAGGCATCAGATTGTATGAATCCAGGTAAGAATAAAGGTTTATTGGGTTTAATTTCCTGACTTTTGACCTAAAGGACGCTTATTGACTGAGCTAAAATTAATCTTTCGGACTCTTTGTAGGAAAGTGAACAAATCCTACCGCGGCCGATCCTGTCCGATTCTCGTCCACTGCAGGTACCATTAACATCACATTACATATTTACATTATCATGTAAAGAGACCTGTTCGAATTGAGTTTAAGTGGGTATTATACGGATGTGGAAGAGAATGAGATAGAGGAACTGTAATTACTGAGCTCGTCATTTTAGGTCATTTACGGTCATTTTACTGTCATTTTCTACCAGTTTCGTCAATTTTAGGTCATTTTAAAGATTTTTTGCCGTTTTAGACCATTTGCAGTCATTTTAGGCTCTTCCAGTCATTTTCGACAATCGTAGGTCGCTTTCTGTCATCTTAAGGTCATTTTCGGCCCTTTTATGTTAGATTGTAGGCCTATAGTTGTTGTGTTTTGGTTGTAGCGATGGTGCTGGTCGTAGCGGGACTTACTGCCTGATTGACATGGTTCTGAATAGAATGACTAAAGGTATGCACACAATTCACACCAATTAACGTGCGCAGGTGTTTCATATCAATTCAGGTATGCGCGTGTCTTGTACAGGTGAGGCATGTTGTGATTGAGTTGAGGCAACAGATGCTGTACCCGACTCCATCTGCAGCCGAAGAGACTGACATACCTGCCTACATACATACATACATATATACATACATATATACAGACATACATACGTACATAATACATACAAACATACATACATACATACATATATACATACATACATACATTACATACATACATATATACAGACATACATGCATACATACATACATACATACATACACAAGTACATGCATACATACATACATACATACACACATACATACATACATACATACATACATACATACATACATACATACATACATACATTACATACATACATATATACAGACATACATGCATACATACATGCATACATACATACATGGATGCATATATATATATATACACACATACATGCATAATCTAAAGACTTCTATAGCGCATACATACACAGATACATACATACATACACACATGCGCACAAAAAATACATAAAATCATACATACTTACACACATATACATACATACACATACATATATTATCTAATCTAATTTAATTTAAAATAACTTCTACATCGCCGTTATCAATCAGTGGTCGCTTCAAATGTAGCTACAGTTAAAGTAATATTTTACTGGAGAAGTCAAGTCGATATCCAGTAGAATTATTATATGCATGCGTACATACCTACGTGTATACATACATATGTACATACATATATGCATAATTAAATGACTACCCCTCTAGTGTCTTATCTTGCTTGACTAAAATTTATATTACCCTCTTCATCCTATACACGTATCTTATTCTACGTATAGACTTTGCGTCGACTGAGCATAACAGCTATCGCAGATCGCTGTGGAAATCCAGAGTACGGTTGCCTATAATCTTATCTTATCGTTTGGTTTAACATTGTTACATCCTGGTACACATGATTTCAGGTGCAAAGGAAATCGACATAGCAGCGACACTGGAACACATTCGAGATCAGAGAATGTACATGGTTAAGACCAAGGTGAGACCATTTTATTATTATTATAATATTGTTTGCAGCGAGGTAATTATCAATTGTCAATTGTAGACGATTGGTTATAGAGCGCTCGGCTTGTATAGCTAATCTAAAATTTCCTACAGCACTCTCAGCCAAAATACCTTCGCGAACTCTTCACCATCCAACCACAGCCGCTCTACCAGATCACCGTCCTCTTTCATTTTCTCCTGTCCCCAAATCTCTACTCGCTACAAGTTTTCCAACCGATCCAAATGCCAAACTGCACCTCGACTTCAGAAAGATATTCCTCTGAATTCCGCAAATTCTCAGTTCCCCACCAATACCGCCGCTCAGCCAGTCGTTATTTGCCTCAGGCTCCTCTACTTATATCCTCAAGGCGTTCCACTCCAAATTGAAGCCCAACCTCTTCAATGATTCCTACCCTAATCCATCCAGTTTCTACCCTAATCCATCCAATTTCTACCCTAGTCCATCCAATTTCTACCCTAATCCATCCAATTTCTACCCTAGTCCATCCAGTTTCTACCCTAATCCATCCAATTTCTACCATAGTCCATCCAGTTTCTACCCTAATCCATCCAATTTCTACCCTAGTCCATTCAATTTCTACCCTAGTCCATCCAATTTCTACCCTAGTCCATCCAATTTCTACCCTAATCCATCCAATTTCTACTCTAATCCATCCAATTTCTACCCTAGTCCATCCAATTTCTACCCAAGTCCATCCAATTTCTACCCTAATCCATCCAATTTCTACCCTAGTCCATCCAATTTCTACCCTAGTCCATCCAATTTCTACCCTAGTCCATCCAATTTCTACCCTAATCCATCCAATTTCTACCCTAGTCCATCCAATTTCTACCCTAGTCCATCCAATTTCTACCCTAGTCCATCCAATTTCTACTCTAGTCCATCCAATTTCTACCCTAGTCCATCCAATTTCTACCCTACTCCATCCAATTTCTACCCTAGTCCATCCAATTTCTACCCTAGTCCATTCAATTTCTACCCTAGTCCATCCAATTTCTACCCTAGTCCATCCAATTTATACCCTAGTCCATCCAATTTATACCCTAATCCATCCAATTTCTACCCTAATCCATCCAATTTCTACCCTAATCCATTCAATTTCTACCCTAGTCCATCCAATTTCTACCCTAGTCCATCCTATTTCTACTCTAATCCATCCAATTTCTACCCTAGTCCATCCAATTTCTACCCTAGTCCATCCAATTTCTACCCTAGTCCATCCTATTTCTACTCTAATCCATCCAATTTCTACCCTAGTCCATCCAATTTCTACCCTAGTCCATCCAATTTCTACCCTAATCCATCCAATTTCTACCCTAATCCATCCAATTTCTACCCTAGTCCATCCAATTTCTACCCTAATCCATCCAATTCCTACTCCAATCCATCCAATCCTCCGCATTCCAGTCGATCTCGTCCTAAATGAAACCCGCCTTGGCAGCTCCTCTGTCTCCGCCTCTCTCTGGTATCTCTGACAAACGGACTCAGATCTTCACTTAACATCTATCTGAACAACCCTTCTGACACGACGCAGCGCTCGTGAATAAGCTGGTGCCCTGCGCTTAGCCTTTAAGGAACGTCTGATAAATTTCTTGATTACGATTACACGCTGGTTCCCTGTCGTGTTGTTTTTAGGAACAGTTCCAATTTGTGTTGGCAACTGTCGCCGAAGAGGTTCATGCGATCCTCAAGGCTCTGCCTCAGTGAGTGGAGGTCCACCACTCCTCAGCGTTTCTTCATCATTTGTTTCAACTGCGGAAGAAAACCAATGAGGCTCTAGACGTGTCGATGTGTTTTCGGTTTCTGGTTTCTCACAATCGGGATATCGCGGAAATTTCCAATCTCCGTTCTCTCGTTAAGCCTATCCAGTTTCTGGTTCAAGCGAGTTCAGTTCAAAAGGAACATTTCTGATTTAAATTGACATTCAAAATCATTTCTGATTTATTGTGAAAGAAATCCTATTGTTTTGCCATGATTAATTTTGTGATTAGTTAAGTCATAAAAGCAGTTTAAAATGAATTCTGTTGTTGAACGTTCATATTTTGTGAATTTTCTTGGTCGTTTTCTGATTCGGGCTGTACGCGATTTACTTTGGACCCACGGGTGAAGTCTTAGTTATTGGCAGTTTCACTGTTCGATTTGCTTTGTATTATGTACCAGAGGGATGTTCGGTGAATGTTCGGTGAATGTTCTAGAAAGTTCTACGTATGTTCTATAAATGATCCACGAATCTTCGTCAATGTTCCAAGAAATTCTGTGAATACCTGCGTACATTGGTCAAACATGCATGCTAATGCACGCCTTTCTGATGTTAGAGCAAAGTTCCACAAATGCTAAGCTTAATGCTTTCTGTGAACATTCCGCGAATGTTCCACGCATGTTTCTCGAATATTCTCCCAACGTTCGGTGAATTTTCCACGAAAATGCCCAGCTTATGGTTGAGCATTGTTCCACAAAATTCTTTAAACTGGCCTCTGCTTCTGGAGTCTTCCATATCCCACACTGTTACAACTGCTCCACTGTTGTCACGATTTTCGCTTTCTGATGTGAAACTGGAGAAATTGTCTTGCCATTTTCAGCAACCAGATCATCCATTCTACCCAGCTCCCAATTTTCGACACATCCTTGAAATCCAAGTTGACTAGGGAATTCATTTGTATCGTCAAGCTCAAACTAATTTCCGTGACATTAAAGAACTAAACATTTTGATCAATTGGTTCAACAGCTGATCCTTGATTGTCTTGATAAAACGGAACGTAAGTCACTTCCAACACTACGATGCACTACACTAGGAAATTACACCATGATACACTATGATATATTATACAATAAATTACACAACGATACGCCACACACCACTGCATTACAATGTAATGAGTACATTGTATGTATTACACGACTTTAAAAAACGAGTTTAATTAAACAATAGATTACGGAATAATGAATTTAATGAAACAATAGATTACGTTAGGATACTTGTCATAGAGTGTCACACACACACACAAACACACAGACACACACACACAGACACACACACAGACACACACAGACACACACACAGACACACACACTAGCAGTGAAGTGAATTAGCCCCGTATAAAGTTGTGCTTCACCCTTGAACTATGTATGTATGCATGTATGTATTGTGCATGTATGTATGTGTGTATGTATGTACGTGTGTATGCTCGTATGCATGATGTATGCCTGTACCTGCTATTTGAAAAGCGCCTTTTGTTAAAGAACCCTCACAGTGCTCTATGCATTGCAATTTAACAGATCTAAAGGGGTTCGCCTTAAACACTCTAGGCGCTTTATAAATGCTCGGGTCCATTGTGTTACGTTATAGTACACGATGTCCATACAAATGGAAAAATTGTCCAGTTTGACCAGCTGCAGTGAGAGCGGATTCCCTGCGAATCTCCATTTGACGTATAGTGCGGAATTAAAGTGGAGCAGACGCCATCTTAAGTTTATTCAAACAATTAAATGAGAATTATTTTTAAGTGTATTCAAACACAAGATAAATGAGAAATGTTACAACGGTTCAGTTATAAGATAAAACTAGGTATGAACACATGTGTATATGCATACATTTATTTTGGTGATATATTCATACATACTTGATAAATACTTATTATGATTCGTGTAACATACACTCTGTATAATATTCATACATACAGTATAGCCTACGTATGTTGACTATGTACATTGACAGTTGATCGAGTCAGCTTGTTGTGATTCATGTATAGATGCTTGTAATTAATATTAATTAATTTATCTATTCCTTTATTTATTTTTGAAAGAGAACTATTTACAATTAGAGTTATATTATTGTGTTGAATGACAACTATTTAGAGGAACATTTGATGTAATTATGAGAGAATCAACTTTCTTGTCCGCGACGTGAAATGTCTAGTGTCTGGTATTGAACTTATTATCCTCATTTGAGGCGCTTCGACCAATCTATGTCCCACACTGCACCTCGATTCTGGAACAATGTCTAACCAGGTATCCTCAGATTCTTCTTTACCTACTTCGTCGCTCACCACCATCGTCTGCCCCAAACTCCTCTATCCATCTTTCGTCCAGCTTTCAATTCCGAAAAAGTCTAGCCTTTTCATGAAATCTTACCCTGGTCCCATCTTACCCTGATCTTGTCCTATCGGCTTTCATGATCAGGATAGGATTTTACCCTGATCGTTCAAGATGGTTTGGTTTTGGTACGCCATCTGTTGATGCCTATGTGCATTAGACGCCGGCGCTATGGAAGTTACTAATTACAGTCCGCCGCCTTGTCATATCTCTCAACATAAACACCGCACACCGTAACAGCCCTCTGTCTCCTTCTCTATGTCTCTGTCTGTCTGTCTGTCTGTCTGTCTGTCTGTCTGTCTGTCTGTCTGTCTGTCTGTCTGTCTGTCTGTCTGTCTGTCTGTCTGTCTGTCTGTCTGTCTGTCTGTCTGTCTGTCTGTCTGTCTCTCTCTCTCTCTCTCTCTCTCTCTCTCTCTCTCTCTCTCTCTCTCTCTCTCTCTCTCTCTCTCTCTCTCAATCTCTTCCTCCCTCTCTCTCTCTCTGGTCCTCTGGCAACCGGATTTTTTCTTTCGACAACCCCTCTGACTTGACTTGACGCAGTGCCTGTGAATATGCCGGTGTCATGCGCTTACACTTTTGAGTTTCACTTTAAAAGTTCTGAGTTTACGATTTACGATGACATAATTTTTAGCTTTGGCTTCACGTTTTAACTGGGTTTCTGTCATCAACTAATTATAGATTTCGATTGCGTGACTTAATTAGTAATATTATAATTGTTCTGAATAGAATTGAGATAGGAAACTGCGATGTCTTGTGACGATTGTAATCAATTACAACTTAACTTGAAGGCTATTCTGTTGTGATAATCGGAGTAAATGTAGTCGGAAGCATAGCAGTTGTCTACGTTCTTTTTCTAAAAGTCTTGCACATCTATTTTCCTTGATAAATAAATCTACTACTAACGCTCTTTCTATTACCTTTCTTCAGAATCATTTGCCATTTTTCGAATGCTCTAATTTCATCTTATTTGATTGGTTAGTTAATTAATTAGTTAGTTAATTTGCTAGAATTTTGTGTAGTCCGGTTGAGGAGATAAGTAAGCAAATAAGTTAAGTTAACTACTAGATATACTGATCTTATTTTTCACTTTTAGGTTATTGGTTACAATTTTCGTGTTTTTATTATATTAATCTGTCAATTTATCAAAGAACAGATATTATTATATAGTAAAATAAGATGTGGAGTAAGGTAACGAAGAGGTAAGTTAATTATGAGATATGGTTTGAGATGGGTGCAAGGAAAGACAATTCTAATTAAAATAAGGTATGAGGTAATGCTAAGCATGATGTAAGACAATTACGAGGTTAGGTATAAGGTAAGAAGCGTTGTCTGTGTTGGACCCACTAGGGTCAGGTGTGAAAAGGTAAGGGAATGCATGAGGCAAGGTAAGACAATAATAAGGCAAGTATGGGGTAAGTACAGGGTAAAAAGTAATCACTAGTTCTTGCACACCCTCAGAAACAGAGCTGCAGCGAGTCATAGAGGTCCAATCCTGGCGCTTTAGAAGTTTGGAGTTACCCGAGCTTACCCTACCCCCAGCTTACCCTACCCGAGCTTACCCTGCTCGCAACGACCCCGTCACCATCTCCTCGCTCTTCTGTCCAGTTCTGCATGCATCCCTGGTCCGGATTGTTTTTTCCTATTGGTAGGTGGCGCCGCATCCCTCCCACGTGACCCTACGAGCGACATCTTGCGGCGTCGAACGAATTCTTCCGCTGCAGATGGTACGTCATCATCGACACAAGTGGAGGGAACATCAGTCGCATGCGCGATCCTTGCATACCTTCGGACGGAACGAGACATAGACAGACACGCAAGCAGGCACGCAGATAGCCAGACAGACACGCAGATAGCCAGGCATATACGCGGATATTCATGAGCAGATACACATGTGCTGAGGCAGCCAGACAGGCACGCAGATGGCCAGGCAAACAAGCGGATAGGCAGACAGGCAGGCAGACACATCCGTCAGAAAGGCATTTGATCGATGTTCACAGGCAGACAGACACACACAAGCACACAGATAGACACACATACAAAGAGGAATACTCAGATACAGACAAGAAAATGGACAGATTAACAGTAGTAGTAAAGTAGTAATAGTAGTAGTAGTTGTAGTAGTACGTAGTAGTAGTAGTAGTAGTGGTAGTAGTGGAGTAGTAGCATTGGTAATTGTGGTACCAACGGTAGTAGTGGTAATAATAGTAGCAGCAGTAGTAGTGGTAGTAGTTGTAATAGTAGTAGTGATGGTAATAATAGTAGTAGTAGTTGTAGTAGTTGCAGTAGTAGAGATGGAAGTAATAGTCTGTAATTGTAGTGTCAGCTCATGATCCACCCCTCCACGCCTGCTCTTTGTTCTCTGCACTGGCAATCTTAGCTCAGGGTGGAAAGAGACAAGGCCATCCGTCTGGATGCGCCCTTGCAATAATGAAACAACAAACCCGAACAGGCAAGCACACATTCACAGACAGACACACAGAAAGACGTGCGGACGGACGGACAAATACAAAGACACGGTCATCAGTTGCGTTTGTCTTGTTCACATGTGTTGCATCGATTAAACTTGACAGTTAGTTGGACAGTTACAGACTGACCATTCTGCTGGCCATCAAAGGCCGAACAGCGGGTCGCACGTGGTCATCTGTTGCCGGACCAAAATATGGACGATGTGGTCAGTCTGAGCACCGCATTCGCACGAAAGCCTCAGGTGAGCTAGTGACCAACGTGCTTCTAACAACATCGACTCTACTCGTGTCCGGCGATCAACCGTCCGTTACATCTCCCGTGATAAGCGAAGTCTCGATCTAACATCTGGAGTCCAAGCTTTATCAACGCTAGTAAAGTCTTCGTTTCCTTGATAAAAATCGGAGTCTACGCTTTGGTCTCTCCGTCTTTTCTTAGGAAACGGTTCATCTTACTCGATGATGACAGTTTGAACGACCGCTGCAGGACTTCATCGGATCTACCGCTGTTCAGAACTGAAGGCTTTTGGATGATAACCCCGTCTCTGCCTAGTGTCAAGCACGATTTGTGTTCACGTGATAAGTCGTAACTGCTTTTTGTGGTAAGCCCGACCGTTTGTGATGATACGCCTAATCTCGTGCGTTTTGATATGCCCGTTGTTAGGCCTATCTATTGTTTAATAAGCCCAATCTTGTGTCTTTCATAAATCCAATCTCTAGTGTTTGATAAGTCCGATTTGTGGTGTTTGATAAGCCCAATCTTAAGTGTTTCAAAATCAGAATCTCCAGTACTGTATAAGCCCAATCTCTAGCGCTCTGATAAGCCCAATAGCAAATATTAGGTTCAACAATCTCTAGTGATGATCTTGGTCTTTCTCAAGTGATCGGCCAGATATAATATCTCTCTCTCTCTCTTTGGTGTTAGAACCAATGTCTTCCCGCGATCATCTCTGTCTTTCTTCTCTTAAGCCCGATCCTTTCCGTTGACTGCTAAGTCTTATCAGTCTCTCGTGATATGCCCGCTCTCTCAGACGTGATAAGTCCGATTTGATATCTGCATCGATAGAGTCGAAGAGACGCGGCGACTAAAGCAAAAGAAATTCGCCCTGGATTTTGACACATTAATGATCTCAAGTTACTAATCGACGAACAGTTGTTACCAGTGTTAAATAAACAACATTATAAACGTCCAGTCAACTTATCAAACGTGCAACGGTTGTATCCTGACAATAATCAGGTAACTCCCACAGCAATAAAGACAACAGCAAAGACAACACAAGAAAGTCTTCTGTTAATTGATAAAAATCGGAGTCTGAGCTTTCGTCTCCCTGTCGCGTCTTAGAAAACAGTTCATCTTTCTGGATGATGACAATTTGAACGACCGCTGCTGGATTTCCTCAAAGATATTGTTGTTCAGAAGACAAGGCATTCGGGTTAAGGTGTACAATACAGAGCAGGTAAGCGTTGAAGATCGACGAATCGTTGTGCTAACTGTTAATAGCATAGGCGTAATTTGTGGGGGTACAAGGGGTACCCGTACCCCCCCACACTTTTTGGACAGGGGCACCGTACCCCAACTTTTTGAACAATGCC
>OY744611.1:51095333-51222833 GCA_963556255.1 Allolobophora icterica
TGAACAGAATATTAGGGGTGGCATTAAGAGTAAAAAAATCTGCCTCCCCTCGGCCAAGTCTTATTTGCCACACATAATATTTGTGTTTGTAAAGTGTAAATCGTAAGAATACGTGTAATTGTGAATTACAGTTAATCGTAATCGTAAATTAGGCCTACAGTCGAAAACCGTGATTATAAACATCTCACCGCCTTTTCTTCGAATAATACATTTGAGCTATTACGTTGCATTAACTAACATTACATTGTTTTACATTGCATCACATTGCATTGGTTTACATTGCATCACATTACACTATTTTACACTACACTATTTACATTACATAACATTGTAGTATGTTACATTACTTTACATTGCATGGTGTTACATTACATTACAGAATGGACGTCGACCAGTCGGCGAGGACAAACGCACAGGAATACTTTGGCGTGAAGGATCCGGATTACTACGAGTTCGAAGGTGGATTAGATTAGAGGATTAGATTAGAGGATTAGATTAGAGGATTAGATTAGAGGATTAGATTAGAGGATTAGATTAGAGGATTAGATTAGAGGATTAGATTAGAGGATTAGATTAGAGGATTAGATTAGAGGATTAGATTAGAGGATTAGATTAGAGGATTAGATTAGAGGATTAGATTAGAGGATTAGATTAGAGGATTAGATTAGAGGATTAGATTAGAGGATTAGATTAGAGGATTAGATTAGAGGATTAGATTAGAGCAAATCAGATCAGATTAACCAGGATTACAGGCAATGCCAGATTACAATGCAATACAACTGCATTCGATGTTGCCCTCCTTGCAAAGTTCAGAAATACATCGATGGCGCTGAGCAATAACTGTGTGTGAAGCAGGGGCGTCTACCCCCCCCCCCACCCTAAGTCATTGGAGCAACGTCCCTTTTCTCCCTCTTCTTCCCCCTCCTCGTTCCTTCCCCCCTAAAATGGTGAAACACACACGGACAGATATCCCCCGATTTCATGGATGGAGCATTTGCTCCAAGGTTTCTATGGTGTAGACGCCCCTGGAGTGAAGGACTTGCTCAAGGTCCTTACACAGTGGAGAATCGAAGCCGTACTCTCTGCGTTACAAGCCGAGCAATCTAACCAATCGGTTACCGTCAGATTATAACAGCTTAGATAACAATTACCGTCAGGTTATACCAGCTTATCACACTAAACTAGGCTAGACCGGTGTGCTAGTTGTCGAAGAGTTGGGGTTGGGGGTTCAAGCCCAGACTGGACTAATAGATTAGGCCAGATTATCATATCTAATCTAATCTAATCTAATCTAGACCAATTAACTTCTAAAGCGTCACTGTTAACAATAAGTAAGTAAGTAAGTAAGTAAGTAAGTAAGTAAGTAAGTAAGTAAGTAAGTAAGTAAGTAAGTAAGTAAGTGAGTAAGTAAGTAAGTAGGTATATTCTTTAATAAACGCTAGCAAACGCACAGCACTTTACATGCAATTTTACACAAAGAGGAAAGAAAAATATAACAGTAATAGTGACGTTAGATCATAAATGAAATGATAGCAACGGAGCCTAACTGTACAGCATCCTATACCCAGGAAACCTCGTCGGGTAAGGGAGTCAAATCTAGGCATCATTCGATCCAACCAAAATTTCAGCGTGAGTGCGATAGAAAACCAAGAATGGACGATTAAGCCCAGATTACATCAATAATTATTAATAATTAATAATTACCAATCTCGGATTATATTAGAAAAGGTTAGATTATTTTATAGACGAGAGTTTAGTTGCGATCGGAGATGTTCTTATTTACAGCTCACGTCTTCATTGACGACGGAATGGAGGCAAAAGACGGTGACGTCATCTGCAATCGTTTCGTCAAGCAACTTGTTGACGTCATCGAACTGGCTGCCACGTAAGATCACGTGACACTGCTAACGCACACAATTATATTCATCAACTTACATAATAACCGTTGTACGTCTGTCTGTCTGTCTGTCTGTCTGTCCCGTAAACAAACACTATTGTGACGTCACTATACTGCCGCCTTGGCGACGGTTGTCTTGACGGTTGTCTTGACGACGGCTATAGGCCTATAATATGACGTTATTGTTATCACTGCAAAATAATAATTGTTTTTTATATACCGTGATTTTTCACGGGTTTACAGCTAGTACAAATATAAAATCAAATTAAACGATAATCAATTATTACGCATAATAATTCACCTTTAGGGTTGTTTATTTTAAGAGCGAAAAATACCTCAGGTATTTACTTGAAGTCTTTTTACCCAAACACCGATGCGCAAATACCGATAAATTAATTCAACATCACACCTTTTTAAATAGTGGCAGTATTGCTACTTTACATTTGACCTCATTTCAGCTGGTAGTGTAACTTTGCTCCATTTAACCTACTTTCGGCTCAAGTATCTTAACTCCTTTTAAAAACAATAAAACAGCATTTCAAAAACATTTCAAATTCCGCCACCGCTCGTAGTCTGGCAGCGCAACTCCCAAGCCTGAAGAAAAGAGGAGGGTGACGTTAATCATCTCCGTTTTCACACTGTGTCGTTAATCAGCAACTAGCCAACCCAAGCTGGAGCATCTTGCATCTTGATGGGATAAACAAGACAAACTATTAAGGGGATAACGAGGGGATAATTCGCTGAAGAAAGAAAACTATTTCTGAAAGACAAAAAAGAAAACGTAAATTATCGCATGTATACACTACCTAAAATAATCGTTACCCGTGGAAAATACGACAGCAACATAAGGATGACGAACAAATGAACAAAGGAGCATTCTCCAAGAAAAGAAAACTTTAAAATAGGCCTACTATAACATAAATTACTATATATAGGCCTATGTGCTTTCAAATTGTCGTCAACGGTCTTTGATGTCATATGACGACGTTAAACTTTGAAATAAGGCTCAAGTATCAATTATCAAGCTGTATTATATCATACGAAATATTGCACACCTCTTTTAAGTGTGATATTTGCCCCATATGAGAAAACAGACCATTACCTTGTTAGTGGATCTTATTTTTGTCAATAGACTGTTCAGACGTTAGGCCTACATATTATACCATGAGAACGGTTCGAAATAATTGCACTCCTCTTTTAAGTGTGCTATTCAAACTATAAGTGAAAATGGTCTCGCATTGGGCAATATTGCACGTGCTCTTAGGGCTGGTTAGCATTGTTGCTTTTGCGGGAATCTCTGATTCGATTGAAAATAACCGAGTCTGTGTGTTGGTGTGTTAAGGTCTATACATGAGACGCAGCTGGTCTTAGCGGCACCCTACAAGATCCCAACGCCGTACGGAGGCCGACTGATGTGGACCCTTCCGGGTGGAAACGTCCTCTACGTCCACGTCAAGGACAAGAACAGGATCCGACACAAGAAAAGATGGTCACAGGTTTCCATCTCCTTTCGTCCGTTTGTTTAGTGCCACAGTGCACTGCTATCTTATGCGGCTGAACTCCCATGGTCAGTGTTTGATCTAGTCCCCCCCCCTCTTCTGAGGGGGGAAACAAGGTTTGTCGAGGGGGGACCAACAACGGCGACCTATTTGGGAGAAATTTCATCTCGACATTTTTTTAGGAGTTTAGGAATTTCATCTTGAAAAGTTGGAATTTCATCTGAAAAAAGTTGATGACGTTTTTTTAGTAATTCATCCCACTTTCCTCACTTTTTCGAACTTTAAACTTTCTTATGCTTCTATTACTCGTTTACTCGTCTCTGGGGGGGGGAGCGCTACATGTATCCTGGGGAGGGGGAATTTCTTACCCAAAACAGGTCTCTACATTATAATATTGCTGGCCTCTGAGGGAAATATAAATCCTGGGGGGGGAATTTCCCCCCAAATGACGCATAGATTAAACACTGTCCTATGGTGGTGCCAGTCGACGCACAAACGCATTGTGTTTGAGATCCTAATGCTTATGCGTAATTGCCTTGTAGGTAGTAGTAGTAGTTTCAGTTTAACGACGCTGTGTCATAACAAAGATGATTAGCGTCGTCCTCCTCCTTTATCCAGGCTTGGGACTGGCACTGTCAGAGTACGAAGAGTGGCGGAGTTTTGCCTTGTAGGCTATGCTCCGACTTATCTTAGGGAGTTGTGTGTCTCGGTCTCATCCATTCCTGGTCGAAGACTTCATCGCTCTGCTGCACATGGTGACCTGGTTGTTCCATCAACCAGAACATCCACAGTACAGTCAGTGCAATTCTTCCCGTCAGACGGGCCGCAGCGTTTCAGAGAGCCTGCATTTGGTGAATGCGGGAGAATGCTAATCTAAGGATGTAAGTAAGTTAGCAAGTAAGTAAATAAGTAAAGCATTTCAAAGCCCACGTATATCTATCGGCTAAGCTAGGAATCGTAGACGTAATGGTGGCGTAAAGTTATGTGATGTACAGGTAGTTACGTTACGTCGTGCTATGTTATGCTACGTTATTTAATGTTGTGTTATGCTATGCTATGTTATGTTCTGTTATATTATGTAATGTTATGTTATATTGTCCTCTATGTTATGTTCTGTTATGCTATGTTATTATTACACGTTATGCTATGTTATGCTATGTTATGCTATGTTATGGTAGCGTAGAGACGGTATTGTTTCCTGGTGACTGTAGGTGATGTACATGTACTATCTCCTTGGTTACCGTCTCCTTGGTAGCAACGACGACTCCATGTACTCTAACCAATCGGACGTCGGCAAGGCGAATCGAGCGGAAACGAGTCTCCATGCCAACATCACGCAGCGCAGTAAGATCTTCCGCAGCATGAACCACATCCAACGGGTTCAGGTGGGACACGCTTCGATGAACACATATATATTGGCACGCATGCATGGACACGCGTAGGTGGACACGCGTGGATGAACAAGAATATTGTCACGCATGCATGGACACGCATGCATAGGTGGACGCGCATGGTTGGACAGGCATGAAACTCCACCACTACCTGTACTCTGGCAGTGCCAGTCCCAAGCCTGAAGTAAGGAGGGCGACGCTGATCGTCTCTGTTATGACACAGTGTCGTTAAACAACAACTAACCGACACGCATGGATGGCTCGATTGATGGATAGATGAAGGAAAGGATGGATGGATGAATGATTTGATGGATGGATGGAGAGATGGGTTGACTGAATTATTGATGGAGGGATAGATAGGTAGATAGATAGATGGATGGATGGATGGATGGATGGATGGATGGATGGATGGATGGATGGATGGATGGATGGATGGATGGATGGATGGATGGATGGATGGATGGATGGATGGATGGATGGATGGATGGATGGATGGATGGATGGATGGATGGATGGATGGATGAACAAAGAAATGAAAACATCATCTTCTTACCTAATCCAACGCAGAGACATTTTACTTCAACCGACGGAGTGTAAACATAAGTCAATCAAGAATACGGATAATTAGTATTCTTAGATCAGTGGTTTTCAACCGGGGTTCCGCGGAACCCAGGGGTTCCGCGGGCGTGGGCCAGGGGTTCCGCGGCAGCAGTCTTAAATTTAAAACCCACCAACTGATTTCACAAAAGGATGATCAAATAACAGAATTCTTCACAGCGTTCAGGCGTTCATGCTAGACACAATTCTATGTTAACATAATTAACATTATTACGGGAATGTATCGTTGCATTTTATATTTGCATTGCATTTTTACGCGGGTAAAGGGCGGGGTAGGCTAACTAGGCGCTCTGATATAGCCAACCCTCTTGGCGTGGAATTGGTTTAATTACCCACGACCTGTTCCCGTTTGGGATAGAGGGAGAATGTGCCAACAATAGCCCTGAATTGCTGAGATGACCTTGGGTCGAGCCGAATGCCAACCACTTGGTGCTGTTGTGATTGCACCGTGTTAACTGACCGTTGTGTAGAACCTCGTATGTAGCCGGGGCGGAGGACTGGCACATACCATTACAGTTATTGGGACCACGAGAGAGGACCAAGGGGAGAGAGGCAGGTACCCTAGAGTGGACCGGAAACTGCTATGCGGCCGCCTGTAAGCGAATTGTTGTTGGTCCGTTGTTGCCGTTCAGTTGGCTGCAGGACGAAATCTGGAATCCCTGACCCCCACGGGAGGAAGAAGTGGGCTCACTATTGCCTACCTGGAACTAGCGATGGAAGCTGTATCAAGGCACTCCGTGGACGAGTGTCCCACTACCCATCAGTGCGGGAGGTAGGTCTGGAGAGGGTAGTGATCAGAGACACTTGTCCCCTACCACCACTCCCGTAACAGGGGTACCCGGAGTGGCCACCTACGTCGTGCCTTAAATGTCAAAGTGAAGAAGTTAAAAAAAACTCAAGGGTAAAAGCGGTAGTGACTAGTAGGCCTATTCTCTTAAGGACAGTTCAAATTAAACAAATTTTGGAAGTTAATTACTTACAGCCCAGCGTTTCTATAGCTCTTCTATCCATCTGTCAGAATTAGTTGCGGGCAAAATACAGTAAACTACATGTTGTTTACCGACATTGTTTCTGTGCACTACTCTAGAGTGCAAGACTAAAATATGTATTTATAATAGCCTTCACCAGAGATGCAAAAAACTTATATTAAAAGTGTAACATTGTAAAATTTAAACATTATCCCAACATTACAAGTTACAATTACTTGAATTTCTTTGAAAAATGGACGGCTAAAACGCCCCGGGGTTCCGCGAGCAAATGAGTGCTTGTGTAGGGTTCCGTCACTACAAAAAGGTTGAAAACCACTGTCTTAGATAATTAATTAGCGATGGACTTTTGTTAGGCGGAGAACACGTACCTGTTGACCCTGGATGGTGACATTGACTTCAAGGCCGAATCTGTTACCCTACTCGTTGATCGAATGAAGAAGAACAAGAAAGTAGGAGCAGCCTGCGGAAGAATCCACCCAATCGGAACAGGTAACATGTTACAATCAATTTTACCTAATGTTATCTATTGTTAGCTGATATTATCTTGTGCTATCTTGAAATCTGATGTTGATTAATTTGATTTAATGTTATCCACCGTTATCTGATGTTATCTAAAGTTATATTATGTTATATAATTAATGGTGTCTCTTTTTTTCTAGTAGTATCTAAGGTGATTAAATGTTATCTAATGTTATCTGATGGTATTTAATGCAAGTCTTGTGTTTATAGAATGTTATCTAATGGTATCTAATACTGTGTAATGTTATCTAATGTCATATCCGTGTATCTGGACTACTATGTAGCGCATTTGAGGCTATGATTGATTACTTATTGATTGACTAGCTGGATTACCCGGCGTTGCCCGGGGTTATAAGTTTCACACCACCACCACCACCACCACCACCACCACCACCACCACCACCACCACCACCACCACCACCACCACCACCACCACCACCACCACCACCACCACCACCACCACCACCACCACCACCACCACCACCACCACCACCACCACCACCACCACCAACAACAACAACAACAACAACAACAACAACAACAACGACTGCTTGGCAATCTTGGAAGTCGCCCTCTGGCGGCGACTGCTTCGCAGTCTTGGAGGCCCTTGTGGCGTCTGGCGATCTGTGGCGGAGACTTGTAGACGCAGTCTTGTAGACGCCTTCTGGCATCTAGCGACCTCTGCCGTGGACTGACTGCTTCGCAGTCGCCCTCTGGCGGCGACTACTTCACAGTCTTGGAGGCCCTTGTGGCGTCTGGCGACCTGTGGGGGAGACTGCTTCGCAGTCTCCCGTCGACTGACTGCTTCGCAGTCGAAGAGGCTGAACCGGGCGTTGGCGTGTTAAAGAAAACGCCAGAAATCTAGCCCTCACTGCCGGTCTGTAGTCGGCCTCGCCCTTAGTAAAGCAGACTGGTTGTTTGATATACTGTAAATAATTTAGATCTTTGTCTTTGAACATACATGTGTTAAAATTTTGCTGTAAAACGATGAATATACTTCGATTCGATCGTCATTAAATTTTGTGCGAAAGTAAACAACTTATGCGCATTATTAATGACGTTGGGGAATACCGGAGCCATAAATAGAACCGCTTCGCAGTGGAATAGGCGAGCTTGCGCGTGATTGACGGTCGGGTGGGTAGAGTTTTGGGGCATTTTCACTATGGTAGGGGTGAAAACGGGGGACGCGAACCCCTCCACTGGGTGTCCGAAGCCGAGGCCGACACAGTAGTGAAGGTTTCGAGTGAAAAGGTGCAAAATTGTAGAAGTTAAGCCCGGTCAAACAAACAGACAGACACACACACACACACACAGAATTCTCGCTTTATTAATATAGATTGATTGATTGATTGATTGATTGATTGATTGATTGATTGATTGATTGATTGATTGATTGATTGATTGATTGATTGATTGATTGATTGATTGATTGATTGATTGATTGATTGATTGATTGATTGATTGATTGATTGATTGATTGATTGATTGATTAATAGGTCCGATGGTCTGGTACCAGAAGTTCGAGTATGCCATCGGTCATTGGCTGCAGAAGGCTGCAGAGCACATGCTCGGCTGCGTCCTCTGCAGTCCCGGATGCTTTTCCCTCTTCCGTGGATCAGCCATCATGGATGACAACGTCATGCGCACCTACGCCACGAAATCCACGGAGGCCAGGCACTACGTCCAATATGATCAAGGTACTTCATTTCATCATCAAGGTACTTTTTCGTATGATCAAGGTACGTCCAATATGATCAAGGTACTCCCTCTTTACGTCTGTCCGTTCATATGACAGTGTGAATGTATCTATCTGACATATCCATCTGTCTGTCTGTCTTTATGCATGTGTCAGTCTGTGTGTCTGTGTGTGTCTGTCTTCATATATATTTATTAACATCATGTCTTCTTGTCGGTCTCTCTTACTTCATCTACCAATCCATTTATCCATCCACCCATCCACCCATCCATCCATCCATCCATCAATCCATCAATCCATCCATCCATCCATCCATCCATCCATCCATCCATCCATCCATCCATCCATCCATCCATCCATCCATCCATCCATCCATCCATCCATCCATCCATCCATCCATCCATCCATCCATCCATCCATCAACACTCCTGCCGCGTATCTCTGCATCCTGCTTTCCTTAATATCATTCTTTGCGATCTGTCCGTCAGTCCATTCCTCCCTCTCCATCCATCCATAAATCCATCCATTCACGTCTCCTGTCCTCCTTTCTTTCTTTCATCCAATCCTCCATTCATCCCTCCCTCACTCCATCCATCCGTCCCTCATTCCATCCGTCCCTCATCCGACTAACTCCTCGTTTATCTGCCTCCCCATCCAGGCGAGGATCGCTGGCTCTGCACTCTCCTACTACAACAGGGCTACAAGGTCGAGTACTGCGCCGCGGCCGACGCCTCGACCTACGCTCCGGAGACATTCAAGGAGTTCTACAACCAGCGCCGACGCTGGATCCCATCGACGCTGGCCAACATGATGGACCTCATGTCCGACTACCACCGGACGGTCATGGTCAACGACAACATCTCCTACCTCTACATGATGTACCAGGCGGTCGTCATGGGAGCCAGCCTCCTCGCTCCAGCAACCGTCATCTTGATGGTCGCAGGGGCCATACACGTTGTCGTTGGTGGAAGTCTGTACTGGCTTTGGTTGGCCTTCTCCGTTGGGGCGGCTGTCTTCTATATGCTCGTCTGCTTCAAGTGCAGCGCCGAGACTCAGGTCAGAGGTCAAGGGTCGAGAGTTTCGGTGATTGGGTGGAGCAATATTGATAATGATAACGACAATGATAGTGTCAATGACGATGACGATGATGATAATGAAAATGACAGTGATGATGATGACAATAATAATACTAATAATAACAATAACAATAATAATATATGAGCAGTTGCTTTTTGTAGCACCTTTCCCACCGATAAAACCATATGCGAAGACTAGCCATTCCAGAACAATGCTCTCCTAATATTTGCGATCCCGAGAGAACATCTACCTCGAGGACAGACAGACAGACAGACAGACAGACAGACAGACAGACAGACAGACAGACAGACAGACAGATAGACAGACAGACAGGCAGGCAGACAGACAGACAGACAGACACCCAGACACAGACACAGTCACAGACGCAGAGACAGACAGACAAAGAGATAGAAGAATTTGCTACATTTGTTAGATGACTTTGTAAGAAGCACTACATAAATGAGCACAGATACAATTACATTGGCGTATTTAACCTTAATCCCAACGTTAACATTAACGTCTAGTTTTGCGCTGCACTTCAGGTGTCCGTAGCTGGGTACATGAGCACGGCCTATGCGATCCTCATGTTAGCCGTGACGGTCGGCATAGTTGTCCAGACGTCTCAGGACTCCTGGACGAGTCCGAATGCCATGTTCATCATCGTCATAACGGGCATCTTCATCCTTGCCGGCCTTCTTCATCCGGAAGAGTTCATGTGCCTGATGCCAGGAGTTCTCTACTTCCTCTGCATCCCGTCGGGGTTCCTCCTGCTCTTCATCTACGCCATGATCAACATGAACATCGTGTCGTGGGGCACGAGAGAGGTAAACAAGGCCGAGGACGTCGACAAGACCAAGGTCAAGGAGACGTCGGCCAGGGTCAGGTTCCTTCGCGAGGTCCGGAGGATCAGTCTGACAGTCTGTTGCTGCATCAAGGACCGCTGCGTCGCCTTCATCGAGAGGAAGAGCCGACCTCAGCCGAAGAAGGATGAGATCGTGAAGGAGATCCTCTCCGAGCTCGGCAAGATCGAGTCGGGTGGCCTCGGGGTCGGTGGAGGTCAGGGTTCGAGGGCATCCGGTCCGCTTGGGGTCGGAGGTCAAGGTTCAAGGGCGCCCGGTCAGGGCGGCGTCGGCCACGATATCGATCCGAGCTTCGACAAGAGGTCCGTCTATGAGGGGGCGTACGGCTACCCCGCTCGACCGGCCTTGAACCTCCTCGAGGAGAGGCAGCGGAGCATCGTTCGTCAGCTGGACAGCATCCAAGGCCAGGCGATGCAGGAAACGATCAGCATTCCACAGGACTACAGTCACCTCGAGATCGAAGACTCGTCCGCGACCGAGGTCACGGCGCATGCGCACAAGAGCCCTGAACCCTCCACCTCCTCATCCTCATCATCATCCTCATCGGTCGGGGGTGCGGCCAGTTCAAAGGAGGCGGATCATCACAGCCCGCCGCCACGTGCTGTCAAACGAGACGACCTCTGGGTGATGGACCGAGACCTGGGCACCGGACCGGTGCGCTACATGGACCCTCCGGAGACGCAGTTCTGGCGGAAGCTGATCGAGAAGTACCTCTACCCGATCGACCAGGACGTGACGCACGAGGCGAAGATCCGGAAGGACCTGAGGACGCTGAGGAACAACGCCGTCTTCCTCTTCTTCATGCTCAACTTCCTCTGGCTCTTCATCATCTTCCTGCTCCAGATCGTCCAGGACCAGCTCCAGGACACGCTCTACATCCGCGTACCGAAGCGAGGGGGCACCGACGAGAAGCACTTCGAGCCCCTCAGCGTCGCCTTCCTCGTCTTCTTCGCGCTGATCATCCTCATCCAGTTCGTGTCGATGCTCTTCCATCGCTACGGAACCTTCCTCCACATCCTCGCGTCGACCGGTCTCCGCTGCTGCACCAAACAGTACGAACCAATCGCCATCGAGGACATCGTCCAGACGGTCAAGGTCCTGCAGCAGATCAAGGGCATCATCGATGATGACGACGACGACGATGATGATAACGACGACGACGATGATGACGACGCGGATCCGGATTACGACATGATGGGAGAGCGAGGGGACCCGGACCATGATGGGGACCCGGGCGGACAGGCCAATCCGGATGTGGTCAGCTGCGGAGCGGAGAGCGTCAGGCACCGGAAGCCGCAGCACTACTCGAGCAAGACGCTACGAGGCGCTTTTGTGAAGCGCTACAATGCGCTATCGAAGCGCAGCACTAAGAACAAGAGCCAGAGACGACCGAATCTTCAGCAGGTCTTCGACAATGCCTCCTACCAAGAAAGGATCTAGGATCTATACACTGTTGCATTGCATATGAACAATGCAAGCCTTTGCAGTGTATACCCCACGATACACGATATATATATATATATATATATATATATATATACAATGTACCATAAATTTTATATATATATATATATATATATATATTAATGTTTATATCCCTGAACGATCCTGTGTACCTCGGGGCAAAAAAATAATAATATAATTATTAGACCCCTTATAGGGACCTACATTGTTGTGATATAATTTATTATACATTTAATACCGTATCCTAAGGCACACCTTAATTTTAGATCTATTATATCCCATATTCCTGCTTCTAGGCTTTATACAAAAAATATGCCAGTACATACATGCACATAATTATATATACAAAAAAAATAATAAATACAAACACATTATGAAATATTTTGCATGCAATAAATAAGTTTGATTGTGATGTCACTGGTCTGCAATAGACGCAGCCAATCATAATTCAGCGCCATTATGACGTCAGGTCATTTCGTCATATCGTGTATACATCATCGTAATTATTATATAATTCTGTGTTCTATCTGACGTCTATGTACGAATATTTAAAATAATTTATTCTAATGTTGTTAACATTACGTTTCTGAATATCGGGCTGATTACCTGCACTAAGACTACAGTTTACTCAACAGGACGTTAGAATTTAAGTTTACTAAGTGCGTTTTACAGGCTTAACTGTATAACATATTTTTTGTGGATTTAAATACAATAAATTCGAATAAACGGGTGTTGTTTGTTTGTTTTTTAATTAGGGGCCTAATCTGAAGTAGCCTATTTAATTTCCATGACTACAACTCTATAGGCGTGTAGGCCTATGGAAATCCTGGACTAGTATAGGCCTACATTAATTTGAGGCGCTTTAAAATGAGTGTTCCTGCGTTTTCAAAATTTTATATTCCACTGTGCACGAAAGACATGGAAGCCCCCACCCCCCCCAAAGACAACATAGCCTAGACTAGAATAAACTAGAGCAGAGTAGAATAGTTAGGCTGCTTCTCATTGTCAAATCAGATCAATAGGCTATTATGGGAAACACAAAAGATTGTTGCCGACGTCAATAAATCCGCTGGGCTCGGTTTGCCTATATTTCCATTGTTTATATAATTTAAAATATAGCGACTAAAAATACAATTTCAATTAAATTTTATACCGGAATCATTGCAAGTCAACACTACAACAAACCAAATCAATCACCATTTTCATTTCATTTTTTCGGTAACCATCCAGAGTTTTAAAAAACAAGGATACAATAATAGTCTATACATACAGAGACGGACCTACATTTTTGGGGCCCTCAAGCTTGAACTGTTATTGGGGCCCCTTCACAAATAGACACGGAAGACAGTTAGGGGGCTATGCTTACAGTCTGAGTCGCTTCCGGGGGCTGGGGCCGGAGCCCTGATGCTTCAACTATATTAGTTTCACGGTAGATCCGCCTCTGCGTACATAACGGAATAGTATGTTCTGGGTTACGCTGGAGACCAGTGGCGGCGCCAGGGGTGGGCTAGGGGGTGCTTAGCCCCTCCAAACTGTGGCTCAGCCCCCCCAAACAAAACGCTGGAAACCTCTGAAGCTTTGCAATGCTTACAAAGGAGGAAGGGAGAAAGGAAGAGCTTAGGGCTTCAGCCCCCCCAAACCTGAAATCCTGGCGCCCCCACTGCTGGAGACCCCAAAGGGGTCGTAGTCCCCGCTAGATAGGGCCACCTTATTATTTACAATGCAGACCATAGCAGGGGTGTAACTTTGGCATAAAAAGTGGGGGATACCAATTTCTTACAAACACGAAGCAAGACGGAGATTGCGATCTCTGGGAAAGCACAATAATAAAATATTCATTGGCATCGTTCAAAAAGTGGGGGGTACGGTACCCCCCAGTCCAGAAAGTGGGGGTACGGGTACCCCTCGTACCCCCCATAAATTACGCCTATGGACCATAGGCACCACTGGCATCTATCGACAAGTGTAGCACAACTGGTCAATTGGTCTACATGTTTATCAAGTGATTTTCATTTCGATTTTAAATTGGCTAAAAACAGGGATATCAGTTGGAAGAATGTTCAATTAGGAAAGGCCAGAACATAGGCCCCTATAACATTACATAAGGTAGTCTAATGCTGAATTACCTCAACCTGGTTCGTGCGGTTATGTCAACATTCTGGTGTCATGTTAATGCAAATCTGCAACCGTGCAAAAAATAGTAGGCCCTATTATCGAAGTTAGGGCCTAGGCCTACAAGGCAGCATTTTTCAATAATACGAAAACAAACAACAGAGTTTGAAATTTGCTTGCATCTCGCAACCTTAATTAGGCCTATAATTGTACAGTTTAAATAGCCTACAGATCAGTAAATATAGAGAGCATATGTAAATCTTTATTTATAAACAGTCATGGAAGCAAATACAAACAAAAAGAAAAGAAACGAAAAACAGAGACATAATCTACAGGAGGACCGTCCCGCCTGCGAACGAAAAGAAATGTTTAAACAGATATTTAAACAAATGTGCCTTAAAGCCGACACTCATCTGCTTACGACGGTTCTGGAAAATCCTGGCCATGTCCTCCACGAGCTACCTCCCCCTAAAATCCGTTGGCATAGGCCTATGTTCTCTCCGGTCCCGTTCTTATGACCGAGTTTTACCAATAGCTGATAATAACATGAAAAACACCTTTATATGTAGAATGCTCTATTCATGTTGACTTGATGACAGTTGTTTACATGTTGTATGTACACCGGAGTGCGTCTTGCAGCCGGTAAAATAAAGAATATAGTCCTACTTACTTACTTACTTATACGCCTACCATACCTACGAATACCATAAACACAATTCACCACACAGTTATAATAATAATTTTAAAAATGCAATATTAAACGAATACAGTTGCTGCTTTCTGTGTTTTCCTTTCGTTCCAAATTTGATTCTAGATTATGGCTCGTTGCGTTTAATTTATTCGATATTTATGATTTAGGCCTTGCAACTATCATAATTTCTTCCGTCTCAGAATTTTAGGGCGAAACATTTCATAACACATATTACAGCGTCTGCGCATGCGTGATGTGAAGTGGTGTTATGCGAATCGTGTGTTATGTTACGACCAAGAAATCGTGTGTTAACATTGCATTGGATTATTTCGGAATTTATTTCAGAAGGTAAGGATCATAGCTGTTCGTGGCTTATTTAATAAGCGTAAAGAAATAAATTGATTCGCTTCGTGGAGCGGTAATTCTACGCCCGGCCCGTGAGCGGTGGGTGTCGGACAAGTCTAGTCATATCTGCGTGAAATTTTATCCGTTGCTTACCATCGGCCTGAGAACTGTAACAGAGAACCGCGCCTCTCGTTGCTGGGTTTCGCTGATAAGCGCTATCCTGATGACCGTTTGAACGGTTATCGGATAAGCATTCATAGCACAGAATTTGCCCTTGGTGGACAAGACGCTTTGCACACCTGTGAGGGAATGAAGCTTTGAAGTTTTGATTGTGTTTTTTTAAATTTGCCTTTGATGAGGCTTCTCCGCCGCCTGTTTTTGGCATACTACTCATCCGGTCATCAAAGGTGTAACTTCTGCATATAAGTAATCTTAGACTATGACCCAATATCCAGAAACATGATTGAAGGAGTAACACTAGCCATAATTTGGCCAAAAATTCCCAACTAATTATTCTCTCTTGTCTCTTCCTTGCTCAACTGTAGAGTTTATGTAACAAATACTGTGGTTGAGTTCTCCATAGAAACTCATGGGAAGGATGATCCCAGGGTTCAAAGATATGTTTGACTGAAGCTCAAACAGAACTACAGCAAAATCCACCAAATAGATTCTTTTTAAAGCTCCCAACATGCTATATTCGCACAACATGAAAATGCCAATCCAATACCCTGACTGAAATTTCATTTCATGTTTTCAGTTGAAAATTGCTCTCGACTACTACCATGACATCCTTGAACGACATTCTGATTGATTTGTGAAAATGTCTTCGAAAATCATCCGAAAATGGCTATCAGAGTTTAAGGCAAGTCATGGCCTTGCCAATTCTTACCATCTTGTCATTCTTTTATCGTTCGCTGCTGTGGCTACGGGATATTGATCGCAGCATCGTAAATAATTTATGTTATTTACAACATGAGCTGGAAGTAGAACTGACCACTGGGTTACATTGTAGCACGATAGCCACACCTGAATGCAACAAGTTTTATGTGACACAGTAGCTAATTTCTTTGAGCGCTTGCATTGTATGTGGATTCGAGCCGCCTCTGTTGTGCATGTACCTTGAGCAAGTCATGCACGAGCATTTGCTCAGCGCCATTGTTGTGAGATTAATACAGAAATAATAAAAAATAGTGATTATTAGATTATATTTACCTCGATTAAAAATGATAATATTAAGAAATTTGCCAAATGTGAAAGGCTGCCAGCCTCTTACCAGTCTAACCAGTCACTATGGCGTCGAGTTTGTGGCCAGCCTGAGTGCCAATGCATATCCTTTGGGAGTTTCTGGAGACCTAAGACTCTGGAGACTCAAGACTTGTGGAGACTCGAGACTTCCCCAGGACCCAAGACTTCCCCAGGACCCAAGACTTCTGGAGACCAAAGACTTCTTTCGTCTTCCAACATCTTGACACAACAATGCAGTTTGAATCACAATCTCTTTCTGGGATCCAGATATCTGTGAAGATGTAAATTTTCTCTCCCTTGCTAAAATAGTTTCTGTGCTCTGGATTTTATGATACGAGCTTTACAAAATGGTGCTAGTGCTGAGTATTAAGACCCGTGCTTCATGCACAGTTGCTCAGCACCATCAGTTGGTCCATGGAAGAAGAGCAGTCCCTTAAGGTGGCCCAGGAACAGCCATGGATATGAAGCATTAGCAACTTCATTTTCTTAGCCTCGGCATATGAGAGCGGGTGACCAGTCCTCTCCCTCGCCGTCTCGTCTTCCCACCGACAGTATACAGTCCATGTACTTGTTATAGTTGAGTTGGCTAGGTGGTGCAGGTGGAGCAGAAACTCGAACCAAATGCTGCCCTGGCTGGGATTTGAAACCCTGACCTCTCGAGTGACAGTCAGCATGCTAACCACTACACTATCGAGCACCCACAATTGATGCATGTATAATGATTAAATTATTATTAATCTGTAACTTCTACAGCACTGGTGTCTAATGCACAAGGAATCAACCAATGGTACACAAAAGCCAAACCATAATCAGGTCAACATCCAGAATATCAGTTTAGTCAGATAGTGAAGTGAAGCTCCAATATCCCATGAAGAGCGTAGGAGAGGCACTCATTTCCTTCTCGTTCCATGAGCCGGCAATGGACTAATCTCGAAGTCCTGAACATGGGCCAGTGAGTCACATGACTTGTTGTTTACTTCCCAGATTATGCCTGTACCAGATTTTAAGCTTAGCGATAGAGACCAGTGTGCAAAAACAACTTGCCCAGGTTTATTACTGGGAGTCAAACCTGCAAGCACACAATCATCGACCAAATGGGTTAAAAACAGACCACTGGTTGGTTAGTTGATGTTTAATGATGCTGTGTCATACCAAAGACGATTAGTGTCACCCTCCTCCTTTCTCGAGGCTTGGGACTGGTACTGCCAGAGTATGAGCTGTGATGGAGTTTGTGTTGCCTATGATTAGGTAATGGCACTTGATAAATGCAGTAATGATAATGTTAATAGTTATACTGATAATAATTGACGATTCCGGTGTTGAGCTTATATTCATACTTTAACCCATTGAGCAATTCCTTTTACTGAAAAATTATATTTTCTTTTAGACGATAGGGAAAGAAGAATTGAGCAACTATGTAGCTGAGATACACCAGAACGAACAGCTCATCGACGAACTGTACGAGGTCTTCGATGAGGAATTGTCACCAGAGGTTCCTAGCGCATGTTTCCTATATATAATTTTAGTTAGGCAGACACCTGTTGAGCTTTTCGAGATGCTGCTTTCAATTCAGTACTAAGTAGTGACTTGGTCTAAGTCTCAACCAACACTAACACTACCTTACACTGCTAACACTACCTAACACTGACCAACTCTAACCAACACTAACGCTAACCAACTCCATCTAACAGTACCTGACACTAACCAACACTAACACTACCCGACACTGACACATTGGACTGCTTATCCCAGTGGTTCCATCATTTTTCAGAACAAGACAGTCTTACTAAAAGTCATCAGTCAACGGCACCTTAAGTTTATTTACCCTCTTCCAGTTCTTTATTTTAATTAGTGTGTTGCAACTATTTCTACACTACTTTAATGTTTAAAAAATAGTTATAAGCCTGTGTCAATATTGATAATCAGTAGTTTTTCAAATCACAATTTTTGCAAGAAGATGCTGCACCCACAGAGCAGTTTGGAAGCGCTGGTTTGTGTATAGGGACCTTGAGTAAGTCCTTCACTCACAATTGCATAACGACATCGATTGATGCTTGGTCATTAGGTAGCGGTGCCTAGTAAATGCATAATAATAATAATAACTGGTTTAACTTCATTCAGGTTCACTCTTAATGCATATTCGTTAGCCAAGCTCTACCCATTTTAGGATTTTCGGATAGTTTGGTTTTAAGTGTGAAATTGATTTATGAAATGTGGACAGGTTATCGATCCGATCTGCCATCAGCTGTTTGACTTCTTTCGATCTCTTGACATTGGACTTCAACGATTTACTTTGGAGTTTGTGCCCATTCTGTGTCAAACTTATCTCTTTGCGCTCAGAAACGAAATTGCAAATGACAAAAAGGTTTGTGCGTTCACCCGTCACTAAGTACTGAATGTGGTATTTAGTTAATGGTACAGTAGTTAGTGTTGGTTAATGCTAGTGCTGGTTAGTGTTAGTAGTGTCAGTGTTAGTGTGAGACAGTGTTGGTTAGTGAGATGGTGTTAGTGGTGGTTAGTGTTTGATAGTGTTTGTGCTAGGTAGTGTCAGTGTTAGTGTAAGGTAGCGTTGGTTAGTGTGATGTAGTGTTAGTGTTAGGTAGTCAGTGTCAATGTTAGGTAGTGTTAACTGGTTAGTGTGAGGCATTGCTAGTGTTAGTAAGGTAGTGTTAGTCGTCTAATGTTGACTGATGTTGCAGATATAGCACATGTTGGACAAATCATATCATTAACTTCTCAATTGAAGTCAGAGACTTGCAAGTCTTGTCATGCTTAGAATTTCGTTATTTGAAATTGTGAAATTGTAAATTTATATAGCACCACTTCAAGCAAAACCCATCAGAGTCACTCATTTCATGTTTCTTGACACATAGCAAAGGGATGCTAGTTTTAACAATTTAATGTCGAGAGTGGACTAAAAGCGACTGGGAAACTGATGCTGCTAGTTGTTAAGCTGTTAACAGAACCATTCCTATTGTGATTGACCTGTGATTGACCTAATGGTGGGATATCTGTTGTAGAAATATGGAGGAATCGAAGCCTGCTTACTTGGTATTTACAATTTAGTAAGTGCGACATTTTCTTAGTACTGGTATAAACTTTTGATGTTAGCTTTTATACCTATTGACCAAACTGTTGACTTTCTTCAATCAATATGTGCTATTTTTATTCACCCAGTTTATTATTAGTATTATTAATTAGCGATGTCTGCAGCGCTGATGTCTAATGTAAAAGGCATAGACTGATGGTGCACCAAAAACCAAGTTGTTATGAGGTCAGTATCAAGATTATCACTCTGTCGAGAGAGACAGACAGACAGACAGAGCCTATGGTGAATAAGTAATTTGAGAACTGCCCTAGTAGAGACAGAAATGACAAAATGACATAGGTCACTGAGCAGAGTGAAAGAATTCCAAATTCTAGGTCCATTGACTGGGTGGGTGGATGGATAGATGGACGATCGGATGGAACAGTTTGTAAATGAGTGGGTGGATGTGTGTATGTATGGAGGAATGGTTGGATGGACAGATATATAGATGGATGGTTGGATGGATAGTAGGATGGATGGATGGACGGACGGATGGATGGATAGAGGGATGGGTGGGTAGACGGATGAATAGAGGGATGGACGGAAGGATGGATGGTGGGATGGATGGACGGATTGATGGATAAAGGGATGGGCGGGTAGACAGATGGATAGAGGGATGATTGGATGGATAGATGTATGTAGAGAGGTGGTTGGATGGATGGATGGTTGACTGGCTGGCTGGCTGTATGTATTGATAGATGGATGGTTGATTGTATGGCTGGATGGCTGGCTTTATGTATGAAAAACGAGTTCATCAATTACAGTTTAATAACCAACTGTTTGGTTCTTCTAATGTTCTTGAACACCAGGAGGCAGCACGCAGAGATGGGCAAGTCGAAGCCAAAAAAGTCACAATACCAACGTTGGCACGTGCGTCGATATATCACGAGGTGGGCAGCTTTTGCAATGATTAAACGATAGTTATGGTAATTGCAAATTTATGTAGTGCCACTTAAGAGAGACTCCTCATCAGAGGGGCTCTCGAACTAACAATGAAACCACGATTGATAGGAATGGTCCTCAAGTGTTTGCCTAAAATGATGTCTCCACTTATGTGCTCATTAACTGTTAACTGCTTTCATGATGCAAGAATCACTGAGGCTGTGATTGACCTGAAAAGGTGTAGGCAGTAAATTTTCGTGCTGCTGTTTTAAAGAAGTTGCTGTTGTTATGTTGTCCATTGCTGGTTTTTGTTGTCTGTTGCTTCGTGTACTGCTGTTTGTTGCTATTTTTTTGTTTATTGCTATTTTGTTGTTTATTGCTGTTGTTTGTTTATTACCATTGTCTTTTGTCTGTTGCTATATTTCTTGCTATTGTTTTGTTGTCTGTTGCCGTTGTTTATTGCCGTTGATGTGTTGTCTGTTTGTTGCCTAAATTGCTAGTGCTTTTCTGACTGCCGCCATTGTTTGTGATTGCCTTTGTTTTCTTTTTGTCGTAGCCCCCTAGTTTGGCGTCGATGGCTTTGACAGAGAATGCTTTGCTGCACAGCCATCCAGAGAAAGAGGTCTACATGGCGACTGGACCAATGCCTCAGCTCGACAGCATCAGTTCACAGAACAGGTAGACATCCTGCTAACCTACTCACAAGACACAAGAAAAGCGGTTCATAAGTTGTGTCTCCTGTGGCAGTTTGCAGGGACCTGTTAATTAATTAAGCAATGTTAATGGCTTGTTGCCTAGGTTACATGTGCTGATGCAACTGATACTTGCTTGTTGCCTAGGTTACCAGTTTTGATGCAGTTGATATTGTTGCTAGGTTACCAGTTCTGATGCAGTTGATGCTTGCTTGTTACCTAGGTTATCAGTTCTGATGCAACTGATACTTGCTTGTTGCCTAGGTTACCAGTTCTGATGCAGTTGATGCTTGCTTGTTGCCTAGGTTACCAGTTCTGATGCAGTTGATGCTTGCTTGTTGCCTAGGTTACCAGTTTTGATGCAGTTGATATTGTTGCTAGGTTACCAGTTCTGATGCAGTTGATGCTTGCTTGTTGCCTAGGTTACCAGTTCTGATGCTGTTGATGCTTGCTAGTTGCCTTGGTTACCAGTTTTGATGCAGTTGATATTGTTGCTAGGTTACCAGTTCTGATGCAACTGATACTTGCTTGTTGCCTAGGTTACCAGTTCTAATGCAGTTGATGCTTGCTTGTTGCCTAGGTTACCAGTTCTGATGCTGTTGATGCTTGCTAGTTGCCTTGGTTACCAGTTTTGATGCAGTTGATATTGTTGCTAGGTTACCAGTTCTGATGCAGTTGATGCTTGCTTGTTGCCTAGGTTACCAGTTCTGACGTACATAATGAATCGCTACAATGCTCACATCGCTTTCATGTCTCCTCGATCGCATAAGACGCTCTGCAAACTCTGCTCCAGGTGAGGACGTGCAGTCGATTAAAGTGCCCTAATATAATCACTTCAGTCAACTGTAATCAGTCTGCTTTGATCTAATCTCTGTAAGTTCATAGAGGTCATTGTGCGGTTAAATACCTGCATGGTTTCTATAGAGAATTGTAAGCCACTGTGTTACCCTTGCCTTAACTTATCATTTAATTGATGGATGGATAGATGTATGGATGGAAGGATGGATGTATCTATGGAATGATGAATGTATGGATGAATGGAAGGATGGATGTATTGTATTGTAGGTTTACTTCAGGGTTCCTGATATCCGGCTGTCCCGTAATACTGATAATATAAGGATGGAGGGATGGATGGATGGTTCTATGGAAAGATGGGTGGAGGGATGTATGTATGGACTAATAGACAGATGGATGGATAGATGTACGGGTGTATCTGTGGATGGGTGGTTGGATGGATAGATGATCTGATGGATGGATGTATCTATGGATGGTGGTTGGATGGATGAATGAATGTATGGACTGATGGATAGATGAACAGATAGATGTACGAATGTATCTATGGATGAGTGGTTCGATGGATGGATGTATCTGTAGACTTATTTAAGTGTTCTTGATGATATATCAGGTTGTCCCGCAGTGGTTTCGACAGTCTGGACTACAGGTCCAGTGTTGTGTCCACTTCCGGTGGATCTCGTGGTCACACCTCGTCATCTGGTCGTCGCGGAGTGACCATTGCGGAAGAACCTCGAATTCCACTCAGTTCCGGCTATCTCATCGAACTGCTGTCCGCCGTCTACTATGTGCTGTTGGTGAAATTCCATTGACTTACAATATCACATTGTCCGTATCATGAGTTTGCATTACCGTACCCTCACAGGGCATTTCCTTACATTTTACTGTAGAACGAGAAAAGTTTTGGATTTAGCTAGAAACAGATGGTGGTAGCACAGTGGGTCTGTAATGCAACGATGACGGATTTGAGTGTGATGAGTGTACTCTGTTTAACAACTCTGAAGAAGTAGCCTATTGGTTCAATGCTCGCCTTGTAACATGGAGAGGACGGATTCAATCTCCTGAGATGGTTACTGTGCAGGGACCTTGAGCAAGTCCTTCACTCGCAATTGCTCGGCGCCATCGATTGATAATTGGTCATTAGATAATGGCTCTTAATAAATGCATAATAATAATAATGGTGTATGTATTTAGTGTATGCAGGACATTGCAGGCATCCTTATATGTATGAGGATACGTAATACAGCAGGTGTGCACCTCACACGGTGGTGCACCTCATGGCTATCTGACTGATCTAAACAAGTAGACTGTCAATCGAGAGGTCGGGGGTTCAAATCCCTGCCACAACAGAAGTTTGGTTGAGATTTCTGCTCCACCTATGCCCCCTAGCCAACTCATCTATAATGAGTACACTGACTGTACACTATTTTTGGAAAGATGAGATATTCCCTTATATTTAAACCATCTTGTAATGCTTCCTTTTCGAGTACCACATTGTAGCAGAGTTGTGTTACAAGGAAGTTAGGTCCCAAAGTTTAGTTGAATTTTTGGTGCATGACTGCAACCATTGTGAGTTCCTTCTGAATGGTTTTTGTTCAGGTTCAACGGTTACGTGAGGCTCGGTATTCAGGCCTTGGAAGACATTCACTTCAGGGCTTCTTATGAATTGTATTCGGACGCACTGCTGGTAAGTGCCAACATGTATCTCCCTTCCTTGCTCTCTGCCTTTGTCTGTCTCCCTTTTGCTTACTGCCTGAATGTTTGCCTTCCTTTGTGTCTTTCAATCCCTTTCATCATATGGCATGTTCAAATGCATTGCTTACTTATTGTCTGTCTGTCTGTGTCTGTACCTGTCTGTGTGTCTGTACCTGTTTGTGTGTCTGTTTGTCTGTCTCTACATGTCTGTCTTTGTGTCTGTACCTGTCTGTCTGTCTGTGTGTCTGTCTGTCTCTACCTGTCTGTATCTGTGTCTGTTTGCCTAGGTTACCAGTTCTGATGCAATTGATGTACCTGTCTGTGTGTCTGTCTGTCTGTACCTGTCTGTCTCTGTGTTTGTGTCTGTGTGTGTGTCTGTCCGTTTTGGTCTATCTATCTGTACCTGTCTGTCTGTGTGTGTGTCTGTCTGTGTGTCTGTCTGTACCTATTTGTCTGTGTGTCTCTCTGTCTGTCTCTGTTTGTGTATCTGTCTGTAGGTCTGTCTCTATGGGTCTGTTTATACGTTTTTGTCTGTGTGTCTGTCTGTATGTATATATCTGGCTTTTGAATCCCTCATTCATTCGATCACTTAATCTGACTCGTTTACTTGCCCTGATTCACTCCCTCATTTGCTCACTTATTGCATTGCTTGCTCGGTCGCTCACAGTCAATCACCGTATTATCTCGTCTGGGAAATTGATTGCAATTCATTGATCGATTGCTTTCGGTGTCAGGTGACGAACGCAGTCCGTAACTCTCTCCAGTTGAACCCGTCTGGTCAACCGAAGGACGGTCCGATGGGAATCAGTATTATTCTGTCTCCAGCGCAGGGAAACCCGGTGTTCGCAAAAGACGCGATTACAAACGCATCATTCCGCGCCAAGAAATTGCCAGGTCAGCAGAAGTCGAATGATGGGTGCGGAGGATGGTGATGGTGGTTGCGGTGATGTTGGTTGTGGCTGAAGTGGTGCTGATGATGGTGGTAGTTATTATTATTATTATATGAAGATTTATAAAGTTTATATAACTAAATACACCGCATATGCATAGTGTTGGTTGTGACGATGGTGGTGGTGGTTGAAGTGGCAGTGATGGTGGTGGTTGTACTGATGGTGGTGGTTGTGGTTGTAATTGTAGGTATGGCAACGGTGGTGGTGGTGGTAGTGATGGTGGTTTGTGAAATCAGTATTAGCGATATAGATATCATTCTAATCTAACCTAATGTATTGTATTGTATTGTATTGTATTGTATTGTATTGTATTTAAACATTTATAAAGCGCCTCTACTAGGGTGAACCGTTCAGAGGCGCTCCCAGCGCGCAAGGCCGAGAGAAAAGAAATAAGTCTTGAGGAAAGCAAAAGAAGATGAGGGGTCACTTATTAAAATTTGAGAGCGAGTAGAAGGAGACAGTGTATTGACTTCTATTTAGCCCTTATCACATTGTCCAAGACATCAGTCGATGATAGGTTCGAGCAAAATGACAATAAAAAATCAATCTATTGTAAAGCCAGGGCGATTAGATATCTCCACCAATCTTATCTAATCTTATCGATTAGATAAGATTTGATTGTGGATTTTGAAGTATCAGAGATTAAACGATTTGTGCGATGTTCTTCTTCAGAGGATATCGACGTTCAGGACTCGTCCGGTCAGCTGGACACGTCATTCCACGATGACGGATCGGATGGAGACGCCGTCGTTTCACTGCGGACCTCCGAATCATCGGAGAAGACCAAATCGAGTCCACTGCCAAAGGTGAGCAAAGGCCCGCTCAAGTCGATCATGAAGAAGAAGGAGGAGAAGGCGAAGGATCGCAGCGGCGGCGGCCACCGCAAAGAATCAGAAGTCTCCGGCAACTCGTTGGCGACCAGCATCGGCCGCAAGGGTTCGCACTTCAAGGAGTTCCTCGAGCTGCATGCAGGAAAAAGCCCCAAACATTCGGTTTCCGTTTCGACCGGACTTTCCGTTTCTGTCAACGGCGACGCCGGCAGCGGCGACACGGGCAACGCCGTTTCGGCGAACATCGTCCGAAGCAACAGCAGTAGCCGATCGGTTTTCGATATAAATGAAACGCCGAAAGACGTGGGACGAACGTCGTCGTCGCAGGCGCTCGGTGTGGAGATGACGAGCTTTTCGCAGGACGACGGTGTCGTGCGGGGGCTGCGGAACGGCAGCAAGGTACAGAGTCATTCCAGGGCGCTCAATGGTGCACCGGTCGCGACAGAGGTCTCGGACGGAATGGAGAGTCAGGATGAGGAGGGAGATGGTCCTGTTTTTACACAGCTGTGATAGACTACATGGATGAAAGAGAAAGAGGTTACTTGCTGTTCTGGCAATTTCGCGGCGCTGTGGGCAGAATGGAAAATGAGGTTGTGTTGAAACTCTTCTCCGCGTTTGTTCATCGTTTAGGGATGTGGAATTGCAGCAACAGATTCGGATCGCACGAATTGGTGGCCGATCCTAAAAATTAGAGTTCAAGCGCGATGTCCGATGTCTGTCCATAATTCAAATGCGTTTCAAAGCTTATTGAGAATTTTGCAGAAATTGTGACGCTGTTCTACAACGATTAAGGCAGCTGAGTTAAAAACTTGAGTTAGGTCGGTCTGTTAATCATGGAATTTTATCTGAATAGCCAGAAGAAATTGATCCGTTTTTTAAACAAATTAAACTCGTGAAATTTCCGAGTAGCTGCTGAATCTGGATTACAACGACGATGCTCGGTTCAAAGCATTTGAGGCTCGAAAAAAATGTCTCTACGCAGGAGATCCAGCTTCCGTTTTTTTCTGCAGTTCCTAAAATCTAACAAAGGAGGTGCAGCTTCTTTTATAAATCAGTTATTTAGTAGGGTTGGTTTTACAATGCATGTTCAGATGAGTAACCCCATTTTCGCCGATGAATTGATCTCAAGAAAGTCTTTGACAACGTTGCATAGAGTAAAAAATTGCTGCTCTTTTCATTTGATGGTTATCTAAATGATTCTGTAGTGCCCTGTTTAATAACACACAAGGATAGCTATCAGTTGTTGCGTTGATGCCGTAGTCCTGACTATCGGTTATGACACAAAATGACTTTGCATTTGTTTAACGTTTGATCTTGTGTAAGTACCGTGTGGACTTATTAACGCAAAGTCATCTTGAGAGATGTCTTATGATACAGTGTGTAAACCAGGCCTCACGTAAGCAGGGATAATGGTGTAAAAGTCAATATTTAGCATTGCGCCTACAGTTCTTCTATGGTGCATTAACCAATGTAGCGTGTAAAGCTGATGGCTTTTTCAGGGACAACGCGGTGCTTTTTGCGTTAAGCAGAATAATGCGTAGACTAGTCCACACACTGTATTAGAAGTTCTGGATTTGTTGGGAATGATTTCTGTGATCACTGAACCCATGACATTTGTGATGTGACGGACAATCAGTTGAGTGCTCACCTTGTAATTCAAAGAGAGCGGGTTCGGACCTTCATAACGTGCTCACCGCATAAGGACTCGAGTGAGTCATTCACCTTCAGTCGGTTAACACCACTGATTTATTTGCTTTGTCGTCGACATTAGATAGCGTTGCTAAATAAATACGGAAATTATAATGGGTGAGTGTTGCTTTTGCCGGGGCTCGGCTGGGAGTGCTTCCAGTTTGCTGTCAAAGCGGAGCGCTATATAAATGCTCCGAGAAAACTGCTGTCTGTCGGGCGTTGAAATTGCCGGAACAGATGTTTGGTTTTGATCAGCAATAGCAATGTATCTTTGGTGCAGTACGTTTTCCTTTTTGTCTGTTTTCATTCCAGTTCTAGTAGCCCTAGCATTTCTGTAGTCCTTCGCGGAACATTGTCTGTGACACAAGCTCCAGGACGATTGGACATTGACTTTTGAAAAAGCGATGATGTCTGAACTTGTGACCTGTCCATGACCTTTTGTGTGCAGTGTTGAAGCGTTAAACCTAATCTGATCTTATTGCTCTGTAGGGTCAATATAGTTAAGAAATTTATCTTATTATGCTGTTTGCAAAATGATCAAGATTTCAATCGATGCCAGTACGATGATTATCCAAAATTAGTGCTGGGAATTTGAGGACATAGGAGAAAGTTATGGGAATTTGAGGACATAGGAGAAAGTTCTGGGAATTTGAGGACATATGAGAAAGTTCTGGGAATTTGAGGACATAGGAGAAAGTTCTGGGAATTTGAGGATACAGGAGAAAGTTCTGGGAATTTGAGGACATATGAGAAAGTTCTGGGAATTTGAGGACATAGGAGAACGTTCTGGGAATTTGAGGACATATTAGAAAGTTCTGGGAATTTGAGGACATAGGAGAAAGTACGGGGAATTTGAGGACATAGGATAAAGTACGGGGAATTTGAGGACATAGGGTAGAGTAGTGGGAAGTTGAGGACATAAGAGAAAATACTGGGAATTTGAGGACATAGGAGAAAGTGCTGGGAATTGCAGGTTGCAGGCATTCTATTTGATGAGTTATTTTTACTGCAGTTATTTTTTTAAAATGTGATTTAATTGTGTGCTGAAATTTCTGAATTATCTTAGTGCCACAGAGAAATGTGTCGGGAAGATCAGCTTATTTTCCGGCGCATGGTCAAATCAGATCCACAAGAGCAGGGAAATTGTTGGGTCAATATCAGTACCAGGTAAAATCTGGGATTAAGCAAAGGGATCGAAGGTGGAGTTTCGTCAAAGAATAATGTGCACAAAATGAGAAAAAGAGTTTTTAAATTTTCATATCAAATATTTAATACGAGCCAGAAGGAACAAAGCATTTGACACGGTTGACGTCCATTCCAGAACAACATTGTCTGTATTTTTCTAACAAGAGTTCTTAAGTTTTTCATATCATATTTAATACGAGCCAGAAAGAACAAAGCATTCGACACGGTTGACGTCCGTTCCAAAACAACATTGGTTGGTAATTTTTGCAATCCTGACAGATGATAATTATTGTTATTAATTTCATGTTGGTGTCGTATATACCTCAAGTAAAAATTACCAACGTGAATCAGAGTTTTGTTGCTATAATGACTGCCTAATGTGACCCTGTATTTCTTGTGTGTTTTGTACGCCTTCATTTAACCAAAGCGCAATACATGTACATGTACATTGTTGACTTGTGTCAGAAAAAGCTTAAACGTAAAGTGCTTCTGATGTTTACTTTGAGAATTCACGTAGGATTTGGGTGTGCAATAGTCTGGTGGTTAGTGTACTTGATGTCAGTCGAGAGGTCAGGGTTCAAATCCCCGCCAGGACAGAAATTTGTTTTGAGATTTCCGCCCACTAGCCAACTAGGCTATAGTGAGTATGCTGTCAGTCAGTAGATCAGGTGGTGAGGGCCACCAGACCTCGTATGCCGAGGCTAAGAAGAATGAAGTCATGAACACTTCATACCCATGGCTACCTCTTTGGATTAGCTTAAGGGACTGCTCTTCTAGCTTCAGAGTGACCTTGAGATAAGAAGTTGACAAACTTTGAATGTAACATTGATCCAAGTATATTTTTGGTCGTGTTTAATCCGTAGGGGAGTGATTACATGTTTATAGGGACATATTTTTGTGCTGTCAGCTGGGGCCGTTCGCCTATGCATTCCGGGTTTGAATTGAATTTACTGTCAAGCAACAGTAAAGAATGCATTATGCGCATCAACATACCAAATTCATTGTGTGCTCGCCACTGTTTTGGGACCTTGAGCAAGTCTTTGATACAGTTTTATGGCTTGATAGCTCTCTATATAATAAGGAAAACGTGAAGGTTACTGTACTGGATTTGTAAAAGTACTGTGCATGTGAGCAAGGTTTTGCAGAGATTAGCGGGCAAATTGTACTGGCAGGTTCCACTGTATCTTGTTATTAGCACTGCAATATAATGTAATTTATGATTAGCCGAGTAGCAATTGATTATTGTTGAGATTAGCGACAATTTGAGGCGACTGCAGACTGTATATAATGTCGAACTTTGTTAGTCTGTTTACGTTGAATCACTGTAATGTTTTTAATTACGAGAAATGATCTTGTTGTATGTAGGGTTGTAGACCGACTTACTTACTGATTGCGGTAGAGAGTAGCAGATCACTTTTGTAGATCTATGTAACTATTGTTTTTGATTTAAGGAGAACAAATCATTTTTGATCAACTGATATATGTTGTAATACGAGTTACGTATTTGACTTTAGATAATCATACACTGGCGCCTCATAATTGTATTGTACTACCTTTTCATTGTAATACCTTGGAGCATCGGGGTGCACGATAATCTACCGGGTGGTCAGTCGATAGCTCAGAGGTTCAAATCCCTGCCGAGCCTCGCAACATTTGAAGGCTCTGCGTATCTTGTACCCCAGAATAAACTCAGCCATGAAACAAACAGTTTCTGATGTAGACAGTCGATGGGAAGGAAGATGAGGGGCAAACTTTCCACCCAACATCATATGCTGAGACTAAGAGAAATGGTCACTAACATTTCATACCCATGGCTGCCTCTGGCCATTAACCTTCAAGCGTCTCCCAAAGGCTTTGCTTCTTTTGGAGACCCTTTAAGGTTACACAGTGTTAATGTCCTTTCTAAACTCGACTTAAGTGTAGCTGGCTGTATTATATCAAGTGACATGGCACAGTTTATAATGTATAACATTAGCGGATTAGTTAGCACGCTTGGCCTGTAGTGCATTGAGTACGGGGTCGAGCCTCCTCCAAGACTCGAGTTCCTTGAAAAAATTATTTACGCACTGTTGCTCGGCGTCATCAATTTTCTGCCATCATGGTCTTTGGAAAGAGGGCAATTGATTAAATACACATTACTTTTGCATTTTATTGGGGTCCCCGTTATAACGAGACGCACAACAGGGAGGCTCCAGTGTAAGTGATTTCCACGTCAATGTATCCTGCGTATATTTTAGTGTAGAGATTTTCGTGTCCGTATCCTGTTCGACAACACTGAAAGACGGTCATCACGATTTCCGCACTGGACTGTTTTTGTTCAGAGCTCTAATTTTATTTTATTTATTCTTTAACTATAAACGGACTTTGCTGTGTTTCTGTTACCATTTTTTCCTTTCTAATCCTTGTAACAACTTTTTTCGTGCAAAAAACCATTGTAAAAACGTGTTCTGTGCTTCTGTGACTTGCCTAGATATGAAACGCTATGTAACTGGATATATGTAGCACCCATCAATTATTTTAAGGTATGTAGATGGAGTCGGATTTTAGCAAGAATGGTTTACACGCAGGAAAATCTGGTGTTTGGCGCAAGATCTTGACAAGCCCAGTTCTGCTGTCAAATGCACAGTACATATTATTATTCACTTATTAAGCGCCACTATCTAACGACCAAGCATCAATCGATGGGACTGAGCAACTGCGAGTGAAGGACTTTGTCCTTACACAGTAACCATCTCACAGGAGACCTGAACCCGTACTCCCGCGCTACAAGGCAAGCACTGTAATCAATCAGCTAGCATCCCACTTCTTACATTAGTTAGTACATTAGTATTTGTGACTGAATGATATATTGAGTATGGGACATATGGGCAGACTCGGTACGTCATCCCACTGCAACTTGGGTAAATGAACCCAAGGCGAGGGGTCAAAAGGGCATTCTCTCAAAGGCAGTGTTTAAATGGAACTCCAGTCAGGGTGAACGAAGAAATTGTGGAAGAAAAACGGATATAGAAAATTTTATTACTGAGAATGACAAGTTCAACGCCGACAAAACAGACAACTCAAATATGTTACCATCAACAACGAAAATTCACTCTGAAGCTAAACGAAACCTGGGCACAATAAATTAAGAGTTCGCTCGACAAGTTTAGCCTGGCCTCAAAGCTTCCATTAAATGGCCGACAGTTTTGACTGAATAAACAGGCAACATGGAACACCGTTTCCAGGGAAGAGAAGACGCTGGAAAAAGCACCCTGGCCCAACATGGAACAACCGCTGGTTTTTGAAACCATAGAAATTGTAGTAATATGGAATAATTGTTATTTAGCCACCTTCTAAAAACCTAGCCAAGGCGCAAAAGATTATATACCTAAGGACATGGCACCCATTCCAACAGATAGCGGTAGTGAAGGATCATTGATTAAAGCAGGGTCGAGGCCATACGGTCGCTCTAGCACGGTCCTTACATGGGGACTTTAAATGGCATGGCCCTATTCAAACGGACAGCAGTGGTGAAGGATCTCACCCAATAAAATTCATTGAAAAATCAGCAGGGTCGAGGCCATACAGTCTCTCTATCACGGTCTGCACAATGGGACCTTAAATGGCGTGGCACCAATCAAGCGGGCAGCAGGGGTGAAGGATCAGGGTCAAGGACATGCGGTCGCCAACAGAAACATTTACCATCAACTTGGTACATATGAAATTACTATTATAATTGTTATTATATTATCATTATTTCTGGTATCCCTATTGTGCTACTGTGTAAACATCAATGTGCCACCAAACTGTGCATAATAAAGACTTGTTTGACAAACCACTCATCTCTGCACACATTTCATCATGAGAGGACAACTCGATCAACGAGCCACTGCATTGATACAGCATACTTCGGTGGTCACTAACCACACTACACCTTGCCGAACTTCCCACAATTGAAGGAAACAATCTTTTCAACCAAATCTGACCCAGGAAATCGCATTCTTTGCAAACTATCAGGGATTCTATTTGGTTCCGAGGCTTAAATGTTTCCATCAGCAAGTTACATCAATTGTAACCAGTAAATTTTCTACGCAGCAACCTTTCTCAAATTGCCAGAACCACTATTTATCGGAAGCGAGGCAAATTTTCGACATAACCAAAGTTCTCCCACGAGAATGGTTCTATCTTACCAACTTAACCACAAAACCAGAACGGTTCAGATTAACGGCAATGAAACTGCTACACGTAACCGTTTACCAAAACACTGAAACAGTCTAGGCTGCGAGACAAAATATCAGAACAAATGGAGTTTAATGTGATATATTAAATGCGGCATAATGGCCAATATTTCGAACGTTTAAACAGTTTGATTCGCAGCAAACTGCTGTGCGAGGCCTAACATCAGAAAAGATGCAAACAATTTTGATCTGGTTAACATCGACCAAAGGGCCACCGAACACTATACTAATAAGCTGGTGCCCCGCTGACCACACGCAACAACGTGTGGGGGCAGCAGGCAACGGACAACAATAGGCTACCAGTGTCAAGAAGAACAACAACACAAAAACCGCAGTCATGACAGTCGCTAGCGGTTGGTTGGACGTCGCCGTCGTCATGGCAACGACGTCGTCACGCAGTCACTATGGAGACGCACGCGTACTATACACCGACAGAAAGAATCCAGTAGATGTCGTCACTGTACACAGATTATTCACAGATATGTACATCTGGGTGTGGGTGTGTGTGTCGTCGTCGACAGACAGGTGGCGCTACGTGTCCTGCAGTGGCATATACAAGCTAAAGCCTTGCTCCAGTTCTCGATGTCGCTGGCAAAGAGACATTATCCTAGACAGAACAGAAACATGCAACACAGAATAGAAACACACAAGACAGAATAGAAACACACAAGACAGAATAGAAGCATACAACACAGAATAGAAACATACAAGACAGAATAGAAACATACAAGGCAGAATAGAAGCATACAATACAGAATAGAAACACGCAACAAAGAACAGAAACATACAAGACAGAATAGAAACGCGCAACAAAGAACAGAAACACACAACACAGAATAGAAACATACAAGACAGAACAGAAACATACACGATAGAATAGAAGCATACAACACAGAATAGAAACACGCAACAAAAAACAGAAACACAACACAGAATAGAAACATTGTAAGACAGAACAGAAACATACAAGACAGAATAGAAACATACAACACAGAATAGAAACACGCAACAAGAACAGAAACACAACACAGAATAGAAGCACACAACACGGAACAGAAAGTTTTAAGTACTTCAACACCTAACGCTCTTTTCTCGACATTAAGGCTCAAATTACAACCAAACCCGTCTGGCAACTGGTTACACAACTAGACCTCAATTCATATTGTTGAAACAGGTTCTACCGCACATCAGCGGCTATTCAATACTTCAAGCTTGATACATTGATAAACGAACACCCAAAGCAATGCTAAAACATGAATCACACGATTCACAATTGAACAAATAATGGTAAAAATGGGAAAGACAACTCAACTGATTGTCAGAGGTTGAGCAAATCAGTCACTAACCGTTGCTCTTGTAGCGTCGTCTTAATCTCGTTTGCCCGTACCATCGATCGTGCCCTTTTCAGCTCAACGGAGACCTGCGTACAATGAATGCTCCCAATTGTGTGGGCTTCCTCGGTGTAGCAGTCAGCCTGAAATAAACCATAAGTTGAGGGAGGCTAAAGTTTCAGAGCTACATCGATTACAGTATTATCGCATTCTACTCAATGGTACTCATTCCTTCATTGAAAGCATTTACACAATGCCCCATCAAGATGCCGACCCAGAGGCACTCCCTAGCCCAGCTCTGGCTAAGGATGACAGTTGCATACCTAACAGTCTTTATGCAAGTACAATGAATGCTCCCAGCTGTGTGGGCGTCCTCGGTATAATTCGAAACAAACCACATATGCACTAGAACGCATAATATTAAGCAGTGACATTATCAGTTGACTACGAAGATGCTAACGAAACAGAATAGTCGTTATTCACGAGCATGCCTACGTGCATGAATTCATCAACTCATGCCGCAAAAGTCAACCCAACATATATGCATAATATCTATGGATTCCATGTATGTATGTTGATTTACACATGCACATATATTCATTCATAAATACCTACATCAATACACACATATAATTTCTGCAACCCATAGGAGCCAATCACTGATAAAATTATTAAGCTCCTCTATCTTACGACTAAGCATCACTCAACACCGAGCAGTTATGAGTGATGGACTCGCTCAGGATCCCTACACAGTAACGGTCTCGGGGACGAGGCTCGAACCCGTACTCTCCGCATTACAAGACGAGCTCTTTAACCAATTGGTTACCATGTCATGCTAAAACTGGATATTATAGGAGCAATCCGCCTCACCTTACCAGGTAGAAACAAGCAACTGACAAGACCTACCTGTCGTTCGAGCAGGTCCGATTGCCAGCCAGCGGCATGCTCTATAAGTTGACTGTTGAAGTAGTTGGCAAGCGACGGTGTCAGACCGGTCGAGTCCTGCTTCCGATGGACTGTCGCCGCTGCCAACTGACTCGTGCCAAGCGTCACCGGCTGACCAGCAGACGCCATATTCATCGGAATAGGACTTGAATGTCTACAACAATCAAAAACTCATTACCAAACCAAACAAGTCAACTCTTTATTCGTTAATTGAACTTACGCTAGAAGTCATTCTACCCCAGACTCTAAGAATCATTTCAAGAACCAGCTTCTAACGAGGTGGTGTCAAAATGAGGTCACTTCCCAAAGTTCATGACCCCAACAGAATTATATCAGAATTGGTGATAATGGAGCTTGTATTAAGGGGGTTTATGGCGTGTTTTACAAGTAAGGTCAGCCAATCTTAAGATTAAACGTAAACTTCTTATGATGAGCTCCATTATAACACTAATGCTGAACCAGTTCAGTTGGGGTCATGAACATTATGACATTACCTCTCAGGCATAAAACAAAGCATCTATGAACAACTTGTCCAGGGACCGTTACATAAGTCTGTTAAGGAGATGCAAGCCTCCAATCGTCGGAAAAATGGTCCCCACAAAGATTTGCACAGGGTGGGGCAAAACATTAACACTGGAACAATCAACAAGGCCCGATACTGGCCAAAAACGTCTAGATATGAATTCAACAAGGGTAACAGCACCATCTTGCCCCTATGTGCAGGTGCCCCATCTTGCCCCTATGTCCAAGTGCCCCATCTTGCCCCTACATGCAGGTGCCCCATCTTGCCCCTGTGTGCAGGTACCCCATCTTCCCCCTATGGCTGGAAGATGGCCCAAGTTGTGCTAAATACACCACCATGACAAATTTTAAATCGTAAATAAAATGTTGCATTTTAACATTACTTACTACCTACATAGTTCATACATTGCAACCGCGTATGCACATATGCACCTGGGCTGTTATAGAGAACATTTACAAGCCTCTCAAAGCAAATGACCAAAGGTCATAATCAGTAACGGAATATAGGTCAACCGCATCGGACACCATTCATAATAACGTACCAGACAACAATACACACTTCAATCAATCAATTCTTGAATCATACAAACAAAAGAACCAACTGACCGATTCGACTCTGTGTCCATATCGTCGGGCTTTGTGACTTCTCGATGGACGTTGGCTGCATTTTCGATCGGCAGCTGTGTGACCATCGACGGATGGGTGTGGGCGTCGGGTGACCCCAGGGGCGTTCCGTCCGAATCGGGAGGAGAATAGGGAGACTCGGATTTATCTGTTAGTTCAATCAATCAATTCTTCAATCACACCATCAATTAACCATTTGCGGGAAGGGCGGCGTAGAGTAATGGATAACACACTGGTGTGAAGAGCAGTAGGTACTAAGATCGAATCCCGTAGAGCCCTTAGGTTTATTCAGCCTTCCACTCGCTAGGCGGCGGCGGTGGTGGTTAAATGAATAGTAGGCCGTGATTGGTGCCTTGTTGGCTGCCGTATAAACCAGTTGTATCCTGTAAAACTGTTATCATGTGCTTCTACTGTATACATGTATGTTAGGCGCCCTGTGTGGCTGCCGTTTCCACTATATGTATGTTCACTGCACAGCACAGTGTGGTTGGCAGGTGCTTAATACAGAAAAGATTATTATTATTACTATAATTATTTGATTTACACAGTCACAAAATTACTATACAATCGGGCTTTGACAATGCTTCCTTTATTTCATGAAATAGGCTTACAATACACTGAAGTGGTACTTGGGATATCGAAGTGGTGTTATGTCAAGTGTTATGTTGAGGCTATAAGAGCACATCATGCTAATTAACATGCCATGCTAGACCTATAAATGAAGCTAAATAAATACTGTGGTTTACATGCCGTTTCATATGGGATTGTCCCCCAACGATTTCACATTCAAGAGTCCACACTGTGTTTCTCATTGACTTCAAATACCTCGATAAAAGCTCTTCATTGGGCAGAAGCAGAATGGTGCACAAATCGGGAGCAAAAAAGCCTATACTGTCACGAGTTTCAGATTAGAGTAGAAGATGAAGAGCAATCCCTTGAGCTACCCTGATAGTCAGCCATGGGTATGAAGTGTTAGCGACTTCATTTTCTTAGCCTCGGCATATGAAGGCGGGTGGCCAGTTCCCTCCTTCGTCATCTCATCTTCCAACCGACAGTGTATGGTCAATATACTCATCATAGCTGAGTTGGCTAGGGGTGCACGCGTAGCAGAAACCTTGAACCAAATTTCTGATTAGAATAGTTCACATTGAAAAGACGCCTACCATCATCCTCGACGGTGGAGGACGAGTCCCGCTTGGCTCGTTTCGGCTGCGGCGGAGTGGTCCACTGCGACGAAGACGAGGTTGCTGGTCGGCCACTGCTCTTCTGAACGCTCAGCAGCTGCAAAAGCAACTGCTGAAGTTGTCTCTGCTGCTGTAGCTGTTGCTGAGCAACCAACGCCTGCTGCAGCTTCTGAAGCAACTCGATGGCTACAGAGGAAAACAACGGCATCGTTAGCACACCTTGCAACTGCAGTAATATCTGTGGGACATGGTAGCCGATGGTGAGAATGCTAGCCTTGTAATGTACGGGTTCAAGCCTCCTCCCTGAGACGGTCACTGTGTAGGGACCTTGAGCTTGCAAGTCTTTCACTCACAATTGCTCAGTTCAATCGATTGATGCTTGGTTGTTTAGATAGCCAGTGCACAATAACTGCATAATACCAATGGCAAGTTACACAGCATCGTAAAAAAAACTAATTTTCTACAGTTCTAAACAGCGCTATTTTCAGTTATCTGTTTTAACATGTTCTTTTAACTACTCATGCACCTGTAATACAGCAAAAAACTTTGAATTTATTATTATAGTAATTTTTATATAGCACCCCTTCAAGGTTATCTACTCAGGAGTGCTCCCAGCCCAACCCCGGTCAAATACGATAGTCTTAAGGCCAGAGAGATACAGGGCAGAGTAACCCACCAGTATTAGACGCAATGCCACCGGGAGCCCAATCCAGGTCACAGGACCTGCCACACAGAATGCACGGTGCTGCTCACTTCTTACTGCACTAGTTTATTTACTCTACTAGTTTTTCTACCTTCACAGTAGTTTCTTGACGTTCAAAAGATGTGACGGCTAACCAGGGGGACACAATTGAAACACTGGCATGCAATCAAAATAATTAGAAAGTTAAATCGTATGGGTTTTAAAATTTTAATCCTGAATTATCTATCCTATGAAGAAACTGTGATATCACAACTTCTACATGTCTGCCTAAAAGCCAGTAAGAATGTATGTATGTATGTGAACTTTTTAAGGAGTATATTTTAGGAACACCTCAAAAGTGCTAAGACCTGGCTGTACAATGTACAAGGGATCTGAAGAGGTAGTCTTAACATAGATAGAAAAAGTAAACTGAGCAGAGTTTAAAGGGACAGCGTGAATGTCAGCTGGAAGAATGCGCGATTTCATCATTGCCACTTCCCAGTTGCTTGCAATTCTTTCGTCAAACCTACCAGGAAGAATGAAGGGTTCCTTGGCTGCAACGAGAGAATCAGGGACAGATGTCCGTGCTGGAGTAAGGGGCACGTGGAGCATGTAATGGACAGGGATTTCCACTCTCCGCTTCGCACGTGAGAGCCAGCCACTGGAGAGTTCCGCTATCAAAGCACATTACTTGCTGCAGATAAAACTTAATGCTCTGAATGCACTTTTGACAGATACTTCGAAGGTGCCATATTAAGTACAGTGTGGGTCATTTTCACGCTCCCACAGTTTATGAGCCATTCTGCTTCACAATAATGATGATGACAACAATAATGATGATAACAATAATAACATTAGATAATAATAATAATAACCTGAAACTAACCCACACAGAATATTGTAATTGTAGAATTGCAAGTGCTTATTTACACAGCACCTCTTTAATAAAACTCATCAGAGGTGCTCCTGACCTGGTTGTAACACCAGATACACCTAATGCATAAAACACAATGTTCAACAATACCTTGCTTCATGATCAGTGCATTTTGCTGTCGGTCCTGCGGCCGCATCTGCGCATTCGCTGACTTGTCCATGCTCAGCTGGCTGATGAGGGGCGGCAGGAGCGCCAGGCAGCTGATCAGGGATGTTGCCTGCGGCTGCTGTACGCTGCCCGCCGTCGACGCTAATCCGGGCGCCTTATCGACCGTTATTTGCGACACAGCCTGTTGCAGTGCGGCCAAAGTACTAAGAACCGTAGCGTTAGTCACAGACGTCGAACTCGACGTGCCAGCACTTGACCTATCCCCTGCGGATACGGAGGATTGTATCGTCGGTGTTAGAGACGCCAGGGGCGTGATGGAACCGGGCTGCTCCAAAGGGGTCGAAATGGGAGTGCCACCGATTGCGTTTGATGTCTTCGTTGCAGACGCGTGCTTCTCGAGCATAGACTCTTCCGTCGGAGTGCTTCCAGGAGAGATGTCCATGTCGTCACATTTGTAAGCGTCTGTCAACAACAAAATCTACGAGTGACAATGTGAATTTGATAAACACTGACCGCTGTTTAGCTCAACTCAAACATGTCAAGATTGACTTGATATTATTACTGATTATTATTATTATTATTATTATTATTACACAATTTTTAACATGTGCAAGGTCACACAGAAATGCACAAGGTCACACAGAAATGCAAATGGTTACATAGAAATGTTAAATGTGAATGGTCACACAGAAATGTGAATGGTCACACAGAAATGTGAATGATCACACAGAAATGTGCATGGTCACAAAGAAATGCAAATGGTCACACAGAAATGTGAAAGGTCAAAAAGAAATGCAAACGGTCACACAGAAATGTGCAAGGTCAAACAGAAATGTGAATGGTTATATAGAAATGAAAATGGTCACACAGAAATGCGAATCTGAGGCATGACAGTCAGTCGTCAGGGAAGAGCTTTTAAATATCCAGAGCTTAGAAAGCCAATGAGAAACGGAGTTTCAAGGCATTGATTCTGTCTTCTCCTATTAAGATCAGCTACATGTTATAGATTATCAAGTGCATCAAAACATCGATGCAACGTGGTATTAGACATCGATATGAAGCAATGCGTTAAGGTGAGGACTGCGTTAAACTGAAATGTACTGTGCAACATGTGTATCACTAAGTCACTTTTATTTGGCTACCAAAACTTTCAGAACTTGGTATGGTCATGAAAACAAGTCTACAACGTACTCGCCAGATCAACAAAGGATTGCTCTTCTTCTTCTCCCGACGAATCAAATACAAAACTCTTACCTTTTCTGAATTTGCCAACATGTGCATCACCCTGTCAATTTTATTTGCAGGGTTTACTACCCTAATAAAACCTTCAGAACTTGGTATGGTCATGAAAACAAGTCTACAACATACTCGCCAGATCAACAAGGGGATTGCTCATCCTCTTCTCTTCACGAATCAAATACAAATCTCGATTATGCTCGTACAATCACGCAACAGGCTCATCTGTGCTCAGCAAATTTTACCACATCGTGTTTACAAATCGAGCACGAAAACTCACCCGTGGTCATTGAATCGCTAATCCTGTTCCGTTGGTGGTGTTGTTGTTGCTGATGATGATGATGATAATCGTTTGAACTTGAGATTCCCCCACCGGAGGCAAACAGTCCGTAAATCCCGCTCGGGCCAACAGGCGCTCGCGACGGCGAAGAGGACATGGCACCTGGACCACTGTCTCGTCTTGGTGTTCGATCTCCGAAAGGGGCCGTGTCGAAACCCCGACAGTTCCCATGCGAACTGTCATCGTTATTTGCGGCCACAGAGCTGCCCTCGCTCGAGGTTTTCGACGAAGGGGTGGCGTTGGAACTGTGTGACCTGCTGATCGCGTTGGTAACCGCAGCGACGCTTGTTCTGTGAGAGTCTTCGACGAGTAATCCGTCGGGTTTCGTCGAGTTATTTGTTGCGAGGCGCGAGTTCAACTGAGAGTTCGGAACGGGCGTCCCCTTAGAAGAGTTGTGATTGCCAACGGAATGTTTTGACCAATCTCTCTGACCTAAGTTAATCACATCAGAAAGAAATGTTTGAGAGGCATGCATGTACTTTCTGCTATGATGGTTACATTTAGATATGTTGCTTCATTTTAAACTAATTAGTTTGTTAATTAAACATAATATCACACAGGAAGACCATATGATCAACAAATAATGACAGGTACTGCAATATTATTAAGCATTTATTAAGCACCAGTATCAAAAGACCAAGCATAGATCAATGTCGCTAAGCAATTGTGAGTGAAGGACTTGGTCAAGGTCCCTACACAGGAACTGTCTCGAGGAGGCAGCTCGAACCCATGCTCTCCACGTTACAAAGTGAGCGCTCTAACAATGTGCTACCGTGTCCCACAATCTATTGTACACCTCGGGTGACAATAACAAACAAGTGGGTCAGTGAATGGTGAAGAACGAACCTTTATGTCCTGCACCGGTCGACTTCTCTGACGCGTCCTTTGTTCTTGGCGTTCGACTAGATGAAGACAGGACAGACCTACAGACAAAGAAATCATCTACGTAGAGTCTTGTAATGTAAAGTAAGGCAAACTCTCAGTTAGTAAGCGCTCTTTCAACAGTAGCCCTAATATGCCAATAATGGGGAAAACCCCATTTCTCTCTCTCAAACCCCCCTCAGCTTCTCCCTCTATTTCTCCAGACATTAACGTAAACCTGCTTGCAGTCTGTTGACTGTCATCTAGAATCTGTTCGTTACAGTCGACATATGTGCATAGAGCACCCCTGATTAGCTTATTCTTGAAGTAGTGCTGTATTAAATTTATAATTACATTTGTTACACCTCACCTTAATATTACAATTACAATGACTTACACATCAACCCATTCCTCTGGGCGCTCCCACTGTGACACCTCGGTCGTGCTGTTGTAATAGTAGCGCTTGCCCGACGAGCTCACATGCTCCGACCAATCTCCGCAGACCTTCTCCGCCAGCTTGTGAACCTGCATTGAAATACAACAGTGCCGAGTGTTATCATACACTTGTTCTCATACAATACAACAGCGTGTGATCCTCGAGCCAGTAGATAATTCCTAAAATTTGGTGAGGTCTAATATGTTGAATTTTACTTTTGATGAAGTAGAAGAAGAGCAGTCCCGAAGAAGCGGCCACTGAGTAAGAAGCGTTAGCGACTTCGTTTTCTCAGCATCAGCGTGTAAAGGTGGGTGGCCAGTCCTCTCCCTCACCATCTCATCTTCCCACCGACACTGTACAGTCAGTGTAATCATTACAGCCGAGTTTGCTAAAAGATGCAGGAGGAGTAGAAACCTCTTAACAAATTTCTGACCTGGTGGGAATAGAACCTCCGACCTCTAGGCTGACGGTCCCGCACACTAACTGCTAGACCATCACGCACACCATGAATATGATTAACATTAGTCTAAGATTTTAAAGTAGCATTTTAGCTTCACAGTCTGTACACCCGTGACCACAACAGACTGGCTCGCTCACATGGATACACGTTAAGCCGTTTCCTAAACTGACCATTCAGTTCATGAAGATGTAATGGCTAACTGTAGGCACCATGTCTAACATATGTAGTACATTTGTGTGCATGCATCTAGACATTTGTATAGCACATCTAAAGAACATCTCAAAGGTGCTGAAGCACAGATATCCATCCATCCTCTGATATGTACAGCGTACACCCATCTAAACCTACATACATATGCAATGCATACAACTTATTCATACATACAAACAAAAGAAACTAGCCTAGATAAGCAGCCATAAGTACAAAGTGTTAGCATATGAGGGCGGGTGGCCAGTCCTCTCCCTCACCGTCTCATCTTCCCACCGACAGTGTACTCATCATGCCTGATTTGGCTATACAAACAAAGGCCTGGCAAAATAAATGATGGACTGCTATGTACCTCGGCTTTGTGATCCTTAAGCTTCTGGTCCTTGTTGCGACCATCTTTGTAGCCATGGCTGTTCTGGCGAGAGTCCTCACTCCTCCGATCGCCCGACCCTTAAAATGCACAACACATTGGTCACTTTACATAGTTTGCGTGTACATATGGATGTACGTATGAGGACACTTCACACAGCACGTTTCAAGTAACTCACAAATGCGCAGAAGGTTTGAACTACCTCGAGTGCCGTTAAACTGAAGTTGGGCAGGGGCTTCAGATTTAAAAAGGACGTTGCTGAAACAAATTTGCAGAAATTTCTAAGTATCTGCAAGTATTTTTAAGAATGTTTGTCAAGGACTTCTAAAAAGTGTCAAGGACTTCAGTGTCAAGGTCTTCTCAAGCACTGAGAACACTGTTGTCTTAAGAATCTCTTAAAAGAGTTGTGAAAACAGATGCATAACAGGAAAAGAATTGCAAGTGCGACCGTCTCAGGGTAAAAGAGCACATACAACCGGAGGAAGATTGTTCCCGAAGGTAGGACCAAAGAATCAGCTCTCTCTTGACATTATGATCGATTGATGCATTGATTATCGTGACAACAGCAACATAAAAGTCATCAGATTACGTGGGACACAGTAGCTGCTTGGTTATATCGCCTGTCTTGTAACACAGAGTACAGGTTTGAGCCTCTCCTGAGATAATTACTGTGTAGTGTGTGTGTGTGTGTACTACTGTAGAGACCTTGAGCAAGGCCTTCACTCACCGAGCCATACACAGATACATGCTTGGTCATTAGACAGTGGAGCTTAACAAATGCTTAATATTAATAATAATAATCACATTATAACGACTGTTACAGTCGAAGGCTTAATACACCATTGTGGGATTACATACACGTTGGTACAGTCGTCAGCTGCAAGTGATTATAATGTAATTGTAATTAGTAACTTCTATTGCGCCGCTGTCTAATACACAAGGCATCAACCGATGGTACACCAAAACCAAGCTGTAAGCAGGTCAATTTCAAGAATATCAGTCCGCAAGACACAGAGGCAACCTATGGTGGATAAGCAATTTGAAATAGGCAAGTTGAGAACGAAATGACACAAGCGACTGAGCAGAGCGCACAGACACAGGAAGAGAGTTCCAAAAAGTAGGTCTAGCAACAGAAAAAGCTCGTGCACCAAGCACAGTTCTTGATTTAGGCATGACCAGACAAAGATAATCAGATGACCTCACTGAATAATGGCAAGTCTGGGGAATAAGAACTGATTTTAAGTATTGTGACTGTTACATCTGACTCTTTTCAGCAGACAATTTTACACCGTTTTAATCACACTTTTTAGACCAGTTAGTTGTGAGTGAAGTGCTTCTGTGAGTTGCTTTAAGGGCGCTGTATTAGGCATCTTAATAGTCACATAAATACATACAGAAACTAAGGCAAGATTCTAATACCTAACTGAAAGGCCACCACGTTCTTACCTCGGTCTTTTTCCATCTTGCGGTCGCCATGACCTGGCTTGTTCGCATATCTTGGACTCGGCTGCAGCGATGGACTGTGACCACAAAACCCGTCGATACCCGGAATGTCGCGCTTGTTCGCATAACGATCGTATTTACCACGACTGTTGTTCAACTGCTTATCCTGGCAAAATCCAAACCAAAGCCTTTGTACATATGTATGTAACTATGTATGCATGCATGAATGTATGTCTGTATGTATGTGCCTTTCACAAATGTCTCCACAGTGCTCCTTTCAGACCACTGTATCTTTAAACCCTGCATTCAGGTAGCTGTATTTCCGGTGATCGATAGTCGAGGATTTGATCGAGGTCCCTACACAGTAACCACCTCAGAGGAGGCTCAAACCCGTACTCTCCCATTGAGATCATAATAAACTATCATAATCAGCCAAACAGAGTTCTCACAGGACAGAGAAATCAGAAGTTAGGGTTAGCAAAGTCTTGAAACAAACGAGTCTCAACACATTAACGACAGTGTACTAAAAGCGACTTGGAAACCACCGAGGCTCGTCATTAAAGTATTAAATTCCAGACGCTTGGATTTCCTTATGAATTGGACACTGACTGGACTTCTCCAATGGATCAAAATATCTGACTAGGGCTTCGCTTGAAACAACCATCGAATGATTTCATGTGCGTCATGCGACTTCGCAACATTAGTGGTTTCTCCTCGCAGGTCATTATTACATTACACACAGAGGATTTACCATACAGGATTTCTGCTTTGTACCTACAACTTAGGAACTCTCTCTGTGTCTGTGCGCTCTGCTCAGTCGTTTGTGTCATTTCGTTCTCAACATAAAACTTACCTCTTTCAACTTGCTCATCCACCATAGGCTGACTGTCTTACAGACTGATCTTCTGGATATTGACCTTATCACGGCTTAGTTTTGGTGTGCCATCGGTTGATGCCTTGTGCATTAGACACCGGCGCAATAGATGTTACTAATTACAATTTGACGTATATTTTCCCCATAACTCTGCTCTGATGAACTTCATATCCTGGATGAAATACCGACATGCCTGTTTTTGAGCAACTTGTTTTGCTTCCAAGACATGGTACACATTGCTCATGGTAAAATATACCTATACCTCTTTTCCCCGGAACATAATTATTTTACACATGAAAACACCTTGTTTGTTGATATTTAGTAGCACCACTTTACAACCTAACTACATAGCAGTAAATCTCATGTTCATTCAGAACTTCTTGCCTCCACACCAGACAAACATCATTTAGAGTCAACTATGTAACCTGTTCTTACCTCCATTAGGTGGGGCTGACTGCGGTCATAGTATCTGCAAAAAGTGATGAACATATGTTACAGATTATATATATATACACCATTATGTATGTATAAATATATACATTTATATATATATATATATATACAATAAATTTTGCTTTAATGAACCAAGACCACCAAACGGCAAGCTCAACAGTCAAAAACCAAGACTTCATTTCAGCTTCCAAAGTGCCTTTAGCCATGTTCATCTGCTCCTTTCGGTCTGTACCCTCCGCTAATTTCAAATGAACCTGAGTTATCAAAATGCTGAGAAATCCAAGTAACTCAAGCACAGCGAATACTAATGCAGCAGTGAAAAAACACTTTCATAGTGATTTTCATACCAGCATTGTAACACCACGACAAGACGCCCTACTGATTTCAACGAACATGCAAACATCTGACAATCTTATCATGTTACTTTTCACAGCCAGAGCGTTAATAAGAGCAGTATATAAATTTTGCTTTCTGCAAACACATTTCCAGCATCACTTTGAAGCACATGCTTCTTCAATTGATTGAACCAGCAGGAAAGTTGTTTTACGCAATTCTGTGCTGATTCTGTGTCTGATCAAATCTTTTCAGAGGGTAAGCCTCAACTTCGGTCGTAACATATTTATTTCAATAAATTTCTGTTCCCAAATCCTACGCCTTTCAAGATGTCTAACAAATTCGTGGACAAAAGTGCACGATTAGTAGAAGTAGTAGTTTTTAAAGACGCCAATCTTGAGCTAAGACACAAATGCCTCTATATTATTCGGCTTTTGCAATAATGCAACATTACGGATATGTACCCATCATCTAATCTTGGAAATTTCCTTGCATGCATTACCATCAATGCTAATATTCAAAGAATGTTAATTTAGATATAGAAACTTAGTAGATTTTGCTACATAAACTGCAATAATTAATATTTCTAATTAAACTTTTCCTCCGTTCAACGCCATTTTACATCCGGGCATCTAAGTAAAAATGAGCTGGTCCGCATACGATAGTAATAATTTATTTTTAAAATTATCTTTCAACAAACATTTTTATAAATTGTAAAATTTCTTCTTTAGAGGTATGTAAAATAATTGATTACCCTGAAAGGAAATTTCAGAAGTTTTACTCGTGTCGACAATTTGATAACGCTGTGACACGAGACTATCGAACGGTATAGCGAAAGAAATAAATTTAAGAGGCAAGCAAGTCAAATGACGTAGTTTGATCTTTCGTTAGCCAGCAAACGCTATACTTGTAAATGTAATGTAAATGTAAATCTCCGAAATTTCTCAGCGCCACACAAAAGCCACGTCAGGGAGACCAGCTTATTCACCGGCGCTATATCAAATCAAATCCGCAATAGCCATATCCGCCTTATCCGTTCCGGTGCCAGGTCAGAGTCCGGGAGGTCAAGCCGAGGAGATAGCAGGGTGCTACGGTGGTAGCCTAATCGGTTATTATGGCGGTTGTGTGGTGGCGCAGGAATGATCTATAGGGTTATAATATTTGCAAAAATAGCAATATTATAATTGCAGTTTCACAAACTTACATTTTGCAAAAATTTTATAAAATTATCAACCATTAGTATCACTTCAATATTACTTCACCAAAACCTCACCTCTTGCTATCTGTCTACGAATCTTTCCATAAGTCTCTCCACAGGTCTTTCACTCCAAACTGAAGCAATGTTTGCTCTTTCACAAATTCTAGCCCGATTCCTTCTCTTCCCGTTACCTCCCTCGCCTTTTCAACTCTAAAAACCACCCACCTTAGCTGTATAGCTGTCTGCTTGATTGGCCCCTTTGGATCTTGATCTTGAACCAGTTTCACCCCGCCTTCTGATTATGTTTTGACTAAGGGCCTGTGAATAAGCGGGGAGACTTCGCCTCTGGGCGCTGTAGACATTTCAAGTTTACGATTAAGTGCAAATTTTCAAATGTGATATTGTGTGGTCAGTATGAGAATTGTAGGAAAAAGACTGGGGGGTTAGACATTGATTTACGTGGAGTTTGGGTGTGCAATAAAGACTTTACTGTGGGGTCCTAAGAAAGACTGGGGGGTTAAACCCCCAACCCCCCGACAATTCTCACCCTGTGTGTGGTTATTCATAATCGAACCAAAAAAATCCTAAAATTTGGTGAGGTCTGAAAATTCAAAGCAATTGAAATTATGTCATAATGAAATCATTAGGGCCTATTGATGAAGTGAATGAAGTCTGTTTCCAAGTGAAGAGACTGCTTTATCTAAATTCAATCAAGCAATCAATATTCGTTTACTCCCGTTGACACAAACGCAACAGGATTAGGGCCTACATAGTCTTTAAAAAAAGAGACAGCAATCGATTAAACCAGATCTCAGTTAGGTATCAGTGATGAGTTAATAAATGTTTCTGTAGGCTAAAGCATATATGCCCTACGGAATATAAAGTGTTTATCACTCTTTCCAGGCAATCTGAAATTGTGAGTTCAGCCACAGTATAAATAATAACTTATAATTATAATTATTGTAATTATTTATACTGTGGTTCAGCTGTATCGTTCTAACTTATTTATGTATTTATTCCGGATATTTCTATAGCGCCTCTCGAAGTCAACTACTCAGAGGCGCTCCCGACTACAGCATTTGATACTGCAGGTGCCGGAATTTTCACGCCGAAGCGCCACGAGCAATTGCGAGTGAAGGACTTGCCCAAGGTCCGTACGCAGCGGCTAGAGTGGGATTCGAACCTGCAACCCTCCGGTCACAAGGCGCCGAACTTACCACTGAGGCACCAGTGGCACGCACCACGCCCCAATAGCCTATTTTGTCCTTCAATTACGCAATTTGAACTTATCATGAAAAGAACAATTGGTGTATTTAAAAGAATTCTATGATTGGGAACAATAAACGTGCTAGAATTAGACTATATTAAAAGGAAATTTAAATTGAAGAAGTTTTAAACACCGTTAACAATTTTTGACGAATCTTTACAGCGCACACAGGCCTTTCTTACTTATACCAAAACGAAAGAACTATAATAAGCTTATATATAGAATCCTTGATAAGCTTATAGCGCCGATATTGCAAGAAAACGTGTTTGCGGTTTGTTTTGATTAGCTAAAAATTGTAATTGAATAAAATGGCTACCAGAGGTGGTTTACAGGACGATGACCTGGAAATTCGTACGAGTAAAGATGTGGAAATTATTCCGACTTTTGATGGATTCGGCTTAAAAGAAGAACTCTTGCATGGCATATACGCATTCGGTAGGAAACACGTGAATCGTAAACACCAAATTTCTAGAGCGCTACTCAAAAGTTAAGTGCAGGGCACCAGTTTATTCACGAGCGCTGTGTTATGTCATAGGAAATATAGACTCGCCTTGATCATCAACGACTGTCGATCATTTAAGATTTAATGGAGTTAGCAGAACTTCTCCAAATGATTCCAGATGTTGATGCTGTGGCTTGGATTAAGGAGACTCGACTAACACCAGCGTATGCAGTGCTTCCTCGACACACTTAAAAGGTGGTTTATGGAGTGTTTTGATATGGACTGATCTTCTAAATATTGACCTGATTATGGCTTGGTTTTGGTGTGCCATCAGTTGATGCCTTGTGTACACCTGCACAGTAGAAGCTACTAATTACAATTGCAGTTATATTATATTCTCTTGTTTATGGAAAGAATGTTGGTGGTTGACGTCTGTTGTAGGTTTTGAGAAGCCTTCTCGCATCCAGCAGAGAGCCATCAAACCGATGATCAAAGGTCGAGACGTCATTGCCCAGTACGTTAAAACTCATCAGTTTATTACTATGCTAAAACCTCTTCGGAATTCGCTTTTAGTATAGGCTCTTTATAAATTATGTATAGCTTTACAATGCAGCAAATACATCATGACGTCCCTACCTTCTAGTGTCTTAACCATGTTCATCTGCTCCTTCCTGTCTGTTCCTAAGCATCCACCTTATCCCTCCGCTAATTTCAAATTATCTGTGGGTCTGTCTGTCTCTCTGTCTATGTTTCTGTCTGTCTGTCTGTATGTTTAGTGTAGATTGTCTGTACACCAAAGTGCGATTAGCAATTGGTTAATAAAGAATATGCTTCTTTATGTACTTACTTGCTTACATAGTGTGCAATTTCTTTTCATTCAGGTCACAGTCAGGTACTGGTAAGACAGCAACATACTCCATCTCAATACTACAGAGTATTAACCCGAAAAGCCCCAAGACTCAGGCTCTTGTACTCTCCCCGACAAGAGAACTCGCTGTTCAAATCCAAAAGGTACGCTTAGACTTTAAGTGTCCAGTTTAATTATAAAACGATGAAATTTTAACTTAAATCTTGATTTTTTACTGTAGTTGTTGTTTTGGTGTGAGCCATTTTTCTTTGAACTCGTTTGCCACTTCAAAAGAACATTGGCCTTTGGTGTTAACTGATGGTTAATGGATGGGTGCCAGTGACCGAATAAGAAGACACCTATGGAAATCAACCAGTCACGTGACTGAGGTCAGCGCAAGGAGAGACAATGCTCACCTGTTGATGGAGCAGGTTGACTCGACGGTGTTGCTCGAACTTTGTAGTTTCTAACGAAGATGTTTTTTCTATGAACGGATTTATGTCCATTCTTTTTTACTTGTATTACAACATTTATTATTAATGGTTTTTTAAATAAAGGACTGGGTCACTTCCTTTCCCACTCAGCTGTTTTTTTACTCTTGTTTTGAGGCAAGGAGCTATGCGCGAACCAGTGAGCAAGTGGGATAAGTGATAGTCTAGCTTGCTATGCTGTCAGTGTAGAGGTTGGGGTTCAAATTTTGAGAATTTGGCTCCATCTTTGACGCCTAGCCAACTCGGCTGTAATGAGTACACTCATAGTAAACTTGGAGAGAAGATGAGGCAATGAAGGAGAGGACTGGCTACCCAGCTTCATATACCGAGGCTAGGGAAATGCAGTCTCAGATTACACTTCATACCCATGGCAGCCTTTTGGGGTTGCTTAAGGGATTACCCTTCTTCTATGGCCTCAGAAGAGGTATTGAATGTCTTTGCTAAGTCCCTGTGTCTTTGCGCTCTGCTCAGTCGCTTTTGTCATTTCGTTCTCAACTTAAAACTTCCCTCTTTCAAATTGCTTATCCACCATAGGCTGCCTCTCTGTCTTACGGACTGATCCTCTGGATATTGACCTCATTACAGCTTGGTTTTGGTGTGCCATCAGTTGATGCCTTGAGCGTTAAACACCGGCACAATAGAAGTTATTAATTGCAATTACAATTTCCACAGCTGTGGAACAGTTAACTTGGCAATTAAAGATGGAGAAAACATGATAATTAAATGCTCTTCACTAATATATGGAGTCGATGAGAACCGTTTTAAAGGTGTTTTAAATCGCATTACACTCTGCAGTGTTTAGTATTTACTTTTAAATCGGCAATTGGATTGTATCTAACAGTTTTATAAAGTCTTATGGCATCAAAGGCCATTGACGAAGATAGGAATTTTTTTACAGTTTTCAGCTTATTATCAGTGAGGTCTAACTATCAAAAAAATGCCGGTTTAGAGCGACAAGATATAACACTAGTGAGGCAACGCATCTCTTTAAACACCTTTAAAACGGTTGATGCTTTGTCATTAAATACTGGCGCTTAATAATTTTAGTAATTTTAAAGAGATTGTGATATGATGTGGTAAAGGTCTCAAACTTCAGCTCTTGACCTTTTGGCAACAGAACCTCATTTTACCTGGTTCATGTACTTGCAAAGGAAGTTCCTGTGTCCTTATGGACTATTTTTTGGGTATTGATCTGATTACGGCTTGGTTTTGGTGTGCCATCGATTGATGCTTTGTGCATTAGACGCCGGCGCCATAGAAGTTACTAATTACATTTACAATTACATGGGACCTACTCTACTTAGATATAACATGCTGAAACTATTGTACTTTCCGACTGCTTTAGGTGTTGCAAGGTCTCGGAAGTTATATGAAGGTCCAATGTCATGCGGCAATCGGTGGGACAAAGACCAACGAAGACGTTAAGAAACTAGAAAAAGGTCAACAGATCGTGTCTGGGACGCCGGGCAGAGTCTTAGGTAATGCTGTACAGGTTTTGGGTTTTGTTTTGGCTGTTGTTAGCTATGCTGCGACTTCCTTGGACTGTGTGATAACAACAGAGATTGTGATATGATGTGGTAAAGGTCTCAAACTTCAGCTCTTGACCTTTTGGCAACAGAACCTCATTTTACCTGGTTGACGTACTTGCAAAGGAAGTTCCTGTGTCCTTACATCATTCATTTGACATCGATCCGTTCATTAGTCGATCTGTTTATTCACTGGTGTTTTTCATTCGAAACGTCTGTCAGGCAAATGTGATAGTGACGTCTCTACAGGGGAGAGTGGGGGACCATGCCCCAGAACGGCAGACCTCTTTGCAATCAAAACAGGATATATTTCCATCTGACAAAGTGTTTTCCATGACTCCCTTCCTCTTATTTTATAAACACCTGGATCTTCTGGTGACTTTGCTTCTGTCGTAATTGTTATTTTAAGTACTTATCCATACAGCACCTCCTTACGAAAACTCACCAGAGTTCACCCAACCTGATTATACAAGACTGCAATCGAATAGAGGCATGGAAAGTAGATTGTGCCGCAGACTGCATTGGAGCCTGTTGCATTGTGGACGTACGGGTGGACGTTGTACACCTGATAGAATCCTACAATGTAGCATTCCATTTCAGAGCTGATAAAGCGTGGTAAGCTGGTTGCGAAGGGTATCAAGATGCTGATTCTTGACGAAGCCGACGAGATGTTGAAGGAGGGATTTGAGGAGCAGATCTACGACGTCTATCGCTACCTGCCAGCCTCCACTCAGGTCGTCGTCATATCCGCCACGCTGCCCGAGGAAATCCAAGAGATGACGTTCAAGATCATGACGGAACCTGTCAAAATACTTGTCGACCGGTAGACACAGTAATTTTGTTTTTAAAAATTTTCAGTTTTCATCATAGTGTAGAGTAAGGTAAGAAGATCTGCTCCTTGTGAGTAAAATGTTTGTTTTTTGCTTTATAATGCAATCAATGAATCAAGCAATCGAAATTTACGTAGCACTCCTTCAAGTTCTCTACTCAGAGGTACTGTGTTGGAAAGGCCTGGATTCAACCAGATTTTTCCATCGGGTAACGACTTTTCAATAGCTTCACATGGCCATCAATTGACACCTCATTGTGATTATGGCACTACAGAAGTCAGTAGATTAGTAATATTGGGCAAGTTAGCGAATACAACAGCTCATGAACAACCTATGACAAACAATGTAATCCCATCCTGTAAAAGACAAATCAAGAATGCAAATCGTCAATTCGTTAAGTAGCTGGGGGAATTTCTCCACCGATGAGTTCCATCATGGGCATTGATGTTGCTTCGGGGAAACTTCCTACATGAATAGGAACTTTAAACTAATCAGCAGAATATTATTCTCATTCATATTCATTCATATTCATTTATATCCATATTCATTCATGTTCATTCACATTCACACATATTCATATTCACCCATTCATATTCGTATTTATTCATATTCATTCATATCCATATTCATATTCCCTCATATCCATATTCATTCATATTCGTCCGTTCATTCATATTCATATTTATTCATATTCACTCAAATCCATATTTATATTCATTCATATTCATCCATATTCATTTTCATTTGAATTCATTCATATTCATATTTATTCATGTTCATTCATATCGATATTCATTCATATTACATCCAGGCAAAATGTTAACGTGTTTCTGGCTACATCACAGAATCTGACAGCTTGCGATGTAGTTTGTTGTGATTCCATTTGTCGTGTTTTCTGGTGTTGCAGTGAGGAGATTACTTTGGAAGGTATCAAGCAGTATTACGTTGACGTCGATAAAGAAGAGTGGAAATTCGATACTCTGTTGGATATCTATGATAGCGTGACAATAACGCAGGCTATCATCTTCTGTAATAGCAGGAAAAAAGTGAGTCAGAGAAGCACCCAAGCGTCACTGGCTTCTTCTGTTGTTTCCTTATTTAGATTTTTTATTAAAATCATTATTATTTATCAGATATTAATATCACGATAGTTTATGAATTTTATCTGACGACTTTTAGGTTGTCATTGTCATAATGATCGAGGCATCGATCGATGGTCGATCGCAGTCGAGAATCGTCCATCGGAAAAGGATGGTTGAAATCCAGTTGATCAGGAGTGCAGGTAATTATGCTGTAGTGGCTAAATGAGTTCAACAGGAAGTAGACTTGTTGTAATTCCTGTGAATTGTTTTTCTCATTGCCAGGTTGATTGGTTGACGGACAAAATGCGAAAAGATGGATTTGCCGTTTCATCGTTGCATGGAATGATGAAACAGAAAGATCGAGATCTTACAATGAATGAGTTCCGATCAGCCAAAAGGTACGTTTCACAAGCAGAAACATTTTTAAAAGGTTCATTGCATGTTGAAAATGTAAGTGTCGAAAGGAAATAGATTTTTTAAAGGTTGTTGCATGTTGAAAATGCACATTTCGAAAGCAGATTGTTTTAAGGTTCATGGTAAAGCCAAAATGTACGTTTAAAAAGCAAAAATACTTTTTTTCAGGTTCATTGCGGAAGCAAAAGATACGTTTTGAAAGCGGACACGTTTTAATAGGCACATTTCTAAACCAACCCTAGTTTTTAAAAGCTAAGTTTCAAAACCAAATACATTTGGAAAGGTATGTATTGAAACTAAATGTGTTTCTAAAAATTAGCATTTTGAAACGAGAACACTCTCCATCTCATTCGATGGATGTTTAGTCACGCACTGAATCTTCTTTTCTATTATGTCTCTGTCTGTATTCCTTACCAAGTGCTATGTTTTGATGAGGCATTTAAATTTTGAGGTAACACACTAGCATTATCTGCCTCTCTAGAAACTCCTCCAGTGTTGAAGGATCACACAATCAGGTCAGTGATCGCTGAGCTGTACAGCCCAAGAAGGGTTTCATTCTCAGATTGACCGTTTCACTTTTGACCGAAGTTACACTGAAATTTGGCATCACAAATTTGCTTTGTAGCAGATGTTGACTGATGCTGTGAGTATTATTAAAGTGGCACTATGGAAGTTCTTGGTATTTTTTTTATTATATGTTGAAGCCTTGTTTCTTTCCATCGAATCGGACGCATTGTGCCTTCATCTGTTGTGGACCTTCCTCTTGGAAGAATCTTCAGTTGCAATTTTGTTTTGTTGCATTTATCTAGCTGTTTCCTGTATGTAGCAGTTGTTGCTGTTGCATAAACGAGTAGCTTCTATTAACGTTGATAATCTGTTGTTGTTGTTGCCGTTGTAGTCGTGTCCTTATAACAACCGACGTTCTGGCGCGAGGCATCGATGTACAACAGGTGTCGCTAGTCTTCAATTACGATTTCCCCATTAGCAAAGAAATGTATATTCACCGGTAGGTCACTTTGTGATTTTATCTGGTTGGCTGCACTGATTTCTGTTAGAGATACACAGTTAACATAATTAATTAATTGGAGATACACAATTAATTAATCAAAAATCAATAATTAGCTTAATTAATTAGAGATATATTGTTAACGTAATTAGAGATACAGAAATAACTAAATTAATTAATTAGATATACATCATTAACATAATTAATTATTTAGAGATACGCTGTTAAAATAATTAATTTAAAATACATCATTAACATAAGTAACTAGAGATACATCATTAACATAATTAATTAATTATTCAGAGATACATTATTAATGAGCAGTTACTATACATTACGAGTATTCTAGTTCAGAGTTTCCCAAACTGTGGGTCGCGACCCAAAAGTGGTTCGCAAAGCTCTGGCAAGTGGGTCGCCAAATTTTTTCGACAAACATTTATTTTTTACAGCAACAACAGTTTGCTTTGACTGGGCTGTAACTAACTGGATTGCAATAAATTGTAAACTGTTTTCACCTAAATTTCCTTTTAATACTTTAAATTTCTAAGCTCTGTATTTAAATCCGCATAATTCGATGCCAACTTACGAAGCAAATTTTGGTACATAATGCTACAGACGCTCAGGAACCCTGCTACAGTGGGTATCGAGACTGCCAAGAAATTCACAAGTGGGTCGCGACCCAGAAAAGTTTGGGAACCACTGTTCTAGTTGAATCTTATCTGAATACGTCCTGTGCAGTGCCACAATGAATTTGTATATACTAATAAATAGTTACAAGTGAATGATAATGAGCTGATGATTATGTATGAACTGAATGTTTATGAATAGGATTGTATATGTTTACAAGCTGATTAAATTTTTATATGCTCATAATTATGTAGGCACTGATAAAGAGTAGAGATTGTTTCGGGTTTATAAGAAGTGTTGATCTTAATTAATATTTACAAGCTAATCATCAATACCTGTTGTTTATGTATGTCATAATGAATATTTATGACCCAATGAATATTAATGGTTGCAGGATAGGTCGGTCAGGGCGTTTCGGTCGCAAAGGTGCAGCCATCAATTTCATAACAAGAGACGACAGAGAAATGTTCGCAGAAGTGCAAAAATACTACACCACCCGAATTTCCGAATTGCCGAGTAAAAGTACGTAGATTATGTTAGAGTACTGGATTAGATTTGTCCTTTTATAACAAGAATACAATGCAGAAAATCGTTCTTCTTATCATGATGAAATAATACTATATGCTAAAATGGTGCGGTAAGAAATCATATAAATTAATTTTGCAACAAAGGATAAAATGTTATGTTATTTGTGTAGTGCAGCGGTCTGGCTGATAACAATGACAGTCTTACGTTCTAATCTGTTGATTAATCTGATCTGATCTCATAATAATTCTGCAAATCTCCAGTTCCTCCATCATCATTGCAACCCACTCACCATAATCCGCCTCAGGCTCCTCTATCACCTCCCCCAGGCTTTCCACTCAAAAATAGTCTCACCTTTTCAAGAATTTCTACCCTGACTCGTATGATCCTCCAATTCTCGAACTAATCAACGCCCACCTTAATAGCTGCTCTGCTTCCTATCTTGATCTGGACCCTTGGAACTGGGCTACGACCTCCTACACTTTGGAAACCCCTCTGACATAATGCAGCACTCATGAGTTGGTGCCCTGCACTTGGCTTTCGAGTGGTGCTTTAGAAGTTTGGTGATTACGATTAAAAATAGGTCTTGATATATGCCTTCTATGTTTTGTCAAGTTACCTGTATATTTTCGCAAAATGTGTGTTAATACGGCATGCTGTCATTGTTTTTTTTCAGTGGATGATCTCGTGTAGGGAGCTGACTCGTGTCGGAGTAAAATTTCCTGTAAATTAGAACTGAATAATTAATGGTGAGAAGGACTTTCTAACAGACAGTCTGGGCAAACAGTCAGTGGCGTAACTAGGGGCGTGCGGGGGGTGCGGACCGCACCGGATGACACCCTAGGAGGGGGGAAGCCCAAGATGAGAAAATGAAATTTTTTTTAAAGATCAGGTCATCACTTTTTTGTGAGACGAATACCTGTCAAAGGTAAAGAGGTAATGGCATTATGGTAGGAGACCGGGAAAAGAGTAGGAGACCGGAAAAAGAAGGATGTAAGAAGTAAAAAACAGGCAGATGACTAAAAAAGGTCATCAACTTTTTTTGGGAGATGAAATCCGTAAAAAATTTGTTTGAGAGACGAATTCCCAAAAAAAGGTCATCTTTTTTTTTGAGGGTGACACCATGACTTACCGCACCGGGCGACACCAGCCCTAGTGACGCCACTGCAAACAGTTTTGCATTAAAAGATAAAAGGATTGTATGTTGTTTATTGTTTGTAACTGGGGTGCTCGATGGTTTAGTGGTTAGCGTGATGGACTGTCAGTTGAGAGATCAGGGGTTCAAATCTGTGCCAGGGCAGAAATTTGGTCTGAGATTTCTGCTCCGTGTGCCCCTAGCTATAATGAGTACACTGACCATACACTGTTGGTAGGAAGATGAGACAGCAAGGGAGGGAGAATAATGACCACCCGCCTTCGTATGCCAAGGCCTAGAAAGTGAAGTCGCTAACACTTCATACCCATGGCTGCCTCATTGCTAGCTTAAGTGACTGCCCTTCTATTATTTGCAACTACTCTCAAGCTGTTGCATGTTATCTCGGTCTCTGTCTGTCGCTGTATGTCTCTGTCTGTCTCTCTCTGTGTCTGTCTGTCTGTCTGTCTCTCGTTTGACTTATTTATTGACGCCAAAACATCAGCACCAACGTATAAGAAGCATAACATAAGCATAACTTAAGTATAAAATAAGTATAACATACAATCAAAGTGTAACTTATGCACAACGTCCATGCAGGTCAGTGAGTCAGCCGAAAAAGGTCAAACAGACTCGCTATTAAAGGCTGGCTCATATTATGATTTTGTATCTATATGAAACCGTGATATTGAGCCTAGAGATTGTATGCACATGTACAAGTGTGTGTCTGTCTGTCTGTCTCTGTCTGTCTGTCTGTCTGTCTGTCTGTCTGTCTGTCTGTCTGTCTGTCTGACTCTGTCTGCTCTCTTGGAGCTGTCAACGAGTAGCGTCATCCGTTAGTCAAATGCTTCCGGCGCCGTTGACGTATCTGCTGCAGATAGCGAGATAACCAAATATTCCAAGGAACGGGAGAGAGACAGACAGACAGCCAGAGAGAGAGAGAGAGAGAGAGAGAGAGAGAGAGAGAGAGAGAGAGAGAGAGAGAGGAAAGACCATATTTTATCTTCTCTGGGTGACAGATGGTACATTCGCCGGAATATTATAACGCGGCCGATGGCGTAGGCATACCAACTGACCGAGGACGGACAGTACGTAAAAGTATATTGTCGCCGTAAATATCTATCCGCCGTGGACCGTTATTATTTTCGCTCGGAGAAGGCGTCGTCTGGGCAAGTAATTTTGGGGTAGGGTGGGGTGAATTGGGTCGGGGGTGTTATAGTGGACGACAGACTCGCTGCGTGACGTTCGGTTCGAGTGAGTTGTCCTTGTGGGGGTTGAAGAACCGAGCTTGTGGTAAACGCGTGAAGGAGGTAAATAGTAAGGCGCACACGGACCTAAGACTTGTTCAAATACGGCTGGGCGTCTTGACTAGCGGGTCGGTCAAGAGCCGGTGCCATGGGAACGAGTGGCTGGGTTTACACAGAATGTATGTCTTGACAGGTTTTGTGCGTACGCTATTAATTTGGAGTGGCCGTGGCGACATCTTTCGCCTGCAGATAGTAAGAAAGTGAGTAAGAACGTAGCGTTGAGAGTGCGGTCGACCTAAGTGGGAGACGGTAGGCCTAGCCGATTGGCTAGAACGCTCGCCTGCAGTGGCGTGCAGAGGGGGTGCGGAGGGGGCGACGGCCCCGGGCATCCAGCCGGGGGGGCATCCAACGGTTGGCGTTGGCCCAGTCAAGTTACTAATAATCGGCCGCCAATAAATCGCCATTCAAATATTTATGTTTACAATACATCGCGAAGTAGCCTAAGACATGAGTGCGCAAGTTTTTATGTCATGTTTTCCATACAGGCTATACTATGATTAGTAATAGTAGCCTAACTTCCTAAACATAAAATACAAAGTCTACAATTAGGTTTCCGATCGTCAAAATAGGCTAAAAGTACCATACGGCAATATGCAATTCTCTAAAATTTCCTGGGGGAGAGGGAGAGGGGGCAGCACACTGAGCACAGTGCAGTGGGAGGGGAGGGGGAATGAATTAGGGAAAGAACGATTTAGGGGCATCCAATGAAGGGGTTGGCCCCGGGCATCAAAGAACCTCTGCACGCCACTGCTCGCCTGGTGGCTCGCTATGTTGTACTACTCAACTACTGGATTTCGAGTACTGCCGCTATGTAAATTTTGTCATTCAATTCGATTGTGCCACAGAATTTGCAGGAAAGCAAGTTCGACTGGTTTAATAGTTTAATATTATCTTTATTTAACAGTTTAATGTTATTTTTAATAGCTTAATATTATAGTTGAAAGTTTAATACTAGTATATTTAAAATAGCTTAATATTATTTTTAATAGCTTAAAATCGTTTTAATAGCTCAGTTCAATTTTAATAATTTAATATTATTTTGTAGTTTAATGACTGAATAAAATAAAGGTAAGTATGCTTCGAACTCGGAGTCACAGGTAAATAGGTTGTTGGCGGTTGCCGGATCAAGATCAGACGTGTGATCGTACGACTTGATCTGCAGTTGGGATCAAACGAATGATCGAACGAATGATCGAACTGTGGTGGGATGACCAGACGTAGGCCACACTGGCCTCACTTTCACACATAAAGTTCAAACGTACTGGGTGCCAGTGAGACCCGTGTTCCCTACTGCGATCTCTTGATCCTCTTCTCGATCCTCACTCGATCCTCACTCGATCTGTGATCCAACGCAACAGCGGCACGATCAACGATATAGGCATTTTATTTAGCGGCTTAGCATTGCGAGCATGCCCACCTGGAGGTGATATAGGACCCATATTCCCATATGGGACCCGTGTAGAACCAATTTGGTCTAGGGGTTGAACCCCCAACCCCGACAATTCTCATCCTGATAAACGGTAATAAAACGATACAACTGTAGGCCCCTATTTGGTGTTGCCGTCCTTCCAACGTTCAGAAGTGCACTCCACCATGCGGCGCTGGGCAGTTGTGACTGAAGAACTTGCTCAAGGTCCCTATACACAGTAAGGGGCCATCCACATATTACGTACGCACTGAGGGGGTTGCGGGGTCGGATTTAGGCGATTTTGCGTACGGGTGCGAACGGGGGGGGGGACAAAATGTGTACGTACGTAAAATAAATTTCTAATTATGACGTCCACATGAGCCTATTTATAACTCTGTATTGTCCTATAGTCGTCCGATGGCACTTTATTACATTATCTAAAAGCCATGTGCAGTTATTCTGTGCTGTGAACGAGACACCTATAATTTGTCTATATTGGCCCTCACTCATCCTTCAATCTGGCCTAAAGTTCAGACAGCCTGGAGCTGTCCAGACACTTTCTGCAGCTGGTCTTCCGGGTGAGGGGGGGGGGTGCGTCAAGCGTACGTACGCAGGGGGGGTGTGGAAGAAAGTACGCTTGCGAACAGGGGAGGGAGGGGGTCCAATTTTCCCGGATTTTTGCGTACGTAATATATGGATGGCCCCTAACCGTCTCAAGGGAGGAGGCTCGAATCCCTACTCTCCGCGTTATAAGGCGAGTACATCAATCGAGTATCGTATCCGATTGGGCGATTACAATGGGGGGACTATATCGCATGATATCAATTTTTTTAGGCCTACACAATATTAAATTAGGCCTGCATAATAAATTAGGCCGGTATAATAAATTAGGCCTACATAATACTAATTTAGGCATACATAATTATACTATTAAATTAGGCCTACATAATATTTAGTTAGGCCACACTTACTGTGTGTTTTGGGACAACGTCTTGCATAAACCTCCAGTTGAGTCACCGATGCTTCTTCAGTCCTTTTCTCTTAGTATCCATCGCAAAGGCATCACTGTCTGCAGCAGCCGACACTGAACTGCATCCACGCGACGACAGATGGCGCGATTGTCTCCTGGAGTTATCGTCTTGGGATGGACAGCTCGCACTTTTGTTCCGCGGCATAAAAGCCACCTAGCGAGCTGTCTTATTCTATCGCCACTTGGAAGGCTTTCTCTGTTGCATCCGTATTCGAATTATTATTAATTTATTATTTATTAGAGCCTAATAATTATTATTAATGAGCAACTTCTATACCGCCCATGCCTGATGCACACGGCATCAACAATCGCATCATCATCATCAGCGCTCGTGAATAAGTTGGTGCTTTGCGCTTAGCTTTAGAATAGCGCTTTGGAAATTTGGAGTTTACGATTGCGATCAACAGATGGCGCACTAGAGCCCATCCGTTCCTGCCAGCATGGCCACATTGCGTCCATATAGAACACATTCCCATCTGGACCCGTATGAAGCCCATATGGGTCCCACGCACTGACTGGCAGGGGCATTGTTTCGATAGAAGAAATTGTAGCGGTGGTGTGTGCCAGGATCATCTTATATCAGGATTTATGTAGCGCCCTTTTCTCGAAACTCTAAAGACAGTTCAGCTAAGAACAAAATAATAATTAGAAACCAATGCAGGCTTAGCGCCACCCTATCAGCACACCCGTAACAGCTCGTAGCGCTCGTGATTAGGCTGGTGTCCTGCGCTTGGCCTTCGAATGGCGCTTTAGAAGTTTGGAGATTACGATTACGATTACGAACATTTGACGGGACTCATATCTGATCTAATCTAGTCTAATATCTAGTCTAATCTAATCTAGTATTATATTATCTAATGACTTTCATGGTCGCTTAGAATGAAATCGCAGCGAAATATCCTAATCCGCTGGAAAATCCAGTTTGGAATCCGAATAGAAGTGTCTAGCCGAAGGCCACAGCTACATTGTTTCACTGCCGGACAATTGCATCTATGTGCCACATCAGTGTTTTCGTTAATCTCTGTCTCTCTCTCAACGATTCAACGAAGTCGCACGGGCTGCCAACATTCCGCAAGAAATCTTCCGATATTTCTGACCGCAGTGCTACCATCCGACTCACACTAAAAGCATTTTCTTGTCGACTTAAGTCAACAATGGGACGATTCAGTTTGCTGACGTCGACGCAGAGAGAAATGAAATTGTGTATTTATCAAGATACTTAATATAGCGCCTTTTAAGAATGTCACAAAAGTGCTGCACACATGGCTATCTGACTGGTCTAAGCAAATCCGTTTTAAGACAGTGAGAGAATGTTTGCTGCACAGGGCCGAGTGCAACAACACGTAAGTGCGCCTCTGATTAGGCTGTACTGCGAGAGGCGCTTTATAAATTCGTAAATATATGCAATGCAATACAATACAATACAATACGTAAATGCAATGGAAGACTGTTCCACGAAGATGACTCAGACCTTCGGTGGACATCGATTTATGGACAACCCCTCTGATACGACTGAGCGCTCGTGAATAAGCTGGTGCTTTATGCTTAGCGTTAGAGTAGTGCTTTGGAGATTTGGAGTTTACAATTACGATTACGATGGTCCAATACATGAGATGGTGCGATGAGATCGACTTGAAGTGCGTAAGTGTGTTAAAAGCTGGTGTACTACGAAAACAAGAAATGTTTCAATTTCCTACGTGAGCGAGAGCTTTAACGCATTAACCTTGCCTGAGAATCTTAATTAGTAAGTATAGTCGTTCCCTGCAGGTTTGCACATCGGGCAACAACGCATCTTCTCCATTCGTCACCGCAAGTCTTCCGGCTTCGTCCCACGACACCCCCAAGCACCTCAAGTCGTATCCGGCCAACTCCCGTAATCTTCCCTCTTCCTATCCCCCCCCAGGGATCCAGATCATCACAGGATTGGCTCTTCTGTCTTTTTCCATACGAGGCGCATGTCCCTTCCACTTTAATCTTCTCTTTCTGATCATGTTCTCTAAATCCTCTTCTCCCGTCTGGTTGTAATAGAGTATGGAACATGGATTCTAGTAAAGCATCCCTGTTAATTAATGAGGATTGCTAATTAGTGCAGGTGGTGAGTTCAAGGTGGTAGACTTCCGCATTTAACAATCTAAATTTATTTTTTATCGCGTATATTTGTATAGCGCCAATCTATAGCGACGAGGCATCATACGATGGCGCTTGTGTTGCTTAACGTCGAAGCCCCCCCCCCCCATCCGACAGAGAGCAGGCCACGGAGGCTACATTATTAGCGCCTTTGTAAGGTTAGGCCTATAATAAGGCGCTGCATTGTGATCCTGACAATGCATTTGCAGCTTAATTCCCCTTCGAATTAAGTTGCAAATGCATTGTCAGAATCATAATGCAGCGTCTTATTAGACCTCATAACTTTTCACTTCCTGCTAAAGATAATCGAAATTTTACTTCCCGTATATTGTTTAATTGTTAACTTCATTTATCATTTTTTGATACTGTTTTTACATGACTTTTATAAGTACGTTAATGCGGTTTGTTATTTTGGTTTTTGAATGAACGAATGTATATAGGCCTATATATAATGTACTACCATATCAGCGTGATTAAGAAAATGAGTGTAGAATAGGCTATGATAGAGCACATTTTGCAATTGTAATTAGTTACTTCTATTGCGCCGGTGTCTAGTTACACACAAGGCAAAACCAAGCCACAATTGGAAGGTAATCGATTGAGAGTCACTGAAAAAATTATAAAGCGCAGATATTTAATGACAGAGCATCAAACGTTTTAAAGGTGTTTACAGAGATGCGTTGCTTTACTAGTGTTAGCGACATCTTGTCGGTCTTAACCAACATTTGATAGTGAATTTCACTGATAATAAGCTGGAACTGCTAAAAAATTCCTATCGACGTCAACGGTCTTTGATGCCATAAGACAAAAACTGTTGGATACAATCCAATCGCTGATTTACAAGTCAACACTAAACGCTTGAGTGTTTTGCTCTTTAAGACACCTTTTAAACGGTCGCTATCGAATCTATGTATTTGTGAAGCGTGTTTATTATCATTTAATCGGCATCGGAGTTACTAATCGCTGAGTCGAACTGCGCCACTGCTGTGGAAAGTGAAACTGCAATTAGTAACTTCTAACGCTCCAGTGCATATTGCACAAGGCATCAACCGATGGCACACCAAAACCAAGCCCTAATTAGGCCAATATCCAGAAGATGAGTCCATAAGACAGAGAGGCAGCCTATGGTAGATAAGCAATTTGAAAGAGGCAAGTTTTAAGTTGAGAATGAAACTGTGGGTCCATAGAGTAGTGGTAACATCGCTGGCGTGAAGAGCAAGCGGTAGCGGGACAGTGTTTTAGTTGTGGGGGGATTCAACCCCCTAGTTCTCTTTCTAACCCCCTCAGCTAAGTAACTGAAAATACGTTGGGTGGGGGGGTTACTTTACTACAAAAAACTGGTGTTTGGTCTATGTGACTATGTGATTTGGTAATCTGCAAATTTTTGACCCCCCCCAGTTGTTTTGGGACAACTAAAACACTGTAGCGGGATCGCTTCCCGCTGCCTCCCCAAATTTAGGTCCACTCAGCCTTTCATTCGCGAGATGGCGCGTTGTTAAAATGAGATGTAGGACGTGATGGGCGCCTTGCATGGCTGCCGTGTACAGTTAAATTCGACTCCTGTAATAACTTGTGATCATCCGTTCATACTGATTTGTAATCATACTGCGTTATTGTCAGTGTGAAGATATTAAACGAAGATTATTATTACAAGCGACTGAGCAGAACGGACAGTCTGGACAGATACAGGGAGAGAGTTCCAAAAAGTAGGTCCAGCAATCGAATTAGCCCATCCACCAAGAACAGTTCATGATTTACGTATGACCACAGAAAGATAATTAGCTGACCTCATTGAATTATGACAATAACAGATCGACATCACTATTGATATTACTGCATGTTTATAAATCACAATATCGATATGCTGTAGAAAATGATACTTGAGCAATAACACTATTTATACTACACTGTATATCCATAAAATTCATAAAATCGAAAACGCAACAACACTTAACTATTGTATTGTATTGTATTCGGATATTTATAAAGCGCTTCTAGCGGGAGGGCCATTCAGAAGCGCTCCATGTGCGAGAGACCCCGAGAGAAAAAACAAGTTTTAAGAAAGGTAAAAGAGGAAGAACGAACGAACGGAGGAAGCTAATTCCAAACTATTGATACTAGACCAGCAATATTTATCACAATGTCAGTACAATGTGTCTTTGCATAGCATGTGATAATTTTCCTATGTGATATCATTTCCTATGTTACATCTTTCTATGTTACATCATTCCTATGTGAAATCCTTCGTATGTCATGCGAATCAAATTATATCAGCACACCATAAACGTAGAGGCCACACACATGGCGTGTGCATCATTTGTCTGGTAATTCACCAGAAACATTATTCTGACCGGTAGTGGTCTCCAGTATTTAAGTCTGTGTTTTACTGGAGATTGCCCAGACAAACAACAATGAAAGCTTATTTCTTCTTCACACGCTACGAAGCATATCATCAGCCAATGACTTTAAAAAGAACCAGCAAATATGGTTTTCAGATACCGCGATCAGCATTTTCAGTTGAGAAACTTCGGCATCAACAAAAATCGAAGTTTTCCCATTTCCTATGGGCAGAAATGTGTCAGGGTATATAGACAAACCAGTGAAAAACTATTCTTATTCTTCTGTTTTTCTGTTATGACCCAAAATTCATTTCAATGGGGGCGGGGGTGTGGTGGGAGGGTCTTAATCAACGCGTATTGAGGTCCATCGTCTTTCTCTGCGCCCAAAACATGTCTTCGTTTGTGGAAAATCTGAGTCAACCAGAATGGCAGTTTATCCTTTTCCATGCCACTCAGAATAAGTCTTCAATCGTGGATAGTCTGAGCGAGCTAGAAGGGACGTTACCCCGGTGTCGTCACCCCACAGATCGCGTACCCTGGCGTAGTGCTCTAAGCTTTACGGTATTCCTGACTCAGAAGTTGCAGGATCTCTTCAAACCCTCTTCTACTCGCAACCCCCTCCGGACTCGATCCACTGTTGTCCTTGAGATGTTTATCGGCTCCTCGCTGCAGCAGCATCTTCGCCACCTCCGTCCGACCGAACGAAACCGCCGAAAGGAGTGCCGTCGAACCGTCGTTGTCCTTGACATTGACCTCGGCCTCGTAGTCCAGCAAAGCGTCAACTATGTCCACGTGGCCGAGGGCAGCGGCAGCCCTAAGCGGCGCCACCCCGTCGTTATCGCGGATGTTCGGATCCGCCTCGTTCTCCAGGAGCTTGTAGACGATCTCCAGGTGACCTCCGCAAGTGGCAGCCTTCAGAGCAGTCGTTCCGTCGTTGTCCTTAGTATTGACCGCTGCCCCGCTGTCCAGCAATGCCTCAACGATGTCCGAGTGACCGTTGGCGGCCGCGGCACGCAGCGTCGTCACGCCCGAGTTGTCCTTGGCATTGCAGTCGGCTTCGCGATGGATCAACTCGACTGCGGTTTCCGTGTGTCCATTCGTGGCCGCCGCCATGAGCGCTGTCGTTCCAGCGTTATCCATGGCGTATACGTCAGCCTTCCGGTCCAGAAGAAAGGAGACGACTGCCTCGTGGCCGTTCCCTGCCGCCGCCTGGAGAGGACCGATGCCGTCGTTATCCCTGAGGTTCACGTCGGCCCCCTTGTCCACGAGAAGGCGAACCGTCATCTCGTGTCCGTTGGTGGCCGCCGCCCACAGTGGACTGTCGCCGTTGTTGTCGTTGATCGCTGCACTGGCTCCCAGCTCCAGAAGGGTCTTGACGGTGTCGGCGTGACCGTTGCAGGCGGCAACCCAGATCGGCGTTCGGCCGTCGTTGCTGCGGATGTCGAGCCCGGCGCCGTTCAACTGAAGGACACTCACGATTGCGTCGTGACCGTTCTTGGCGGCTGCCTTCAGCGGAGTGGAACCGTCGTTGTCCTTACAGTTGACATCGGCGCCTCTCTTCAGCAACATCTCGACGATGGTCTCATGTCCGTTGCTGGCAGCCGTCCAGAGAGCCGTCTCCCCGTCGTTGTCCTTCGCGTTCACCTCGGCCCCGTGCTCGATGAGGTCCGCAACGATGCCCTCGTATCCTTCGGAGGCAGCCTCGCAGAGTGGAGCACTCCCGTCGTTATGATGGGCGTTCGTATTGGCGCCGCTCTTTAGGAGGAGCTGAACAATGTCGCCGTGGCCGTTGAAGGTTGCCGCAAGGAGTGGCGAGGCCCCATCGTCGTCTGCCGCGTTGACGTCTGCCGCGTGCTTCAGCAGGGCCTCGACGACTTCAAGTCTTCCCTCGTAGGCAGCTGTTCGCAGAGGAGTGGCACCGTTTATCGCTTTGATGTTGACGTAGGCGCCGTACTCGAGAAGCACATCGGTCATCTTCGCGAAGCCCTTGTAGGCGGCCGTCCACAGAGAGGTGCTGCCGAGGTTGTCCTTGACGTCCACATCCGCCTTGTGCTCGAGGAGGAGTCTCGCCACATCGGCGTGGTTGCTGTAGGCCGCAGCCAGGAGAGGAGTGGCACCGTCGTTGTCTTTGGCGTTGACGCTCGCCCCGCTCTTGAGCAGCAACCGCACGCAGTCCAGATGACCGGCGTAGGAGGCGGCCAGAAGAGGAGTTGCACCGCCGAAGTCGCGCTCGTTTACACTGGCACCTTTCCGGATCAGCAGCTCAACAAGTCCATCGCTTCCTTTAAACGCAGAGGCAAGAAGTGGGAACGAACCGTCATTCTGTTTTACATTCACCTTTGCCCCGTTCTCGATGAGCATCTCCGCGATTTCCAGGTGTCCTACATACGCGGCTGCCCAGAGGGCCGTGCTACCGGTGTGGTTGATCGCGTTGACGTCGGCACCGTGTTCGAGGAGTTCACGAACCGTGTCCTTCATGTCGTTGAGAGCAGCGACGCGTAACGGAGTCTCGCCGTCGTTGTCGGCGGCGTTGACGTCTACGCGATGATCCAACAGGTAGGACACCATGACGCCGTGTCCCTCGTAGACGGCGGCCAGTAGAGGAGTCCTTCCCTGGTTGCAACGGGCGTTGACGCTGGCCTGGTTCTCCATCAGTATCTCCATCACCTGCACGTTCCCGCCGTAGATGGCAGCCAAGACAGGCGTTATCCCGTCGTTGTCACGTGCGCTTATATCTGCGCCGTGCTCCAGCAACACCTTGACGAGATCCGCATAGCCGCCGGAGACTGCAGCGAGGAGCGCAGTGCGACTGTCCTGGCTGTCCTTGGCGTTGACGAAGGCACCGTGCTTCAGTAGGAGCTCAGCAATCTCCGTTTGACCCTTCAAGGCCGCTGCCACCAGGGGTGTCCTCACCGGGCCATTCCCGATTTTTGGATTAACGTCCGCACCGTTCTCGAGCAGCAGCCTCGCGAGGTCCCTGTGACCGCTGAAGGCAGCCTGTCGCAGCGGCGTCGATCCCGAATGATCGTGGGCGTTGACTTCCGCCCCTTTGTCCATCAACGCCTTCGCCACATCCAAATGACCTCTGAAAGCAGCGGCATGCAGAGCAGTTCGCCCGTCGTTCAGGGTGGCGTTCACCTGGGAGTGGTGTTCGAGAAGAATCCGAACGATCTCCATATGCCCCTCGTAGGCGGCCGTCCACAGCGGTGTCCGACCATCCGTGTGCTTCACGTTGATGTCCGATCCGTATTCGATCAACGCGATCACGCTCTGCCGCTCGCCACGCTTCGTTGCCGCCATGAGTGGGTTACGCGCCGGGTTTGCGCTCGCGCCCCGCTGTAGCAGGTATCGCACTGCGTCCTCGAAGCCCTTGTAGGCAGCCTGCCTCAGTGGAGTGATTCCTTCGTTGTCGGACGTGTTAATGTTCGCCCCACATCTTAAGAGCTCCTCCATGACGCTGACATCACCGCGATGCGCTGCCACGAGCAGCGGAGATCGTCCGCTGTTGTCGCACACGTCAGCCTTGGCTCCGAGCTGGAGCAGCTCGCGTGCGACGTCCATTCGTCTCTTGTTGACGGCCGCCCAGAGGGGAGTGGCCCCCTCGCGGTCCCTGTTGTTGAGCGCCGCTCCGTGGCGGACGAGGAGGCGTACTGTTTCCACGTGTCCGGCGCTGGCGGCGTTCCAGAGAGGAGTTCGTTCCTCGCCGTCCTTGGCATCGACGTGGACGTCGTCGTGTCGTAGGATGAGCTCCAACGTCGACGTGTCTCCCTTGGTCGCCAGTAGGTGCAGAGTCGACACGTCCCTGTTGTCGAAGGCATTCAGATCGACCCCCGGCGTCTCGATCAACAGCTCCATCAGGTCTCGGTTGCTCCGTCTTGCGGCTGAAAGGAGTGGCGTCTCTCCGAGGTAGTTGATCAGTCTGACGTTGGTCCCGTTCTGCACGAGGAGCCGGGCAACCGCTGGGCTCTTGGTGACGTGTAGGGGCGTCTGGCATTTGTCGTCCTGCGCGTTGACGTCAGCCCCACGGCCGATGAGGATCTCGGCCGCTTTCGGATCGCGGACGCGATGCAGGAGGGTCTGCCCGTTGTCCCGTTCGGAGATGCGGGCGTTCGGGTTGAAATGGCCCTGATCGAGGAGATCAGAGAGGCGCTGGAGGTTGTTGGGCGAGACGCTTTCGAGGGTCACGGCCGACAGGAGAGAGCTGAAGCCGTTGCTCAGTTCTTTCGAGGCGATGTCTCCATCGGCGTTTGGCTCCATCGCGATCGCTAGGTTTTGTTATCTTCGGCTGGATTCTGATTTTAAACGGACGCAACAAGAGTTAAATTCTGTAACAGGAAAAATCATAGATTATCGTCAGTCGTTGCTTGTTGGAGGTTAGGTCGAATGTTTCGTTCATCTATTGAAACCAGATTTTAAAAAAGTTTATGCATCTTCAATTTTGATCTTCTGTATATTGACTGATTACGGTTTAGTTTTGGTGTGTCATCGGTTGACGCCTTGTGCATTAGACACCGGCGCAACAGAAGTTACTAATTACAACTACAATTATTCTCAGATTGCTTCTCTTTCCACTACTCGCCCTCTTGCAAACCATATCATGCCTTCTCCTCTTTCTTCTCATACTCCCCAATTCTCTCCCTCCGCAACCATCTGCTGTGCTGTGTCTCAACTTTTCATTATGAAAACCATGCAAAGAATGCACTCCATCACGTGATATCACATCATTGTACGATAAATACATTACAATAATTTATGCACTGCATCACGTGATACTAAATCATGATAATACAATGTAATACAGGAAGGGGGATAGATGAGGGGTAACACTCATGGCCAGGAGAGCATTAGATCTCGGATCGCTATCCGTAATCCCCTCTAGAGCGGCGCCTTGTATGGGGGTTTAGTTAAGATCTTGATTATACTGTCATGTTTTAATGTAATCTTATTGCGTACTCATCAGTTTGAATTAATAAAGCAGATTATTATTAGTAGTAGTAAATTTTGTTACATCAAATACTGTTATATTACGACGTGCTGTATTATAAAGTACATTGTATTAAAATGCAACACGTTTCATCGCATAATATTAAATTAAATTCACAATTTTAACCAGTAAAACTGAGGAGCAATAGCTGGAGAGGAGAGAGTGTGTCTGTCGCACGGATAACACCAAAGAAGAACTGAGCCTCTCTCTCTGGCAACCGGACTCGGAATTTCATTCGGCATATCTTGAAAACCTCTCTGACACAACGTAGCGCACGTGAATAAGCTGGTGCCCTGCGTTTAGCCTCAGGGCGGCGCTTTAGAAAAGTGGAGTTTACGATTACGATGAGAAATGTTTTCAATAAAACCCGGATGTCTTAAGCCACTTAACTTCTTAATCCCCAAACAACAGAGATTCAACGTGTTATGATCTCAACAAAGAAACATCGCGAACGATTTATGAAGTACTAGAACACTTAGAAAAAAATCACTTCACAGAGACAAAGAAACTCTTACACTGAGTTCAACAGTCTTTAGGACATTATCCTTTATATATATAAATTATGTGTGTGTATATATTATATTTTTATATATATCGATATAATTATTACGTAGACAATTACCGAAGACTTTATTCTCCTGTTGTTCGGTACTTGTATACCCATAGATTTCCAACACCACAATAACAAGCACTACAACATCTATAGATTTCCAATACTACAGTACCTATACATTTCCAATAGTACAATATCTATAGATTTACAATACTACAATACCTATAGATGTCCAATAGTACAGTACCCATAGATTATCTGAAACTACATTACCTCTCGACGCCACAACCCGACTTAGACCAAATGATGGATGAGGCCGACGGCAGACTCTTACAGGCGGTTATACGTAACCACAGTCACGTTGTTCGCTCTTTATTTCCAGAGATTGTACCTAGGACCCATGGCATACACCCAAGACCTCATGATTTTGAACTTCCATGCAAGGACGATCACTACTTTATACGTAGAGTTTTGTTCCGACATGTTCTAGGAGCTAAATAGTATTCTACCTTTTGTAGACAAATCTAGACTAATGTTTTTTAGGAAGTTGCGGTTTGTCAACTTTGATTTATAATAGGCCTAAACGAATTATAATTTAGAATAGTACAATACCTTTTGTAATAGATTTACAATGCTACAATGCCTATAGCTTTCCAACACTACAATACCTATAGATTTCCAAGTAACAAACCACTTAACGCAGATGATTTCCACTAAAAAAGAGAAGCAAGAGTCGAAGAGCAGAATATATATTACTCGATTCACCTGTACTGACTCGCGGTCTGGATTAAGAGAGTGTCGAAGTACATCGGTCTGCATTGTCCCACTTAATCTCTGTACATCTGATATTATTAATCTGTAAGTATCTGCAAAACAGGTGGGGACCTGTACAGGCCACGACGGGGTTGTCAGGATGTTCGTGTCGGACGCCAGTGTTCGAGTTGAAAGCATGACGCTCACGCATGCAACGGCGCGCATACGAATGGGTGCACAAAATAGACTCATCGCTCTATCAGTACGCGCTCAAAACGCGAGAACTGATAGTCGAACATTGATAGATGTAGGAGGCTGTACAACCGCTGTTCGTATCACCGGTGTTATCATCGTACCACCACGTTGAAACATCCACACGCACGATCAGAATTGAGAGCTATTATTAATTAATTATACTCTTATCTATTAATAGATAATACTATTATCACGCAATTAATCAATTTCTAAATACAGCGCAATGCTCACTTCTTTAGCACCGTTATAATGCTGTACAATGCGTCAGTCGTTCAGGGAAAACGTTGTCAATAGTTACAATACGTTGAAGAAGTCAGTTGCGTCCTAAAGAATAGGGGCCTGTAATTCTGGAAAGGGCCACAAAATACGCTCTATTGAATTCCATATACATCATACTTGCAAGTCAGGAAACAAGGTTAATGCATTGTGTATTAGACACCGACGCGAAAGAAGTTACTAATAATCTACTAATAAGAATTTACTAAGTTACTAATAAAGTTGCAATAAAATTACAAGCCAGCAGTGAGGGTATACCGTGGGTGGGCAAACTGAGGCGTATTGTTCGGGAGAGCGGGAGTATGGTGTTTACAAATTGCAACAGTTTTAGGGAGAGGCTAGATCGTTTCTCTGACTGGCTAATAAGAGTTGTCTTCTTACGGGCCTTTCGCAGATAACATTATCTGTCAACTGTTCTCAGCGGAGACAACTGGTGCGGAAGAAGTTTCGGGAGATAAGACCCAGTCCGACAACAAAGCTGTCAAGATAAGAGCAACAGAGAAGTGTACAAACGGAGGAACTAAAGAAGGCATGTTGAGTACTGTGTGACATTAACACTGTGTCTTAAACAGTTGAAACTGTACTATGTAACTCTTAGCATTTGACGTGACAGTTCACATTGTGTAGCGCGCTAGAAGTAGCTTGCTATACTGACGTTGTTAAGGAAATTGTCGTAATTACAATTAGGCCTACAATTATTATTATTTTCGTACAACATATTATGTTGATATATCATGGACTTTTGAACCACTACTTTGAAAGATGGACCAAATCAAATGTTTTGAAGTCAAATCAGCTAGGCACCTTTTAAACGGTTCCTTCCCGACTATAAGTAATCGCTAACCGTGTTTTTCGGTAGGTGCTTGGGCATACATTCCTGACAATGTAATTCATAGCATTAACTCTTTGTAACTGCGCCGACAGTTGACATTGTAAAGAATCCTAGAAGTAGCTTGCTACTGACCATGATATAGAAATTGTCCCAATTACAATTATCATTATTAATTTCGTTCAACATGCATTAATAGCACGCACTTTTGAACCATTACTTCGAAAGATCGATCGAATCATTTGTTTTAAGTTAAATAAGTTACGACACCTTTTAAACGCTTCCATTCCCGGCTATAAATAATCGCTAATCGCGTTTAATCACCAGATTACGCGGAGATTGTGCCTCTAACTATTTAACTCGCATCATAGCATTAACTCTTAGTCGATGCGCCGACAGTTGACATTGTAAAGCATACTAGAAGTAGCTTATGGGTCTACTAGTGACGATGCTATAGAAATTGTCGTTAATACAATTACAATTACGATCACGATAGGGATAACAATTACGATTACGATTGCGATTACAATGACGACTACAGTAACAGTTACAATTCCAATTACAGTTCCAATTACTTTTACATTCACAGTTACAGAGTCTCTGAGAGATTCTTAAAAAGCGTAATACAAATTAAATCAGACAGTATAATATTAATGCTTATATACCTAGCGCACCTGTCTATAGTCAGACGCCAAAAACTGGGTCATAGGCGCGAGAAGTAGAATGTATGAAGATAATACTTGTTAGCTAGGCCTAGTTGTAGTATGTTTGCAAAGAGGCGCGCCTTTGAAATTTTTGCACGCATGCAGGAATTTGGAGTAGAGTATTATTATTTATTTCATGGGTTTGTTTCTAATTAAACAAAGGCTTGATTGCGAAATAATCGTCCGGAAAACTGAACTCTGACCGTCGTGGGTGTGATCTGAGAAGTGTTTGAAGTAGGCCTACGCAGTAAATTTGTCTACCGCTGCTCACCCACCTCAGGCTCATCTACCTATCACAACACATGCTTTCCAATCCCAAAAAATTGTTGTCCCACCTCTGCACGAATTCCTATACCCTAATCCAGCCAATCCTCTACACTACTCCATCCAATCCTCTTATCCTAATCCATCCAATCCTCGTACCCTAATCCATAAAATCCTCCTACTCCAATCCATCCAAACCTTCTACCCTAATCCATCCAATCCTCCTACACGACTCCATCCAATCCTCTTACCCGAATCCATCCAATCCTCTTACCCTAATCCATCCAATCGCCTTACCCTAATCCATCCAATCCTATTACCCTAATCCATCCGATCCTCTTACCCTAAGCCATCCAATCCTCCTACCTTAATCCATCCAATCCCCTACCCCAGTCCGTCCAATCCTCCGCCTTCCAGGCTTTCTCCTCGTCAACGAAACGCGCCTTGGCAGGTCTTATGCCTCCTATCTTCGCGAACAGCCTCAGATCTTCCCTCGAATCTCTGGGGGAATCACTCCGACATGAAGCAGCGCTCGTGAATAAACTGATGCCCTGCGCCCAGCTTTAGAAATTTGGAGTTTACGATTAGGATTACAATCGTTTGGTTACATTACATTAATTACATTACATTAGCAGACTTTACATCGTAATTAGTTGTTGTTATGAACTGTCGACGATGCGGTGTCGTAAAACAGAGTATATTGGATTTTCATGCAAATTTTGAAAGATTTATTCGTTGGTTTGACTCAGATCGCTTTTGATGAACATTTGTTAATACACTCTGAATTGATATTTTGACATCATGCTTTTATGAGTAATTTCATCAGTGTGTCCTTTGATCTATAATCGTATTATATATATATATATATATATATATATATATATATATATATATATATATATATAGAGAGAGAGAGAGAGAGAGACAGACAGACAGACAGACAGACAGACAGAGACAGACAGAGACAGACAGACAGAGACAGACAGACAGACAGACAGACAGACAGAGACAGACAGAGACAGACAGACAGAGACAGACAGACAGACAGACAGACAGACAGACATACAGACAGACTAAGTGAGGTGAAACTATTTAGAGGTTATCTGGAGTTTACACTGGGGTTATTTTTCTGGGGTTATTACCCATGTCGGTTATTGCTCCAGGATTATAACCCCAGGCCATGGGGTTATTGGCCTGGTATCAACTTCCAGAGGCTTTCACGGGCATGACGCGTTGGCGACTTCATTTTACTTAGCCTCGGCATATGAAGGTGGGCGACCAGTGCTTTCCCCTCGTCGCCTGATCCTCCCACCGGCAAAGTGTGTAGTCCATGTACCAATTTTATGTAGCTGAGTTCCATAGGAGGCTGAAAGTCTCGAGCTGCGTTTCTGGCAGAGACTTGAACCTCCCACGTCTCGGTCGATAATACAGCCCGCTTACCAGCAGACCACATCGCATCAATGTAAAGAAGCGGCCTATGTAAAATATAAATTTTCACGTCTTGTACAGGAGGACCTTAAGTGGCGTGACGCCCATTGAAACGGGCAGCGGTGGTGAAGGATCCCACCCGATCAATTAATTGAAATAGGAGCATTGTCGAGGCTCGTATACGGTTGCTACATAAAAACGTGTGCATTTGGATTTTGCAAGCTATCGGTTGTAATCTACTGCTTGTTGGCAACTATCTTGGCTGCCATTTACTTCGATCCCTTAAGTGTATTAATAGGCTTAACTGGTGTCAGTCTAACAATAAAACGCGTTTGAGAATTAATATGATAGCGATGGCAAGCGTTTAAAAGGTGTCCATTTGTGGTCCGTACACGGGGTGACGGGGATCTTAAATGGCGTGGCACCCATTCAAACAGGCAGAGGTGGTGAGGCATCTCACCCAATCGATTCACTGAAAGCTGAGCGTGGTCGAGGCCATAAGCCTACGGTTGCTATAGAGACAAACGTACATTTACATTTATCTATACACAAGACGTCGTCACTGTTTGTATTACGTCAAGCAATCGGTTGTTATCTACTGATTGTTGACAACTATCGTAGCTGTTGACGTCAATATTTCGCTATTTAGGGTAACAAGTTGCGGTTTCTAACGTATTGATTAGTAGTACCATTGTTTTACGACACTTTATGGCTACCAAGGCCGTCGGCGTTGACTTTACCCTCTCCAAAGAACAACATAAAATGTATTCAGGAAACTACACGAAGAGTAACCAACAGGGCAAGCGTATTTATAGTCTAGGACTCATAGCTTAAAAGAGGTGTTCAAATATCAGGAGATGATATGCAATAGTTTTCACTGTTTAACGACATCTCATGGCTATCAGGATCTCACCGGCTTAATTCGTTGAAAACTGAGCAGTGAGCACTGCCGATTGTAGGCCTTTATGCATGTTGGCAACTATCTTAGCGCTGCTCTTGTAGTTGTTGACGTCGATTTTTGGCTACTGTACCAAAAACATGATTGGTGTGGATCTAGCGATTAGGAGGATCCAGAGTTTAACGACCTCTTTTGGCAACAAAGGCCGTTGACGTCGAAGGAAATTAGTTTGAACAGTTCTCACCGTTCGTATATATTGCACAATGTTGTTGTTTGTTGCTGTTTAACGACACTGTGTCATGACAAAGATGATTAGCGTCGCCTCCCTCCTTCTTAAGGCTTGGGACTGGCACTACCACAGGTAGAGTAGTGGCGGAGTCATATGGCATAGCGCAGCCTGCGCAGGACAACTTTCACTTTTAGAATATCACCCTTAAACAAGCTGTGTAATTATTTTGAACAGTTCTCACCGTTCCCAAGGAATAATACAGCTCTATGAACCATGGCCTACTAGCAATCATACAAAATTGATGAATATATAGCGTCGCCCGAATGCATCTTAAGGGTGTCGAACGACGACCTTTATTTATTATTAGTTTCCAGTGTTTAACGACATCTTTCGGCTGCCACGGCCCTTTTCGCCGACTTTACCTTAGCAACTCGTTTCGAATTCTGTTTGATGAGGAGTTTAACGACATCTTATGACATCAAAGATCGTTGAGGTCGACAGAAATTAGTCTGAACAGTTCCAATTGTTCGTATGTATGACACAATGTTGTTGTTCGTTGCTGTTTAACGACACTGTGTCGTAACAAAGATGATTAGCGTCGCCCTCCTCTTTTCTCTAGCCTTGGGACAGGCACTGCCACAGGTAGGGTAGTGGCGGATTCATGATTATTGCGTAACAAAGGACTACTTTGACTTATAGAATATCACCCTGAACAGAGGTGTGTAATTATGTTTGAACAGTTCTCAAAGTTTCTATGGAATAACACAACTTTACCATCGTTGACGGAGCACTAATGATCAAACGAAATTTATCAATATAATTATAGCTTCGCGTGAAAGCATCTTAAGGGTGTCGAACGACGACTGCTTTTATTTTTAGTTTCCAGTGTTTAACGACATCTTGCGGCTGCCAGGGCATTTGCCGTTGACATCACCTTAGCAACTCATTTTGAATTCTTTTTGGCGATGGTTAATTGGTTAGTTGATGCTTAACCGACACTGTGTCATAACAGAGATGATTAGCGTCTCCGTCTTTATCCACGCTCGGGATTCGCACTGCCATAGTAGGAGCAGTGGCGGAGTTTCCCATCCTTAGTGATCGTATGGCACCTCATGGCGACGAACGCCCTTTGAGTCGATTGCACGTTACCTAAGGGCTCCGTATTATCTGTCGATGAAACGCTCTTTTTGGAACATATAACGTCGTTTGACAGCGACTTAAAGGTGTTTAAAGATACCTATAATTTTGCTTTTTTGGCGACATCTGGCGACTACCAAGGCCGCTCACGTCGACCTACTTTCCAGGTATAAACCGTCCATTGGTTATTGAGTTGATGTTTAACGACACTGTCACCACAAAGTAATTAGCGTCACCCTCCTTTCTTCAGGTTTGAGACTGGTACTGCCAGATAATGAACAACGTAACGTTTGGCAATTGAACCAAACTTAACGTATATTGTTACCTTGTACCAAATTTCATGCTTCTATCGTCAAGTGAGCATGTTTTATACCAACCTTAATGACTTAGTTGAGACCCAATAACGTTAAAAGTGGAAAAAACTCGGAAAGTTTTTTTTTAATTGGAACTATATCAGGTTTTGTTCAGAATGTCTTTGTGAACACAAAAATGAATTTTCTTTGCTTGTAGCACCAAAATGCACAACGTTACGCTAAGAGCTCTGACTAATAGTCAGTTTTGATACGGTTAACGAAATTGATGAATATATATAGCGTCGCCTGAAAGCATCTTAAGGGTGTCGAACGAAAACTATTTATTATTAGTTTCCAGTGTTTAACGACATCTTTGCGGCTGCCAGAGCGTTGGCCGTCGAACTTATCTCAGCAACTCGTTTCGAATTCTGTTTGACGAACAGACGACTTCTTATGGCATCAGAGGCCGTTGACGTAGACATAAATTATATGGAACAGTTTCTTTGTTCTCATGTATGGCACAGTAGTAGTTTCAGTTTAACGACACTGTGTGATAACAAAGATCATTAGCGTCGCCCTCCTCCTCCTCCTTTATCCAGGCTTGAGACTGGCACTGCCAGAGTAACAGTACTGGAATATAGGACTACATTGACTTATAGATCGTATGCCACGTTTAAAAGGCCGTATAATTATTTTGAACAGTTCTCACCTATCCTATGACCTTATGCCCGGCGTATATGTAGTTAATTCAGTGAGTAACAGCAGTTTAAAATTAATATAGGACCGTTGGCAAGCGTTTAAAAGGTGTTTTGTATTTGTGGTCCGCACACGAGGACCTTAGATGGGGTGGCCCGCGTTCAAACGGCAACGATACTGAAGAATCTCACTCGATTAATTCATTGCAAACTGAGCAGGGTTGAGGTCACAGGGCCTACCAATTGGGGTGCAGGTTCAACTGCGAACGAACCTACTTGTAGAACCCACTTGTAAAACGGCCTGTGAAGTAAGTCATGTGCCTCGTAGGCGTAGAAAGCAAATTGCTGTGCAATCGGAAATTGGACTTGTGAAGGCCAGAGATGTCCTCGTGTCATGTCGCATGTAATGCTTCATCCAATATCTCTCTTTTCTTATCTTGGTCCATGAATATCTACACCGCTGTCTGAACTCTTCAACTGACAAAGTAATTAATCAACTAGTTAACTAATTAAGGTGGTCTGCGATTAACAAAAACGTCACAGTGAAATTGATAACTTCATCATTACTAGCCCACGTCGATATGAATTATATCGGATTGCGAGGAGAGGCTTTTGACAGATCGCATATGACCGATTATAAATGGACAAGCAAGTACAACGTTAGATACATAATTATGCACGTGATGCACACATACATGTACATACATACATACATACATACATACATACATACATACATACATACATACATACATACATACATACACACATATATACATACATACATACATGCGTACATACATGCATACATACATACATGAATACATACATACATACATACATACATACATACATACATACATACATACATACATACATACATACACACATATATACATACATACATACATGCGTACATACATACATACATACATACATACATACATACATACATACACACATATATACATACATACATACATGCGTACATACATGCATACATACATACATGAATACATACATACATACATACATACATACATACATACATACATACATACATACATACATACATACACACATATATACATACATACATACATGCGTACATACATACATACATGTATACATACATACATACATACATACATACATACATACATACATACATACACACATATATACATACATACATACATGCGTACATACATGCATACATACATACATGAATACATACATACATACATACATACATACATACATACATACATACATACATACATACATACATACACACATACACACATATATACATACATACATACATGCGTACATACATGCATACATACATACATGAATACATACATACATACATACATACATACATACATACATACATACATACATACATACATACATACATACACACATATATACATACATACATACATGCGTACATACATACATACATGTATACATACATACATACATACATACATACATACATACATACATACATAGATACTTACAAACATACATACATACAAACATATATACATACATATATGCACACATACATACATACATACATACATACATACACACATACATACATACATACATACATACATACGACAACATATTATACATACATGCAAATGTACGTACACACATGCATATACTCATACATACATACATACACACATACATAAATACATGCATACATACATACATACATACATACATACATACATACATACATACATACATACATACATACATACATGCATACATACATACATACATACATACATACATACATACATACATACATACATACATACGTATTTACACAGTGCATACATGCATGCATACATACATACACATATACACATATGCAATAATGTATATACATAATTATGTATGTGTCCGTTTACTTTGGCTCTTTCTTTGCCATTTGCTGTGACTTGCATAATCTGTAACATATATATATATATATATATATATATACACATATATGCACATATATATATATATATATGCATATTATATGCATATATATACACTGTGTCCCGATGAAAAGTGGACCCCAAGAAAAAGTGTCATAACTCGGTCAAAACGTTTAGCATTAGCCTGAAATTTCAAAAGCAACAATAGCCATATTACCACCAAATTCTAACGCCGTTTGGAATGTTGCCGAGTTTGTGAAGTTTGTGAACGTTTGAGAGGCAGCCCTGAAAATGGGAAGTTTCCAACATACAAGAGTCATAAGGAAGTGAAGTTCAGCTACAGCTGGTGTTCAAAATGTCCTTTTTGTTCACGGACACACGACCGTAGACGTGGACGCCACTGTTTGATGGCCCGATCGATGATCACGTGGTCAAACAGCTGCCACTCTTCAATCAGACGCGAAATCCAAACCTGGTGTGTACTGGAGGAGCGCATTTATCGTTCCCGCATTCGTGACGTCGATCACCGGAGGCGCGTCTGATTGAAGAGTGGCAGGTGTTTGACCACGTGATCATCGATCGGGCCATCAAACAGTGGCGTCCACGTCTACGGTTGTGTGTCCGTGAACAAAAAGAACATTTTGAACACCAGCTGTAGCTGAACTTCACTTCCTTATGGCTCTTGTATGTTGGAAACTTCACATTTTCAGGGCTGCGTTTCAAACGTTCACAAACTTCACAAACTCGGCAACATTTGCAAACGGCGTTAGGATTTAGTGGAAATATGGCTATTGTTGTTGTTTTTAAAATTTCAGGCAAATGCTAAAAGTTTTGACCGAGTTATGACACTTTTTCTTGGGGTTCACTTTTCATCGGGACACAGTGTATATACATATGAAAATACAAAGAATGAACATATATTGACTATTTGTAATTATATTGAATTTTACCACACGTTGCAATAATGTGTTCAGCAAACTTTACACGCAAAGTACAGCACATGGCTACAACGCACGTCTTAGTTTCTCACGATACAATCATTACAATGTCATGTGTTTTACTCTATGTAACGTATCTAGACGTGCGAATTTTAAAGATACTCGCATAAGGTGGCTAGTGACACACATATATACATATATACAGATATATCGCGCCTAAACAGTGAAACGAGAAGGCCTAAGCATAGGTCTAAATACAAGGGCTATGATTATAAAACAAGTTGCTTCAGGTACTGGGAACAGGTGAGAGACAATGTTACACAAGAATTGTTACAAGAAATAGCGGACAATCTATACACATCGCAAATTGTGAAGTAATCTAATTGTCGTTGTTGTGTCGTTGATGATGATGAGAGTGATGATGATGAGGTTTTCATAGTTGCTGCTTTGATACTCTAATGCCACTGGTATGGTTTTTTGTCTTTTGTTGTTTGTGTGTGTGTTTTACTGTCTTTTGCAGTGGGTTGTTTGGTGTTTTGATGTCCTTTGTTATAGGGTCTTCATTGTTTTACTGTCTTTTGTAATGGGTTGTTTGGTGTTTTCATGTCTTTTGTTATAGGTTCTATGGTGTTTCGATTCTTTTGCTATAGATTCTTTGGTGTTTTGCTGTCTTTTGTTATATGTGCTTTTGTGTTTTGTTGTTTTGTTGTTTTTTAAAGTATTTTCTTAATTTTTTTTACGACTGATCAACGCTTTCCAGAGATGCTGAAAATGAGCTATATAAGTATTCAGTTGCATATATGCATACATACATACACACATTTATACATTCACAATACATGTATACGTACGTACGTACATATATTCATGCTCACAAATACATACATACGTCAGTGCATGCATACATTCATGCATACATACATATATACACATACATACACACATATATATGCATGCACACATGCTCACAAATACACTCATACATTAATACATGCATGCATACATACACACATAGTATACACACTTACACACATACATACATATGTGTATGCATACAAATACTTAAATACATACATCATAGATACATACGTGGGTGAATGAATGAGCAATGATTGAGTACACAGATAGATACGCTTACATACATACATACATGCATTGATATTTATAGATATACATACATATACACATACAAACGCGTACATTTATACATACATACATACATATACATATATATACACTTGGCTAAACTGCATTTCGCATAGATCGCTAGTGTTTCGTTAACTGCCTTAATTGTTAATTTACCCAAAAATACAGGCAATATGGCGGATGTAACATAGAGATCTACTGCGAAAATCAATATTCCTGACGTACTGGTACTGGTACTGGTACAAGTACACATTCAAGTTAACATTGGCATTGATATAGCGCCGGTGCAATTTGAGAAATGTTGAAGGCTAGATTGGGTGGATGGACGGATGGATGGATGGATAGATAGATGGGTCGGTGGGTGTGGGTGGATGTATGGATAAATTGGGTGTATGGATGGATGGATTGATGAATGGATAGATGGATGGATGGATGGATGGATGGATGGACGGATGGATGGATGGATAGATAGATGGGTCGGTGGGTGTGGGTGGATGTATGGATAAATTGGGTGTATGGATGGATGGATTGATGAATGGATAGATGGATGGATGGATGGATTGATGGATTGGGTGGGTGGACGGATGGTTGGATGGATGGATGGATGGATGGATGGATGGATGGAATGGGTTGATGCAAGGATGGATTTATTGAGGTTTGACGGTTAGATGGATGGATGTATGGGTGTATCAGTAAATTTATGGATCTGAGTGTTTGATGAGTGGGTGGATCAATGAACTGATTGATTGATTGATTGATTGATTGATTGATTGATTGATTGATTGATTGATTGATTGACTCACAGCTGACTATATCAACCCTGACTAATGGAAGGATGCTTCGGTGTAGATGTTTTAACAGAACCGCGAACATAACAACACCCGTTAACTGTACTGGTTATATATACACAGCTTTACAGATTTCATATTCATTAACGTTACACAGTTCTTGCACATCTACATACAACATACACGCAGCAGCTATATTTTCTACACACGTCCCTGCTTGCTTGACAATGTGCGCGCGACGTAACCATGGAAACGAGCTAAGATTTTATAGCGCAGGTATGTGAACAGGTAAGACAGATTTTTATCTCTTTTCGGAAATGCCCCTTCGTAGCATAGCAACAATTTGCACCCGATTTAACAACCGAGCTTCGAGTCTTCGGAGCTCTTCTTCCCTCAGCGGACCTGAGCGGCGAGAAGGGGTGTTGTGTTCGTGGTCTGGAAATATTCGGGGTTTTCGATGGCCGATGTTTTGGGAAGCAGGGAAGTTCGTTCGTCTGGGAGGGACTCCTTTCGATGAGGGTCTTGGCTGTAGTCGCCTTGAAGGATTTCTTCTGTAGGAGAAAAATAGATAGTTATATTACGGATGGATGGATGAATGTATAGATGGATAGGTGCGTGGATGGATGGATTCATGGATTGATGCGTGTATGGACGGGTGGATGGATGGATGGATGAGTGGGTAGGTGGATGGATGGATGAGTGTATGAATGTATGGGTGAATGGGTGCGTGGATGGATGGATACACGTGTATTAATGGACGGGCGCACCGTGGATAAACGGATTCATGGATGGATGGATGGATGGATGGATGGATGGATGGATGGATGGATGGATGGATGGATGGATGGATGGATGGATGGATGGATGGATGGATGGATGGATGGATGGATGGATGGAAGGATGGATGGATGGATGGATGGATGGATGGATGGATGGATGGACGAGTGAATTAATAGATGAATGAATTAATGGATGAATGAATTAATGGATGGATGAATTAATGGATGGATGGATGGATGGATGGATGCATGCATGGACCGACTGCAGACTGAAAGGTTCTGCCGAGCATGTGTTGCTTATTGTATGCGAGAAAGAGTGCGACGAAAGCAGTATGTCAAAACGAGGTATACTAGAGTAATAATACAATGGAATGCAATGCAACAGTGATTTGAGAACGCACTTCTTACAGAGTTCAGAAGTGCACATTGAAGCCTGGCGAACAGTATTTGGAAAAAGCGAGTCCACCTAACGGGTGTGCCAGACATTCAGAATCGCCAGCCGTTTCAGCTGGGTGTGGGGGTTGGTTTTTCCCAGAGTCACGTGTTTGTCTCAGAATCACGTGATCTCAAGGTCGCTTGTTGTTCTGAGAATCACGTGAGCGACTCACCTGCTCCACCGTAATCAACGAGTTCCAGGTAGGAGGTCGGGATCAAGGACCTGGGTTGCAGATAGTCCGACCCGTCGAGGGGTATCCGCAAAGCATCCGCGGCCTGGCCGTCCTTCTTCCCGATCTCAGCGGGAGGAGGCGGAGGCACCGATCCGTCGTCTCCGGTCGGGGGTTGCCCGTCCGCGGAGTCCTCCTTGGTGCTAGTAGGGAACGCCGCCTGGTAGGTCATGGAACACGGATCCGGACTGTAGCGAGGACTGTCGCGATTCGGCTCGTAGCTACTCAGGCGGTTCTGTACGGAAGCCAGCTCCAGGTGCGGCACCAAGCGAGCTCGGGAGTTGGGGCTCTTTGAGTTCTGGTTCTTAGAGTCCTGGCTCTTGGGGACGGTGCCAGACTCTGCCTCGGCTGCTGATGTTAGAGTTGGCTTGGCTCCTTCCTCGATTATCGGAGTCTGTCGCCCGTCGCGTGGAGGCTGTTGAAGAATGAAGATGAGTAACACTTCAGGAACTTATGAATTGATAGAGGAAAGAATGGACATGGAGACAGACAGATATCTAGACAGACAGACAGACAGACAGACAGACAGACAGACAGACAGAAGTAAAGAGGAAGACAGACGGACAATGTTTCATGACGGAAGATATGGTTCTAAGAAGTCAGAAATTCTGAGTTTGTGACAACACACAGAACGGAATATAATGGAAAGGAATCGGATAGGATAGAGAACAACGCAATAGAACGAGTAGAATGGGAAGAGAGAAAGAATAGGACAGAAAACAAGAAAACAATACAATCAATCAAATGTTTTTTATTTAACCAAATTAATGCCAAAATAACAAAAGTGTAACCGAATAAAATACAATGACGACAATGGTAGGCTCAAAAGGGAGGAAGATCTCGCTAAGTGGGGTCACTAATATAATAATTCCCAAGGTGGATTTCCAGGATAGTCAAACAAAAGAATTAATCCAGGGGCGAAATATCACACAATAACTAGACTGAAATTGTAAAACAGAGATACACGTTAGAAAGTAATTGGTATTGACTAGAACAAGTGGCTATAGGTGATCTTAACTGCATGCTTAACTAAAGCCTTAAATACACGCGGATACATGCTCATACCAATAGCATTAACTGACTAGGTTGATGTTGCATATTGCAGTAGGTGAACTAGAGCATAATAAATATTCAGTCAAATTGTCATTGGTAGCTTGTACGCAATTCGATTTAAAAAACCAACATTCTTAAAGATTTTAGCTACAATTTGATTAGTATGTGCCATCCAGGTCATATGCTGATTCAACCCGGGTAAGGGTTTGGCGATTAGGAAGAGGTTAGGTGTAGCTATGCAAGGGTCGATGTCATCAATTCCTTTGCTGTGTGTTAATCGTATATATCACGACCAATATCCACAATTTCTTCTCCATGGGGAGGTCAACAAAAGACCCATAGATTGTTGGAGGTTGCCTGCAAATTGCTGCCATAGGCAAAATGTGGATCTAGTATATTCTCTGCTAGTGAATGGGCAATGTTAATGAAGTAGCTATTAAAGCCAAACAACAGGAATATTAAAGCAGAAACAATATAGGCCTACTAATACTGTAATATAATAGAGTAGAAAAATAAAGGAATAATAAAGCAGAAACAATACAAAGAGTCTTACACTACAATACAATGAAAAGAACATAATAGTTTATAATATAATATAGTTAAAATAGGCTTCAATGAAAATATCACAGAAAATATCATCGAACCGAAGTAAAACAGAACAAGAAGTATCAGATTAGAACAAACTACAACAGAACGGAAATAGAACAGACTAGAACAAAGAACGCCTCAGAATCTATATAGTTTGCGTTCTCTGCGTCGGCGCATAACAAGTAGTAGTCCTCTGTAACCATGGCAACCGTAGAAGACATTCTCTTAAAGGATTGCCCTCATGGGCAAACCCGACAGAGAACAGTCCCTCTAAATTTCCTCTAATTCCCGACCATATGACCTCGAATACGAGGGAGAAGACACCATCAGACCCTGCTGAAGCTCCTCCTCCTCCAACATCCGCTTGGTCGCCAAGAATTAGTCCGGCGCCGCTTATTTAAATCCATCCGCTGTTTAACCGGTATTCCTACGCGCCAGCCAATTAAGTTCCGTCGCGTTTATTGTTATTTACTGGTTCGGAGAAAACAAAATGGCCGCACCCAGGGTCATTACTAAGCCAGGTCCAGCGACAGCTAAACTGTACAGATAGCGGTCGTTAAGAGGGGCGCGTCCAGGCTTTGAAGATTAGGGGAGGGCACAGCGATTATAGGATCCGCTAAAAAAAACTATTCCTCCATTCCAAGCTTTATTATCCTACCTTCCCTGATGAAACTGTATAATTATTGGCAACTTGTCTTTCTTAGAAGAGCAGTCCCTTAAGCTAGCCCTGAGGCAGCCATGGGTATGAAGTGTTAGCGACTTCATTTTCTTAGCCTCGGCATATGAGGTCGGGTGACCAGTACCCTCCATCCGAGTCCATCGCCGTCTCATCTTCCCACCGACAGTGTACGGTCAGTGTACTCATTCTAGCTGAGTTGGCAGGGGGCGCACGTGAGTAGAAATCTCGAACAAAATATCTGCCTTAGAGGGGATTTGAACCCCCAACTTCTCGAATGACAGTCCAGCATGCTAATCACTACACTATCTGACCTTCATTCTTACTCTATCTTACCTCAATTCTTGCATTTCTTACCTTCATTCTTACCCTATCTTACCTTCATTCTTACTCTATCTTACCTCAGTTACCTCGTTCTTCTCTCAGCACTAACTGACAATATCCTTAGCATAACATTCGAAGCATCTTATCAGAATAATTATGAATATGCAAGAGGAAGGCTCGAATTTCCTCGGACCTTATCCATGCGCCGGAAGCGAGTCTTCTTCGCATGCTCATTTACATATTCATCAGCCATAATGACCTCTTCCGGTCCGTCCAGTGTGAGGCTCACGTGACGTAACAGCTCCCGCGAGTCAGCCGGTTGGCTTGGCAACCGCATTAGCTTGTCATTCTACAAGACGTAGCACACCCTTATAAATTAATTTATGTAGCGCCTGTAGTACGTAAAAGGAAGGCGCTATATCATACAATGCAATACAACTGAGGAGAGATGCTGCTCCTACATGTACAGAATTAGCATTATGAAAAAAAGTAACGGGAAACAATACGTAGCTATAATTTTTTATGCCTACTAGATTTAGAGACAGATAGACAGACAGACAGACGGACGGACAGACAGACTTACAGAGAGACGGACAGAGAGAGAGATAGGAAGACAGACAGACAGACAGACAGACAGACAGACAGACAGACAGACAGACAGACAGACAGACAGACAGACAGACAAAGAGACAGGCAGAGAGACAGACAGACGCATAAACACACAGACAAAAGACATACAGACACACACACATGGACGCACACACAGAGACACAGACACATAAATACAGACACAGAAACACGCAGATATATAGACACACAAAAGTGCAGAAGGTTGTTCAGATACAACCAAGCCATTAGTTGAGATAGACAACTAGCTAGAGACAGGTAGACGAACTGATAGACAGAAAGACAGACAGAAAATTAGACAGACAGAGAGATTGACAAGCAGACAGAAAAACAGACGGAGAGATAAACAGACAAATAGACAGATAGACAGACAGAGAGACAGACAAACAGACGGACAGACAGACAGATAGAAAGACAAACAGACGGACAGAGAGATAGACAGAGAGATAGACAGACTGACTGACGAATAGGCAGACAGACAGATAGACAGACAGACAGATAGACAGACAGACAGAGAGCTAGACAGACAGACAGACGGACGGGCAGGTGTGAAGTTCTGACCGGAATGACAAGATATCTTCCTGGGTCGCGAGCCATCTTAGCAAACTCCTCAGCCAACTCGGAGAAGGACGGACGGCTCTCAGCTCCCAACATCCAACCTACGAAATAGAGCAGTCCACATGATTCACATCCAACCCATGAAATACATCATTCATTCATTCTGAACATTTATGTAGGGCCTCTTCAAGAGACCTACTCACAGACGTTCCCAGCCCAGCAACGGCTTCAGATAAGTAAGACCTAAGCAGATGGTAGAAGGCAAGTGAATTGTTACGGGGAGTGAGCGTAGGGTGAGTGGAAGCCCATTCCAGGTAGACGGGTTTAGGTTTTACCGTTTTAGAGTGTGTTTAGATTTTTTCTTAGATTTTATTATAGATTTTTTGCCGAATTTAGACTTGTTGAGGCCCTAAGCTATAAAAGCTTGGAGGTCCCTGGTTAAAAAATTAATTCCGTCACTGCACGTCCGTGCCTTAGCGCCAGGCAGTGCCAGTCCCAAGCCTGGATGAAGGTGGAGGGCGGCGCTAATGATCTCTGTTATCACACATGTCTTTAAACTGAAACTACTGTTAAAAAATACAACAGAAGGTCTAAAAAACTTGAAACCTTTTAATTATTTAGTAACAAGGCATTTAAATGAAAAATTCAATTTATTTTCATATGAATGTATCTACTCAGGCAAGATGGAATTTGCTTCACGTTCAAAATGTTCACATAATATATATATATATATATATATATATATATATATATATATATATATATATATATATACATATATACATACATATTACATATATATAGGGGCCTACGGTACACATAACATTTTAAAAAGCCCCATAAACAATTGAGAATTTTTAAGGTCCATGCGGATTGTGAGGCGCTAAGCTGTAACTCTTTAGCTACTGCCTAAATTCGGAACTGCGGGCCGACAATCGAGAAAGCTCGACGCTGTCTGACCGCGGAGCGAGCCCGAGGGACCAAAAGCTCCCTCTGGTATAATAACTTGTCTCAGAAATGCTTCCTCGCTAGGATGCCAGGATGCTATACAAATAATTATGCTATCCCAAGATTTGGCTACATTTCTCCTCTCCTATCCTATCCTCCTTATGTCTCACTTGATTCGCTGTGACTTCTCTTTTTAAATAATTGGTTATATTGTTTGATTATTTGACTGTAATATGTCTACCATGTACAGCACTGTGCTAGTGCTTCACAATAAAGAAAATACTTACTTACTTACTTACTTACTTAGTCGCAGAGCGCAAAGCGCGGCGGGAGGCTAAGCCCGAAATCGGGCAACAGAGTTCAGATAAGTAAGACTAATAGTGAAACATCGCCGCACAAGCGCGGCTATCCTATAGGGGATGCCCTCCGAGGCAGGGAGCCAATGCAGGACATCACGCATGTAGGCAGATACAAGGGCATATTTTGGAATACGACCAATAAGCCGAGCAGCAGAACAAATGACCCGGTCAAGACGTCCTATTAGGACCAATGAGTAACCGGCAAAATCCGAACAACAGTGGTCAAGTCAACTCTACTGGTGACAAAGCGTGGACAATGACGATTGCGGCATCGTGGGAAAAGGGCCGAAGTACAACACGCAACTGCCGGAGCTGGTAATAACAGCTGCGCGTGACCAAGTTAACATTCTTAACCTTTTGGTCGTAGGGGTCAGCTGTATTCTTAACCTTTCGGTACTAGGGGTCAAGTATATTCTTACTTCTCGTTCGTAGCATAGTTTTGGATATGGGAGTTGAATTTTCTTCTGCTATTTTTGCTCGTTATTGCCTGTTTTTATATTCTCTGGTTTTAAATACGAAAGTTTCTTAGGTGTACTTTCGTGTTCTTAATATTGAGAAATAAAACTTTTCAGTGGAAAGCCATTACATTCTTTTCTTCTACTAATTTCAGTTTCTGTTTCCCAATGTTGCCTTCGCTTTTCTGAATGTCACGCTATTTTATATTTCCATAATCATGTTCTATTTTCGTCCCAGTGCGTTGGTTGAAGTCTGCGTCTCAATTGGTTTGCCATGTCTATTCTTGGACCTATACGCAAACGCAGGGTGACGCGGGGGAGAAGAAGGGAGAGGTGGAGGGAGAGAAGGAGGGAGAGGTGGAGGGGTGAAGGACGGATAGGAAAAAGAAGAGAAGGAGAGAGAGAGAGAGAGAGAGAGAGAGAGAGAGAGAGAGAGAGAGAGAGAGAGAGAGAGAGAGAGAGAGAGAGAGAGAGAGAGAGAGAGAGAGAGAGAGAGAGAGAGAGAGAGAGAGAGAGAGAGAGAGAGGGGTAGGGGGAGAGAGATGGGGAGAGACAGAGATAGATAGATAAAGAGAGAAAGAGAGAGACAGAGACAGAGACAGAAACAGAGACAAAGAGAGACAGAGACAGACAGAGACAGAAACAGAGACAGAAACAGAGACAGAGACAGAGAGAGACAGAGAAACAGAGAGAGAGACAGGGAGACAGAGAGAAGCGTGAGAGGATGAGTAAGCCAAGGAGGAAGAGAAAGAAGGAGGTAGGGTCCTGAGGGGAGCAACCGGAGACTGCGGCGGATGGCGGGGGCATGAGGTTCGGATGTGGACAAGCACTTGACGAGGCGCCGGTCATTGCATCATTGTCTAGACAGGAGAGGGATTGGAGCGAATCTTGGCCATCGGATCGCTTGCCCTTGACGACTACGATCGTCGCTATGGTAATACAATTCATAGACACGACACGGTGGCTCTGGGGGTTGGGTGGGGGTGTAAGCTCCTCATCCACTTCTACCTTTCCTTCTCCTTCTTATCCTCCTCTTCCTCCCTGTTCCTCGTTTTCCTTTTCCTTGTTTCCCTCCGACCTCATCTCCTCTTCTCCGCTTCCTCTCTTGCGTCATCGTCGTCGACATCGTCACAACCACTTCCATCATGACCATAATCATCGTCATCATCATCATCATCATCATCATCGCCACCACTACCGCCATCATTATCATCATTTTTATCATCATCATCATTATCATCATAATCCTCCTCTTCATCATCATTATCGTCATTGTGACCATGACCATCGTCGTCGTCGTCGTCATCGACATCATCATCCTCATCCTCATCATAATCATTACCACCACCATCATCATCATCATCCTTCTCATCATCATTATCGTCATTGTGATCATTCTCATCTTCATCATAATCATCACCACCATCATCATCATCATCATCCTTATCATCATTATCGTCATTGTGATCATCATCATCATCGTCGTCGTCGTCATCGTCATCATCATTATCGTCGTCATCATCATAATCATCATCGTCAGCATCACCATCATGATCCCACCGTATACGAAACATCGACACATGGAAATGATCACTGTCACTCACACATGATCATCGTAACCGATCACTTACACTTGATCATGAGCATGTAGACGTCGATCGTGCAGATCGATGGCTGTGGAAGTCGTTCACCTTTCTCGAGAAGATTAACGATGTCACCTGCGTTCACGTTCTCATAGGGACGCTGACCATAGGTACACAACTCCCACACAGTCACACCTTCATCAGTAACATACATTGCTATTACCATTGTAACTGCCATTGTTATTGTCATTGTTACTGCCATTGTTATTGTAATTGTTACTGCCATTGTTATTATCACTGTTACTGCCATTATAATTGTCATTGTTATTATCATTGTTGTTATTATTATAATTTATGTTTTCTTATCATTATTATCATTTCTACTACAACTACGACTGCTATTAAAATCATAATAATAATATTTATCATTATTGCCAATATCGTAGTTACCGTCACTATCATTATCACATCAGTACCATGATGATGATGAGTGTGATGATGATGATGATGATGATGATGATGATAATGGCGATGATGATAATGGTAATGATGATGACGATGATGATGATGATGATGATGATGATGATGATGATGATGATAATGATGACAGCGGTTGGTACCTACCAAAACTCCAGACATCACTTTTGTGTGTGAAAATGCGATTCCTAATACATTCTAAGGCCAACCATTTGATGGGCAGCTAAAACAAACAAACAAGAAAATAGATAAATAACAAAGCCTACCGGGCTACCCTACCTTTCTAACTACCCTTTCTTACCTTACCACACATTACCACATCATACCATGCTCTACCCTTTTATCATAATTTGCCGTACACTGTCCTGCCCTACTCTAAATTGCCCTACCCACACTGCCCTACTCGGCGCTACCCTATCTTACCCTGACCTGCCCTACCCTTCCGTACTCTGTCCAACCTTAAATAGCCATACCCTATTCCACTCCACTCTGCCCTACCCTACCATGCCCTACTCTAAATTGCCCTAACGAACTCTATCCTACTATGCCCTACCCTATATTGCCCTACCATAAATAATATGATCATACCTACTCTGCTCTATCCTAACTTGCCTACCTTAAATGTTCCTAGCCTACTCTAGCCTACTCTACCTTGCCTACCCGAATTTTCCCTAGCCTACTTTTCCCTACCCTACGATGCTCTAGCCTAAATTGCCCTACCATACTTTACCCTACCCTGCCCTACCTACAATGCCATCTCATACGTTGCCCAACCCTCCATTAGAAGAATCCGTTTCTACCCCATTCTTACCTTTCCGCCAGTCGACAGAAACCGTCCATCTTCATTGACGAGCTTCGCCAAACCAAAGTCCGTAATTTTGACGTGACTAGGACTGTGCACTTGAAACACAAGAACAACCATTGAAATGACTTTAAATGACCGACAATCAACAACGCTTCAATTACAAAATGACTATAAATGACCGAATAAAACAAATAAAACAACGCTTAGATTATGAAATGACTTTAAATGACCGACTAACACCAATCAACAAAGCTTCAATTACAAAATGACTATAAATGACCGAATAAAACAAATAAAACAATCCTGCAATTATTAAATGACTTAAAATGACCGATTAACACCAATCAACAAAGCTTCAATTACAAAATGACTATAAATGACCGAATAAAACAAATAAAACAACGCTTAGATTATGAAATGACTTTAAATGACCGACTAACACCAATCAACAAAGCTTCAATTACAAAATGACTATAAATGACCGAATAAAACAAATAAAACAATCCTGCAATTATTAAATGACTTAAAATGACCGATTAACACCAATCAACAAAGCTTCAATTACAAAATGACTATAAATGACCGATTAAAGCAAATAAAACAACCCTGCGATTATCAAGTGACTTTAAATGACCGATTAACACAAAGGAATCTAACTTGTTTTACTTAATCAGAGACTTCTAATTGGTTATATTTATAACACTTGTTATACTTAATTATTAATGTTTTGTTAGTTACATTTGTTATGTTTAACTTGAGGACCATCTGGTCTGGTGCCACTCAGTCCGGAAGTGCCTCGGAGACGTTTTCTTGAAAAGGTGCTGCATAAATGTGTAATTGCGATTTCGATTACGACTTATTATTAGATATTATGTTTTATTATGCAATGTTTTTATTCGTTTTATATAGCACATTTAGAGGAAGACCCATGAAATGGTTTATCGTGTCGGATCCTGGAACGTTCCTCGGGGTCAGAGGGGAGGCTTACCTAAGACGTTCCGCGCTGCCAAGTCGCGATGGATAATACCCCGTTCTTCGAGATAGCTCATACCCTACAATTGAAAACACGATTATTAGCGAGACACAGGGTGAGAGAGACAGACGAAGAGAAACAGAGAGTGAGACAGACAGACGCACGGGTGTACACATTTACATGCACATACACAATTACACATACACTATGCAGACAGACAGACAGACAGACAGACAGACAGACAGACAGACAGACAGACAGACAGACAGAGTCTGACTCGCAAAGGCAGAAGCTGATTAAGAGACAGAGAACAAGAGATTCCAGCTAGAAACAGACAGACAGAAGGACACAGCGACACAGATAGAGACATTGAAATTAATTGACAGAGAGGCAGAGGTAGAAAAAGATATACAGAGACACACGGTTCTAGGACTTTTCGCCCCCGGAAGATTCGTCTCCGGAAGATTCGCCCCCGGAAGATTTTCATCGCTAATCCAGCTTCCGGGGGCGAAATGTCGGGGGCGAATCTTCCGGGGGCGATTCTTCCAGGGGCGAAATTTCCGTATCCAGAGACACACGGACAGTCAGAGAAAGAGAAAGAGAGAAAGAGAACCACAGAGAAAGAACTACAGCAACACAAAGAGACAAGAAAGAGAGGAGTTAGACAGAATGACACAGAAATACAGAAATACAGACAGGCAGGCAGGCAGACAGGAGACAGACAGACAGGCAGGCAGACAAACAGACAGGCAGGCAGGCAGACCGACAGGCAGGCAGGTAGACAGCCAAACGTAGAGATCGAGAAACAGGGATACAGAGACATATGCACAGACAAACATCCATCCCAACATCCAACCATCCATCCATCCATCCATCCATCCATCCATCCATCCATCCATCATCCATCCATCCATCCATCCATCATCCATCCATCCATCCATCCATCATCCATCCATACATCATCCATCCATCCATCATCCATCCATCCATCCATCCACCCACAGTACATATCGACTGACCCTGGCGATCTGGGTGCACCAGTTGAGTATGACCTTAGACCCTATGTTGTCTCGGTGCTTGCGCACATAGTCAAGCAGACATCCAAGCGGCATGAGTTGCGTGACGAGCATCACTTGGGCGGTCATGCAGACCGCCAAGATGTGAAGGCAGGACGGGTGCAGGACGGAGGCCATGATACGGGCCTCCTCCAGGATGTTCTCGTTCTCACCCGCTCCTTCCTGAAGGACCTTTATGGCCACGGGGATCTTCACGTTCTCACCCTCAGGAACCCACAGACCCTAAAATCACGAATTAGCACAAATCAACAACACTTCAATTACAAAAATGACTTTAAATGACCAATTAACGCAAATCAAAAACACTTATTTTACCAAAATGACTTTAAATGACCGATTAACACAAATCAACAACGCTTCAATAACCAAAGTGACTCTAAATGACCGATTGACACAAATCAACAACACCTCAGTTACGAAATGACTTTAAATGACCGATTAACACAAATCAAGAACAATTCATTTACCAATTGACTCTAAGTGACCAAGAAAGATAGTAGAATCTAACTTGTTTTACTGAACTGGTGACTTCTAATTGATTATATTTGTAATACTTGTAATACTTTATCGATAGAACGGAATGATCTTCAAGAGTTTGCGCAGAAGAGGCAAAGAGACTCTGAGGATTTCACGTCGCAGGAGGATGGTCCTTACAGCCTTGCTTAATCTCATATAATTCTACAAGTATCGCCGGATTTCTGTGCCATCTTTTCTACACGTACTAAATTTATCACGGAACATCTAAAGCTATCGTTACAGCAATTATATCTTCAAAATACAATGACTAATTATGTCCTTAATTAAATTATTGATTGATTTCAAGGTCAAAATGGAGTACCTTGTAGACAGTTCCAAAGGCACCTGAACCAATGATGCCACTCCTTCTGAGGTCCGATTCCTTGATCAGACGTAGGACGGCCATGTCTGGTTTTGCACTGCTGGGGGTCAACGGCTGTAAGAACATCATCAGGATGCTGAATGGATGGATGATTAGATGAATTGTTTAATCAATGGATGGATGATTAGATGAATTGTTTAATCAATTAATCAATGGATAGATGAATAAATGAATGGATGAGTTTGGGGATGGATGGATGAATGATTAGATAAATTGTTTAATTAATTAATTACTTAATGGATGAATAAATGGATGCGTGAATCGGGGATGGATGGGTGTGTGTGTGTGGATGAATGAATGGATGAATGAATGAATGAATGACTGAATGAATGAATGAACGAGTGAATGTATGATCGAACGAAACAATGATTGAATGAATGGGTGGATGGGTGGGAGGATATAGGAATGGATCGATGAACCGGTGGATTGATGGCTGGATGAATGAATGGATGGATGCATGGATTATGGATAAATGGATTGACGAAATGAATCGATCACTACTTATTGCTAGTACTAGTACAATAAGCAGTACTCAAGTACTGTACGCAAGTACTACTTGAGTACTGGATCTGGAAAGCTTCTCCTACCTCGCATTCCACAAATCCGCTGATCTTTGCCGTCAGTCGCAGTTTCTTCTCCTCAGCTCTCGCCACCTGGCGTCGGAGAATGAGAATTATGACAGCCAGAAAGCCGACAAAGAAGACGCCGCCGCAAATCGTCCCAGCAATAACAGCCACCAATTTCTTCCTGGAATCGTTATTTCAACATAAAAATATGTGTTATTTAGTTGACTTTCGCTGCTTACAAGGCGTAAAATTTCCTAAATTGACTCCCAAAATGTATCGGCTTGACCTCCCCGATCTCTGACCTGGCACCGGTACGAATGAGGCAGCCTAACCATTGCGGATTTGATTTGATATAACTCCTGTGTATAAGCTGGTCTCCCTGACGTGGCTTTTGTGTAGCGCTGAGAAATTTCGGAGATTTACACTACATTACATTAACTTGACTCTCAAAATATGTCGACTAATTTAAAACGCTTAATAATAGTTTAGCAAGACGCCCAAAATAGTTTAATTTGAAAATACAGGTCTATTAATAACTTGATGCCCAATAATGTTGATACAGGGTTGGAGACGGGGTTTAACTTGTCCAATGCAGTGGCGCAGTCGATCATGATTTCCATCTGCGATTTCACTATGATATAATATTTGGTATTGTGGATAAAATAAGATTAGATCATAATAGATTAGATTAGATTAGAAAGATGAGATTATGTATCTTACCCATCTGGTTTGATGAATTCGTCCGTAACGCAGAAAGTGTTGTTTCCTTCGCGCAGTTTATTGGGTGCAAACGCAGGACAGACGTCGGTGCAGTTGAACTGGAAATCAATCAATCAATCAATCACCATTCAGAACATCAAATCAATCAGCGTGACCAATCAACGCATAAATCAGTCGACTTATCAGCGACAATTAGCTCAGAATGCGGGTATGTATCTAGACGCTTAATCATCACCAATAGGCAGGGCCGTAGCCATGGTTTTGTTTCGGGGGGTGTTTTCTGTTTCGGGGGGTGTTTTCTCGTCCTTAAGCAAGCCGACATGCAACCGAATCAACCGACCAAGGGATTTGTAGTTAGTAAATGCATTATTTCATTTTTACATTATTTAATTTCGGGGGGTGTTTAAACACCAAAAACACCCCCTAGCTACGGCCTTGCCAATAGGACCCGTTATCTAGGATTTATCGTCTAGGAATCGTCATCTTGGAATCGTCTGGAAATCGTCATCTGGAAATTTTCTAGGAATCATCTGGGAACCGTCATCTAGGCACCGTCACCTAGGAACCGTCGTCTAGGTACCATCATCTAAGTACCGGCACTATATCTGAGCGGTTGGATGTATGTATAGATGTATACTTCTGGTGGAACAGACACAATGTTTGCCAGGTATCTCAAACTCTGTTTCATCTCTTGCGTCGTCTGTGTGTCTTTTTGTGTCTCATTTGTGGCGTCTTGTGACTATTTCATCTTCTGCGTCATCTGTGACTTATATCTGGCGTCATGTGACTTTGGTCTCTGGCGTCATGCGCGACTCTTTTTCATCGCTGGTGTCATATGCGACCATTTATACTCTGGTGTCATGTGCCTTTAATCTCTGGGGTCACGTGATTCCATTTCATCTCTGCCGTCACACGTTACTCTATTTAATCTCTGGCGTCATGTGTTACTTTATATTAATTCTCTGGCGTCATGTGGACGGCGCAGACGAATTGCAAATGCGTGGGCAAGAGCTCCCGAGGGAGAGAGACGACATTGCGCCCGACAGGATAAAGGAGGTCGGTCGGTCGAGAGAGGGAGGCAGGATCTGAAACACATCCCGGCTTTAGGCCGTAGACTTCGACTATAAATACTCTGGCCTTTTCATGGCCACTGACGATCACTCTACGTCGCAGGCCACTGATCTCCTCACAAAATATTCCATAGAACAGCATTAAGTTGAATATAATAGAACAGAACAGAACAAAGCAGAATAACGCAGAATAGAATAGAACAGAATAGAACAGAACAGAATTAAGTAGAATAAAAATGGAGCAAAACAGAAGAGAATGGAATTATAGATTAGAACAAAATATAACAGAATTAAGTAGAATAGAATAGAACAGAAAAGAATAGAATAGAACAAAATAGAACAGAATTGAGTAGAATAGAATAGAACAGAACAGAATAGAATAGAACAAAATATATCAGAATTAAGTAGAATAGAATAGAACAGAACAAAGCAGAATAACTCAGAATAGAAGAGAATATAAAAGAACAGAATTACGTAGGATAGAATAGAACCGAACCGAACATTTAAAAGATTGTGGCCCATGTTGTATGCTCAGCAGACACTGACAGGCATAGATTGTCTGGTTACAAAGATACCATGCTGCTCTTACTTACTCTGAGTAACACGTGATGCAGTATCTAACACCATAAGACTATAATGAGTCTCTCTTGAATTGGCGCTCTGTGTTTTGCAATTACAATTACAACAAAATACATTAAATTACACCAAATTACATTGTTTTACACCACATTACATTAACATTAAATGCACAGAACCGTTACATTCGTTTTAACACATGACAACGTCGCACCAAATACAGCGTGGAGTCTGTCTTGAAGAGGTGCTATATAAATTTGTGATTACGATTAAAAAAAATACAGCGTGTGCCTAAAAACTGGCCAACCTTTGAGTCGGGTTTTCGGTTGCCGAAGTCTTCGTAGACGACGTAGAGACGACAGGAGAGGCAGTCGGATGCCGTTGGACCCCGGCATTCGATGCATTCGTCGTGGCATTTGTTGCACCGGGCACCGTCGACATAATAGTCGGCCGAGGAACAAGATGCCACGCAGGTGCCATCCTGTTGGAAGTTGCGGCATTTCAGGCACCTGTTGGCACCGTCGCCGCTGCACGAAAGGCATTCCGGGTCGCATGGTCGGCATTCGCTCTGTCGAAGGGAAGAGATCAAAGGGTGTCAGAAAGACAATGGGGTGAGGGTTCATTAGGGTCAGAGGTGTGAAGATGAAATTCGTTCAATGATTTATCGATTCATCTGATTGATTGATTGATTGATTGAGTGATTGATTGATTGATTCAATGACTGAGTAAGTGAGTGAACAAGTGAGTGACTGACTGATCACTGAATTACTGAATCACTGACTGATTTATCAATCCATTGTTCCATCAGTCCTTCAACTGGTTTATCTATTACTTGATTGTTCCGTCCATCATCCATCCATCCATCCATCCATCCATCCATCCATCCATCCATCCATCCATCCATCCATCCATCCATCCATCCATCCATCCATCCATCCATCCATCCATCCATCCATCCATCCATCCATCCATCCATCCATCCATCCATCCATCCATCCATCCAGTTATCCGTCGGTCCGTCCATCCATCCATCCATCCAGTCATCCGTCCGTCCATCCATCCATCCATCCATCCATCCATCCATCCATCCATCCATCCATCCATCCATCCATCCATCCATCCATCCATCCATCCATCCATCCATCCATCCATCCATCCATCCATCCATCCATCCATCCATCCATCCATCCATCCATGCATCCATTTATCCATCCATCCGTCATTCAATTCCATCTATACCACAACACATGATCAATAGCACTTGCTAACTTTGGGTATTGTGTCCTCATAGTGCTTGCAGTAGTAGTCCATAGGGCAGACCGTGCCTTCCGTCAGGCATTCGGCCTTTGAGTAACTGTTCCGGTAGATCACGCGTTCGCATGCCCTACATCCGGTCGAGCTTATGGCCGCATCGGGTCCTTTGCAGCCCCCAACACACAGCGGGCTGCACGGCTGACAGGTGCCCCCTGCGTCGGCGTAATGATCGTTGGAACAGCTGGCGACGCAGTTGTCTCCTTCTTTAAGATGTCGACACTCGATGCACTCGTTTCTACCCTGCGAATAGAAAGATGAACATGTTAAGACAATTTCGTATTGTCTTTCAGTCATTCGTTCGTTCGTTCAATCGTTCGTTCTTTCGTTCAGTCATGCGTTTGTTCGTTCGTTCGTTCCTTCATTGGTTCATTCATTCGTTCAGTCATGCGTTTGCTCGTTCGTTCGGTCAGTCACTCGTTCGTTCATTCATTCGTTCGTTCATTCATTCGTTCGTTCATTCATGCGCTTGTTCGTTCGTTCAATCGTTCGTTCATTAGTTCTTTCGTTCATTCGTATGTTCATTCTTCGTTCGTTCATTCATGCGCTTGTTCGTTCGTTCGTTCAATCGTTCGTTCATTAGTTCTTTCGTTCATTCGTATGTTCATTCTTCGTTCGTTCAATCGTTCGTCATTTGCTAGTTCATTCGTTCACTCATTCGATCGTTCATTAGTTCATTCATTAGTCAGTTCATTCGTTCATTTAGTTCGTTCATTCGTTCGTTCATTCATTCGTTCGTTCATTCATGCGCTTGTTCGTTCGTTCGTTCAATCGTTCGTTCATTAGTTCTTTCGTTCATTCGTATGTTCATTCTTCGTTCGTTCATTCATGCGCTTGTTCGTTCGTTCGCTCAATCGTTCGTTCATTAGTTCTTTCGTTCATTCGTATGTTCATTCTTCGTTCGTTCATTCATGCGCTTGTTCGTTCGTTCATTAGTTCTTTCGTTCATTCGTATGTTCATTCTTCGTTCGTTCATTCATGCGCTTGTTCGTTCGTTCGTTCAATCGTTCGTTCATTAGTTCTTTCGTTCATTCGTATGTTCATTCTTCGTTCGTTCATTCATGCGCTTGTTCGTTCGTTCATTAGTTCTTTCGTTCATTCGTATGTTCATTCTTCGTTCGTTCATTCATGCGCTTGTTCGTTCGTTCGTTCAATCGTTCGTTCATTAGTTCTTTCGTTCATTCGTATGTTCATTCTTCGTTCGTTCAATCGTTCGTCATTTGCTAGTTCATTCGTTCACTCGTTCGATCGTTCATTAGTTCATTCATTAGTCAGTTCATTCGTTCATTTAGTTCGTTCATTCGTTCGTTCATTCATTCGTTCGTTCATTCATGCGCTTGTTCGTTCGTTCGTTCAATCGTTCGTTCATTAGTTCTTTCGTTCATTCGTATTTTCATTCTTCGTTCGTTCATTCATGCGCTTGTTCGTTCGTTCGTTCAATCATTCGTTCATTAGTTCTTTCGTTCATTCGTATGTTCATTCTTCGTTCGTTCATTCATGCGCTTGTTCGTTCGTTCGTTCAATCGTTCGTTCATTAGTTCTTTCGTTCATTCGTATTTTCATTCTTCGTTCGTTCATTCATGCGCTTGTTCGTTCGTTCGTTCAATCATTCGTTCATTAGTTCTTTCGTTCATTCGTATGTTCATTCTTCGTTCGTTCATTCATGCGCTTGTTCGTTCGTTCGTTCAATCGTTCGTTCATTAGTTCTTTCGTTCATTCGTATGTTCATTCTTCGTTCGTTCATTCATGCGCTTGTTCGTTCGTTCATTAGTTCTTTCGTTCATTCGTATGTTCATTCTTCGTTCGTTCATTCATGCGCTTGTTCGTTCGTTCGTTCGTTCAATCGTTCGTTCATTAGTTCTTTCGTTCATTCGTATGTTCATTCTTCGTTCGTTTAATCGTTCGTCATTTACTAGTTCATTCGTTCACTCATTCGATCGTTCATTAGTTCATTCATTAGTCAGTTCATTCGTTCATTTAGTTCGTTCATTCGTTCGTTCATTCATTCGTTCGTTCATTCGTTCGTTCGTTCGTTCGTTCATTCGTTCGTTTGTTCATTCGTTCACTCATTCGTTCACTCATTCGTTCGTTCGAAAGTTCATTAGTTCATTCATTAGTCCGTTCATTCGTTCATTTAGTTCGTTCATTCGTTCGTTCATTCGTTCGTTCATTCGTTCGTTCGTTCATTCGTTCGTTCATTCGTTCATTCGTTCGTTTGTTCATTCGTTCACTCATTCGTTCACTCATTCGTTCGTTCGAAAGTTCATTAGTTCATGAATTAGTTCATTCGTTCTTTCGTTCATTCAATTCGTCCATTCGTTCGTTCATTCGTTCATTAATTGGTTCGTTCGTTCGTTCGTTCGTTCATTAGTTTCCAGATCGGCCTCTGTTAAGCAGACGGTCTCAATTCGTGACAATGATCGTTCCAAGGGAATTACAGATGACGAAAATGACCCAGGATTCGAATCTGGTGCATTGTTAACAATGGTCCAATCAGGATTCATTCATTCGTCCGTTCATTCCGTCAATCCGCAGTAATTGCGCATATTGTGTTAGTTCCATCTCAATCCGCGAGATGGCGCTGGCGTCCCTGTCCCCAGCTGATTTATGACTCAACGTGGAGACGCGATTACCGGATACCACACGAGCGACACGTCATCTCGCCAGCGCCTAATGCTCTTTCTTTGTCTTCGCCCTCTGGTGATAAATCTAGGAACGTTGCGACCAGGAGTTGGATCCCTGCTTAGTACACACTTGGTCGTTAAATAACCTCTGATCTATGCCACTGTACTAATTGACAGAAGCCCTCGATTCTATGCGAGACATTGCAGGAGGTGTTGGAGCTGGGATCATTGATGACAACGTTAACCTGGTAGTCTATACGGCTGCGCGTTCAGTGTTAAATCCAACGATTGTGAATGCGAACACGCTGAGCGGAGTCTGTGTAACGAACCTCAGCAGGTTGTTCAAACACACACACGTGCACATTTATACACGCACAAACACAAGCACATGCACGAACACTCAGAAACACACATACACAAACACACACACAGCACATACACACTCGCGCACGCGCACAAACAAGCACACACACAAGCACACAGACACCCAGGATCAAACAAACGCATCTCTATATTGTGCCACTCCAGAAAGAACCAAGTCTACACAAGCCAATATGATGTCACCAAGTAGTAGAATTTGGTACCACTGGCATAATATGGAAAGAATCGGTTAAGTCTATGGATGCACTGGCCTCCCCTGCCCAGGACCCTGGCCTTCCCCTGTCCAGGACCCTGGCGTCCCCGTGTCTAGGACCTTGGGATTCGTCCATTGCCGGCTAGAGGCCTTAAAGTAGGAAATGAGCGCTTCGGCCCTAAAGGAATCCAATGGAAGAAGGAAGGAATGAAGGAAGAAAACAAAGACAAACCAAGGAAAAATCAGCAAAAAGAATGGAACAGAAAAGAATAGAATAGAACAGAATAGAATAGAACAGAATAGAACAGAACAGAATAGAACCGAGTAGAACCGAGTAGAAAAGAATATAACAGAACAGAATAGAACCGAGTAGAACCGAATAGAATATAACAGAACAGAATAGAATAGAATCGAATAGAATCGAATAGAATCGAATGTAATAGAACAGAACATAATAGAAAGCATAGAACAGAACCTAGCATGATAGTACAGAGCAGAAAAGAAAGAACATAATAGAATAGAAAGAATAGAGAAGAATAGGATAGAACAAAATAGAATGATGAAGAATAGAATAGAACAGAGAATGACAGGACATAGTAGAACGGAGCAAAAACAGAATGAGGTAGAATATAACATAACAGAATAGAACAAAGCAGAATAACGTAGAATAGAATTCACACAAAAAACAGAATAGAACACCATCGAAGGATAGAACACAATCGGAGGCTAGAACAATGAAACCAGACTTACCACCCCGAGGCAGCTACCAAGGCACTGCTCGTGACAGGGGGTGCATTCGAACTCCGGCCAATCCGGGTCGACCGTGAGATGCGGATGGCGGTGAGCGGCACACGACTCAATGCACTTGGAACCAAATCTGTAGTTGGTGCAGTTGAAGCACTGGTCATTGCCAGGACCCATGCAACCGTCTGAGGTACATTGGGCAGAACAGACATGACCATTGGCCTCTGAAACGAAGAAGAAGACCAGCTGATACAATACTATACAATACAATACTATAAAAAAAACTGTAGAATACAATGCTATGCTATGCTACTCTACACAACACTTTACTACACTTCACTACACTACACTGCACTACACTTCACTACACTACACTGCATTACATTATACTATGCCATACTATACTATGCTATACTATGCTATACTATACTATACTCATGGCGCACCAAAACCAAGCTGTAATCAGGTCAAAATAAGCACATTGTAGAAAACGAAAGAGCAACAATAATTGTAATTATAATTAGCAACTTCTGTTGCCCCGGTGTATAATGCATAAGGCACCAACCGACGGTACATTTATATCAAAACCAAGCCGTAATCCAGAAGATCAGTCCGTAAGACAGAGAGGCAGCCTATGATAGCCAAGCAATTTGAAAGATGAAAGTTTTAAGTTGAGAACGAAATGACACAAGCGACTGAGCAGAGCGCACATACACAGGGAGAGAGCTCCAAAGAGTAAGTTTAGCAACTGATTTAGGTATGTTCGGACAAAGATAACCAGATAACGTCGTTGAACAATGGCATGCCTGTGGAATAAGAACCCATTTTAAGTATTGTGGTTGGCCATAGTTCAATATTTTATCTCTTATATAGTTTCGCAGATCTGTGTGTCCTACGATAAGCGCTAATGGAATGTGTGGAATGAGTATCGGGCGAGTCAAATGGGGGAGCCCGATGCATGCGCACGGGCTATTATCGGGCGAGCCCAATTGAGGGGCACGGGCCGATGCAGGGACACAGGCTGCGCTGTGGAATGCAACTTATGCTGTCTAAGGCCTACATGACCAGCTTTATGTTGCATTGTCGCGTTCACGAAACAGAGTCATTAACCCGTCAATTCCCCGTCAAATATGACGGCCAAATACTCTAGTTAACAATAAGCCCCCATTTGAAACAAATCCTTTGCTGAACAGGAAGCCAATGTAAAGACTCATGCGTATGAATTTCACGAGAAGCGATGATGTTATCCTTACTACATGTGGAGGCGTTGCCATTCCTCGAGATTTCGAAGGTTTTATCTTCGGCACTGACATGCAGCTGTTTCCAGTTGAAGGTCTCGACGAAGCAGAGGTGAAGATTCTCTGTGATCGTCACCTTCCCGTGACTGATTTGACGCAGCGAGTTCAGATCGAGGCGCTCCAGTTGCGTGTGGGCGATTATCAGAGCATTCACGCCTCTACAGATAAAGACACATCGCGGTCGTTGTCGTTGCTGTTGTCATTATCATCACCGTCACCATTACTGTCGCCACCACAGCCATCACCACTATCACCACCGCCACAAGCATCATCATCATCCATCATCATCATCGCAACCATGATGGCGATGATGATGATGATGATGATGATGGATGATGATGATGACTATCATCACCATCATCGTTATCATTATCGTCATCATTGACATCACAACGATTTTTAAAGATTCCTGACGGGCGCTATATAAATGCTCAGCTACATTCATTCATCATCATTATCATTATCATAATCATCATCATCGTCGTCGTCGTCGTCTTCAACATCATCATCAGCATCAGCGTTGTCATCATCATCAACATCGTTCAGAGTTATTTCTTCTTTGAAAGACGCTAAAAAAGTGCACGATTACAACTAGGATTAACAGCGTATACCAGCGTAATTAACAGGTAATTAACTGTGCAACAGCGTATTTAACAGCGTAATAACGTAATTCACAGCGCAGCAGTGTAATTCAAAGCATAATAGCGTAGATAACAGCGTAAGTGTATTTTATCGCGTTAACTCGTAATTAACAGCATAATAGCGTAATGAACAGAGTTACATCGTAATCAACAGCGCAACAGAGTAATTTTCCGATTTTTTCTTAATTAACCGCGTAAGATCTTAAATCGTAACTCGCTATAAGTCAGAGTCACAGCATAATTAGCAGCGTTACATCGTAATTAATAAATAGCGTAACAGTGTAGATAACATCGTAAACGTCAGTGCTGGATTTGCCTATTTATAAGCTAAAAAAAGCATCAACTTAGGGCCTCACAATCCGCAAGGCCTCAAAAATATTTATATTTTTGTGGCGCTTTATATATATATATATATATATATATATATATATATATATATATATATATATATATATATATATATATATATATATATATATATATATATATATATGCACACATACATACAAACGTGCATATACATACTTACATAATAGAACACGACATTTATGCATACATACTGAATGATGCTCCGGAAGGTTTTGAATGTTTGTGCCAACAAGTACACAAACATTTACACAAACGCAACTGACAACTTCCTCTCTGCCATATTATAACTACTGTCGTTGATATATATATATATATATATATATATATATATATATATATATATATATATATATATCATATTAAACGGCTTGTGTAGCAAATTCCATATCGCCTGAGTAAATGGATTCATTTGAAAATAATTTTAATTTTTCACTTTATGCTTTTCTATTAAATAATTAAAAGGCATATTAAAAAAATTATGTTTTCAAGTTTTCTGAGACTTTCTGGTATAATTTTTTAATAAGGGGCCCCAAACTTGTAGCTTAGTCTACATCCGGCACTGGTAACGTTGATGTAAAGACTTACTTGTCCCTGTTACGTCCGTGGATGAATTTAAGGTTCCTGAGGAAGGACAGGTTTCGAAGATCTTTGTCGTCCGCGTCAACCCTCAGATAGTCCGTTATTTCTACGACGTTTTCAAGGACTGACAGATCCTTGACCGTCAGTCCAGATATATCTCTTTCTTCGTCTCTGCCAAGAAGAGATTGAAGAGCGGGATTGCTCAGAATGGCAGAAGAAACAACTATGAATATCTCTTGATTAGATTAGGTTAGACTAAATTACAATAAAATAAATTATATTTTATTAGACTAGACTAGACAAGAGACTAGACTGGACTAGACTGGACTAGACTAGACTAGACTAGTCTAGACAAGACAAGACAAGACTGGACTAGACAAGAAAAAACAAGACTAGACTGGACAAGACTCGACTCGACTCGACTAGACTAGACTAGACTAGACTAGACTAGACTAGACTAGACTAGACTAGACTAGACTAAACTGGACAAGACAAGACTGGACTGGACTAGACTAGACTAGACTAGATTAGAATAGACTAGACTAGACTGGACTAGACAAGACAAGACTAGATTAGACTAGACTGGACAAGACTGAACTGGACTGGACTAGACTAGACTAGACTAGACTAGACTGGACAAGACTAGACTAGACTAGACTAGACTAGACTGGACTGGACTAGACAAGACTGGACTGGACAAGACAAGACTAGACTAGACTAGACTAGACTAGACTAAATTAGACAAGAGACTAGACTAGACTAGACAAGACTGGACTAGACAAGAAAAGACAAGAGTAGACTGGACAAAACAAGACTGGACTAGACGAGACGAGACGAGACTAGACTAGACTAGACTAGGCATGACAAGACTGTACTATATTAGATCAGATTCTACAGTTAAGTAAGTGATGATAGATAAGATGAAGCCCTATTACAACTACAACTACTACTAGCACCACTGCTGCTGCTGCATCTGCTGCTGCTGCTACTACTACTACTACTACTACTACTACTACTACTACTACTACTACTACTACTACTACTACTACTACTACTACTACTACTACTACTACTACTACTACTACTACTACTACTACTACTACTACTACTACTTCTACAACAGCTACTACTACTGTTGCTGCTGCTGCTGCTGCTGCTGCTGCTGCTGCTGCTGCTACTACTACTACTACTACTACTAATACTATTAACACTACTAACACTACTACTAACACTACTACTACCATCACCACCACCACAACCACCACAACCACCACCACAACCACCACGCCCACCTCACCACCACTATTATCATTGTTGAGACTGAGGAACAACGCCCGACTTTAAAGATTGACTCTGTGTTTACCCATTAAACGTTTGCGGTTGGATCTTCAGACTTCCCTGGATGACGGAGCAGTTGATGAATCCGTGAATGTTGTGGGCATGAATCCAGTCTGTGTCTCCAGTGCCAGGGCAACCTAGAAGCAGACACAGGGTCGTTTCAAGAGGGGTAATCGTAATCACTATCAATCGGGAATATTACGAAGAACGAGAAAAAGAAGGACGAGGAGGAGGACGAGGAAGAGAAGGAGGAATAGGAGAACGAGGAATAAGAGAACGAGGAGGAGAACGAGGAAGAGGAATATGAGATCGAGAAGGATGAAGAAGCTGGTAAAGAATGGGACGAGATAACGGAGGATGGTAGTCGTAATCGTAATCCAATGGGAAAGCCAGACAGAAAAATCATGAATAACGAGAAAGAGGCGGAGGAGGAGGAGAAGGAGGAGGAGGAGGAGGAGGAGGATGAGGAGAGGAAGACAAAGACAAAGGGAGATACGGAGAGATAGAAACACACGTACTCGTGGGGCAGATTCCACCAGGGCATGGTTTACATCTTCGTTCGCTATCAGCGTAGTAATCCCGACCACAGTCAGAGACGCAGGCGCCCTTGTCCTCCATCATGTGCACTGAAAGAACACGTAGAGTATTGTTAACGTATGTTCTATCAGCTATTGTTATTGTTAGTGTTATTAGCATTGATATTGTTATAGTTATTGTTATTGATGGTGTCATTGTTGTTATCGTTATTATTATTATTATTATTATTATTATTGTTGTTGTTGTTGTTGTTGTTGTTGTTGTTGTTGTTGTTGTTGTTGTTGTTGTTACAATAATAATATATTATCAGTATTATTATTATAAACAGTAGTTGAGTACAGTAGAGACTTGGGAGCTTAAGTTCAGCTACTAATCATTACAGTTACAGCTATTTTGATAAAGGTAATTTACTGTTTAACTAATTAAAAACTTTTTAGCTATAGGCTACAAGAAGGGATAGTTATTTTTTATGTTATGGTAGGTGAGAGAAGGATGAATGGACATGTTAATATGGTATTATAAATTATGGTAAGGGAATAGTTATTTTGGTATGATATGGTAAAGGAATAGTTATTTCGGTATGATATGGTAAGAAAATAGTTATGTTGGTATGATATGGTAGGGGAATAGTAATTTTGGCATTATATGGTAAGGGAATAAGCCCTAGTTATTATGATATGATATGGTAAGGGAATAGTTATTTTGGTATGATATGGTAAGGTGAGACAATGATGGCTGGACATTAAGATAGTGGTAAAGAGGGCACAGGGGATATTCTCCAACGACACTGTAAACAAGAAAACACTGTGCCGCACCACAATTCATCTCCAAGTCGTCCCACGTCTCCAGAAGATTTTCTCCGAAACGCCGACACATAAATACCGTAACGTGCTACCTTTCCAGGAATACCTTTCGACGACGCCTACTTAAGTGGCCTACCTGGATTTCTGTCCCGGAAGTTCACTCCTCAGCGCTAACCACCGAGAAAACCCATCGGCATAATTATTGGATTAAGTGTACATGTACATCCAGTAATGGTCGTAACAGACTAATTGTACTTGGCCCTCGGTATCTCTCTAAGACGGAAGTCGGTGCGCTTTCTTCCCGCTCTATTTTCTGTCGTTGTTGCCATCTGGTGACAATCCCCCGAGGAATTTTAAAAGCAGAAGAACGAGAGAATGAGTAGCAAGAGCGTGGTAATGACGGAGAACGCGGAACAAGACGGAAAACAGGAATTCCGAGTGACGCCATAAAACGTCACGATTCCGCGAAAGAGTAAAAACGATCACGTGGACCTACGCGTATACGTGTTGCACAGTTGTTTTCTAAGGAGCTATAAAAATATCCAGATACGTAAATAGCTATGAATAAATATACCTCCACTCACTAGGTCAAGCAAATATATATGTATATATATACACGTGTATATATTCATGCATACATAAATATATACATATGTGTATATATTTATGTATGCATAAATATATATATGAACATATATGCATAGAGACACAGGATTTATGCATACAATGTGATTATGTGTGTACGCATGTTAAGTATGTATTTACACATGTATACATGTATGTATGTTTGTTTGTGTGTATCATGTATGTATGTATTTATTATATGTAGCGTATCTATGTATGCATGTATGTATATATGTATATATGTATGTGTGTTTGCATGTATGTCTTTGTATACATGTATGTATATATGTGAGTATGTATGTATGTATGTAGTGTGTATGTATCTCTGTAGTGTGTATGTATCTATGTATGTATGTCTTTGTATGTATGTATATGTGCGTGTAAGATACTCACTTGGACACTGATCGACGCAGTGTGAGCCGTATGCATACTTTCCGTTGGGCGCTGGAACGAATGTTTTGGTCGCTGTGTCGTAGTGTTGAAGTGGCGGACAGAAAGGTACACAGCGATGATCATCGTTGAAATTCTTACACGCCTGTTTTAAACGATCAACGCACAACATATGCATTCTATAGCACTACCGATATGTTCTAATCTAATCCAATCCAATTCAATCTAATCTAGTCTAGTCCAGTCTAGTCTATAGCCTAGTCTAGTCCAGTCCAACCCAATCTATTCTAATCTTGTCTAGTCTAGTCTAGTCCAATCCAATCAAATCCATTCTAATCCAGTCTAGTCCATAGTCCAGTCTAGTCCAGTCAAGTCCAATCCAATCTATTATAATCCAGTCTAGTTCATAGTCCAGTCTAGTCTAGTCTAGTCCAGCCCAATCCAATCTATTCTAACCTGGTCTAGTCCATAGTCCAGTCTAGTCTTGTCCAGTCCAATCTAGTCCAATCTGATCTAATCTAATCTAGAACAGTCTAGTCTATAGCCTAGTCCAGTCCAGTCCAATCTAGTCTATTCGAATCTAGTCTAGTCCATAGTTCAGTCTAGTCTAGTCCAGTCCAATCCAGTCCAATCCAATCTATTCTAATCTAATCTAGTCCACAGTCCAGTCTAGTCTAGTCCAGTCCAATCCAATCCAGTCCAATCTAATCTATTCTAATCTAGTCTAGTACATAGTCCAGTCTAGTCTAGTCCAGTCCAATCCAGTCCAATCCAATCTATTCTAATCTAATCTAGTCCATAGTCCAGTCTAGTCCAGTCCAATCCAGTCCAATCCAATCTATTCTTATCTAGTCTAGTCCATAGTCCAGTCTAGTCTAGTCCAGTCCAATCCAGTCCAATCCAATCTATTCTAATCTAATCTAGTCCATAGTCCAGTCTAGTCTAGTCCAGTCCAATCCAGTCCAATCTAATCTATTCTAATCTAGTCTAGTCCATAGTCCAGTCTAGTCTAGTCCAGTCCAATCCAGTCCAATCCAATCTATTCTAATCTAATATAGTCCATAGTCCAGTCTAGTCTAGTCCAGTCCAATCCAGTCCAATCCAATCTATTCTAATCTAATCTAGTCCATAGTCCAGTCTAGTCTAGTCCAGTCCAATCCAGTCCAATCTAATCTAGTCTAATCTAGTCTAATTTAAGCCAATCTAATCCAATATAATATAATCAAATCTGTTCTAACCTAATCTAGTATAGTCTGATCTGATCTAATCAATTTGAGTTTACTTTCAAATCAAATCCAGTCCAACCAAATGACTTCTATAGCGCCTTTATAATAAAGCACTAGCCATCAATCGGTGGCTTTTCAATCGAAACCGTAATGAAAATTCCTAACCTTAACCCTTAACGTCCTGCGTTCAAATCTCGATTTAAAATCGGTTCGGATCAAAGTCCATTACGTCCAGTGTAGAACGACTGTTGGACTTTATATCCGCGCGTCAGTCAAAGCTCCTTCAACCCCGAGGACCACACCAGGACTGCCGTTGAAAGATATCCGCACTAAAACCAGCGATTACCTCTTGAACGACGTTTCGACACACTTACAAAGCGCATCCGAGCGGTTCTCACTCCTCGTCCCGAGCGATAGCGTGCCAGGACGCGGGTCGCTCCACCTGCCAACACGATCTATCGGAAATGCCTATCGCATTGCAGATGCCTTCAGCAGTTCGTTCGGTTGTGATTAGTCGTAGTTCGGGATATGCTTTTCAGATGTTGCGATGTGAGAAGAAGATGCTTATGTGAGAAGTAGATGCTCCTTCGCTTATGACACATTCTGAACTCTGAAGAGTTGTTTGCGTTTATTTAGAAGAGATGGACCTGGTCCTACTTCTGTCGTATTGCATCGTATCTTAAGAAATTGTGCTTCATAACTAAAAGCATCAAACGGTCCGGGAAGGGGGGGGGATAGAGTAGTGGTAACACTCATGGCCAGGAGAGCATAAGGTACGCAGTTCGACTCCCATAACCCCCCTCTATGGCGGCGCCTTGCATGTCTGCCAAACCGTGTGTTAATTAAGATCTTAATTGTACTTTCATGTTCCAATGTAATCTTACTGCGTCTGTCGGTTTGAAATAATAAAGAATATAATTATTATTAATTATTATTACAAAGGGACCTTAAATGGCGTGGCGCCCATTCAATAGGGGCAGCGGTGATGAAGGATCTCACCCAATCAATTCATTGAAAATTGAGCAAGGTCTAGGCGGTTGGTATAGTATATAAAAACGTGCATTTACAAGCAATCGGTTGTAAATCTACTGATTGTTGGCAACTATCTTGGCTGCCATGCTGTTGACGTCGATCCTTAAGTATCTCTGATCACGTGAGTCTGTTATTAAACGCGATTGATATTGAATATAGGAGCGATGGCAAGCCTGTAAAAGGTGTCTATTTGTGGTCCGATGAGCGGGTTTCTTAAATGGCGTGGCACCCATTCAAACGGGCAGCGGTAGTGAAGGATCTCACCCGATCAATTCATTGAAAACTGAGCAGTGTCGAGGCCATACTGCAGTCGCCACCCTACGACCACCACTACCCACGATTTCCACCGTAGCACCATACTGTCTTCTCGGCTTGACCTCCCCGGTCTCTGACCTGGCACCCGAACGGACAAAACAACCTGGCTATTGCGGACTTGACTTGATATATATCGCCGGCGATTAAGCTGGTCTCCCTGACGTGGCTCTTGTGTGGCGCTGAGAAATTTATGAGATTTGCATTACATTACATATAGAGAAACTTGCACATTTACGTTGAGCCTACATTCCGACTCGCGAGAGAACGTGTCGTGCTTGTAGAGCGACCCGCCGCACGGTCATGATATACATGCAGAGACTTACAAGACAGTGAGTGTCGAGAGGTCCTGTACAGCCGGCGGCACATTCCGGGTGACAACATTCATTGGCATCTTTTCCAAAGCATCGATGACTACACTGCTTCGCGCAGATAACTCGGTTGACTACAAACAAGTAATACGACAACAGATCATTATCATCATCGTCGTCGTCGTCGTCATCATCATCATCATCATCATCATCATCATCGTCATCATCACTCCCTGATGACAGTCATTTGGCGGAGATGGGTACGAATAAATGATCTCCATTGTCCTCAGTCATTTGTCAAGTCTGTTGCCTCCCTTAGTGTTAGTCCAAGTGATGTTATGTCCTCAGTTATATTATCTATCCAGCGTAGTCTTGGTCTGCCTTTGTGTCTTTTTCCTTTGAATCTTGCATGTAATGCACTGTGTGGGATTCGGTCAACTGGCATTCTCTATACATGTCCAAACCATCGGAGTCTTCGTTGAACGACTTTATCTAGCAGAGTTGTTTGGATACTTAATGATTGTCACACTTATGTCTCACGTTGAACATGGTAGACCTCTGGTTGGATGCTCACCTTCTAATGAGAAGAATACGGGTTCGAATCCCAAGTGACACGGTAACTGTGGTCCCTGCACAGTAACCCTCTGAGGGTAGGAGGAGACTCGAACCCCTACTCTCTGCGTTACAAAGCCAGCGCTCTAACCAGTCGACTACCGTATCCCATGATGATGATGATGATGATGATGATGATGATGACGACGACGACGACGACGACGACGACGACGACGACGACGACGACGATGATGATGATGATGATGATGATATCTTATACGACGACGTCGATGATGACGACAATGATTATAACGAAATAGTTGCATTGTGTTCGTAATGTTGTCGTTAACGGTGTCTACCGCCTGTTGCAGCTATGTTCCCCGCTGTTGCTCTCGTTGTTGTTGTTGTTGTTGTTATGTTGTTATTTCTGTTTTGTTACTGTTTGCCATCATAGACAACCAGTGGGACCGTGAAGATAAGCATTGGAGAAGCCACACATGCACCGTTTCCTCTTCCTCTTCCGCTGCCAAGCTTTTCAGCGATTCCTGGACTCGCTGGTCAACCGGGTCAAGCTTTGACCGGGTCAGCCTTCGGTCAGTATTCCGAGTCACTGACCGAGATCTTTCCATACATAAGGTGGAAGTGACCAATACCCTTCTCCCTTCCCTTCCCCTTCCTACTCCTTCCCTCCCCTTCCTCATTGTCCGTACCTGTATGTGCTGTCATTCTGTCTATGTATGTCTCTGTCTGTCTCTGTCTGTCTCTCTGTCTATGTCTGTCTGTCTGTCCATGTCTGTCTGTCTGTCTCTGTCTGTCTCTCTGTCTATGTCTGTCTCAGTCTGTCTCTGTCTCTCTCTGTCTGTCTGTCTCTGTCTGTCTGTCCGTCTCTGTCCGTGTCTCTGCTTCTGTCTCTCTTTGGAACCAAATATAATTCAATATGGAAAGATGGAATCAAATCGAATTTAGCAGTTGAAAGAACGGTTATATATATAAATGTATATATATGGAAGAATATATTTGATTACATATTAAAAAAGAAACATCTGAACTCAATAAAACCTAGCAAGAACGTGTATATATTATACATAAGCCCGCATATATGCATATATGTGTATAAATACATAAATGTACATAGACACAACAGTATGTATATATTATATATGCATAATTGTATATATACATAGTTGTATATATATGTATATATATACATACATAAATGAATATGCAAACATAAATACATAAAACTTCTGTAGAGCATGTATATTTATATGCTCTACTTCTATATATAAATGCATTATATAAAAATGTATTTATAGATGCATATATACATAATCAAGTCTGAATTCAATATCGAATCTCATTTAGTTTTTGGATCGAGCACCAGAGGCGCTGCTGTTGCTGCTGCTGCTGCTGCGGGGGGATAAGTTCTGCCTGAATGCATCTCGCGATTACTGACGCGAAGAAAGGGTCGAGTCAAAGGGTGAAGGTCATGGAAGGTCAAAGGTCGATAAAACTCATCTTAGATCGACGAAAGTCCATCCCAAGTATAGGCTACGACGTGTGAGCTATGATCATTAATGATACAAATACAATGATTATATATTATTAATAATAATGATGATTGTTAATAATAATAATAATAATAATTATTATTATTATTATTAGTAGCAGTAGTGCTGTTATTATTAATACTATTACTACTGTGGCGCGCTCATATTTCTATCCCATACTTACCAATCCCATGGACAATCTGGACCTTCGTGACCAATATACCTTTAGGCCCACTGGTTCTACCACCTCGGCTCTCATTGCACTTACCCACAACCTCAATGATTTGCTTCAAGACGAACCCTTCGTCCGTCTATAGGCGCTGGACTTCTCCCGTGCTTTTGACACGGTCCGCCACTCCTCTCTAGCTGAACAGCTCGCTTCTATGCCCATTCCAGACTTCTTATACAACTGGATTCTAGCGCTCCTTCATGACCGCCAGCACTGCACCAAATTCCAAGGAATAACTTCCACCTATTGCGCCATCAATGCTAGTATCATCCAAGGCTCTGGTCCTAGCCCGCTCCACTTCCTGTTAGCCATTAAAGGTCTCTGCCCATCAATATAATAAACCAGTTACTCAAATACGCCGACGACAGCTACCTCCTGATTCCGGCTTCTGCCATACCATCCACAGCAGCTGAGCTGGAACACATCACCAGGTGGGCTGCCTCTAGCAACCTGGTGCTCAACTGCGCAAAATCCAAAGAGGTGATTTTTAGGCGCCCAGGATCCAAGTCAATAACCCTTCCCCCACCAGTACCGGGCATTACCAGGGTCTCTGAGCTGGTGGTCCTAGGGGTGACAATATCCGACCGACTGGGATTTGGACGTCCAGCGAATGTGCACTAGGGCTGTCCCCCCCCCCAATCTACTTACGCTCTTCGATGCCTCACCGCCCACGGTCTTAGCGGGCCTCGCCTGCACGATGTGGCCCGAGCAACCACTCTAGCTAGAATGCTTTATGCCTCACCTGCCTGGTGGGGCTTCACCAATGTCGAAGAGCGCACTCGTCTATACGCCCAGACGAAGAGGTTGACGCGGCATGGGTAGGCTACCTACCGACCAGCCTCGAATCCTTCGACATTCTCTGTGCAAGAGCTGACAATGCTCTCTTTTCAGCGGTGCTCCAAAACTCTGGCCACGTTCTCCACCACCTGCTCCCCCTCCCAAAATCAGAACCTATGATAAGCGTCCCCGTTCGCATAACAGGGAGATCCCTAAGGCAGACGCGCTAGCGCGAAAGAATTTCCTAACAAGGATGTTATACCAGTGAAATCCCACATAATTGTTAGGCATCATTTCTCTTCCCCATTCTATAGTCCTTTTTTCCATTTTGGTTTTCTCCTTTTGTGTTCTTTGTGTTTCATGCCTCTAACTGCATAACAGTTTGTAAACCATAGTGCGTATGCAGATGGTTCATTAAAGAATAAACTTACTTACTTACTTACTTATTATCAGTAAATGGTTCACTTAAGACACCTTTTAAATTTTTTCAACTGGAACTATATATAATCATCGACCGCTCAGCGTAGCATTGTTTTATGTGTTGGATAAATTCTTTTGGTCGAAAATGGCTATAATATATACACAGGACAATTATGCTATTGCCGCTATTATTATTATTAATAATAATTTTAATCCGAAGTAGATCTTAACTCTGAGGCTGTTATATAATAATTATTATGACAAAAGGTGGACGTCTGGAACGGCATTCACTGTTATTATTTCAATAAGATGTCATTAAACTGAAGATTAATAAATATTCTTTAAAATTTCAAAAATAGAATAAAAAGCTAACGTCATAATTGTAATTATATGTATTGGGCATTTATGGTTGAAGTTGTTTTAATATTAAAATAATTAGATCGAGAATCTCTTGTGCATTTGGATTGTCTATTAAGAATTTTTTGCTTTTAATATTTCTTGTGTGGGACAATTATTGCGGAATACTGTCTAATTTGCATGAAACCATTTATCACAATATGCGTATTAGAGACAGTGTCAGCTGTATTGCTTTAAATGTTTTTAAACATTGTAGTGACAATGATAATGTCACTTTATAGTCAAAAGATCGAATCTTCAATTTGAAAATATGATGTTCGATGTGGTTTGTCCAGCCGAGTGGAACTATCTGCCAGAATCGTTCGAAGATCCGCTTCGAGAAATTCTTTTAAAATTACACTAATTTATTTTCTAAGTACTGTAATTAACAACTGCACTGTAACCCGTCCTCTGTTTTATTTAGGCGCGCTATAAATACAAGTTGTATTGTATTTATGGTAAAGAGGTCAACAATATTCGACACCTTTTAAACGTATTTGGGTTCTGCTATTTATAACTCACTAACGTTCAACCGTTAGGTAGATAGTGCGAAAACCATGGACTAGGTGGGATTAATTTCAACGGCAGTGGCTGCCACAAGATGTCGTTATAAACACGGATATTAACTGCAAAGCGCTCAACTATGTTAGACACCTTTTAAACGCGTTTGCTTTTTGCTATTTATAACTCACTTTCGCTTAATCACAAGTTCCATCCGCCATTACTTGGAGCCCAGGGTAAAGATTGATGTCAACGGCCGTGGCTGCCACAAGATGTCGTTATAAACACTGGATATCAACTTCAAAACGCTCAACTATATTAGACACCTTTTAAACGATAGTCAGGTCAATATAACATATGACCATCACATACACAACCTTACTTACAGGTAATCGAAGATGTTTGGCCGCCATTTTGTCCGCCATCTTGTTTTTCCATACAGCTTGCTAACCGCGATTTTCGTTTTCAGCAGGGTCGATTTAGTCTAGAAACTCCTGTTAGCAAATTGTTACATGATTTGCTTCTGTAAATTTGAGCAAAGTTGTGTGCACATTTGAGTCATTCATTCCCCATTGGCGGGCGTCTTTTTTGGCTCCATAATTTGACCCATTCCGGTGGTCCGATTTCGGTAAACTTTTAGTATGTTCTTCTCCAGACCTAATGCACCAGAAAAATCAGCATAAAACGTTTTCTTGCAATTTTTTCGGGGTTAACCACATTTATTTCGTACTTTGACCCTACTACGAGTTTGCATTCTGCTATTAATAACTCACTTGCGTTCAATCGTAAGGTACCAATAAAGTAAAGGTGTAATATAATTGTTGAGTGCTAATTAATTAATTAATTAAAGGTGAAGATGTCAAAACAACATTGTAAAGTATTGTTTCGGCACCTTTAAATGGACTCTATAATTTTTTTGTTTTCACTGCATTGTACATAATTTTGAATTTTCGTCAACGGCCTTTGACGTCACATGACGACGTTAAACATTGGAATAAAAATCGTAATGTAAGTTTATTCAGTCTGTAGCCTAGGGTAAGATTGACGTCAACGGCCGCGGCAGTCACAAGATGTCGTTGTAAAAACAGGATATTAATTGCAAAGCGTTCAGCAATATTAGACACCTTTTAAACGCTTTTACAATTTGCTATTTATACCTCACCCGCGTTCAACATTAAGTCGGTCGGAGATGGCAAATCAGTGATGAGCACTAAACTAATTTAGCAGCTAAAAAATATTAGTTAAACTATGGTTTTAACTAAACTACTTTTTTCTAGTTAAATTTCATCCTTAACTAAAAAATTTAAGTTTAAAAGTTAGCAACTTTTTAGTTAACTATGTTCCATCACTGTGTAAAATGAAGCCTAGGATGGGTTTGATATCGACGTCGGTTGCTGCCACGAGATGTCGTCATAAACACAGATATTTACTGCAAATCTATCGACTATATTAGACACCTTTAAAAGCATTTTTATTCTGCTATTTATATCTTACTCGTATTCAATCGTAAGCTTCTGTACAGTAAACGTTTAGCCTAGGATGAGATCGATGTCAACGACCGTGGCTGCCACAAGATGTCGTTATAAACACTGGATATTAACTTCAGAGCGATCAACTATTATATTAGACACATTTTCCTATCGAAGTCATCGCATTGTAACGCGTCCTTTGAGTAATACTCTGTTTTATTAAGGGGCTCTGTTTCGACATCTTTTAATGGCGTCTTTCGGAGTTTATCTTTTTCTCTAAACTATACTTTTCAATTGTCGTACTGTCATAAGACGACGTTAAACTTCGAAATAATAATAATAATCGTTGAATCGTTTTGACTGTTCATCACCGCCAAGTTGTATGCAAAAAGAAGATATTTCTAAGGTACTAAGAAATAAATGTCAACTATATAATAATAAAAATAACAATAATAGCAACAATAAAAAAAAATAATAAGTACAATAAAAAGAACAATTGACGGTTTAATAATAATATAATAATATTTATTCTTTAATTAAGCGCCTGCAAACGCACTGCGCTGTACATGTACATGTTATGCGATAAATCTTAACTACTAACAGAACAGACAGCCTGCAATACACGGCGCAAATTGCAGCCTACAAAGCATGTCCGCCTATGGGACTCGATCTCTGTACCTCTCGCAGTCTACGCCAGATGTTATCCAATGCGCTATCGGGTCATGGTCAAGATCAAAAGGCGTTAGGCAGGTAGATAGTCATACGGTGGTGGATGGTGCTTAGAATTGGAGTTGCGAGAGAGGTAAGGGGAAGAGGAGGAATCATTCATTGAATCTTCGGTCAGCTGTATTGTGCCAATGGAACGGTGAGAACTGTTAAACTACTCTCTGTTGACGTCAACGGCCTTTATTGCCGTAAGATGTCGCTAAACTGTTAGTTGCAATCGAATCGTCGTATTAATAACAGACACCTTTAAAACGCTTTACATCGACGCTATATATAAAAATTATATATAACTAATTGACATTAAGTCAACTTTTCAACAAATATAGATTTTATTATGCCTCATGCGAACGGTGAGAAGTGTTCAAAAATAATTACACACCTCTTTTAAACGGTTTAAGCGAGATAATTCACCTATAAGTGAAAACGGCCGAGGTTCCTCCATCTCACATTGCATTTTGCCGTGAAACGGTGAGAAATTTTCAAAATAATTAAACACCTCTTTTAAGCGAGACAATCGACCTATAAGGGAAAAGAGATGCACCATGCTGTATGTCATTTTGAATTTTCTCATTATGTATTCTGTCATAAAAAACGGTGAGGCCGTTCAAAATAATTAAATACCTCTTTTAAACTAGATAATCGACCTATAAGAAGAAGCAGACGCGCTTTGTTGTATCTGAAATTGGATTTTTTTATTATGCGTTTTGCCATAGGAACGGTGAAAACTTTTCAAGAATAATAATTATGTGGACTCAGTGGGCTTTGATGCCAAAAGATGTCGTTAAACCCTTGGTCCTATCCTATCTTCGCTTACCGCAAGGTGGCCGGACAAGCTATTCCCGTCGAAAATAACTCGCTTTTTGTTGTTGTTTTTTTTTCAGGTCGGGAGCGCCTCAGATTTCTTTCTAATGATCTAATCTAAAAAATGATTTCTATAGCGCCGTTACAATAATGGCGAATATATCAGTCGATGGTTGCTTACAGTGAAATCGCAATTAAAAGTCGTAATCCACCTCAACTCTGGAACAAACTTTCCTCAACTCTGGAACAAACTCACCTCAACTCTGGGACAAACTCACCTCAACTCTGGGACAAACTCACCTCAACTCTGGGACAAACTCACCTCAACTCTGGGACAAGCTCACCTCAACTCTGGGACAAACTCACCTCAACTCCGGAAAGAACATCCCTCTCAACTCCGCACATTCTCAATTCCTCCACCAATACCTCTCCTCACCCACCGTTATCTCCCCCAGGCTCCTTTACTCATCACCCCACAAGCTTTCCACTGCAAAAATGAGGTCTAACCTCTTCAAGAATTCTTACCATAATCCATCCGATCCTCCACCTTCCAAGCTTTCTTGTCCTCAAGTCCCCAAAGAACCCCCCTTAGCAGCTGCTCTGCCTCCTCTCTCTGTTCTCTCTGTCAATCGGACTCGCACCTCTAATGGACATCGATCTCTGGACAACCCCTCTGATACGTCGCAGCGCTCGTGAATAAGCTGGTGCTCTGCTTTCAGTCTTAGAGTAGCGCTTAGAGGTTGACTCAGCCTTCCACTCCCTATGGGCAGCTGTAAAATGAGTGGGCGTCTAACAGACTGCCAAGACGTGTGCTCTATAAGATCTTGAAAATTGTATTGTCATTTGTTTCCATGTATACTGCGGTTTGTCAGCGAGCTTGTAAATAAACACGAATATTTAAAAAATGATATAGATTTGCAATTGCAATTAGCCTACACCTACAGTTTTAGACTCGATAATAATAACGACAGCAAATGATTCTCAGATGAAAGGTCAGATGAAAGGTCAGATGTCCAAGTGATCTGGATCATAATGATCGATAAATCATTCGTCTGATTCATTTATGAGAACCCGCCAAAGCAAACCGAGCTCGTGCTCAATTGGATCCTTAAAATCAGCTATTATTTGCTCTTCATCTATAGCCGACCTTCCTATGCATCCCTTTTCTCCTCTCTCTTCCTCTCCTATTACACCTTCCTCCTCCTCATTACTTCTTCCTCTTTCTCTTCCTCCTCCTTCTATCTTCTCTTTTTCTCCTCCTTCTCTATATTCACCTTCTCTAAAATGCCTCCTATAGTTCCTACACTTCTCATATCCTTTCTCTGTCTCTCTGTCTCTCTGTCTCTCTGTCTCTCTGTCTGTCTCTGTCTGTCTCTGTCTGTCTCTGTCTGTCTCTGTCTGTCTCTGTCTGTCTCTGTCTGTCTCTGTCTGTCTCTGTCTCTCTCTGTCTCTCTGTCTCTCTGCCTCTCTGTCTGTCTGTCTGTCTGTCTGTCTGTCTGTCTGTCTGTCTGTCTGTCTGTCTGTCTGTCTGTCTCTCTCTCTCTCTCTCTCTCTCTCTCTCTCTCTCTCTCTCTCTCTCTCCATCTCCTACTTTATTCCTCGTCCTCTGTATCCTCCTACTTATCCTCACACTGATCTTATTCTACCTCTTCTTCAACCGTTTCCTCCCCTTCATCTTCATCCACTTTCTCCGTCATCTTCCTCCACCTCTTCCTCCAACTCCTCTTCCTCCTCATCATCCTCTTCCTTCCCATATTCCTCCTTCTCGTTCTGCTGATTCTCTTCTTCCTACTCCCTCCTTATTATCTTCTTCCTTCCCACATTCCTCCTTCTCATCCTCCTACTCCTTATCCTCATCCTTCTTCTCATCCTGCTATTCCTCTTCCTCCTTCTCGTCTTCTTACTCCTCTTTCTTCTCCTTCTCTTCCTCCTACTCCCCTTCCTCCTCTTCTTCCTCCTCTTTCTTCTCCTCTTCTTCCTCCTCTTCTAACTTCCCATATTTCTCTTCTTTTCCTCCTATTTCCCTTCCACCTCTTCTTCCTCCTCTTCCTTGTCTTTCTGCTCCTCATCCTCCTCCTCTTCTCCCTTCCGATATTCCTCCTCACCTTCTCCTCACCTTCCTCATTGACCTGCGACATTTGCAACAGGGAAACAAACATCCTGTGAACGCTTCAGGTTTTCCAGTTGGCCGCCGCCGCCATCCGACGACGCCGTCGAGATACAGCACGTACCCGACGCCATCTGGCACCGCGATCAGATTCGATGCTCTTACAGTTGTCCCATCCTTTTATCTGACCATTAATGTGTCATCATCAACTGTCATCCCTATATATATATATGTAAATATATAATAAATATATATAAATATATATCGACTGCACATATATATATAAATATATATGTATATATAAATGTATATTAATAGATATCAACTGTCATCCCTATAATTATATCAATATATATATATATATATATATATATATATATATATATATATATATATATATATATTTATTCATACACATTCATAAATATCCACATATATATATTTATGTATTATTGTATATACACATATTAATACATGTATATAAACTGTAGACAAATATTGAAATATATACACATATATTCATGCAATTAGTTATTTATAACATGCATATATAACTGCATATATATATGCACATATTTTCGGTAAATTTGTTATCTATTACAAATTTCACGAATATAATATCCACGAATGTAAATGCGAAAAATCCAATTCGTCCTTAATTGCGATGCCAACAATCCATAGCATTCGCATATAACTGAATAGAATATGTGAGGCATACACACTGCACTGTTGCTGAGCGCATTGCTTTTAAGACCATCATGCTGACGCAAGTCTCATTTGTTGACACTGCATACGTCAGGGAGCTCTATGTTCCAGTCTCCAGTCACCTGGGTCGGCAATTGCTGTGCTCTGCGGCCCTTGGAGATATGCAAGTGTCATGCTGTCGCACTTCAACTCAAGCCCACCGTGTCCTTCCCGTGTGTTGGACCTTCCTTCTGGAACCGTCTGCCACTGCACTTACGTACTGTTGCCTTTAACTCTGTACAGCATACATTTGCTAACTGTCTTTGATGAGTACACTTAACGTACACTGTCGGTGGGAAGATGGGACGGCGAGGGAGAGGACCGGCCACCCGCCCTCATATGCCGAGGCTAAGAAAATGAAGTCGCTAATGAAGTCGCTAACAATTCATACCCATGGCTGCTTCAGGAATAGCTTAAGGGACTGCTCTTCTTCACACGCATAATATTATATATGGGCCTATAAAAAATAATCAGTTATATGACCCATATGTTTTCGAGTATATATTGTTAGGAAGTGACGTATACCATCCCATCACCATCCATCATTTTCACCCACACACCTATTGTGTACTTAATTAAGACGCGCCTCATTTAGACTTTAGATGATAAGATGAATTGTCCAAGGGTATAAATAGAAAGGTTCTTGAATAGAAAGACCAAACCGGACTTTGCTTTTGAATACGTTTTTGATGGACCCTTTGTCGTCACGTTTTCTGAGTATTCCGGATCTCATCTTGGTCTTCCATTGCGTGGGTGACGATTGTATTAATTTCCGCCAACGTCTTTCCAGAGTCTGGCTTGCGTTTGAAGTGTTTTTGCGTTCTTGTTTTGGAAGTATGAGTATCTTTCCAATTTGTATAATGTAAACAATAAATTTTATCTCTCTTTGGAAGTCTAATTTCTCCCATGGCTAACGAACTAACAATACATACTGGATATATACTAGAACATAATTATATTAAATATATACATGACACACACACACACACACACACACACACACACACACACGCACACGCACACGCACACGCACACGCACACGCACACGCACACGCACACGCACACGCACACGCACACGCACACGCACACGAACACGCACACGCACACGCACACGCACACGCACACGCACACACACACACACACACACACACGCACACACACACACACACACATATATATTACGTCATGTATACATATTCCTGCAGTGCTTGTATGTCATGAAATAACGAATTGCAGATTTCGCCCACACGCATGCGCACAGCGATTGAATTCTTGAACACCCCCAATCGACGTCTGCCTGCAACGCGTGTCCGTTTCACACTCACCTGTTCCTAATCACTGACGCGGCTCTCAATGACGTCAGGCGCCTACCTGGCCGACTTTTATGTTGCGCTAGAGTATATGTTTGCGGTTAACCGCAGGAGTGGATTAACCTGAACGGGGTTTCGTAAGAGAATGACGAAACCGTAGGAAATGCGAGTGTGGTCAAGTGTGACAGTTTCCGTTGCAATCGCCCACAGCCAGGTGCGATTTTCCAACTACAGCCAAATACGATTCGCTTTTGTGCGACTTTATAATATGCGTGCATGTTATTATTGTTGTTGTGTTTATCATTTTTACTATCATTTTACTACTTCTGTTACTGCTACAACTAGGCCTACTACGACAGCTATTGCAATACTACTACTAATACTACTACTAGTAGCACTACTACTGTTGCTGCTGCTACTACCACTACCAACACCACCCTTATTATTATTATTATTATTGCTATTATTATTGCTATTAGCATTATTCTAGTTGTTTTCAGTGATTTTTCCTAAAAAAAGGTTCCAGAACTGAACAAATATGGAAGGACTAAAGTCCTGAGAAAAACGGGATTAGGGGTTGTGAGAGGTCTCAATAAACGCTGAAAACAGTTCACAACACTGAAATTAAATTAAAATAACGAAATTGTTGTTTTTACTATTAAAATAAATAAATCATTTTTTAGTAGCTGAAAAAAGGTGCCAGATCGCCGTTCCGGCTGACGAAAGCACTGGTTGCTGTTATCATTATTATTATTATTATTATTATTATTATTATTATTATTATTATTATTATTATTATTATTATTATTATTATTATTATTATTATTATTATTATTATTATTATTATTATTATTATTATTAATATTATTATTATTATTATTATTATTATATTTTTTTCCCCGAGGTACATATAGGCCTAATCCCTCAGGAGTCAGATACTAATTGATCTAACTGAAATACCCCAGGTTGTTTCAGTTAAATTTCTAGGGGTGTATCTTGATCAACACTTAAACTGGAAGGAGCATATTGAACACATATTTCCCACAAAATAGCCAAGAACATTGGTATAATAAAAAGAATTTCCTACCTACTGCTACCTGACATATTAAAAACTTTATACTATACCATGATACACCCCTACTTAAACTATTGCAATATAGTGTGGGCATCTAATTATAACTCCAGACTCTGTAAACTGAAAACACTCTCTAAAAGGATTATAAGGATAATAACAAAGTCTCACTACCTAGCACATACTGATGAGCTGTATAAAAATGTGGGGATACTGAACCTAGATAAACTACTGGAGTATCAAATAGGAAACTTTATGTACTCTTCTGCCAATAAATTGTTTCCACATGAATACTCGAGTCTATTTACTAAGAACTCACAAGTACACCAGTATGCTACAAGGAGAGCCGGTAATTTAAGAGTTGCATTTGCAAGAACTAATATACGGAAGTTCTCTATAGCATGTGTAGGGCCAACCATATGGAACTTAATACCTAAGCATATAAAAGACAGTCCTAGCATTAATATTTTCAAGCGCCTGCTAAAAAACTGGTTGTTGGCTGACAAGAATGAACAGTGATAAGAACTCTAAAGATGTCACAGATAGTACATAAGCTAGAACATAGATTACTATAGATTAATGTATGCTAACGTTACTTAATATCTTTTACTTTTGCTTGATCACCACCTGTCCTAATTGTGATTGCAGTGGAATTTACCTTTACTACCCTGTACTGCCGCCATGTAATGTACTAATAGCAAAATGGGGGACCCTTCCTAGCGGGATCTTATCCCTTCTGGGTTCCCTTTTGCGTCCAAATGAATCCCTCCGTTAAATGAATCCCACCATTGGACCATAAGTCACTGTATATCTCCTATGTACAACTAAGAAAAGCCAAAAGCTTTAGTATGGGACATGACTTTAGCCAAGTGGC
>OY744611.1:51227833-51245333 GCA_963556255.1 Allolobophora icterica
CTGATTATCTTTATCTGGTCATCTAAAATAAGACCGAGCTTTTCCAGTTGCTGGACCTACTTTCTGGAACTCTGTCCCTGTTTCTGTGCGCTCTGCTCAGTCGCTTGTGTCATTTCGTTCTCAACATAAAACTAACCTCTTTCAAATTGCTTATCCACCATAGGCTGCCTCTCTGTCTTACGAACTGATCTTCTGGATATTGACCTGATTATGGCTTGGTTTTGGTGTGTCATCGTTTGATGCCTTGTGCTTTATACACTGGCGCAATAAAAGTTACTAATTACAATTTCCACTGCAAGTGGCTCAGTTCAAGTGGGCGATTAAACATTAATTCATGAGGATGCCAATACTTCATAATTAAACTCGCTTATTTATATAGAGTCTATGAGAACCGTTTTAAAGGTGTCTAAAAGCGCAGTACGCTCTGTGGCGTTTCACTTCGAGCACAACAGTATCGCAGTTTACCCCGTGAAGTTCGATGTGGTTAATAACTCAACGCTGTTTATAAATATCTATAGAGACAATGATCCATGTTTTAAAGGTGTCTAAAAGCCATTACATTCTGCGGCGTTTAGTATCGATTTGTAAATTGGCGATTGAATTGTATCTAACAGTTTTATAAAGTTTTATGGCAACAAAGGCCGTTGACGTCGATAGGAAGTTTTTACAGTTCTCAGCTTAATATCAGGCAGGTCCATCCATTAAATGATGGTTTAGAGCGACAAGATGTCACAAACCTAGTGAGGAAACGCATCTCTGTAAACACCTTTAAAACGGGTTTTACTTTATCGTTAAATATTGGCGCTCCGTATCAAATCAATATTATATTATATAGTGCTGTATTATTGTGTTGCAATAAAGGAAATATACATGTAATTGTAACTTGAATGCATTGAAATCAAACTTGAGACAATTATGCTCATATATGCTTTGTTAATTAAAAAAACTTATAGTTGAATGTGTTAGATACCTGAACAATTTCTTTAAAAAAAGGAACTTGGTATAACCATATGTTTCATTTAATGTGCATGATGTATGTGAAATTTATTACTATTTCATTCATGATATGATTGTAGTGGCAGATATTGAACTGAGGAATAAGAAATAATCAATTAAATATTTCAAAGATAAAATAAGAATATAATGTAATAATTATAATTATATGTACTGTGCATCTGAAGTTGTTTAAATATTTCTTGCGAGTGACAATAGTTGGGAAGTACTGTTTAATTTGTATCAAAACAGTTTAGAGCTATGTGTTTTATAAATAACATTAGATATATTGCTTTAAATGATGTGAAATTATTGATATTGTAAGCTTATGTTTGACACCTTTAAATGGTGTCTTTCGGACACTATAAGTTTATCGTTTTCTGTAAACTGTATTTCTAAATTGTCGTCAACGGCCTTTGGTGTCATAAGACGACGTTAAACTGTGGAATAATAATAACGCTATCTGTCACTTGTGAACTGATTACGGTTTGGTTTTGATGTGCCACCGGTTGATGCCTTGTGCATTAGACACCGGTGTAGCGATTTCAGATTACCCCCATTTCACATTACCCCCGGTAACTTGAAATCGCGTTCAGATTACCGGGAGGTAATCTGAAATCGATTTCAAGTTACCCCCGGGAGTAACTTTAAATCGATTTCAGATTACCCCCTACGATTTCAGATTACCTCCTCAAATTAATGGCCCATTTTCGATTATCTCATATAATAATAATATTAATTGTTAATATTATCATTGTCTTCCTAGTGCATGATGCCCGATAAGCCACCTTTCTCTGTAGTTACATCAACTAGATTCAATCTTTGCATATCTTATGTTTGCATGTAATATGTCAGACACTTTGGACTAGTGTATGAGTGGTTTTAATACAATTAACATTTCTGTGACTTTTTCAGATATTTAGACTAGCTTGTATGTTTCACGTGTTTTATTCAATAAACGTATAATAAGTCTTAAGCATGAGACTTTATCGTATTAGCTAAATCAAACAGGGGGTAATGTGAACAGCGCAGGGGTAACTTGAAATCGCGTTCAGGCTGCCCCCGGGGGTAATATGAAATCGATTTCAGATTACCGGGGGGGATAACTTGAAATGGGGGGTAGCCTGAAGTCTTTACACCGGCGCAATAGAAGTTACTAATTGCATTTTCAAATACACACCTGTGCGCCCGGACATAGGACACGGTTGTAGTGCGGAGCGTATGGGTTCGAACCTCGACTGAGGCAGTTACCAATGTGTGAGGACCTTGAAAAAGTCCTTCACTCGCAGTTTCTCAGCGCCATCGATGTTCTGTCGTATATTCACGTGGGTGCGTGGACTTATGGACTTTGGACGGAGGGCAATGCAAAATGCAGTTGTATTGTATAGGGACAAGATTGGATACTTACCCTCCTAGAAAGCACAACTTAGCATTTGTGGTCCCTATGGTCCATCCTCCTGGAATACGCTGCCTAACAACCTGCAACGTGAACTCCTCAGCCTCTCTTTGTCTCTGTTCCTCAAGACTTGAAGACCATTCTGTTCGATCGCCGTTTCATTATGTTAGGTCGGAAGCGCCTCTGATAGGAGTCTCTCTTGAAGTGGCGCTATATAAATTTCCAATTACCAGTACAATTACCATAATGACGTTCCCCAGTCTATTGTGTTTTGACCCCTGCCCTCTCCCGCACAGACCTAAGTACACATGAACCGGTATTAAAACTGTCAATGTGTGCTGCATAAGAAAGTTTTAAACTTGAATTATTACGACCGTAGCAGTGAAACTGTCACGCGTATCCTTGTAGGGGTCCCATTCATTATCCGGGCCGCAGCAGGTGCGTGTCAAAACGGCGCGAAATCAACAAAGACGGGTGCCCCGGTTCCGCAGGGTGACCACCTGCCATAACAGATCCCTCCATCCGAATGGGTAACTTGTAAAGAATTTCCTATTGTCAGTTGGTGTGTTAATGTCTGATTTAATGGCTGTTGCTATTAGCCGGGGAATTGTTAGCGTTCAGCTGCTGACGGTTGTGACATGCGACCCATCAATGGGGTTCGCTGGGGGGTGCGGAGGGAGGAGGGGGAGTTGCGTTGGATTTGGACCAGGTGGAGGGTTTTTGAACGGTTGGTGCCGATAGAACGATCCGCGTTTGACTGACTGAAGGAATAGATGGATGGATGGATGGATGGATGGATGGATGGATGGGTGGGTGGATGGGTGGATGGATGGATGGGTGGGTGGGTTAGTGGATGGATGGGTGGGTGGGTGGGTGGGTGGGTGTGTGGGTGGATGGATGGATGGACGGATGGATGGGTGCGTGAGTTGATGGATGGATGAATGGATGGATGGATGGATGGATGGGTGGGTGGGTGAGTTGATGGATGGATGGATGGATGGACGGACGGACGGACGGACGGACGGACGGACGGACGGACGGACGGACGGACGGACGGACGGACGGACGGACGGACGGATGGATGGATGGATGGATGGACGGACGGACGGATGGATGGCTGGCTGAGTCGGTGTCTTGGTGGGTGGACGGACGAACGCGTTGATACGTAAAACCGCTCATTTCCTTTTATACCACTTAATGTATGAACTGTAATCTGCCCCATATAAATATCCTGCACATAGATACACAATATGTACGTTTCTATGGAGTCAGATCAATAACCCGAATGGCCTGGCAGTCAGTGGATTAGACAACTGATTGGCAGGGCAATTGATCTGAAGGAGGGATCGATCTATTGGGCGAATGATTGAAACTGACGAATAGCGTACCCAGCTGTCGCTCGCACAGCCGACTTCAAAGGAATAAGGAAGGGAGGGAGGCAGGAGCAAAAGGGAGGGAGGCAAGGAGGAAGAGAGGAATGGAGGGAGAGAGGGAAGGAGGTAGAGAGAGGGAGGGAGGGAGAGAGGGAAGGAGGTAGAGAGAGGGAGGGAGAGAGGGAGTGAAGGAGTGAGGGAGGGAAGGTGGATTAGAGAGCTAATGTAAACAACAATGATTGTCGGGATAACGATTTGACCGCATTCTGCTATTATTAATAAATAAAAGAGAAGTATGTCAATCAATCAATCAATCAATCAATCAATCAATCAATCAATCAATCAATCAATCAATCAATCAATCAATCAATCAATCAATCAATCAATCAAACACTTAATAACGGAACATTGTAGTACTGTTGAATGGATACAATCACTGATAATTTCAACGATTGTTCTGATAATAGTCGGCTGTGTTAGTGGTTGTTGTGGTGATGGTAAGCAAGTAAGTAGGTAAGTAAGTAAGTATATTCTTTAATAAATCAGCTGCCAAACAGCACTCTGGTGAACAACGTCTGTTAAATAGATCTTCTAAAGTAAATAAACAAACATGCATCCCGTAAATATATACATAGCATTAGCCACATATACATGTATGTATCTATTACTATATAGGTATAGTTTGTTAGTAAGTATACAGCATTCTGACAATACAAGTTTTCCTCTGCTGTTGTCGGCTTGTGGTAAAGCCGGTAAAGTGATTGTGGTGGCTGTAGCGATGGCTGGAGCGGTGGTGATTGTTATAGTGTTTTGAGTGGTGGTGGTTGTGGGGTTGGTGGTGTTGTTGGTGGTAGTGGAGTGGTTGGTGTTGGTGGGGGGTTGTGGTGGTGGGGTTGGTGGTGGTTTGGTGTTGTGGTGGTAGTGGGGTTAGTTCTAGTGGTGATGGTGGTAGAGGTTGTGGGGGTGGGGTTGTGGTGTTGGTGTTGGTGATGGATTGTGATATAGTGGAGTGGTGTTGGTAGGTGTGACAACGACGATGTCTATGATGACAACGACGGCGATAATGATGATGACGACGACGACGATCATGATGACGATGATGATGATGATCATGACGACAATTAAGAACTTACAGTTCTGGCAATGCTGCCTTGTCCAGCAATGTCTCGTCAATTCTTGCGGACCCTGTTGACATTTCGCCGGACACTGTCCACCTAATAAATGCAAATGTAATGTAAATGAAAATCTCCAGAATTTCTCAGCGCCACACAGGGAGACCAGCTTATTCACCGGCGCTATATCAAATCAAGTCCGCAATAACCATATCCGCCTTGTCCTTTCCGGTGCAAGGTCAGAGTCCGGGGAGGTCAAACCGAGGAGACAGCAGGGTGCTACGGTGGTAATCGGCCATGATGGTGGCTGTGTGGTGGCGCAGAATGGAATCAGGCGCAAGTACAATCACAATCAGGTAAAATCAACCACAATCAACTTCAATCACATACAATTATATGCATACGATTAAAACCGATTAAATTATCCGTATATAGTATAAGGCGGGTGCTCGATGGTGTAGTGGTTAGCGTGTTGGACTGTCCATCGAGAGGTCGGGGTAACGGGGTTCAAATCCCCGCCAGGGAAGGAATATGGTTCGAGATTTCTGCTCCACCTGTGCCTCCTAACCAACTCAGTTATAATGAGTACACTGACCGTATGCTCTCGGTGGTAAGATGAGACGACGTGGGAAAGGACTGGCTACCCGCCCTCATATGCCGAGGCTAAGGAAATGAAGTCGCTAACACTTCTTACCCATGGCTACCTCAGGGCTATAGCTTAATGGACTGCAAGAAGAAAATGAGATAATAGTCTAAGTGACAAAGTTATGTAATGGAATTTATGTTCAAGTAAAGAGCTGTGATGGAATGTATTGTTAAACCTAAGGTGAAGTAATGGAATTTATTGTAATGCAAGCAACTGCGAATCAATGTATGTAAATGTAAAAAAAATATCAGAGCAATGTATGGCTGTGTTGAAGCACCAACGCGAGGTGACAGGGAAAATGTCATGCGGTTTAATGTCGAGTCTCTTCCTGGAAGACGCAGCGAGGAGGTTGAAGGATCAGTCGATTGAAGAGATGAGACATACAGAGAGAGAGAGAGAGAGAGAGAGAGAGATGAGATATACAGAGAGAGAAAGAGAGAGAGAGAAGAGAGAGAGAGAGAGAGAGAGAGAGAGAGAGAGAGAGAGAGAGAGAGATAGATAGATAGATAGATAGATAGATAGATAGATAGATAGATAGATAGATAGATAGATAGATAGATAGATAGATAGATAGATAGATAGATAGATAGATAGATAGATAGATAGATAGATAGATAGCGAGAGGGAGGGAGAGAGGGAGGGAGGGAGGGAGGGAGGGAGGGAGGGAGGGAGGGAGGGAGGAGTAGAGGGAGAGAGACAAACAGACACAGACAAAGAGAGACATAGACAGATATATGAAGAAAGAGCCAGAGATAGAGAGACAGAGACATAGAAAGATGCCAACCCATTTAAGAGACAGAGGCAGAAAGGGAGCCAGAAAAAGACGAAGACGATTTCGGAGACAGAAACAAAAGTGAGACAGAGACAGACAGAGACACAGACAAAGACAGAGACAGACAGAAAGAAATACAAAGACACAGAGAATCATTGCCTCTTGATTTATGAGGGTCGTGCTTTCTGGCTGGTCCAGGGCAAGCAGTTTACCCTCGATGTCTCGGTAGCATTTACAACCCCGCAAGTATTTGCCCACTGCCAGGAATAGCCGCCGGTCGCGATAAGAAACGAAATGGGGAAGTTAAGCACGACCGTCCGAGGTAGGGGTGGAGTGGGGTGGGGTGGGGTGGGGTGGGGTGGGGTGGGGTGGGTTGAGAGAAAAAAGGAACTGTGTCAACAACAAGACAACCTTCCGAGTCACTCAAGACACCGCAGGACGAGAGACGACACTTATACAGGAGCAGGCAGGAGCAGGACAAGGAAGAGCAGGAGGTGAGGAGGAGGGAGAAGAAGAACAGGGGACGAGGAGGAGGATCGGAGAAGAAGGAAGACGGGGAAGAAAAGGTTAAGGAAGAAGAGTTGGAGGAAGAGGAAGAGGAGGAAGAGTTGGAGGAAGAGGAGGAAGAGGAAGAGGAGGAGGGTTAAAGGAAGAGGAAGAGGAGGAGGGTTAAAGGAAGAGGAGGAAGAGGAAGAAGAGGAAGAGGAGGAAGAGGAAGAGGAGGAAGAGAAGGAAGAGGAAGAGGAGGAAGAGAAGGAAGAGGAGGAAGAGGAAGAGGAGGAAGAGTTGGAGGAAGAGGAGGGAGAGGAGGAGAAGGGTTAGAGGAAGAGGAGGAAGAGGAAGAAGAGGAAGAGGAGGAAGAGGAAGAGGAGGAAGAGAAGGAAGAGGAAGAGGAGGAAGAGAAGGAAGAGGAGGAAGAGGAAGAGGAGGAAGAGTTGGAGGAAGAGGAGGGAGAGGAAGAGGAGGAGAAGGGTTAAAGGAAGAGGAGGAAGAGGAAGAAGAGGAAGAGGAGGAAGAGGAAGAGGAGGAAGAGAAGGAAGAGGAAGAGGAGGAAGAGAAGGAAGAGGAGGAAGAGGAAGAGGAGGAAGAGGAAGAGAAGGAAGAGGAGGAGGGTTAGAGGAAGAGGAAGAAGAGGAGGAAGAGGAGGAAGAGGAGAAAGAGGGGTTAGAGGAAGAGGAGGAAGAAGAGGAAGAGGAGGAGGAGGGTTAGATGAAGAGGAGGAAGAGGAGGAAGAGGAGGAAGAGAAGGAAACGGAAGAAAAAAAGAGAACGAGGAGGACGAGGAGGATCGGAGAGGAAGGAAGAAAAGGAGGAGCATAATCATCATCATCATCATTTTCGACGACGCTTACAGTGGTCCGATATGTCGGTGACCTGGGGTTCGATGATGACCTTTGCCCCTTCGCCGCTCAGAATGTCTGTCCAGTCGATGGTTTCAACGTAGCAGAGAAGAGGGTTCTCCTTGAAGAAGACACTTCCGGCCGAGATCTCTGCAAGAACACGCAACGAGAACAACTGACGAAACGTCACCATAGCAACCGACGAATTAGATTTGATTTAGACTTGATTAGGATTTTTGTCTTCCGGAATGTTAATCTCTAATGACTGTCGTCACTAAGAGACCGAAAGAGAGAGAGAGAGAGAGAGACAGACAGACAGACAGACAGACAGACAGACAGACAGACAGACAGACAGACAGACAGACAGACAGACAGACAGACAGACAGACAGACAGATAAGGAGATAACCAGGCAGAAAGATAGACATAGTGACAGATAGGTAGATAGGCAGACTGGCATACAGACTGACTGACTGACTGGCTGTCACAGGCACACATACACAGAGTCATACACAGAGGCACAGAAACCAAGACAGATAAACACAGACAGACAGACACAAATACAGGCAGGCAGACAGAGTGACACACACACACACACACGCACGCACCATTCTATTTCTAAAAGCAATTTCACCCCGAAACGACAGAGTTCAATTCCTTGTTGCAAATAAAGACGATCTAATGACCATATATATATATATATATATATATATATATATATATATATATATATATATATATATATATATATATATATATATATATATATATGCCTTTTATATACACAAATATAGATTTGTAATGATCATATACATAATATATGGTCATGGCGTCACATCATATATATATATATATATTGGGAAAAGTCATAGGTATATATATTTACTGCTATGATCATGTATACAAACACACACACACATATATATATATATATAATATATGCATGGTCTCTATATATATGCTGGCCTTTCTAATAGATGTAAGCTATAAATAACTTCGGAACTTCATTTGAAACTGTGAACCGGAAATAGCGTCCGGTCGCTACTCCGCCGGAAGTCGCGACGCCATTGCTCTTCCACTTCCGGCGTCCGGTTTCGCCCTCCAGCGACCGTCGATCGACACAATCGTAATTCTAAAACCATTCTAAGTCTGACGTCACATCGAAGAGTATCCTCTAGGTGTATATATATACTCGACGATTTTTTAGACTCGGGTCGCCGTTAGTGGTTTCAATCTAACGACACCGTGTGATAACAACGATCATTAGCGTCGCCCTCCTCCTTTATCCAGGCTTGGGACTGGCACTGCCAGAGTACGAACAGTGGCGGAAATGTTACAGGTTGTCCCTTTTAAGCATCTCGGGAGACTTACATGAAACTTTTAGATGATGAGTGATGATGATGACGACGACGACGACGACGATTATGATGATGATGATGATGATGATGACGACGACGATGACGATGACGATGATGATGTCGACTAGACTAGACTGTATTAGAAAACATCACATCAGATCAGTTCATTTGAGTTAACCTGTAAGGCTGGCCAGGATGAGGGAAGTCAGTCCCTCATCGGGGGGCGTCCCGTTTCCCGGGTCTCTGAAGTTGTAGGCAACGTAGAGACTGTAGTTCCTCGTACGATTCGACTCCATGCTGTGCTGCGGGTCGTAGAGGGTCCGACCTCGGATGATCCGGAGATTGGTCAACTGGATCTTTTCCGAACAGGTGTTAACAATCAACAGGTAACCAGTAATCTCTTCGATGCTTCGAAGAAAGGACATATTGTCTTCACAGTTGAAGTTGACGATCTCGACGTTACCGTCCACGTAGGCACAGTCCTTGTAACGCGCCCTCAGGTTCTGGTAACGCTCCACTTCGGTCTGAGTCCTCGTGAAGCTCAACCCGTTACTCGTCCCTTGACAGACTGCAAGCAAAGAACGTAACGGCAGTGTGAAGGTTGTGCAATTCAATCAACATGTCACACACTGTAAACAAAGATGTAATAGGAAAGATGTAATATAAAGGTTGTGTAATTCAATCAATGTGCAACAGACCATAAAGAAAATGTAACGGTAGTGTAAAGGTTGTGTAATTCATTCAGCATGTCACACACTGTAAACAAAAGTGTAATGGCAGTGTAAAGATTGTGTAATTCAATCAACATGTAAAAGAATGCAAACAAAGTTGCAATGGCAGTGTAAAGGCTGTGTAATTTAATCAACAGGAAATAAATAAATAAATAAATAAATAAATAAATAAACAGATGAATAAATAAACAGATAAAGAAATAAACAGAAAAATTAACAGATAAATAAATAAATAAATAAACAAACAAGTAAATAAATAATTAAATAAATAAACAGATAAATAAATAAATAAACAAACAAGTAAATAAATAAGTAAATAAATAAACAGATAAATAAATAAATAAATGAATCAATGAATAAGTATATAAATGAATAAATAAATATATCAATAAATAAATAAGAGATTAATTTAAAAAAAACAGATTACTGAGTAAACAGGCTGCTCTTAAATAATGACTATAGGACGACAAGAGACTCTTAGAAGCCACTTAAGTAATTGTTGTTGTATTTACAAACTTATATAGCACCACTTCCGAGAAAGAAACAGAGGCGCCTCAGCTAATTGGGTTACATTGCGTTGGTCGCCAGATGGCCGAGACTCATGAAGACTCTATTCAGAATTTGTGTCTGCTTAGCATCCCGTTCGAAGAACTCCGTCTGCTACTCGTCCACTCTCCCACTCCTCCTCTCCCTCCACCCATTCCTTCTTCTGTCCATCCTTCCAACCCTCTCTCCCTCACCCAGTTTGTACCTCCCTCTTTTACTCTGGGCCGCCTTCGTGCCTCTTTGTCTGTCTGCCTGCTTGTCTATCTGTTTGCCTTCCTGGCTGCCTTTCTGTATGCTCTTCCCGACTGCCTGTCTTCCTCCCTTACTCCCCGCCTGCCTTCCTGCCTCCCTGCCTTACTGCCCCTCTGCATGCCTACTTTCCTTCCTCACTGTCTGCCTTCCTTCACGTCTGCCTGTCAGCTTGCCTATCTTCCTATCTGTCTGCCTGCCCTACTGCTTATCTCCCTCCTCTGAATCCGAGTTGTCTGTATATACCGTTCATCGTTAGTGTTGGTCAACTGGTTCATTAGCATAGCATGCACTTGTAGCATAGTAGTCGTCCCATGCGCTGCTGCCTAAGCCTTCGTTCATCTATTTATCTGAGGCCAAAGCCACCCAGATTCCTATAACAACACGTCTGAATTCTAAAGATGTCTGAAACAGGCCCACGAATGAGTGAATGAATGAATGAAAGAGTTAATGAATGAATGAATGATTGAACGAACGAATGAGTGAGCAAGTGAGCGAGTAAGTGAAATAGCGAATTAGTGAAGTTTTTAATGACTGAGTCAATATATGACTGAATGAATGAATAACGAAGACATGAAGAAACGAAGGAATGAGAAAATGAAGCATTCATTCATTCATTCATTCATTCAATCAATCAATCATTCATCAACAGCCTTTTGTTAAACCACTTGTCGCAGCAAACACTCAATTGATTTCCATTGACGTCTAATTCCACAGATATTATCGCTCGCATCGAAGCCAAAGTTGATTAGCCGACAGGTAAAACAAATCGTCGATCTACTGATGCTATGGATGGATGGATGTGAGGCTGAATGAGTTAGGGGGTGTGTGGGTGGATTTGTCGGAGGGTGGGTGGCTGCCCCGTATGGCTTGCCCAGGGTTCCGTCCTGGGTCCACTCCTATACATTATTTATACTGCTGACCTTGGTCCCCTCTTGGCGGCAAGTGCAGTCCTGAGCCAGTCGTACGCGGATGACTTGCAGGCATATCTGCACTGTCATGCCTCAGCAGCCATAACTGCGGTCCGTACCATGAGCCGCGCTATCGAGGTCCTGGAGGACTGGATGTCCTCCAACCGTTTGTGTCTGAATTCTGCTAAGACCCAGTTAATCTGGTTCGGAACACGCCAGCAGCTTGCCAAGATTGACTTGGAGGCTGTGGCCCTGGAGTTTCCATTGCTCACTTTCTCATCTTCGGTCCGAGACCTTGGTGTCATACTGGACCAAGAGCTGACCTTTACGCAACACATAAACCTACTTTGCCGTAACTGTTACTATCAGCTGCGCCAGCTTAGAGTAGTCTCTCGCTCTCTAACCTGCACTGCTGCTTCCACGCTTGTCCACTCATTTGTCGTATCTCGCCTTGACTATTGCAGTACTCTCTACCTTGGTCTCCCAGCTGCTCGGATTGGGTGCTTGGACCGGATCCTGCGCGCAGCGGCACGCCTTATTGGTCGCATCCCGAGATTTGGCCATGTCACCGAGTACATGCGGGATGTTTTGCATTGGCTTCCTATCCCGCAGCGTATTGCCTATCGGGTCTCTGCCCTAGTGTGGCGCTGCCTTGTAGGTGAGGCCCCTGTGTATTTGCGAGAGCATTGCCGCTCCACCCTAAACATCCAGCGCCGTGGTTCCCTGCGCTCTTCTAAGCAGGCTGAGCTTCTAGTTCCCCGCTCACGGACCGCCCTTAGGCAGCGCCGTGATTTTTCCATCGCTGGCCCTGCAATCTGGAATGGGCTCCCTGTAGCGCTTCGCTTGGTCCCAAGCACCCATTCCGCCACATTTTATTCAAATCTCAAGACTGTACTCTTCAGCCGGAGTTGGGTCGGGAGTGCTTCTGAGTAGATAGCCTTGCAGAGGCGCTATATAAATTCTCCATATGAATGAATGAATGAATAAATGGGTGGGTAGGTGGATAGGAATGGGGAGTGGCTGGTTGGGTGGTGGGTGGATTTTCGGATGGATGGATCGGAGGGTGGGTGAATATATGGGCGGGCGGGTAGGCACTGGTGGATGGGTGGACTGGTGCTGATCTATCTCTGCTGATCTATTTGTGTCAGCAACTAAAGCAAAACTGGCAATCGGGCCTTTTGGGGTAGCCGGCCCATGTGCCTGGAACTGTCTTCCAGTGCCTTTTTAGGAGGCTAAAAGCAATTTTGGCTTTAAAGAACAGTTTAAAACTATCAGTTCGACACCTTTAAAACGCGTCTAAAACCGCCTATAAATAATCGCATGCGGCGTTTCATCGCGATTCATCGCCATATCAGATTGTGTTTAGGTCCCTAACTATGTAGCTCATAGCATGAAACATAGCATTGGAACAAACAGTTGACGTTATAAATGTAAAGCATCCTAGAAGTAGCTTGCTACTGACGATGCTACGGAAATTGTTGGAATTTAATTGGAATTTAATTGTAATTTCAAATACAATTAAATCAGCCTACATATCTTTTGGATATTGACCGAATCAGATGTTTTAAAGTTAAATCAGTTAGACACCTTTTAAACGCTTCCATTACGGGCTATATATAATCGCAAATCGTTTATAATCGCCACATCACAAATACGATATTCCTGTGATTGTGGAAATTGTACAACATGCATTGATAGCACGGCCTTTTGAACCATTACTTCGAAAGATCGACCGAATCAACTGTTTTAAAGTTACATCAGTTAGGCACCTTTTAAACACTTCCAATCTCGGCTATAAATGCTAACTAATCGGTTTTAATTGCCGGATTAACTAGAAGTCGCTCAAGTTTTGATTTAGTTTATGCCTTGGAGTAAATATTACATCGTATAGTGCTGCAATATTGTGTTGCAATAGAGGAAATATTATAATTTGAATACATTGAAATCAAACTTTAAATAATTGCAATTGTGTGCTGCTCCTTTACTATGTAACTCATAGCATTGAAGTTAAACCAGTTAGACACCTTTTAAAGGCGTCTATTGCCGACAATAAATAAATATATGCATGTATATATATATTCGTTTATTGAAAAACTGGATGGCACACCGCACCCACATAATCGCTAATAGTCTTTTATAACCAGATCACAGTTGACGCTGTAAAGCATCCTAGAAGTAGCTTACTACTGACGATAGTATGGAAATTGTCGTAATTACACTACAATTATTATTACTTTTGTACAACATGCATTGATATATCACGGACTTTAGAACCATTACTTCGAAAGATCGACTGAATCAAATGTTTTGAAGTGAAATCAGTTAGACACCTTTTAAACGCTTGCTATCTCGGTTATAAATAATAGCTAATCGCTGTATATTTGCAGATTGTAAAATACGAACTGTTGAATGTATTTAGAAAAACCGACCGAATCATATTCTGTAAAGTGAAATCAGTTAGACACCTTTTAAACGCTTTAATTTTTTTTTTTTTTTAATAAGTACAAGTACAAATAGTACAAAAAGTACAAATAAACGCTAATCGCGTACAATTGCCAGATATCAGGGAACACGTCCGTCTTTATTACTATGTAACTCAGCGGTTCTCAACCTGTGGGTCGCGACCCCTACAGGGGTCGCCTTACGATTTGCAAGAGGTCGGCTGGAACCTTCAGAAAAGTTGTCAGCATAGTTTCTCAATGTAATATTCCTAATACACAATAAAATTACAAATTGTTTTGTTGATCAATGATTTGTGATGCTATTATGCATGATGCGTATGGATTATAAAATGCTGAGAAGTGAAATACATTATACTGATAGCAAAAACAGTCGGTGAATGGGAGTAACCCAATAAATTTTAATGTTGGGGGTCGCCACAACTTTGGAAATATTATCAAGGGGTCGCAGCACTATAAAGGCTGAGAACCGCTGATGTAACTGATAGCATTAACTCATGAACTGCGACAGTTGATATTGTAAAGCATCCTAGAAGTAGCTGGCTACTGACGATGCTATAGAAATTGTCGTAAGTACAATTACAATTACAATGGGTGGGTGGATGGATGGTTGTATGGATAGATGGATGGATGGATGGATGGATGGATGGATGGATGGATGGATGGATCAAAGAATGAATGGAGTAATGGATTAATGCATGAATTAATGAATTACTGATTTAACTAACTAACTTACTAATGAATGAATGAATGAATGAATGAATGAATGAATGAATGAATGAATGAATGAATGAATGAATGAATGAATGAATGAATGAATGAATGAATGAATGAATGAATGAATGAATGAATGAATGAATGAATGAATGAATGAATGAATGAATGAATAAATGAATGAATGAATGAATGAATGAATGGAAGGCGAACGAAGCGATCGGATGAATCGATTTCTCGAGGGAAATCACATCGATCGCCTGGCAACCATCATGCGATGCCGTTTTTTTCTTCGTCGAACGCCTTTTACAAATCGATCCTATTATTGATCTCAAGGTTAACGATGCCACGAGAATGGCAGAATGGAAAGCATCGCTGCGTGCATAGTTCGAGAATTCGCATTTTACGAATTTTAAGAATTTTTTAAATTCACGAATTTTAACGAATTTTAAAACTGCGGTTTTAAAATTCGTAAAAATTCGTAAAATAATAAAATAATAGAATTCTTTGCCATGGCAACGAATTTTATTATTTCTTTACTTTTCAACTTTTTAAGCAAGTAAATGTCAATGTCATAGGCAATCAATCAGCCGTAAAAGATATCTGACTAGCAACACAGCAATAGGCCCCACTGAAATTCAGTTACTGTTGTACTTGGAGTCTTGAACTTCGATTTCTATCGTAGTTGGGGTGTGTGACTGTGAGTGTCAGTCAGCAGAACGAAAAACCACCAGTGCCCCATGCAGCTCCAGTGTCACCAGTCAGCCACTAAAACAGCTTGCAACCAAACATGGGTAAAAAGGGTTGACAACGTCAACGTTCACCGAGCTGTGTCTTCTACTTCATCGTCCTCTGATTCTGAGTCAGGAACAGCCCACTCGACACTGGTTTCTGTATTTTCGCCATGCAAATGATCCCGAATTCGGGCAGAACAAACAACACATTCCTTGTCACAAAATACAACACTGTATTTTTGGATTACCCTTTCCTTCTCCTCCAAAACACTACATACTTTCACTCCGGTCCATGTTCTTTCATCTTTAAAAAATTAGATTTTAACTAAATTAACTGGTTACGTAATAAACTTTTATAGGCCTATTGAATTTTACAACAGATGCTTAACACAACAAATCATGAGGTCATCACATGTGTTGTTGTGCTGTTTTTGCAAAACCCAGTGTCAATGTAAAAAGGCCTAACAATGGCCCAACGAATTTTTACGAATTTTAACGAATTTTAAAATAGACCAAAAATTCGCGAATTTTTACGAATTTTAAAACCGAAAGTCACGAATTCTCGAACTATGGCTGCGTGTATAGGAATGTGTACGTACGCGCACAAACTTACGCTTAAAAATACACATGCATTCAAACGTACAGAAATATATACATATGTACGTGAACATACATATATACACACATGCATACATACAAACAAACATACATACATACAAACCTACATATATGCATACATAGCTTACGTACACGCAGACGTACATACATGCATATGTCTTACATTCAAACGTACATATACCTAAATACGTGCATATTTACACACATACACAGACACATATAAACAGTCGTGCAGACAGATATGCAGACATATATGTGTATGTGTATGTATATATATTTATTTATATATATTTTATTTATATATGCATATGTGTATATATAGATATATATATATGTATATGTATAATATTGTATATATATACGTATGTAAATATGACGTAACATAATGTAACGATACGTAACGCAGTGGAATTGATATATTTTGTGTCAGCACAACGCACTAAGGTCATCGGTGCAAGTGTTTTTGAGAGGCAATGATTGGCGCTATAAAAATCTCTATTGTGGGCTTCTCGTCCGCTCGCTATTGTGCCTCGAGCGACGTCTATTGATGGCAGAGATCGATTTATTGATCGACTATTGACCGTCTGAAATGCAAGATGGTGTCCATTGTTTATTCAAATCAGAATTAATTTATTTGCCCACCCATTTCTTTACATCTAACTTACACATGTATCATTTACTTACTTACTTACACGTTATTTTTATAGCGCATATTTACTTGGAATTTCGCCGGAGATTTAACTAAATTGAGATTTATTCTGTCGCCCAGAAAAGAGTCCGAGAATTTGATGACTCCGGGACAACTTGAGTTAAGTCCTGCGACATAACTCGTCCTTGTGTTCAGGACCTTGGGAGTCGTCCATTGACGACACAAGGGGTGAAGGGATGGAAATGTTCCATTTCGGAGAGTTATTTAACTGCTAGCTTTACAGCCTCTCAAAGAGAGGTCCATTCTGACGAGTCTCCATCTTCTTCTGGCAGAAAAAGAAGAAGAAGAAAAGCAATCCCTTAATCTAGCCCTGAGGCAACCTTGGGTATGACGTGTTAGCGACTTCATTCTCGTAGCCTCGGCGTATGAGGGTGGGTGGTCAATCCTCTCCCTCGCCGTCTCATCTTCCCGCCGACAGTCTACGGTCAGTGTACTCATTATAGCTGAGTTGGCTAGTGGGCGCAGGTGGAACAGAAATCTTGAACCAGATTTCTGCCCTGGCGGAGTGAAATCCACCTAGTGCGTTCACAAGCAGCAGTAGCAGAGAGACCCAATTCTGCCGCCTAACTCTCCAGAAAGCAGGTGCTTGCTTACAGCTCCCGCTGGAGGGTACCATCGATGGAATTCGCCAGCCTCCTAGTTTCTGGAAGCAATGCCCAATCATCTTATCCATCAATGCATCCGTCCGTTCTTCCATCCATTCATCCAGCCATCCATCTAGGCATCCATCCATTCATCTAGGGAATAGGCATCCATCCAGCAAGTCAGCCACTTATCCACCAATCCCACCGTCCGTCCTTCCATCTCGATCCATCCATCCATCCACAAATCCATCCTTCCA
>OY744611.1:51250333-51272833 GCA_963556255.1 Allolobophora icterica
GTATGTATATATATGTACATATATATTATATGTTACACATAATTATATATGTATATATATATATGCATATCGCATGACAATATATAAAATATATATGCATAATAATATATGTTACACCCCCCCCCACACACACACACATACATGGCAATGTTTAAGTCATAAACCATATGGAGCATGCATTTAAGGCTAAGTAGCTTGGGAGATAATGACACATTGTCACGTCTTGCGTGCGGTTTGATCGTTCTCTGTCATGTCAAATCAGGCCAAGGTTTGACGAGTAATGTCAAGTTTATTATTACCACTACTGCTAGAACTACTACTACTATTATGCGTTTATTAACCACCACCGTATAATGACCAAGCATCAGTCGGTGGCGCCGAGCAACTGTGAGATAAGACGTCCCTACACAGTAACCGTATCAGGAGACGAGGCTCGATTTCTGTTACTAGGATTATTATTCCAAAAAGTTTAACGACATCTTATGGCTGCTTTGGCCGATGACGTCTTTAAAAATTAATTGTAAATCATTTCATTTTCTTGATTTCAGATCATTCGTTACTGGTTTACGCATACAAACTCTTTTACTGCCAAATTACAAGATTATCGCATCTCATGCTTATATAGCACTCGGTAAAAACGTTTTAAGGGTGTCTAAAAAGAAAGCTCGAACCAATCGTTTGGTTTGTTTTTTCCTGTTTAACGACGCTATGCTTTAACAAACATGATCTCCGTCGCCCTCCTTTTTCTTCATAATTAGGAATGACACTCCTAAACTACGTGTAGCAGCGAAATTTAATCAAGGGAGCATGAAATGAAGCAACCAACTAACGTGTCGCAATTTTTGAATATATAGTCACCGTTAAAAAGGTTTTAAAGGTGTCTGGCGTTCGGAAGTTTCATTCTTATAAAAGTCACGTAATGCTATTTTAGGTGTTTAAAGGGAGCGCTTTAAGCAATAGGTCATCGTGTCCCATGTTTATATAGCAGCTGTGTACAACGTTTTACAGGTGTCTAAAGGCCACCCTCTAGTCTACCAACACACTTTCCAGGGTTTCTAATAGGGACCTGCGAATCACAAATTTTCTTTCGAATCGAATCTCGAATCGAATCGGGGGTAAAGATTCGAATTCGAATCGAATCTCGAATCGAATCAGCGTGTACCATGTTTGATATTCATGTAGTGTGTATGCGATAGCACAGGCGTACCACAGTATCAATACCTCAATAACATTTATACAGTTTAAAATCAATTAAACTAAACATTAAGCTAATTAACAAAAACACAAATAATTTACGAGTTAAGTACGTAAGTATATTCTTTATTGTACCAATTGCATAACCACACTTTGGTGTACAGGCATGGGCAACTTCTTTTAACAGAGGGCCGCCCTAAGATTTTAAGGGCAGCTCAGCTGGGGCCGTATGCCAATCGCAGACTAATTTCTGCAGTTTAATTTGCCCAGAAAATGAGACAATATTAATTTTATTCAAAATAAATATTGTGGAATAATTTTTACGGTTAAACTTCAAGTTTAAAGTAAATGAAAATCATTTTTATGATGAAAGCATAATTATCCTAATACCAACAGTTCTATACACTACACTAAAAAACAAAATATGTTTCAAGTTTCTTCAGTTTTAAAAATAGGCCTACATAAAACTGTGTACAATGCATCCATTTTGCTAGATGTGCAATATTTAATATAATGATCAAGGTGAGATCTGACACTTCTTCCCACCACACAAATTTGGATTTTTAGCTTAAATGTTCGAAGTGCCAATTCGAAGTTCATTGGAGAGATTGTTATCTGTTAGTCTGCATTTGTTTTTGCATTTTGTTAGTTTCGTCTTTGAGAAGAACCTCACAAATATAGGTGCTTGGAAACAGTGCAACCATTTTCAGGGCATGAAATCTATGTGAAGGGTAAGAATCCGGAGAAATGTACAGTCTATAGAACTAAATCAGAGGTTCTTCACGAAATTTCCTTTCCAATTCACTGTTGTTGAGGGTTTGCTGTCGTCGCATGCCGCGTTGCACCAGAAATTCAACAACCAATCCATGCGCAGTAAACAATTAAAACAATTAGTTTACAACAAAGGGCTAATCATTTTTCTGAAAGAGATTCGAAACTTTTCGAATCATGACATCATTTTCGAATCGAATCGAATACCGCCGTCCGATTCGTTTTCGAATCGAATATCGAAGCTTCGCAGGTCCCTAGTTTCTAACTCAAAGGCGAGGAGCAAGATCCAGAGTTTAACGACATCTTAATACATCAAAGGCCGTTCACTTCGACAGAAATGATTTTCTCTCAAATCAGTCAACTTAATTATTTTCCATTATTAAACGAAGTAGGCCACTATTACTTATAGGGCGAATATGACTATTAAAAGAGGTGTGTAGTTTTTGGAGCAGTTCTCACCGTTAGTACAACATGTCATAAAGTAATACGACTTAACAGATTGCGATGTACGATAATTATATTTAATCGGTTAAACACGTTTTAAAGGTGTCTAAAAAGAACGATCTAGCCAAACCCTTTATCGTCTCTCACGGTAGAGCGTGCATCACATTTACTAGGCTAAGATTGCAATCAGATGTCGAACCACGGTTAATCCTAAATGTGTCCTATCTCGCCAACGTAATCGTAAACTTCTCATTTTAAGAGCGCTACCTAAAAGCTAAGCACAGGGCTCCAGATTATTCACGAGCGCTGCGTCGAGTCAAATAGGTTGTCCACTGTTACTAAGTGCAGAGCAATGATCCGGTTGCTAGCAGACCAGGGAGAAAAGAGGCAGAGTAGCTGCGGTGGTGGGTTTCGCTTAGGACGATAGAGAGAGAAAGAGAGACGGACAGACAGAGACAGAGACAAAGAGAGAGAGAGAGGGGGGTAAGGTTTGGATCGATCATGGCAGGAATTCTTGAAATCCCGATAGACGATATGTGGTGGGCGCGTTTTATGTGCGAGCGATATCGATACGAGTTGAGATTCCGATGATTGAAAGTGATGTACCGAAAGCGCGTTTGGTCTGTCGGACGATATCTATCGATCTGTCCTACGCAATAATACGTCAGAAGACGCAATGATTCAAAGAATTATGTTATGATGGAACAGATGACGTAATAACAAAACAGATGACGTCATAATACAACAGATGACGCAATGATAAAACAGATGACGTAATAAAACATATGAAGCAATGATTTTACAGATGAAGCCAAAACAAACCATATGACGCAAATTTACGACAGATTACGTAATAACACATCACATGACGCAATAATACAACATATGACGTAATAAACACATGACGCAATGATTCTACAGATGACGCAGTAACATAACATATGACGCAATAATACGACATATGACGTAATAATACATCATATGACGCAATCATACAACAGGTAACGTTATAAAACATGTGACGCAATGATTATACAGATGACGCAATAACAAAACATATGACGCAATAATAATACAACGGGTGACGTAATAACACAAAGAATAGCGCAGTAGGACAAAGGATGGTCTTATATACAGGTCACGTGTTTCCTGTGTGCGGACTGCGCGGGTGGGACGTTTTTCCTTGATTTTATGGATAACAGTTTGGACGCGAAGGAGCCAGCATCAGCGAGGTAGATGTCTCTGCCTCAAATCACCATATATAGGCCTATGCTTTGCCATTCCCACCCTCACTTGACGGCTTCCGCCAAAACCTCCTCCCTTAACTCTTTCAATCACCACAATAGATTTGAACAGTATGCATTAGAATACAATGCAATAAAATACTATGCTATACCATGCTATATTATACTATACGACACTATACCATACTAAACCATAATTTACTATACGATAATTTACTAAACTATACTATTCTATGCAAAACAGCAAGTACACGATTCGGCACAATACAGCGACAATACAGAAACAATACAATAGCCATACAATAACAGTACAACAAAAATATACTAACATCGCAATAACAATACAAAACCAATGCATAAAATATCAATAGCTCATATCCGGTTATATCGTTTCGAAAACCGACCAGATGTGACAGAAATTTAACCAAGACCTATTCGGTATAAATCGCATCAAGGTCGCCGCTTCCGCTAACTTGAAATTCAAATGAGGCAAATCCTTTCCCGCGATTTATCCTCACCCTAAGGACTCGTTCGGAGCGCTGGGGACCGAGCCAGCATCCCAGGACAGCATGTTGATACAAAAAAAAACATCTAAGAAGAGATATTACTGCGCCACGGCGCAAGGATATATGTCTCGGCTAACGTGATTCGGTTGGATCAGTAAGCGCCATTCGCCGAACTAAAGCGCAGTGGGACTTCCCGCAATGCGCTCGCACAAAAACGCGCCCAGAATCTCGCTCGCGTCTCGCTTTATCGCTCGCTAAAGACGGAAATGATCGAATTTCCGGCCACTGTGCACTCGTGAACTGTTTGAACCTATCTATAATCTATAAGCTATCTACGACGGTTTGCGACTGTTCCCTATGCGTCGATGGAACCACTGCGTGGAACTGTTATCCCGACCATGTGAAGAATGCACCATCTCTGGAGACATTCAAAGCAGAGTTCAAGACCTATGCTTTTAAACTATTATATTATGACTGTCATTGATTTATTTTTGAACTCATGCGCAGAGTCCTGTTTCTTCGCCCTCAGCTGAGCTACTATCGTTATCACTGTCATAGTTGTTTTATTATTATTATTATTATTATTATTATTATTATTATTATTATTATTATTATTATTATTATTATTATTATTATTATTATTATTATTATTATTATTATTATTATTATTATTATTATTATTATAATAATAATTTTCATTATTATTATTATTATTATTATTATTATTATTATTATTATTATTATTATTATTATTATTATTATTATTATTATTATTATTATTAGTAGTAGTAGTAGTAGTAGTAGTACTACTACTACTACTACTACTACTACTACTACTACTACTACTATTACTACTACTACTACTACTACTACTACTACTACTACTACTACTACTACTACTACTACTACTACTACTACTACTACTACTACTACTACTACTACTACTACTAGTAGTAGTAGTAGTACTACTACTACAACTACTACTACTGCTAATGCTACTGCCACTGCCACTACCACTACTACTGCTACTGCTACTGCTACTGCTACTGCTACTGCCACTGCCACTGCCACTACTACTACTACTACTACTACTACTACTACTACTGCTACTGCTACTGCTACTGCTACTGCTACTGCCACTGCCACTGCCACTACTACTACTACTGCTACTGCTACTGCTACTGCTACTGCCACTGCCACTGCCACTACTACTACTATTCTAATTGTAATTGTAATCTGACATTTATAAAGCGCAACTTCAAGAAAAACTCATCAGTGCCGCTACCGAACCGAACCAGTATTATTACTATTATTATTATTAAAATTTATTATTATTATTATTATTATTATTATTATTATTATTTTATATTATTATTATTGTTGTTATTGTTGGTGTTGTTGTTGCTATCGTTAATCGTTCTCTGATCTATGCTGGTTTTACTTAACAACTCGCTTAGTTCATCTATCAGAGGGTGATGTCGATTTATCCGTGACTGCGTCAGCATGCCTTCGGAATGTACCGGTCACTGCACCAAGACCAACGTAGTTTCCTCACAATTAAGGCGTCGACTGAAATTGCGATGAACCTGAAGCTGACCGTTCTACAATTATCCGTTTCGGTCGCGGGGGTCTCGTAGGAAAATGAAAATATACTCGGCAGTAAAATGTTCGGGACGTTTTCTGACATCGGCGCGACCCGTGTCAATATCCTTGGTCCTTTCTAGCGCTTATGCAACGTCTATGGGGCCATAAATGATTAGTCATCGTTAACGTCACGGCCGCCATGTTTGCTCGCCCGGAATGAAATGGCTCGACGATGGGCTTGCGAAGGCGCAATATTTAGTATGGTAACACAAACATTACGGCGAACAACTTCTAACGGATTGCCAGAACGCGGCCAGCGTCAATATCATTATCAATATTAATGTCGCAGCCCGGACGGGAGCCCCCGAACTCGGGTAAATATCCGGGACGATTGGCGCCCGTGTCCTAACAACGCCGATCCGACTCCATTCGGGTATTTGCACGACACGACACCGTCTGATGTAAGGCTAGAGGGACCTTCTGTCGCTTCCACGAACCATCTACCTAGTTTCCTACTCGGGTCGTCATTTTTCGTTCGGTTCACTGGTTTCTGGTCAACCGTTCCGAAGGCTGACCTGAGCGATAATTGAGTTTAGTACAACAGAGGTTGTCTGATCTAGCCTTGTGGAATCATTGCAATGTACGGTGATGCCATGTAATGTATTGCAATGTAATGCATTCTACTGAAGTGTTTTGTAATGCACTGTATTGTAATTTAATGTGTCGTAACATAATGTAACGTATTGTAATTTGTTGTAATGTGCTGTAATGTACTGTATTGTAATTTAATATGTCGTAACATAATGTAACAATTCGTAATTTGTTGTAATGTGCTGTAATGTACTGTATTGTAATTTAATATGTCGTAATATAATGCAACATATTGTAATTTGTTGTAATATATTGTAATGCACTGTATTGTAATTTAATATGTCGTAAATTATAATGTAACGTATTGTAATTTGTTGTAATGTAGTGTAATGTAGTGTACTGTAATGCAGGCTCCAACTGTACTCTACTCGTTTTATAAGGTGAGAGTTCAACCAATCGACTACCGTATAGGACTTTGTGTTGCGAACATTTATCACTGGAAAGGAGACAGCCCAGTGCGAAAGGTTCATTAAATTAGAACTAAACATGGCGACTCGAAGTCACAGATAGAAATAGTATAAAAGAGCCGAAAGGAACTTATGGAAGAAATTCTTCAGTGCAAGGGATGTTGTAAACCCTTGTTGTGTTATGTTATGTTATGTTATTTCCGGCCACTTTAAAGTTATGAGCTACTTAACTTGACAACATCAAACGTGGTGGTCCGTAAAAACCGACTTTCTATTCCATAACCATTAACCAGGCTCATGTATTATGCACATTCTTTCTCGTTTTAGCTGTGCAAGTAAGTCAGTAAACAAGTAGGTAAATAAATATGTAACTAAGCAATTAGTTAGTAAGTAAGTAAGTAGTAAGTAGGTAATACCACATCCATGATGTTTACTTATTTACTTACCTACTTCTTTACTGACTTACTTACTAAATTACTTACTTTCGTACTGTTTGACTGATTGACAAAATTACTCACCAACACCGGACTGAACCGTGTAATACATAAAAAATAATTTCGGTTTAAACTTATATAACAGCGGTTGAGACAGTTGTAAAGGTGTCTAACTGGCGCGCTTTAGTTTGACGCCGTCTTATGGCACTGACGTCGACTGACTTATTTACTTACTTAGTTGGTCGAACCACGTACGACAGCTCGCGTAAAAAGCCCTTTTTCTGAATGTATATGTAGGACTATGTGTATGCCTGAGTGTATGTGTATTTGTTTGTTCCCGTATCCACAGCGTTCGCACAATGAGACGCAGGAGATGAACCTTTTATCTCTTCCGCTCTTTGCCGACCGATTTTCTCGGAAGCCAGGTCCACCACATTAACCACCATCTTACGACCCAGTTCGTCAATTCCACCAGACCACACCCCTCTTCACCCTCGCCGGGTTTCACTATCCCCGCCAGATGTCACTTCGTTCTTAGCCGCCGCTTGCGCTGGCTCCCCGTCTGAAAACGCCTCTTCTCGAGTGGCACTAAAGGCAGAAGATCTAAAACCCGGAGAAGAGGCAATCTCGGATACGAGATGTGTCGAATGGGGATCCTTGTTACTGCAGTTGCCAATACATCAAGCCACCTCACACAGCTCGATAACAAGCCAGGTTTCTCTCTTTAAGGAGTGGCAGATCATAGAGAACCGCACAGAACTAAACCACATGAACTTGGTGTAAAAAAGTAAAGAAATTGAATGGATCGTATGGTAACGTAATGTCGGCGTAAAGGGCCTCGAAAGCCAAAAAAATACACATAAGCACTTATTTCATTAGACACCTTTAAAACATTTTGACCGGAGGCTATATAATCGTTAACCGCATTCAGAAATTAGAATGATGTTTAAAATTTCGTGTGTGGGACAACTGTTGCAGAATATTACGAACCATTTTATCACGATATGTGCATCATGGGCAGTGTCAACTATATTACTCTATGTCGATTAACAATGATTATTAGCGATATTGTAAGGCTCTGGTTTGACGCCTTTTAATGGTGTCTTTCCGAAGTTTTTCTGTTTTAAAATAATTTTTGTATACATTTCAGAATATTATTGTCGTTAACAGCCCTTGATGTCATAAGACGACTTTTAACTTTGGAATTAAAAAAATTACCGGAGTATAATACATCCTCGTCACGTTATTATGATAGTATTAAGCCTTATGAACGGTGAGAACTGTTCGCAATAATTTCTGCCGACGTCAGTGCATTAAAGATGTCGGTAAACTAAAGCGCTCTCGTTGGACACCTTTACAACGGTGAGAACCGATGCAATATAAAATTAAGCCAAATCTTTAACTCAGTAGATATTACTATGGAATGTCATTGGACTGTAGATTAAGAAATAAGAAAATAGGGCCGACTGTGCATTTATATTTGAAATTGTTTAAATATTTCTTGTGTGTGGTAATTGTTCCAAAATACTGTTTAAATTGCATCGAACATTTTATTAATATGTGTATCATAAACAATATTAGATATATTGCTTTAAATGATGTGACAATAGTGATATTGTGCAGCTCTGTTTAACACCTTTAAATGGTGTCTCTCGGATGCTATAAGTATTTTGTTTTCTGTGAATTGTACTTGTAAATTGTCGTCAACGGCCATTGATGTCAAAAGACGACGTTAAACTTTGGATTAATAATAAAATTAACTCGTGTATAATATCGGCATTATGAACTGGTGAGTGGAGTTGCCCTTAACGTAGACTCTGTTGTTGGGCTGTAATATGTGCACGAAGCTAATTATAATTATGTTTTAGGCCCTTTGTCTTTTTCAAACCAGGTGTATTTATTATGATAATATTGTTTGACTGTTTGATTTAATTGATTGATTACGTATGTAAAAATTAACAAACAGAATAAGAATCTTATATCATAATTAAATTTGTAAGAAAAAATCATCAAACTGTATTAAAAAGGAGGCCCTCATAGACTAAGAATCTCAGTGAAATTGCAGTCCGCTTTTATTATCAAATATGTTACAACTAAAAACTCACTTGTATATATATATATGTATATATATATATATATATATATATATATATATATATATATATATATATATATATATATATATATATATATATATATATATATATAACGTTACTTGCATGTTAGATATGATGCAAAATATTCTTAAGTGCATTAAATGTCGCTCTACCATAATTTGATTCAAAGAAGAATCTCCGGTCATTTTCACAGTTTTTACTTGTCCTAAAACATGCGCTGTACACAAAACCTTATGTGAATAGATTAACTTGTATGTGAATTAGTCATTTATTAAACGGTTCACATGATACAAAAGAACTCGTTTATCACTTGTGTACTCATTATAGCTGAGTTGCGAGGGGCTCAGGTGGAGCAGAAAATATCTCAACACAAATTTCTTCCATGGCGGGGATTTGAACCCCGACCTCTCGCTTGACAGTCCACCAAGCTATCCACTAGACTATTGAGCACCCCTATATTGACCCGTAACTTCTCGAATATTTAAAAATAGAATAAAAATGTCAGATCATAGTTACATACACTGCAAACTTGTAATTGAAGCTGTTTAAAAATTTTAATAACTATAATAAGAATCTAATGTATATTAAGATTGTTCACCAAGAATCATTTTTTCATTCAAAATTTCTGTGTATGACAATTGCTGCAGAATGTTTAATTTGCATCAAATAACATCCTATCGTAATACATGTATCGTAGGCATTGTTAACTTTTTGTGTTGCTAAACAATGAATATAAGAGACAATGTGAAGTTCTGTTTTGACAACTTGTAATGGTCTCTTTCGGACGATATAAGATTCTCGTTTTCGTTGTATGTTATTAATTAATAATGAGCTCTAATATGCCAAAATAATTTCTGTCGACGTCAACACCCTTTGGTTTCCTATAAGATGTCATTACACCCTGAAGCTGTTATTAAGTGCAGTGTTGAAAATTGTCGTCAACGGCCTATATCATGTCTAATATGACGACGTTAAGTCTTTCAATAAAAAGAATCTGTCGTAACTCCGCCATTACCCTACTTGTGGTAATGCCAGCCCCAAGCCTAGAGGAAGGAGGAGGGTGACGCTAATCATATGCCTGGCGTAAGGTAAGGTCGACGTCAACGGCCCTCACAGCCACAAGATGTCGTTAAGCAAAAGATAATTGTCATCTTTAGCCAAAAATGCTTTTGACTAATCCAGTAATTAACTGAATGTATTGTATTGTATCTAGAAATTTATAAATTTATGACTGTGGGTTTCTTTAATCGACAGTTTTGAATGAGGTCAAATTTGGGAAAGGTTGTAGTTGTAGGCAACTGCCGTGGAAGTAGTTAAATTCTTGAAAACCACTGGATCACGTAGCGCGACCTTTAGACACCTTTAAAACGTTTCTCACAACGTTATATAAACGCCAACTTCGCTTCGCTATAGTTAATACGCGATCATCATTGTTCAATGTAGAGTCTTAGACTGAAAACGCTTTCAAATTTCTCTAAAGTGACGTCAGCGGCTTTTGAAACAATAAGACATCACTAAACAAAATGATCTGATCACATCTAATAATAATAAAAAATCTTCTTTATTAATTCAAACTGACAAGTAAGCAGTAAGATTACATTGAAACATTTAAGTACAATTATCAAGACCTGAATTAAACACACGTTTAATTAATATATAATATTAATATATATAATATAATCTATACTACGCCTCTGCCGTTTTCGATTGGTGCCAGTCCAAAACGTGGGCAAAGGAGGAGGGCGCCGCTAAGCATCTTAGTTACGACAACAGAAAGTACCTAATCGTCAATTTCCCTGACTAAACAGGACTAGGTAGGCCTAAGGTGTGGCAGATTTAAAAGCTTTTAAACCTCGCTAAAGACTGCAACTATTATTAAGAGGCAGTTTTAAACATTGAAACATTACAAGATATGACCGTGTTTCCCATATGTATACAATAGTGTCATACACTGGCCAGATTCTACGCCTATGGTGTCATAATTTAATCACCGTTCTCCATCCAAATTTAACCTGAGTTAATTAATAGACGACCATATTTAAGCCTGACCCTGGTCCTTTCTGGGTTTGCTGTTCAATCACAGTCGTAGTACACAACCTGTAAAATTCGTATGTAAAAAGCCTGTTTTTAAACACGTATGTAAAATTCGGTGTTTTGAATTTTCTGGGACCAATAATTGGTTGATCAATGAATCAATTAGTCACTAGGTGCCGTAAAACCCTCAATAACGATTATCGAATTACACACCTAGCAAATCCTTTCAACGAAACTATAAGAGAGCTAGCTGTCTTTCCATTTTAACGTCAATTGCATTTTGGGCTACCATACATTTGTGCTTTAAGCTGAGAAAGTGATAGACAAAGGTTTTCCAACCTAAGAAGGTGCACCACTCAGTAAGGAACAATGTGGCATGCATACCAGAGGAGATAACAAGGCGAAGAACTCGAACACGATAAGATGGTGCAGAGCTACCGCAGAAAGAATGCGCATACCATCCGAATATAGAAATATTCGTGGATATCCATTTCGGCGTTTTAATGTCTGGCTGCTGGTTAATTTGACTTCAGGTTTAAAGCCATGAATATGTTTAGAGGTTAAAATGGAAACATTACGCCGAAAATAGTTCACAAGTAACAATAATAGTTTGAAGAAAAAAGAAAAACTCGGGACGAGGCAGACGAATGCTTAGAGCTGTCTCTTTAGACACCTTTCAAATGGTGACAAAGATGCTATATACGTTAAGAAAAGCATAACAAAACAGGTTAATTCCTGGTGCGTGTGTGTCATGCCATAGGGACGGTGTGAAATATTCAGATTAATTACACGCCTCTTTCAAGCGTGATATATAAATATGTATAAGTATACTATTAGTGTATTATTCCATAGCAAAATAGGTTAAAATTAAGATTAACCCTCAGGCTACCAAGGTTTTTTTGCGACATCGGCTACCAAGGGGGGGGTGGTTACCACCCCCCCCCGGAATTTCGTGTTTGGTTTAAGATATCATATCATGTAATACAGCATTTGATTCAGCATTCATTTCTGAAAAGAATGGTGTATTTAGTTGTAAAATATATGAATGCATCTCGAAATTATATAGTTTTTAACAAAGGCACCGGTCCATTTAACGATATCTGATATTATCGCACACAATTTGTACTATTGATCAATTAATATTATGACGTAAGGCCCTACATCGACACGCAAGACTGATATATATATATATATATATATATATATATATATATATATATATATATATATATATATATATATATATATATATATATATATATATGCACACACACATTATTACCGGTATATGTGTGTGTATATATATATGCCCATAGACAATTACGATTGTTACGTAAATACCTGGACAAAAATATATAAATGATGTGGGTTTTGAAAATGAACTATGTATCCAAGAATATTCTAAATATAATAAATATAATGAGGCTTAATTTTCAACAATACAAACTATTCCAAAGTCTGTTTTAGTTACAGGCAAAACCTAAAGGTGTGCAGCTATATCAACATGAAACAAGAAATTATGTAATTTTTCCCAGCAGTCAAATACGTCAGTGGTCCTTGCAGTTGTTGCAAGTTACTTTCATTGTTTTGTGCGAATGCTTCCTGCAAACCGGCTTCTTGAACACTTCACAGCACTACTTTACTCTGTTAGTATTCTGCTTCAACTGTTTATAGCCCTTCCCCATACCCAACTATATCGGTTTACGTTGTGATATTGCATCAGTGATTTTCACACTGAAAAAGCGTATTATTATTCATTATGATCACTTCCGGTTATCAAAAGACAAATAACTAAGCAAGTAAATATAACCCTAAATTCCCTCTAAAGAATGGCATAGTTGTTTCTCTTCCAGAAAGAATAATGAATACCTTTATAGTCGACAACAGCTAACAGCTGACGAGAGAAATTCCTGATTTCATAAGTGGTACCTAGGCTATATCGGGTATAACTTTTTTATGGCGTGGGATATCATCATGACTTTTACCTCAAAATTTGCGCAAATGGACCCCCTACAGCTACCTAAAATGTCAAAATTATATTCCATGTGCAAAAAAAAGTTTTTCCAGAAAAACGTAGGGGGGGGGTGGTAACCACCCCCCCCTTGGTAGCCCGAGGGTTAAACAAACAGGGCAAAATGTTGGCAAAGTAAGGTCGACGTCAACGGCTCTAGCAACCACAAGATTCCGTTAAACACTGGAAATTACTAATATAGAATAATAATAGTATTGTTAATTATTCGGCCGCTGCTCGTACTCTGGTAGTGTCAGACCCAAGACTAGAGAAAGGAGGAGGGCGACGTCAACGGCGTTTAATGCCATGAGATCTATTGAAATACTGGAGACTATTAGTACAAAACTAAGGGGCACGGTTCCCAATTGGTTAAAAATAACTAGGCTCCTCTATATAGAGTTAACGAAGGTCAAAGTCAACAGTCCTGGCAGTCACAAGATGTCGTTAAACACTGCGAACTACCAACTACCGATTGGTTAGAGCGCTCGCCTTGTAGCGCGGAGTGTACGGGTTCGATCCCCCCCCCCCAGACGGTTACTTTGTATGGACCTTGAGAAAGTCCTTCACTCACAACTGCTCAACGCCATTAGACGTTGCCGCTATTTGAACTCTCAACCTTTGGGTTGACGGTCTCGCACGCTTACTACTTGAGAGACTGGTTTATCGACCACCATCCCATACAACGGTGTGACTCGAGTCAAATTTTCAGGACATTGTTTTTTCTTTTAAATACGCCAATGAAGAGGTGTCACTTTTACGACAGGCCAGGCCCACCGCTTCTCTCACGTCGGCTCTATCCCTCTAAAAAAATCCCTCTAACAAAAACTCAAAGCTACACTCTCGTCCATTATTTTATGAAAATAATGGTGCCATATAATTTTTGGCTTCTAATATCTGCGTTGGCTTTTATGAGCTTTGGAAGTAGAATTACTTCCGTGACGCGGCGTGTGCAAACTATGACTGGAAGCATCGAGGGAAATCCCTTTAGTCGGTGTCTATGGTTACCGGGAAATGCCTCCCAGTGGAGAAATTGTCTTAACAGGTTTTGAGGGAAGTTTCGTCTAACTACTTACATATCTCACCCTGGTTATGATCCGGCGTGCTTACAAATTCGGCTGAAAGCGCGGGGTGGATTCTGGAATATCTTTCCTGACCAATCGCCTTTGAAGTCAGACGTGAAAGTGCGCCGGGTGGATCGTAGAACAGCCAAAGCAATTCAGAACACCTAGTTTGATCCCGCTACATGGTTTCATATAAATAGAAAAGCGCTATAGGAGTAACTTATTTCTATAGCAGACTCATATACTTTAGAATATTTCTATTTACTTACTCACTTACTTACTTACTTCAAAATTTGCCCAATCTTTCGTGAACCGACATCTAGCGTTCAGTCATAATATCTAGTCTCCTTCGCTCATTCATTCATCTCTTTTTATCCATCCCAATTCAAGAGCAATACTCTGTTAGTGCCAGTCCCAAGCCTGGTTACAGGAGGAGGGCGACGCTATTCATCTCTGTTATGACGCAGTGTAATTTAACGGTAACTAACCTACTAATGGCACATCTGCAAGCGCTATAAAATTGAACGGGGTGTAAATGACTGCAAACGAAGAAGGTACAAATTACCCCTATTAATTAGAGTCAAATATTAACATAGGCCCCCTAGTTAAGTTTCAACCCTAGAACCATCAGTGCAAATAAGTTTTTATGTGTGATAATTGTTCGTGCGTTCTAAGGAGATATATAATAGTCAGAAGTTCAGGATTGTCGCATTTCTTGCTCATTGATTTCTGGAGACTGATATCAACTTGAATGTCATTATTAAATTTAGGCAAGGATGAGTTGCAGGGAAGGAGGGAGCCGGAAACGGTTGTTTGCTGGTTTCCGGATTTCCAATACTTATGAGCTGAACAGCTCCAAATATTCTGGGCCAGTTCAGTCGTAATTTTCCCGATTCTATACACCACCCGTTTCACCAGAAATGCAACGTTGGTTGTGGGAGTTCCTAGCTTATGAATTGGTAGAGAAGGATGGACCTTGATAAGGAATAGGATAGACTCACTGTAAGACTATTGCCACAGAGATTAGTTAACATTAATAGTTTATTTTTCTGCGCCTCGTTTTGTGCCAGTAACCTATTCATAAGCCTTTGCCTGTACCAATCGACCCAGTTATCAACGAGTGCGACGCGATTAAATATTATAGCATCAGTTGCCAACGTTTAAAAGGTGTTTACATAGATAGGTTGCCTTCCTACTGTTAGCGGCGTCTTGTCGCTCTTAGCAAGCATTTAATAATTATATATAATAAGCTGAAAACTATAAAAACTTGGCTCACTCCCAAGTTTGATGTTAATATCTGGTCTCCTACGTTTCGTAGTAAACAGAGCTCCTATGGTTTTATTAATAGATATTTAAATCCTTTCTTTTTACACCATTCGTTAACTGCATTTAAAGACAACTGGATTCTGTTTTATAATTTCTTATGGTTGCGATGGCCTGCATAGATGGAGCTGTCATCAGCAAACAAAGTCATCTCAGTCCATCCAACCCACCAGGTATATAATTAATGATAATAAGAAAAATGGTGATATCATGGACCCTTGAGGTGTAGCATTTTCCAAAGTGTATTTATCAGAAAAGAAGCTCCAATTTGACTGAAATGTTCTGTTGGATAAAATTTTACTATCCAATGACAAGGCTAACCCATTATTCCCATATTTATGTCGTTTGACGCTAAGAAGCTATATATATAAGAATTGAGTGCCGTAGGAAAATTCATATAGTTGTGATGAAATACGGTATAAAGGTGTCTAACGCGGTCATTGCAATTAACGCGGCAATTGGATCAAATTCAACAGTTTGACGACAAGTTATAGCATCACAAGCCATTGACGTCGATAGGAACAATTTTGTACAGTTTTCGTTGTTAGACGAAGCCACAAAAACTTAACATCTAAACAAAAATATACTATAGTAGTTGTTGTTTAACGACGTTGTGACATAACAAAGATGATTAGCGTCGCCCTATACTCTATCTTTTGCTACTAGAGTATGAGTTAGGAGTGGGGTCAACATACTGTAGCAGTTCAAAGTGTTTAGCGACATCTTGTAAATGCCAGAGCCGTTGACCGACCTACCCTTGCCTTGATCGTGGAACAGTACACGACTACCGACATACCAGCGATCGGGATTTGGAGCCAGAGTTTAGCAGGTCATGTTCCGTTAAGATCATCATAGGATTCAGAGGTTAACATCTTATGTTCCATCATTGTATGATCAGTATAGTTTAGTTGCTGTTTAACGACAAGATGATAAGCGTGTCGCTCCTCTTTCTCCATTATTGGAACTTGCACTGCGAGAGTGCTAACAGTCGCGCAGCGTACGTGCTGGTATCTTTGAATTTAATATAGCATCGTTTAAACGCGTTATAAAGGTGTATTTAAAAATAGCTTCTCATTCTCTACTATTTAGTGACACCTTGTACTTAGCTGTTAACAAAGGCCTTACGTTACAAAAAGCTAGCCTGCTCTGGGTTAAATCTGTTGTTGAAGATAAAAAAATTTTCATCGGAGCACTTTACCACCCACCCAAACCAATATACCAACTCAATTCAATTCTTCTTTGGATTGAAAAATCAGTAGAAGACATTTCTCGATCTGATAATAATGCTCACATTATCTTAGGTGGTGATTTCAATCGCCTAAACATTGATAAAATTATGGAACTAACTGGATTACTTCCAACTGTTTTTATTCCTACTCGGGGAAGTAACGTTCTAGATCAGCTCATGGTTTCCACACCTGATCTATTCAAAATAAAAGTCATCTCCTCAACCATTCGTAGTGATCACAAAGCAATCATTGCCACGACCGGAAACTCAATCACAGACAGAGGAAAGGAACATACAACTATAACTTTCAGGAAAAGATCTCCTTCACAGCATTCTTTGACATTACAAGGTTTTGATGACTTTGATTCAAGTCTACTTCTCTCTTCATCAGATTTACAAGAAGTATGGAACAATTTCTACCTAGATGCAACTGATCGATTAAATCTCAACTACCCAATCCGAACCATCACAATTACATCTAAAGATCCTCCATACATTACTCCAGAAATAAAGCGATTGCTTCGACTTAAAAACCGACTCATGCGGAAAGGAAAAAATGAGAAAGCCGAAGCTTTAACTCTTAGGATTGCTAAAGCCATCTCAAAAAAGAATGCATCATTCCTTAAATATTCCAACCCTCGAGAAAGTCCTCAATCCCTTTGGAAGAAAGTAAATCTACTCACTAAGAAACCAAACCATCCCTCAACATCCTCATCAATAAGTGCAGACGATCTAAATAAATTTTTTGCTGACGCCTCCACTGATCCTAATTATATAGCTCCCCTCTTTAAAGCTACTACCACCTCTCAGCAGACTCTTGTAACAGAAACTAGAATATTCAATTTACTAGATCATCTTAAACATACTGCAGATGGCCATGATGGCCTTCCTGCCTGGTTTCTTAGAATAACTGCACCTGGTTATTCCTATGTCCTTTCCCAACTAATCAACCAATCATTAATTCAATCTTTTGTTCCTAGCCAATGGAAAACTGCCATCATACGTCCCAAGGCCAAGATCTCTCATCCAACAAAACCTTCTGATTTCAGACCTATTTCCGTTCTTTCTGTTTTATCTAGACTTGTTGAACGTATAGTAGTCCAGTCCTTTATCTATCCTAGTTTTCAAAGCTTGCCAAAACATATTTCCCTTCATGATCAATTTGCATTTAAACCTACTGGTTCTACCACTGCAGCAATAACCTCTATCATACATCATGCAACAGACCTTCTCAAAAATAATAAATATGTTATCATGATCTCTATGGATTTTTCTAAAGCTTTTGATTCTGTCAGTCACTCTGCCATTGCACACTTACTAGCTTCACTTTCCCTTCCAGACAATATATATAACTGGTTAATTAACTATCTCCAAGACAGGAACCACTATACCATTTTTAATGGAACCAAATCCATCATCATCTCAATTAATGCCAGTGTTGTACAGGGATCAGTTTTCGGCCCCACTGGATTTATTGTCTGTATCTCTGATCTCCATCCTATTCACCATCAAAATCGTCTATCCAAATATGCTGATGATACATACTTATTAATTGGATCCAATTCATTAAATACAGCCAATGATGAAATCCAACATATTTACAATTGGTCTGAAACAAAGAACCTGAAAATCAATCCTGATAAAACTCGGGAAATGGCTATCATCAAACGCAACCAACCCTCACTTTCTGACAACCCTTCAATCACAGGAGTTAAACGGTCAACATCAATCAAGATTCTCGGAGTCACCATCGGAGAAAAATTAACAGTCACTGAGCACATCAATCAACTGATAAAAAGTGGAACCTCCTCCTTTTTTGCACTAAGAACTATCAAAAATCATGGAGCATCTCAAGACTCACTACATCTCATCACTAATGCAACAATCGTATCTAGAACCTTATATGCTTCTCCAGCCTGGTGGGGCCTTATAAGTGGCAAGGATAAATTGCGCCTTGAACAATTCCTGAACAAACTCAAACGATTTGGATATGTTCAACCTATCTCTCCCTCCATAGCTGAGCTTGTGCTCAAAGCCGAAATGGCCTTATTTAAAGCAGCTTTACTCAATGAAAATCACTCAATTAGATGTTTATTCCCAACCAACCATATTACTCCTTACTCCCTAAGAAATCGTCCTCACAATTTTAATCTACCAGATAAAGACTCTCGAAACTTCATATCTAGAATGTTATTTTCTAACTCTTACTAAGCTATTATTAACAATTAACAATTTTAATTCACTTCCTTGTACACCTACAGCGTTATGTCTGTTGTTTCATTAAACGAATATAAACATAGCCTGGACGACGATTGACTAAACAATGGTTTATAAACCTATATATAGAGTCAGTTATAAGCACTTTTAAGGTGTTTAATGCTTCAAAAAGTTTACCAACATCCTATGGCTGTTGACGTCTTAAGGTGTTTAAGAAAAGCTGTTTAATCTGAAGTGTTTAAGGAAATCTTGTGGTTGCATGTCCCAAGTGGATGTTTTTTCTCACTGGCGATGCAACAAAATTATTTAATGAATGAATGAATAAATAAATAAATTAATTAATAGCGCCGTTTTATAGTGTTTAAAGGTGTGGAATCTTAACTTCCATTTTATTAATAGTATCCGGTGTTTAGTGACATCTTGTGACTGCAAGGCTTTTTGAACTGATAAATAACCAACGCCGTTTTAGAGCATTTGAATAAAATATTATTTTGTTATTAATATTCAGTGTCTAAAGACATCTTGTGGTGGCAGAGCCGTCGAATTTACAATATGCACTAACTTAAAATTACGGCTTAAACTAATACTTATATATAGTCTATTGCTCACGTTTTAAAGGTGTATAAAATGAGCTAGCATTATCTAGCATTCACCGCTATATCTTGTGGTTGCCATGGCTGCAAACGTCGACCCGTAACCTAACTATTAGTAACTAATATCAAGGTTCTTAACTCATCGTTTAGACGCAATATTTTAAATATATATTATCGACAAAAAGCGTGTTTATAACTTTTGCGGCTGTAAAGATGTTTTGCGTCATTCGGAGTGTGTAGCGACATCTTACGACTACCAGACCAGCACCACTATCTTATTAAAATTATTATTTTAAATTTTTATTATTATTACTACTACTACTACTACTACTGCTCGGTGCTATAGCAGTTCTAGTACTGCTATATACATGGTAGAGACTGTACCCGTTTCCTCCCAGGAAGGAGCAGGAATAAATCAGAGGGTTGTCCGTGAGCCTGGGCACCGGATTCGATATTTCTGACGTGATATTGTTTTTGTCTTTGATGTATGTTTCCTCGGAGATTGTTTAAAAGCCGGTGATTAAATGTCTGCGCTGTTCGCTGCGTCTCAGGTCGACTTCCATTTTCATCAGGAAACCTCGAAACAAAACCACGAATCGCCGCTTGGCCTTTTGATGGATGACCTCTGATCCATGTACAGACGCACACAAAGAGGTCATCCATCAGTATCGGACATACATGCAGACAGACAGACAGACAGACAGACAGACAGACACACAGACACACACACACACAGACACACAGACAGACAGACAGACAGACAGAGACACACAGACGAACAGAAGGACGGACAGATAGACAGACATACAGAAAGACAGACAGACATACAGACGGACAGACATGCAAACAGGAAGACAGACAGACATACAGACAGACAGACATACAGACAGACAGACAGACAGACATGCAGACGGACGGACGGACAGACATACATACATACAGACAGACAGACAGGCAGAAAGACAGACAGGCACACATACAGAAGGATGGATGCACAGCCGGAAAGACAGATAAACAGACGGACAGACAGACATACATACAGACAAACAGTCATACATACAGACAGACAGACAGATAGAAAGACAGACAGACAGACACACACGCACACACAAACAAACCCACAAACAGTTCACAAAGAGCTTCAAATGCTTCGACGTGTGCACCAAAATAAATTTGATTAAATGTAACTCTTTTATTAGATTTACTGCAGTTAAGAAGCCCCTCACCCCAACTGCTTTCCCCAGCGGAACATGTGCGCCAAATCCCACCAATCACGACATTGTGCTCCCTTACGTTCCTTAAAAACGACAGGGAAAAATCACGTGAACGCTGCCTGAAGACTCGGTCGTTTTAATTCCTTTCGCACAGGCAAAAACGGCTTCAGCGGACAGACTGATAGTAATTGTAATTATAATTAAGACAATTTCTATATCATTGTCAGCAGTAAGCTACCTTTAGGATGCTTTACAATATCAACTTTCGCATTTTCTAAGAGTTAATTCTATCAGTTACACACTAATCATGCAGTTGAACGCTTCTATCCAGCGAGTAAAGGCGATTAACGACTATTTATAGCATGGATTTAACCGTTTGAAAGGTGTCTAACTGATTTGACTTTAAAACATTTTATTCGGTCGATCTTTCTTAGTAGTTGTTCAAAAGTTCGTACTATCAATGCGAAAATAATAATAACTTAAATGTAATTTTATTTCTATTTTATTTTATTTCGGATATTTCTATAGCGCCTCTCGAAGTCAGCTACTACCCAGAGGCGCTCCCGACTACAGCATTTGATACTGTGCCGGAATTTTCACGCCGAAGCGCCACGAGCAATTGCGAGTGAAGGACTTGCCCAAGGTCCGTACGCAGCGGCTAGAGTGGGATTCGAACCTGCAACCCTCCGGTCACAAGGCGCCGAACTTACCACTGAGCCACCACGTCCCCAAAATTACGACAATTCCTATAGCATCGTCAGTAGTAGGCTACTCCTATAGAATGCTTTACAATATCGACTGTTGTCGCAGTTACTAAGAGTTAATGCTATGAGTTACATAGGAGTAGGACAGACATACAGACAGACACACATACACGCACACAAACAAACAGACAGACAGACACACACGCAAATAGACACACACCCGCAGACACATACAGACACACAGGCGGACACACATAAAGAAACACACAGACACACGCACAGATTCACATACACACAGACACACACACATACAGACACATACAGACACACACACAGACACACACACGCACACATACAGACAGACAGACATACACACACGCAAACAGACACCCACCATACAGACTCTATTGTTTTCCCTTCCCATCTTAAAGACAAAGAAGCAGATCGTATGGCGGTCGTTGCTTGCGAAAACAAAGACGACGTCAACACGTCACCATGACGACGACGCCATACTGTTTCCGGTTGAATGGCACTTCAACAGAGGGCGGTTTATGACGTTGGTCTTTCGATGGATCTGAACGGGAGATCTGATTGTTACCCCCCCCCCCCGCCCCTCAATGGTCCGGAGATCTCTACCTTGGTCCTTATTTTAAATCGATATCACATTTTATGTCTTTAAAATAGATACAGCACACTTAAGCACACACACACATACACACACACACACATATACACAGGCAACACACTTAAACTAATATACACA
>OY744611.1:51278210-51285710 GCA_963556255.1 Allolobophora icterica
AGAGAGAGGAGATAAAGAGAAAGAGACACAGTGTGTGTGTTTGTGTGTGTGACAGAGACAGAGACAGAGACAGACAGACAGAGACACAGACAGACAGAGACACAGAGAGAGACAGAGACACAGAGAGACACAGAGGCAGAGACTGAGTGACATGTCTAATCTAATCTATAGCACGATTACAAGAGGCTAAGACACTGATATAGAGACAGAGAGACATTGACAGTCAGCCAAACAGACAGAGAGGCTGGCAGACAGACAGACAAAGAAACACAGAAACAGACATACATAGAGGCAGACAGAGACAGACATACATAGAGACAGAGAGTTAGACAGAGAGACAGGCCGACAGACAGACATAGAGGAAGAGAGATACACAGACAGACAGACGGGTAGACATACAGACATAAAGACAGAGCTACAGACCACATAGAGGGAGAGAGACAGACAGACAGACAGACAGATAGAAATACATAAAATCAGAGAGAAAGACATAAACTTTTATCCCTCGACAACCCTGTTCCTCAGGTAAAACCCTCATTCGTTCAATAGGTTCGTTTCATCAATCGACACCCCTAGACCCCCCACAGATTAAGACAAACCCCGGGTGGGAAGAGAACAGGGTCGGACAAAGGATCAGAGCCCCCGTAAACAATCCACCACGTCAGTGTCCCTATTAAGCCTCCGTCCGACCAGGGCCCTAAACCCCAGGGGCTGATAACACCGGGCGACCTCCTGGGCGCGTTAGTCAAACATTAAACGGTTGTTCCGACCCCATGTATGTCAACAACCCTAAATGATATTCCCCTTTGGATTCAACCATATTAACCACTCACACAAACGCACAGATATATATATATATATATGTAAATATATATATGTAAATATATATATGTGAATATATATGTATATATATATACATATATATATATATATATATATATATTTAAGTAGACCTATGTTAATTGCTTGTATGAATGTTTATAGCAGAACATCTGTTCATTTTCCTCATAAACCCTCAACCGCTGCTGTTTCCCATAACAGCCAAATATACCAGTACTTATACCAGTATTTATACCAGTATTTATAAACTCCGCCACCGTTCGAACTCTGTTAGTGCCAGTCCCAAGCCTGGGGAAAGGAGGAGGCCGGCGCTAATCATCTTTGTTATGACATAGTGTCGTTAAGCAACAACTAACCAGTATTTTTACCAGTATTTATACCGGTTTATACCAGCGCACATAAACTCACCAGAGTCTGTATACTAAAGTTTCTTATCCTTGCACAAACGAATGAGTACCAGCTGTACATGAGATCTGTGCAGCCCCGGTGGTGGTGGTGGTGGTGGGGTGATAGTAATGGTGGTGGTGGTGGTGATAGTCATGGTGGTGATGGTGGTGATAGTCATGGTGGTGGTGGTGATGGTGGTGATGGGGATAGTCATGGTGGTGGTGGTGATGGTGGTGATGGGGATAGTTATGGTGGTGGTGTGATCGTGGTGATGGGGTGATAGTCATGGTGGTGGTGGTGGTGGCGGTGATGGATGATAGTCATGGTGGTGGTGGTGATGGTGGTGATGGGGATCGTCATGGTGGTGGTGTGATCGTGGTGTTGGGGTGATAGTCATGGTGGTGATGGTGGTGGTGGTGGTGGGGTGATAGTCATGGTGGTGGTGGTGATGGTGGTGATGGATGATAGTCATGGTGGTGGTGGTGATGGTGGTGATGGGGATCGTCATGGTGGTGGTGTGATCGTGGTGTTGGGGTGATAGTCATGGTGGTGGTGGTGGTGGTGGTGGTGGGGTGATAGTCATGGTGGTGGTGGTGATGGTGGTGATGGATGATAGTCATGGTGGTGGTGGTGATGGTGGTGATGGGGATCGTCATGGTGGTGGTGTGATCGTGGTGGTGGGGTGATAGTCATGGTGGTGGTGGTGATGGTGGTGATGGATGATAGTCATGGTGGTGGTGGTGATGGTGGTGATGGGGATCGTCATGGTGGTGGTGTGATCGTGGTGTTGGGGTGATAGTCATGGTGGTGGTGGTGGTGGTGGTGGGGTGATAGTCGTGGTGGTGGTGGTGATGGTGGTGATGGATGATAGTCATGGTGGTGGTGGTGATGGTGGTGATGGGGATCGTCATGGTGGTGGTGTGATCGTGGTGTTGGGGTGATAGTCATGGTGGTGGTGGTGGTGGTGGGGTGATAGTCATGGTGGTGGTGGTGATGGTGGTGATGGATGATAGTCATGGTGGTGGTGTGATCGTGGTGATGGATGATAGTCATGGTGGTGGTGTGATCGTGGTGATGGGGTGATAGTCATGGTGGTGGTGGTGATGGTGGCGATGGATGATAGTCATGGTGGTGGTGGTGATGGTGGTGATGGATGGTAGTCATGGTGGTGGTGTGATCGTGGTGATGGGGTGATAGTCATGGTGGTGGTGGTGATGGTGGTGATGGATGATAGTTATGGTGGTGGTGTGATCGTGGTGACGGGGTGATAGTCATGGTGGTGGTGGTGATGGTTGTGATGGATGATAGTCATGGTGGTGGTGGTGATGGTGGTGATGGGGATCGTCATGGTGGTGGTGTGATCGTGGTGTTGGGGTGATAGTCATGGTGGTGGTGGTGGTGGTGGTGGTGGGGTGATAGTCATGGTGGTGGTGGTGATGGTGGTGATGGATGATAGTCATGGTGGTGGTGTGATCGTGGTGATGGATGATAGTCATGGTGGTGGTGTGATCGTGGTGATGGGGTGATAGTCATGGTGGTGGTGGTGATGGTGGTGATGGATGATAGTCATGGTGGTGGTGGTGATGGTGGTGATGGATGGTAGTCATGGTGGTGGTGTGATCGTGGTGATGGGGTGATAGTCATGGTGGTGGTGGTGATGGTGGTGATGGATGATAGTCATGGTGGTGGTGTGATCGTGGTGATGGGGTGATAGTCATGGTGGTGGTGGTGATGGGGATCGTCATGGTGGTGGTGTGATCGTGGTGATGGGGTGATAGGCATGGTGGTGGTGGTGATGGGGATCGTCATGGTGGTGGTGTGATCGTGGTGATGGGGTGATAGTCATGGTGGTGGTGGTGATGGTTGTGATGGATGATAGTCATGGTGGTGGTGGTGATGGTGGTGATGGATGATAGTCATGGTGGTGGTGGTGGTGGTGGTGGTGGTGGTGGTGGTGGTGGTGGTGGTGGTGGTGGTGATGGGGATAGTCATGGTGGTGGTGTGATCGTGGTGATGGGGTGATAGTCATGGTGGTGGTGGTGGTGGCGGTGGTGGTGGGGTGATAGTCATGGTGGTGGTGGCGGTGGTGGTGGTGGTGGGGTGATAGTCATGGTGGTGGTGGCGGCGGTGGTGGGGTGATAGTCATGATTGTAGTCTTAGGGTGATAGTCATGGATGTAGTGGTCGTTGTGGTAGTTGTGGATGCCGGTCGTAACGGTCCTGGTGATAGTGGTGATGGTGGTGGTAATTTCTGTTAGTCTTGGTGGTGGTGGTGGTGGGGTGATGGTAGTAGTAGTATAAATGGTAGCCATAGTCTCGGTGTCTGTATGCCGATTACGAAAGTCCGGATTTGTTAAGTGGTAGTGGCCCTACCACTTCGTTGAGGTGGTAGAGCTGCTTGTTATGGTGTTAGAAATGGCAGTTTGGGTGATATAAAATGTGTTATTACAGTGGGTGGTGTAAAAACTGCTGATGTTGTTAACAGTGGCAGTGTTGATAGTGTGAGTGGTGTTGGATGGCAGTGATGTATTCTGATGAAAGTGGTTGAGTTGCTGTGGTGTTCTGTGCAAGTGGTATAGTTGCAGGTGGTACTGGTGTTATCGGGGTGTAATTCGTCGTTACCAACTTCTATGGCGCCTTATCTGATGCAGCAAAATCAGTGCTCAGTTAAGATGGCGGGTGAAACCGCAGGTGGTGGGTGAAGCTGCAGGTGGTGTGTGATACACGCCGGGTGTTTGCGTCAGATACATAGAGACGATTCCTTCGAGTGTGTGGTCGAATGGTCGATATCAATCTCTCAACTGCGCAAAAATGATTAGTCATGCCTTGCTTTGGGGAGAACTCCGCCCATGGAAAAGCCCTTCGAATTTCGACCTGGAAGTCGGCCTGGAAGAAGAGACAATGGGATGCTGAGGGAAGATGTGGCTCGTTGGATGGAGCGACTTCGGGTTGGTATACATGTGTGGGTGGAAGACCTTGGAAGCGGAGCGAAGTTTATGGATGTTATTGAACCTGAGCTGTGCTTTTGGTGTGCCATCGGTTGATGCCTTGTGCAGTAGACACCAGCGCAATAGAATTTGCTAAACATGATTATTCTCTGAATCACTTGGGGGAAAGATCCATGCCCAGAAGAGCAATGTATACGCGAGGAAATGTGTCTTCAGTTGGAGATGGGCTTCCTCCAGCACCTTCTCCTCCTCCTTCTCGTCCTCCTCCTCCTTCTCCTCCTCGCCCTCCTCCTCCTCGTCCTCCTTCTCCTCCTCGTCCTCTTCCTCGTCCTCTTCCTCCTTCTCCTCTTCCTCCTCGTCCACTTCCTCGTCCTCTTCCTCGTCCTCCTTTTCCTCGTCCTCGTCCTCCTCGTCGTCCTCCTCCCCCTCCTCCTCGTCCTCCTTCTCCTCTTCCTCTTCCTCGTCCTCCTTCTCCTCTTCCTCCACCTTCTCCTCCTCTTCATCCTCTTCCTCCTTCTCATCTTCCTCCTCGTCCTCTTCCTCCTCGTCCTCGTCCTCGTCCTTCTCCTCTTCCTCCTCCTCCTCCTCGTCCTCGTCCTCCTTCTCCTTCTCTTGCTCATCCTCTTCCTCGTCTTCTTCTTACTTTTGGATACAAATAGGAACAGTCGGCTGTACACTGCAACTTAAAACGCACCTACTTCTCCGGTGGCTCTACCTAAGTAAGTCTCGACTATGACGATTGGCAGATGTCATAAGCACTTCTCCAACCACCTGCTACACTGACTGCGTCACCACCCCTCCATCCTTCCATCCTTCCATCTCCACATCCAACCGCAGCAACCAACAGTCTTCCTTCTGCATCACTCTGACGCCGAAAACAACCAACCTTGTTTCAGGCTGTCTGTCACTCTGTCTATAACTGTGTGTCTGTCTCTCTGTATTTCTCTCTAAATATACACCTCCCTCTTGCTGTCTCTACTTTAGAAATCTCTCTCTCTCTCTCTCTCTCTCTCTCTCTCTCTCTCTCTCTCTCTCTCTCTCTCTCTCTCTCTCTCTCTCTCTGTGTTCGTATTTGTGACTCCATATGTCCTATGAAACCATAGAAACTGAAAGTACATATGAAGACAATTAAACATATAGAATCAGTTGTCACCGTTTTAAAGGTGTTTACAGAGATGCGTTGCCTTACTAGTGTATTAGTGACGCCTTGTTGCCCTTAACCCGCATATTCTAGTTAGACCTGAACGATATTTAGCTAACAACTGTATAAGAGCCGCAACAACCTTTGTTGCCATAAAGGCGTGGTCAAACTGTTAGATACAAACCAATTGCCGATTTAAAAGTCGATAATAAAAATGCTCCAGAGTGTGATAAGCTTTAGACACCTTTAAAATGGTTTTGATCGACCCTATATATTCATGAAGCGCGTTTGATTATAAACTACAGATGAAGCTTCGAGGCCATAATATTTCATAAAACTGTTGGATACAATCCAATCGCTGATTTACAAGTAAATACTAAACGCTGCAGAGTGTAATGCGCTTTAGACACCTTTAAAACGGATGTCATCGACTCTATATATTCCTGAAGCGCGGTTAGACGTTGGATCACAGTTATACCCTCGTGAAGCGTGGTTAACTATCGGATAACTTAGCCACTGCGTGTACTTGGCAGTGCCAGTCCCAAGCCTGGATGAATGAGGAGGGCAACGCTAATGATCTTTGTTATCGCGCGATGTCGTTAAACTGAAACTACTACTAACCATCGGACGAATGACTTATAAAATTAATACGTTTTACAGCAGAAAGTGGGCATATTATATATAAATATATATAAATGCTGCCATGTCTTTGGTATGAATTGTATAACTAATACATGCGTAGGTGTATGTTAGTAAGTATGTATGAATAGATGCAAGTATATATGCATGCATATATGTATGCATATATGTATGTATGTATGTATGTATGTATGTATGTATGTATGTATGTATGTGTGTGTACGTTTGTGTGTATGTCTGTGTATGTGTGTGTGTATGTTTGTGTGTATATTTGTGTGTATGTTTGTGTGTATGTTTGTGTGTGTGTGTGTATTTATGTGGTAAACGTCGGGAGTCTGTTTGGCGCCAACTGTTCATCGAAAGTTCCGTTACTTTGAGCCATCATCCTTCCCCATCCTTCCCCATCCTTCCCCATCCTCTGCATCCTGAGCATCAGTCTGCGGAATCTAGTTATGTTATCCAGAACACGTTTCGATACATAAGAAGACAGACAGACAGACAGACGGACAGACAGACAGACGGACGGATACGAACACAGAGAACCACACTGTGAGGCCGAGAATATAAATACGAGTCCAAGAGTCGTCCTAATTAACTACATCACGTCTGTCCGCCAGACAGAAAGACAGACAGACAGACAGATACACAGACACACGGAAAGAAGCACAGGCAGATACACACACATGTTGGACATACTGGAATACAGACGCGTAGAGAGAAACATGCAGACAGACACACACAGAAAGACACAGATGTACAGACACACACATAGACATACAGACAAGCATAGAAACGGACATATATATTTAACAGACAGACATAGACACACAGAAGCGACACAGACAAACCGGCGGACACACAGAGTCACAGACAGACAGGCATACAGACAGACAGAGAGACAGACAGACGATAGACAGACAGACAGACTTTGAATCGTGTATTATATAACGTTTGCGTCATGAGACTAATCGGCTCAGGAGACCGCATCCGGTTTTGTCACACACCTGTATTGATCACCTGAAAGCGAGCCAATCAGTCTTCACGTGATCATACCTGTGGTTACCTGCACAGGTAAAGAGAGAGGGTCCAACGGTGCAATTAGCTAGAGTGTAAGGTACACTAGGGAACAATGAAGGGTGAAATCTTAGGGCTTCATACATGAGTCATATTTCCTGATCATCTGACGTCATATAGTGTCATCTCATGGTCTCATCTTGTCATCTAGTCCGCTTTTGTCACCTGTTCATGTCGTATCATCTAATCGTCTCAGCTCTCATGCAATCTCACCTCATCTCATTCTAGCTCATCTTACTTCCGGATCATCTCCGAATCAAATCAAATCTATTCTAGTCATATTCACTCCAATTATGTATTTATATATACACATATATATGTATATATATGTATATATATATTATTACGTATTTATTAAGCACCACTACCTAATGACCAAGCATCAATCGATGGCGCTGTGCAACTGTGAGTGAAGATGCCAACACAGTAACCGCCTAAGGCAGAGTCTCCCAAACTGTGGGTCACGACCCAA
>OY744611.1:51290710-51385710 GCA_963556255.1 Allolobophora icterica
ATCCATCCATCCATCCATCCATCCATCCATCCATCCATCCATCCATCCATCCATCCATCCATCCATCCATCCATCCATCCATCCATCCATCCATCCATCCATCCATCCATCCATCCATCCATCCATCCATCCATCCATCCATCCATCCATCCATCCATCCATGATCCATCCATTCTGAGTTCTGAATTTCCTGCCAGTATTTTAAAAATCCATAACTTCCTTCTCCGCTAAATTCACGCTGTTTCTTCGGCTCTATAGCAACTGCGTCACGACTCTAAGAGTGCACCTATAACGTCATCAGTTCGTGCTCATACTCGCTCGTCGATAAAGAGGCGTCTGCTTTAACTGTACCACGGTGTAATCAGACCAACTCATCCCTTACGTATTCATGTCATAATTCTGCGTTAATAGTTGTCATTATAGACGCCGTTGCACCTCTCTTCAGGAGTTCACTTCGGAGGATGACGAAAATAAAGGCAATGAGGATGTATTGTAATGTAACAGGGAATTTATATAGCGGCTTTAATGGCCGTCTCAAAAGCGGTGTAGTAACCTATGTACATACATACAAACACATACACACACATACAAACATACACAGACATTCACTCATACATACAAACATACACACACACATACACACATAAGTAGGTTGGTATGTAGGTAGGTATATGGTAGGTACTTTGGTAGGTAGGTATATAGGTAGGTATATGCAGGTAGGTAGGTAGACATGTATATGGTAAGTAGGTTGCTTGGTCGGTAGGCATATATATTTTTTTACATCATCTGACGAATTGAAGAGGCTTGGCAAACGGTTGACCTAAAAAATATAAACTCTTGCGATCAATCAAATGCTGGAGCCATAAGATCTCAATGAGTTTTACAGTTTCGTAGAAATACGATTGTGTTGCGTACGTTTTTACGAAGTTTGCTGGTCGTAAACTGCAGCGTCATCAAAGCATACTTGACGACAAACTGTTGGAATGGATGCGAAGAGTCATTCTTCATTCGCTATCAAGACAATTAAAAATCCGTCAGCGACATTCACTAGAATAACATTTGCTCTACTGAATATGGCACAATTACTTCCAAAGGCCTGTAATATATATACACGCATTTTGTAATATATATACACGCATTTTTATATACATATGCATACCGTCTATACATGTATACGATTACGTATAGGATATACATATATGTATCCTTAAACATACTTGCTTATATATTCGCTAATATGCTATAGATAATAGATATGCTTACCACAAGCATACGCACGCGTACACACACACACATACAGTGTTTGCTTGCGTGTGCTTGTGTGTCTTTGTACGTGTCTGTGTGCCTCTGTGTGTGTCTGTGTCTTGACATATTTGTGTCGAACGATGTCTATAAGGCACAATTGTTCATCACACAAGAATGACTCTTCTCACTCACCGTGACCCCTAATCTAACCTCATACCCCCCCCCGCATTCAGTTCACAAGGGTTACGTCACGAGCCCTTCCTCTCTCACAGAAGTCGTGACCTAAATAATTAGTGGGTTCAGTAAACGGTAATCATCCCACCCAACCCTGTTTGAATGGGTGCCACGCCATCTAAATTCCCCGTATACGGACCACAAATAGACACCTTTTAAACGCTTGCCATCGCTCCTATATTAATTCTCAACCGCGTGTTATCGACAGGTCAAAAGTGCAAAAACTTTTGTGTTTAATTATACAGTGACCAAAAATAGACGTCAGCAGCAAGAGCAGCCACGATGATAGTTGCCAGCATACATGACATTGTATTAAATGGGGTTGTATACTAACAGGAACATTGTGTGTATGATATTAAATAAGTAAGTAAGTATTTTCTTTATTAAAATGTGCACGTTTTCCTACAGCGACCGTATGACCTTGGCCCTGCTCATTTTCCAACGAATTAACTGGGTCAGATCCTTCACCACCACTGTCCGTTTGAATGGGTGTCACGCTGTTTAACGTTAAAGACTTCGTGTACAGAGCGGAGATAGAAAGACACCTTTTAAACGCTTACTATATCGCTCCTATATTAATTCTCAATCGCATTTAATCGCCGGGTTCATCACAATATCTGAATGGTACAGTGACCAAAAATCGACGTCGTAACAGCAAGAGCAGCTACGATAGTTGCTAACATACATAACATACTTTTACATGGGATTGAATACCAACAGTGACAATTTGTGTATGATATCAAATAAGTAGGTAAGTATTTTCTTTATGAAAATGTGCACGTTTTCCTACAGTGACCGTATGACCTCAACCGTGCTCATTTTTTAATGAATGACTTGGGTCAGATCCTTCACCACCACCGTCCGTTTTAACGGGTGCTATACGCTGTTTAACGTTAAAGTTCTCGTGTACAGGGCGCAGATAGTGAAACACCTTTTAAACTGTTGCCATCGCTCCTATATTAATTTTCAACCGCATTTAATCGCCGGGTTTATCGCATATCTTTTTGGTACAGTGACCAAAAATCGACGTCAACAGCAGGAGCAGCTACGATAGTTGCTAACATACATAACATACTTTTACATGGGGTTGAATACTAACAGTGACATTTTGTCTATAATAGTAAATGTACACTTTTTTAGCGACCGTGTGGCCTCGACCCTGCTCATTTCTTTAATGAATTGATCGGGTGAGATCCTTCACCACCGATGTCCGTTTGAATGGGTGCCACGCCAGCTAAGGTCCACGTGGTAACCCGAGATTAAAATTTCGGAAATAAGCCACCATCGGTATGCGAACCGGCTTCCTCCAGAACTGAGGTGCATGGGACGTGTGCTGTGTGTCATATTCCGTCGCAGTGACAATTGTAATTGTAAGCGAACACTCAGAGGCGCTCTCGACCCAAGTCAATGCTCTCACTAACAAATAAAATGGACCTCAGGCGTTTCCGGATCAGAGGAAGAGCAAGGCTGAGGAGCTCAAGCAGCAAATGTATACTTCGGAAGGCTGTTCCAACTAGAGGGGTCAACACAGGCAAAGACAGATTGAGCAGTGGCCACGCACATGCGAGGGAGAACCAGAAGGCCCTATATAGGCGATCGATCGAAGATTGGAGCGACCAGGGAGGGAAGATACAGAGCTACAGAAGGTCTGTGGGGCGTGGTGGCTCAGTGGTAAGTTCGGCGCCTTGTGACCGGAGGTCACAAGGCAGGTTCGAATTCCACTCTAACCGCTGCGTACGGACCTTGGGCAAGTCCTTCACTCGCGATTGCTCGTGGCGCTTCGGGGTGAAAATTCCGGCACAGTATCAAATGCTGTAGTGGGGAGCGCCTCTGAGTAGTAGTTGACTTCAAGAGGCGCTATAGAAAAATCCGGAATAAATAAAATAAATAAATAAATAAATGAAGGAGCTACGCCGACAAGACAGCTGTGCATTAGAGTTAAAATGTTGACCTGGATGCGCTTGGGGCACAGGAAGCCAGTGGAGAGAGTTCCGAATGAAGACAGATATCCGGGAAAACCTCGGGAGACCACCAATAGGGCGAACAGCAGTACTATGACTGTATTGTCTGGAGCTTGTAAAGTTAATTGAGGAGAGACCAGCGTATATTGCTGATTGAACCACGGCCGCAGTGCAATGGTTCGCAAGGCAACGAGCATTGACCCACGCAATATAATGATCCTAATGAGGCCCGGTTACAGCGATCTAATTACCTGTTTAATTAGGTGCTTCAGTCTACTAATTGGCGGCCGATCCTTTGCCGTCTAAGCCACGCACGTGCGCATGCGCAGAACGATTACGCTGTTGCATCATATTAACATAACATTAGGACATAAATTCTTCTTCAGTGCAACAGTTCTATAGGTGCATCATGTAATACTTTCATTATATACATGCAAATATACATGCACGAACATATACACATACGTACACTCTACATACACACGCATACACATATGCACGTACATACATATACATATATGCATACATATACACATACACATACACGTACACATACATATACATACATACACGTACATACACGCATACATATATACATACATATAAACATACACAAACATAATATGCATATATATACATATACATGCACATATACTTTTGGAATGGTTTGGATGAAAGGAAACTTTCTCAGTGGACGCTATCATGGCTAAGAAGGGTCAACGGTTGACATCCAATGGTTCTAACACAGTTGAAATGTCTTTTTAACCACGTAAAACACCTGTCGTAATTGTACTGGTAATTGCAAATTTATATAGCGCCACTTCAAGAGAGACTCACCAGAGGCGCTGCCGACCTAGTACAATGAAACTAAGATCGAACAGAATGGTCTTCAGGAGCTTGTGGATAAGAGACAAAGAGAGGCTGAGGATTTCATGTCGCAGGTTGTTAGGCAACGTATTCCAGGAGGATGGGCCGACCACAGCAAACACTGGACCGCAGATAAATTATATATGTATGTATATATATACATATATATACCTATATACATATATATTATATACATATGCATACGTATGTATATATATATGTGTGTGTACGATTCAACACACCCACACACAGACGCACAGGATCTGATGTGATAAGTCATATGTGAGTGTTGGGCTATTAATGGGCTACATATTAATACTAATTGGGTGTGTCGTCAAAGTGGTTCTGTTACAAAGACGACGATGATGATGATGATCACGACGATGATTTATTATAAAATCAATTGATAAAGTCATTCGAATGAGTTAAAGCCAAAAACTACAGTCTTGGCAGCCACGAGATGTCGCTAGCTGTCTCCGGAGCAACGCAAATCTTTCTAGACACCTTTAAAATGCTTCCAACTCACGTTATATATTTTGCTTCGCGTAACTGGTGTTACGTGCAATCACTTAGGCTGTTTGATGTTTGACGATTATGTATCACATAATAAAGAATATTATCGCCCTCCTCCTTAAAACGAGGCTTAGGACTGGCGCTACCAGAGTCCTTGGTGAAGTTGAAATCTCAACTGTACTGCAGCGACTTAACGACATCTTATGGCAGTAAAAGCCGTTGACGTCGATGAAACAGTTTCAACGGTGTATAAGATTCAATGTGAAATCTCGACCAGTAGTAGTTTCAAGTGATTAACGACGTCTTGTGAATAAGCGCTCGTTAATAAGTTGCTGCTTTGCGCTTAGCTTTAGAGTAGCGCTTTAGAAATTTGAAGTTTACCATTACAAATTGGATTTAGCCCTTATATACCCGCCTATTGATTATCTTTTGACTAAGCTCCTGTGAATAAGCTGGTTCCAGCGACTTCGCTTTTTGGGCGCTGTAGAAACCTGGAAATCTTATGGCAGCAAACGCCGTTGAGGTCAACATAAATTATTTTGAACAGTTCTCACCGTTCATATGACATAGTAGAATACCGACTGTAAACCACGAACATTCATTATCAAGTTATGAACGCAATTCTACATATAACGTCAGTCGCCCCCGTTTTAAAGGTGTTCTCACGGATGCGTTGCCTTACCACAGTTAGCGACATCTTGTCGCTCATAACAGGCATTTGATAATTAAAATTATATAATCAGCTGAAAACTGTAAAAAATTCCGATCGAGGTTAACGACCTTCCACGCTATAAGATGTGGTAAAACTGTTGGATACAATCCAATCGCCGATTTACAAGTCGATACTAAACGCTACAGAGTTCAGTGCACTTATCGACACCTTTAAAACGTTTTACCTCGAACCTATATAAATTGCGTTTAATTACTAGGTACAGATGACCATGTGGTGATTTTACCCTCCATTTTCAGAAATCCAAAGATTTTGACACCAAAAACCCAAGTAACTGAGTTTTCACAATAACAATCATTTAAAAAAATGCGAGCTAAGAACTGGCCAGGAAAAAAGCAGAGCATAACTTTAAATTAACAAATTACAATGCTTACAAGTGACAGTATTAATATAATAAACGTCTTTCAGACACAAAGCCACTAAACGTGTCTTTTCTAATCTGATTCGCTGTCACTGTTGGAAAGTCCGGTAACAGCAGTGAGGTAAAATGTATGGAATCTACGGATGAAGAATGACGTCATGTTATTCATAGGATAAGTGTAAGTAAGATAAAGAAGTAAACCACCAGTAGCCGTTGACACATAGCCGACGAGTCACTCAACGACAACACAGTCAACAAGTGATTAATGCTATCATTCCATATTATGACTGTAGTTTGTAGAGTGTAGACCTTGGTAAGGAAATCCCCAGATTGCTATGGAAAATCCCCATATCCCAAAATCGATCTGCCAAATCCCAAGATCTTGGGAAAAATCCCAAGGAGTGGAGGCACTGGGAGTTTAATCGCCGAGTTGAACTGTGCCACTGCTGTGGAAATTTTAATTGTAATTAGCAATTTCTATTGCACCGATGTCTAATGCACAAGGCATCAACCGATGGCACACCAAAGCCAAGCCATAATCAGGTCAATATCCAGATCACTTCATACAACACACGCTTCTCCAAATACCTGGTAACGACTAGAATTGTTAAGCGCCAGTATTTAAAAAACGTGTTAACCGTTTTAAAGGTGTTTACAGAGATGCGCTGTTTTACTAGCGTTGGTGACATCTTGTCGCCCTAAACCAGCATTTGATAGTAGGATCTCACTGATAATAAGCTGAAAACAATAAAAAAAATTCCTATCGACGTCAAACGCCGTTGCCGTCATAAACCATGGTTAAACTATTGCATACATTCCAATCGCCGATTTACAAGTCAATACTAAACGCTGCAGAGTTTAATGCGATTTAAAACACCTTAAAACGGTTTTCATCCAATTTATATATTCTTGAAGAGCATTTAATTTTCAAGTTTTTCCCATTTTCTTCTTTGAAGCTTAAAACGTCGAGTTGAACTGCACCACCGCTGTGGAAAATGTAATTGCAATTAATAACTTCAATGGCGCCGGTGTCTAATGCACAAGGCATCAACCAATGGTACATCAAAACCAATCCGTAATCAGGTCAATATGCAGAAGATCAGTCTGTAAGACAGAGAGGAAGCCTATGGTGGATAAGCAATTTGAAAGAGGGAAGTTTTAAATTGAGTTCGAAATTACACAAGCGACTGAGCAGAGCGCATAGACACAGGGAGAGAGTTCTAAAACGTAGGTCCAGCAACCGAAAAAATTCGTTCACCAAGAACAGTTCTCGATTTAGGTATTACCAGACAAAGATAATCAGATGACCTCGTTGAATAATGATAGGCCCAAATCTGGGGAATAAGAACTGTTTTTGAGTATTGTGGCTGGCCAATTTCAAACTTCTATAAACTGTAGCCCCAATTTGAAACCAATCATATGCTAAACAGGAAGCTAATGCAATGATTTAAGCGCAAGGGTTATATGTTCATATTTTGACGCATTAATTTTTCGTGTAATCAGATATGGGTATTAACGCCTAAATCTGTGTATATCACGAATGAACATAATGATGACTTAGAAATAGGCCTACTGTTAACATGGCCAGTGAGAATTATAATTGAAAACAACGCCTAAGTTACGAGCAGCGTCTGCCAGCTCAACAGTTGAGTCACTCAGTTTCAATGACTTAAGCCGATCAAATTTTTTAAGTGGCTTTGGTGCCAGTACCAACGCTGGACCAAAGAGGAGGGTAACGCTAATAATCTCTTTTGTAACACGGCGTTGTTAAACAGACCTAACCAAAGAATCAACGAGTTATGAGGAGCATAGACCTATTTGGAGAGCTAAAATTGATATTTGCCAGCAGTACTGCAATTAATGTCTAAAAATTAAACTGTTGGATCCCATCCCATCCAATAGCGGACTTACATAAGTTATCGATACTTACAATACGCGGCTGGGTAATGTAATGCTCTTTTAGACACCTTTAAGATGGTTGTTATTAACGCTATATATTTATGAACAGCGCTACAATACTTAATGATGAAGATCATTCTTAAACGGCGACATTTTCAGTGAATACTTGCTAGCAACCGTGCTGTGAAAACTGTACAGAAATTCTTACGGACAACTGCCTTTCATGGTATAAGACGTCGCTACACTGTTGGATTCAACCCAATTCTGCAGTTTCATCGTATTGGTCGTGGGTATATTGTAAGGTTAACGTCAACGACCAAGCGGTCATAATATATTTGCTAAGTACTGCACACCACCACCGCCGCCGCCGCCGCCGCCACCCCCACCACCACCACCACCACCACCACCACCACCACCACCACCACCACCACCACCACCACCACCACCACCACCACCACTGAATTGTATTGTACTGTACTGTACTGTACTGTACTGTACTGTACTGTACTGAACAGTACTCTACTGTACTACCGTACTGAGTTGTATTGTAGGCCAACTGTACTGTATTTTACTGAACTGTACTGTACTACTATACCGTATTGTATTGTATTGCATTGTATTGTTTTGTATAAGGCACTGTGCTTGCATCTTTGGTTGCCTATGAATCAGTGAACGCTCTCAGCAGTCAACAACTCAGCGCTGCGCAGTTACTTAACTCAAGACGGCCATTCTACAACATGCATCGCTCGCCACCTGCAAATGGAACTTCTCTCTCCTCGTCCTTATTAATCCGGTTACGATTTACGCAGCACCCGTGAGTTTTTCTAACGCAACACCTGCAGATCTGCGACTAAACGATTTATAGGCAACTATATTTTAGGCATTATGCCTATCTTTCTGTGCGTATAATTATAGCTAGAACGTGTCCAAGAAAATATGTAATTAATTTACAAGGGACTTGCAGAGGAGGCAGAATGTGGGCAGCTGTAAAACATCATTAAGAAATTGATAGTTCTGTTAGATAGTCTTATCTCAGTGACTTCGATAGTCTCTTAAAAGGCGCCAAGTAAATGCTAGGATATGTAATGTTAGACGACATTTCGAAGTTATCGAACAGTCGGACCTTATGTTGTCGATATGCATCAGTATAATAGCGCAACGCAAGAAAAAGCCCACCGTCTTTGAGGTTTTGTTATCTGTCACATGAAACGAAAAGTTCGATGAAACAGAACCAAAGTCGTAAATCTGAAGTCTAAACATGGAATCATTTATTTAGAGTTTTTATATAGCTCCTTACCTATGGAAGACTACGCGTTTTGGTTAATTAATTAATTAAATTATTCATTTTTCGTTTGATTGTTTGATTGATTGAATATTTGTAAAATTGAGTGATTGAAAGTTTTATTGTTTATTGTCTAATAAATTTATTGATCGATTGAGGGATTGAGCGAGCGAGCTAGTAAGTGTGTGAGTGAGTGAAGGTGTGTATAGGCCATGTAGTTATCAGACCGTTCATCCATTCATATACATGTATATATATATACACACAGGCAATTGTATTTGTGTAGAGGTTATAGTACATATATATATAACATATGTTTGTATTAATTTTTCGTATGGAACGTCCGTATACATAAATAAATCATGCGTTGTAAGAAGTTAATTGCGCAAAAGATCAAATTATCCCAGGATTTCTCTATTACGCAAAAAGAACTACGATACTTCAGGGAACCGACTTCTTTTACACCCTGTACGATCCTCCGTACTATATAATATAAATGCGCACTGCTATCCATACAATGCCTCTCATATAGGAAAACGCAATATATCATAAATATACATGGATATATATATGGATATATATATGGATATATATATATATATATATATCTGAAATAATATATAAGTATTTATACATATACTATGTATATGTATGTTTGTATATATTTATGTATATATAGTATATATGTATGTACGTGTATGCATATATATGTATATATACTTATATATTCTGTTCCATATATTTATATGCATGTAAATGAGTCTGTATGTTTATATTTGGGTATATATATATATATATATATATATATAAATGTAGATGGCAGTATGTATTGTGTTTTTATGAATGGATGCTCTAAACTTGTATTAAGAATCGATGAGTTTTTGTTGGCGCCGAAATTCTTGTTATCTCTCTGGATGTTGATCTCTGAGGGGGAGGATGCTGCCAACGCAGCAGCCAAGAATAGGGATGGTTATGTCGTGGACGGACAAAGCAGGCGGTTGTCTATGTAGGTGAACAACCGCACAACAACAACAACAACGGCAGAGCAACAACTGTCGAGGCGCCAATGACAACTAGGAAGGCAACAAAGCGAGAACATCCAGGGAAAGTAGGTAGATAGTTAGGTAGGTAGGGAAATAATGGGTAGTCCGGTAGGTATGTAGGTAGATAGGTAGGCAGGCAGGTAGATAGTTAGGTATATGGTAGGTAGGTTAGTAGATCGGGAGGACTGTAGATAGGTACGAAGGTAGGTAGCGATCCTGGACTTCACGGTCCGCTGCTCACGTTCCAACTGAGTGACCTTTGAGACATTAAACTAAGAGACGAGTTTTCACTTAGACAAATTGGTATGCGTATAATTACAGATGATAGATTCCTCGTGGTTTAGACGTAGTGATGAATGGACATAATTTAGACCAGCCAATTGGTTATAGCGGTCACTTTAGACACCTTTAAAACAGTGTGAACCGATAAGCAAAAGACACGATAGGCATTTAAAACGAGTGCACTCTTTCCGACACCTTTAAAACAGTCTTAAGTTATGCTATATAAGAGTTTGATCCGAAAAGGATTTAAGATTGGAATGTCATGATCTTTGAAGGTTTTCAGATCAGTGAACACTATGCTTTTAGGCTTATTTGATAAATTGTTTGTTCAAAGAGTAGTTGGAGCATGTCGCTTTAGTTTAACCTTACTGCATTCAGTTCTATACCAGTTTTTATTTTGTGAATCGTGATGTCAAATACAGTGTTTTGGTGTATGAGACAAGGTATGTCTGAATTGGTGTACAATTTGTTGGCGTTTAAACAGAGTTTTTTGTCTCTGTGTCTAAATGGGTCTGTGTCTGTCTGTCCGTCTGCTTGTCTGTCTGTCTCTGTCTCTTAGACACCTTTATTTGAGAAGATATTGAATGAGTGCATATATAAACTGTTGGTCCACGGGATCCGATTGTGAGACAAGGTAGCCCATTTGTTGGACCGCTCGCCTTGTAGCGTTAAGCGCACATGATCGAATCTCCCTCTGAGACGGTTACTGTGTAGGAACCTTGAGCAAGTCCTATACAACAGTACACTCTCACACTTCTTCTGCGCCATTGTTTGATGCCTGGTCATTACATAGCGGCGAATAATAAATGCTTAATATATGAATAAAAACAAAGCTCATTGCCAAATGACACTGGCTTTATAAGACGAAGATATAAGGAAGATATAAGGCTCCTTTGACAATGTCTTTGTGGAGGATATCCATTAGCACGATTCACATACACATACATTACATACGCGTGGTACATATATGTCATATATGTATGAGCAGATGCAGCTTTGCCAGATATATTCCTCATCATATATATACATATATATATATGTGTGTGTGTGTGTGTGTGCGTGTGTGCGTGCGTGCGTGTGTTGAGATGTTAGGTAAGTAGGTATATGGTAGGTTGTTAGGTAGGTATGTAGGTAGGTAGATAGGCAGGTATACATGGTAGGTAGGTCGGTCGATCGGTCCATTGGTAGGTAGTTAGTTAGTTAGATAGTTAGGTAGGTAGGTAGGTAGGTGGTTAGGTAGGTAGATAGGTAAGTAACTGTAGTCTGAAATTAGGCAGTTGGATCTAAACATATACAAATTTTACTTCTCAAACTGGGTGCATCAGTGCTATTAGCTTACTTTATTACCTTGTTTCCTTATTACCTTAGGCCCTGCACTTTCGTGTTGTAAGCCTCTCCAGACATTTCTTCTGTTTTGTTTTAACCTAAACTTTTGTTTTAATCTAAACTTTATAGTCCCGCATTGTGGACGGCTTAATCGACACGAAACTCAGCGATCCTAGACTTCACGGTCCGCTGCCCACGTTCCAACTGAGTGACCTATGAGACGTTACACTAAGAGACAAGTTTTCACTTAGACAAATTGTCATGTTATTATTACATATGAAGATACCTCGTGGTTCAGAACGGATTCACATAGAAAAAGCGGATTAGATAGAGCGCTCGCCTTAGACACCTTTAAAACAGTGTTAACCGATGTTATATAAAACAAGTATAGGCGACATTAGGTATTCAAAAATCATCACGCTATCTTCGACACCTTTAAAACAGAGTCAACAGATGCTATATAAGCATAGGACACGCTAGGGATTCATATTTTGTCCTGAGGTCTTCAGAGTTTTCGTGTCAGTGAACACGCTTGGTCATTAGATAATGGCATATAATAAATGCTTATAGTGTATGAATAAAATAAAGCTGCTGGCCAGATGACAATGGCTTTATAAGACAGAAGATATAAGGCTCTTATAATATATCCGTTAACGATGTCTTTGTGGAGGACATCCATTGGCACGACCCACATGCACATACATCACTTGTCAACACGCCTGATGCATTTCTGTACAGAGAGCAGAGCAGATGCAGCTATGCCATATATATGTGTTTGTATGTATGTATGTGTTTGTGTGTATTGCATGTGTATTGCATGTGTGTGTGTGTGTGTGTGTGTGTCGGTGTGTGTGTCGGTGTGTGTCTGGGTGTTGAGATGTCGGGTGATATTAATTGTAATTGTAATTGTAATCAAGGATTTATATAGCGCCACTCATAATCAGAGGCGCTCCCGACCCGTGTCAGTGTCTTCACTGACAAAGAGAAATGTTTTCAGGCGCTTGCGAGACTGGGCAGGAGACAGAGAGAGGAGGACAAGCCTAAAGCCCTGAGGAAGGCTGTTCCAACTGGAAGGGCCCACAACCGCAAAACTACGGGACTGGGCAGTAGCAGTGCGCATCCAAGGGACTAACAAGAGGCCACGGGCAGATGACCGGAGAGAGGCCCGACCAGGCAAACTGGAAACTGGGGTGCAGTAAGCCCTGAGATACAGCGGAGCTGAGCCAACAAGACAGTTACGCATGAGGGAAAGGACCTTAAATTGAATGCGTTGGTGAATGGGAAGCCAGTGAAGGGAGTCCCGGATGTAGGAAGAGATATGGGCAAACTTCATGATGCCCCCTATAAGGCGAGCAGCAGCATTAAGGATGGACTTAAGTTTAGATGTGTTAGTAGAGGACAGGCCAATATAGACAGCATTTCCGTAGTCAATCCTAGTACAGATCAGAGCATGAACCAAGGTCACAATCGCATGCAGCGGAAGAGACTGGCGAATGGCACGAAGTTGGCGTAAATAGTAAAAACACGAGCGAGAGACACTATTGACATGATCAGATAGAGAAAGAGTAGGATCTAGGACAAATCCAAGATCACGGACAGAGGAGGAGAAGTACACATTGGGAAACCTGAAATATTAGGATATTTAATGCGTGCACCTGCTCACGGGTATTATCCAAATTTATGAAGCATTTGACACGAGCGACCGTTTTCATTCACAACCTACAGGACAGGAACCAAGCAGAGGAATGGGAGGACGAGAAGGTAGGAGGAGGAGGAGAATGAAGACGAGGACGAGAAGAAACAGAAGAACAGGGAAAGAGGATGGAGGAGGAGTTGGAGGAGAGAAGAAGATGAGGGGAAGAAGAGGAGGAGTAGGAGGTCAGGAAGGGAGATCCTGGACAACACAGCATTTCCATACACAACCATGCACACCGTTGGAACGCCTATCAATTTTCCAGTCAGTCAGTCTGTCTATCTATCTGTCTGTCTATCTTTCTGTCTGTCTGTCTATCTGTCTGTCTGTCTTTCTGTCTCTCTGTCTTTTTTTCCTCATATAAATATCATAAATGAACCTCATATATGAACGTTATGTTCATCTCATAAAGTCAGCGAGCGGTCATTAGTTTTTCTTTATTTCTTACGTATTTATTAAGCGCCACTTTCTTATGACCAAGCATCAATCGATGGCACTGGGTAACCCTACACAGTAAATGTCTCAGAGGAGGAGGATCGAACCCGTACACTTCGTGTTACAAGGAGAGCGCTCTAACCATAGATGTTAAAACGGTTTTTTTCGTTTTTTATTTTTTCCCAAAAAACGTCGTTTTTTCGTTTTTTATTTTTCTTATAGTTTTTTTCCGTTTTTTATGTAACTTTGTTTATTTATTTATTTACTGTCTGTCAATTTTTTTCAGTTTCTGTTTAATATTTTGTCTGATGTCCCTTACGCTGTTTCCGTACTTTCAAGGATTCAGCTAACTTACTCACTAGGCTATATACGCCATCATTTGAGAAACAAATATTTTATGAAATAGCACATTACAAGAAATAAAATTTTATAAAGTTATTTCTAAGTTATCTAAAATGCCAGAAGAAAAGGGTGCGGAATGGATTCACGTTACTTTGGTAAACGAGAAAAACAAAAACTCAGCATTTACTGAATGCATTTACTGTGAGAAAGTTTACACTATATAGTCTATACCTCCAAAGTTTAGTTTTTAATTGTGTTTGTTTAGTCAGCATGGACTTATGTGGACTTATGTTTGCAATTTAAATTTGAAAAGATTTCAATATTTTTAATTTCTCAATTTCTTATTAAACCAAACTTATAAGAAATAAAATAATTGTTGTAGATTGATGTTACTTAGTGTTTACTAATAAAGTTGTGTATTTGCTATTAAATTCTGTGAATAAGGTTTTTAATTTTAAATTGCAGTAGCGCCTACAAGATGCGAGAAAGTCAAATTATTTTCTTTTGTCGTTTTTTTCGTTTTTTTCCCGTTTTTTATTTTTTTGAATAAAACGACGTTTTTTTCCGTTTTTTATTTCGTTTCTATCGTTTTTAACAACTATGGCTCTAACCAATCGATAGTTGGTAGTTCCCAGTGTTTAATGACGTTTATTAATTAATTGTAACCAATCGGTGGAGGAGGATCCAGAGTTTAACGACGTCTTTAATATGGAAACAAAGGCCGTTGACGTCAACAGAGACTTTTCTGGCATAATACCACTTTGTGGCATAATACAGGACCACTTTCACGTATCGGCGTGGTGGCTCAGTGTTAAGTTCGGCGCCTTGTGACCGGAGGGTTGTAGGTTCGAATCCCACTCTAGCCGTTGCGGACGGACCTTGGGCAAGTCCTTCACTCGCAATTGCTCGTGGCGCTTCGGCGTGAAAATTCCGGCACAGTATCAAATTCTGTAGTCGGGAGCGCCTCTGAGTAGTAGTAGACTTCGAGAGGCGCTATACAAATATCCGGAATAAATAAAAGTATGGGGCTAATATCACACTTAAAAGATGTTTGTAATTATTTTTGAACAGTTCTCACCGTTGCTGTGGTATAATACTGTATATGACGTCTGATAATTCTAATTACAATAATGCGAAGTTCTCAGAGTAGATCAAGAACAATCTCGTGTTTTTATTTTTTTTATAGGGCAAATACCACACTAAAAAGAGGTGTGGAATTATTTAACGGTTCTCTCCTTTCGTTTTGGAATGGTACAGGACTATTTTCACTTATCGGTCGAATGTCACGCTTAAAAGAGGTGTGTTATTATTTTGAACAGTTCTCATCCTTTGTATAAGGCATAATACATCTCTACCATGTCATAAAAACCTATACGATCTCAGGCGAACAGTGCATGTATAATGTATGTGTGATAACAAAGATGATTATCGTCGCCCTCCTCCTTTGTGCAGGCTTGGGACCGGCACTGCCAGAGTGCAAGCACTGGCTAGTTCATATCAATCGTTTTCAGTGTCCGATATTTATATGGCTTCGGTTGACTACGTTATTAATGGACTTAACTGTTTCCAATCGGAAGCGTGATATGTCCTATAACCTATATAACATCGGTTGATAGGTTTAAAAAGGTGTCTAAAGAGAGCGCTCTAAATCGGTTGGTATAACAGAGTATAGCAACATCTTATGGCATCAAAGGCCGTTGTCGGCGACAGAAATTATTTCGAACAGTTTATTTCCTTTTGTGGTATAATTAACTTGAGGAAAAATTCCGACTATGTTGCGTAAGGAATCAATGTTGGAAAGGAATTCGAATCCGTACTCTCCGCGTCACAAGCCGAGCGCATTAACCAATAATTGATTATATGATCAAAGAGTTGTAAGAATATACTGTGCGTCCGTGTCACATCCTTATATAGCAACGGTTTATCACGTTTAAAGGGTGTTGAAAAAACGCGTCTCAAACTTATATAGCTTCGCTTATTTATGTTTTAAAGGTGTCAAAAGAACCAGCTCTACTATTCAGTGTCATACTAAGATGTGTTTATAAACAGGGGATGAACTGTGGCCTGAATCCAGACACTGTCAACGATGACGTTATGCGTAGTGTCTGCACTATGTTGTATGACAATAATTGGGATTATAAACATGATTAAGAATATCTATCTGTGTTTCGGTCAATCCGTCTGGCTGAATGTTTGCCTGTCTCTATTCCTGTCTCTGCCTGTATTTCTCTATACCTGTATGTCTATCTGTCTTCCTCTCCATCTGTCTGTCTTTCTGTATCTGCCTATTAGTCCGTCTGTATATAAGTCTGTCCGTTTGTCTTTATGTCTGTGTCTTTCTGTCAATCTTTCTGCCAGTCGGTCTACCTGCCTCTCTGTCTCTCTGTCCGTCTGTCTGCCTGTCCGTTGGTCCGTCCATCTGTATTTCTGTGGAACGGACAGTCATTTCAACGACGATAATACCGACAACGATGATGACGATAATACCGATCAAAATAACAATAATAAAATAATGACGATAATAAAGTCAATTTATATAGCACCATAATCCGACGACTGCGATGGAAACATAGTTTCCCCAGTCGACGCCAGGTGGCCAGCGTCGTCTGTTGTCAGTCATGACGACACCGTCGCGTCATACTGATGCGCATTTAATCTCTATCCGATTGTCCACGGATTTATCTATCGCTAGTCGACGACGATCTATAGGGTTAGATGTCGTTGGATCCACTTCCGTCTGTTTGCAGTGCTACACTTGAGACGCACGGCCGCCAGATGACACTAAACGCTGCCGGACACGAACGAGAAAATCGCATCAGGTGAGGTCAGATTCAGATTTAACAATCAGGTTCAGTGCACCATGTCTCGAAATCTGTCGTCACCCGGTGCGATTTGTTACTGATACACGGTCGCGTGCGATTTTCCTGTTAGACGCTGTTGTACGGTGGCGCCGCCTGGTCTGGTTCGATGCGCCAAATCCTTCGGCGATTGCACTTAAAACAAAGGGTTCTGCTCGTTTGAGCTCTCAGTGTTGGTGCTGATGCGCTTGTCATCCCAGCGAAGCATCGTCCAATTCTCCAACTTCTCACGCACCCTCGAAGTGTGAGACAATTATGATTATGATGATGCTTCTGCTGCTGCTGATGATGATGATAAAGGTGATGATGATGATGATTATGATGATGATAGCGAAATGATGATAGCGAAAGCGATGATGTTGATGATTATGATGATTATGATCATGAAGGTGATGATGATGAATAGTAATAGTAGTAGCAGATGTAGCAGTAGTTGTAGTAGTAGTAGTAGTAGTAGTAGTAGTAGTAGTAGTAGTAGTAGTAGTAGTAGTAGTAGTAGTAGTAGTAGTAGTAGTAGTAGTAGTAGTAGTAGTAGTAGTAGTAGTAGTAGTAGTAGTAGTAGTAGTAGTAGTAGTAGTAGTAGTAGTAGTAGTAGTAGTAGTAGTAGTAGTAGTAGTAGTAGTAGTAGTAGTTGTACTTCCAATCGAATCGTCATGTTAATAGGAATCGCTTATTAGACACCTTTGAAACGCTTTCCATCGACGCTATATATAAGGATCTGAATGACGGTCAATCGGTAGTTTTGATTATTGCACGTGTAGGACGAAAACAAAAAGAAGAAGGAAAAGAAAAAGAGGAAGAAGAAGAAGATGATGACGATGATGATGCTTATAAGGTCATGATGTCGACGACCTCGATATTGAACAGAATTAACCAAGTTAGGAGAACGCAAGATAATTTATGCAGTAATAATACACTAAGAAATCCCCAATACCCCATGTAGTACCTTTGTGACCCCGACCCTCCATAGTTGATCGGGTGTACAGGAGACACCAGCGAACACAGAGTTACGACAGAATCCGCGTTCCATAGCCATCCATATGTGAATGAATAGACCAGTTACTTTCTAGGTCTTGGAAATGACTGCAGAGAATCTCTAATTATACGGTGGCCTTAATTAGACGAGGCCTTAATTAGACCCGCCTCCCCCATCTCTCGTGGCTACCTATGCACACACCTGATCTTATACAAACTTACTACAAGTATTTAACTGATAATATGCAACGCTTGCTCCAACGCTCGTAAATGAGTGTGTGTTTGTGTGTGTGTGTGTGTGTGTGTGTGTGTGTGTGTGTGTGTGTGTGTGTGTGTGTGTGTGTGTGTGTGTGTGTGTGTGTGTGTGTGTGTGTGTGTGTGTGTATGCGCGCGCGTGCGTGCGTACGAGCTTGCGTGTGTGTAATACATAGACACTGTCAGTCCTTAATGAACTTCTTGTGGTATGTACATTAACAACCTTGTCTCCGTCCATTAGTTTCGATATGTACATTAAAAGGTGCCCGTTAAGTGCAATAAGGACATGAGGCCATTTGCGCAGGCCAAGATATGGCAGGATGTGCACGATCAGTTGGAAGTTGGTATCGATCCGAAGTCGAATATAGTTCCAGTTCGATTCCAAAGTGTGCAGGAACCAAGTGGTTAGCGTCCTGGTCTGTCAACCGAGAGATCGGGGGTTCAAATCCCCACCAGGACAGAAAGTTGTGTCGAGATGGATGCTCCTCCTAAACCAAATGTGTACACCGACTGTACACTGATGTGGGAAGTCTAGGCGGTGAAAGAGGTGACTGTGCATCGGTTCTCGTATACCGAGGCTAAGAAAACGATGTCGACAACGCTTCATACCCATGGTTACCTCTCCGGGCTAACGTAAGGGGCTGATTTTACCCTTCGAGCTGATTAACTTAACAGCCTCTAGAAGGCTGTTGTACTTGCGATTCATCCGAAAATTCCTTGAAAACCATGAACAGTTTTCCAGCCGATAGAATTGCTCGATGATTATTATTGTTAAAGTCGATTTACCTACCTGCCCACTGACTGATAATACCTTACCAATCTCTGTTTCTTGGTATTAGCTACAGACTTGCAGTACTGGGAACGGGACGGTCAAACACGAGGGTTTAATGACGTCACTGTAATGTAGTTACGTCATCAATGCCGTGACGAATAAATAACTACGTCATTGCTACGAGCGACATAATAATTATCTCCTTGTTGGAATAGCAGTTCAGTGATTAACGACGCCTCATGACTATCTGGACCGGAGACTTCGCCATCCTTTTACCAAGTTTGGGACTTGCACTGCCTGGCGCTATCAATATACACTTGATCATTAGATAGTGGCGCTTCATAAATTTTGGACACGGTAGCCGATTGGTAAGAGCGCTTCCATTGTAAAGCGGAGAGTATGGGTTAGAGTCTTCGCTCAGGCGATCACTATGTATGGACCTCGAGGAAGTCGTTCAAAACACAGCTTCTTTACGCTTTCGATGATCCGTCGTATGGTGGAGTATGCACTGAACTTGAGAAGGAGGGTCATGTATATCAAACAGCTCGATTGCACATTTGCACAGTGTTATTCTACAATCTGTCTTACCTTTCTTGTAGGGCGCCGTGGACAGAGTTCCGATGATGACGCTGGAGCTGACGAGAAGAGAGACGAGAACCAGAATTGCGTCAGTTAAACCCATTCTGAGATCGTTGTAAGTTAAACTCCAGATGAACGGAGCGATCAGCTGTCCTTGTAATCCAGGCCTCACTTGGAAAGAAGGACGAGCGAGTAGAACCCACAACAGAACAGATGTTACTCCGGGTGTACTCTAATCTAAGCCAATCTAATCTCTGATCTAATCACTTGGATGACGTAGATATCCAAACGCACAAGGCACCAGCCAATGTTCGCTTCCAGTGAGAAAACCGCAGTCTCAAAAAACCGTAATCCGTTGGAAAGGAAGTTCCGCTGAAATTCGACTCGCAGACCTTCGATTACTGAGTCGCTCTCCTTGTCATTATCTTCCACACAGACAACCTGTAGGCCTAATCGATGCTTAGTCTTCTAGAAGAGGCCTATTGACGGTCTGTTATAGCCTAGGCCTACTACTTCCACTGGCACTAGAAACCGGGTCTTGTATGCGTCACTATGTCTAAGCAGATGTTTTTGCATAGACTGCTAAGTTCTCTTCTCTGCTTCGTTCGTCTGCGTTGGGTATTCGCTCCGTCCGCCCGTCAATAGAACCGACCAATGCCATCGTTAGCGTCCCGCAACTCCTCTGCCGTGGTGTGCGAAGGTATCGCCATCTTGCGAGTATTCGGCTAGCGCCGGTGTGATACGTCACCTAGCGAATAGTCTGTGAGATTTTTGGGGGTTTGTTGTCTGGCGCCACCTAGGGATTAGCATGCTTATACAGAGTTTCTTTTACTGCCTGCATTGCGTATTCTTAGCAATTCGAACATAGAGAGACAGAGACAGTGAAACAGAGAAACAGAGAAAGAGAGAGAGAGAGAGAGAGAGAGAGAGAGAGAGAGAGAGAGAGAGAGAGAGAGAGAGAGAGAGAGAGAGAGAGAGAGAGAGAGAGAGAGAGAGAGAGAGAGAGAGAGAGAGAGAGAGAGAGAGAGAGAGAGAGAGAGAGAGAGAGAGAGAGAGAGAGAGAGAGAGAGAGAGAGAGAGGCAATACGCAGAGAGGGAGAAAGAGAGGCAGAGACAGAGACAAAAAATTTTTTATCACTTATTCAAGGCCTGATTTCACTAATATATGGAAATGTAATCTCTGTGCTTAAGTCTTTGTTTCGAATTGGGGCTCATAGTATAGAAAACTTTGAAATCTGGCCAGGCACTTAAAAATGTCTTTTCAACCACGTAAAATACCTGTTGCAATTGTAATGGTAATTGCAAATTTATATGCATGTAGAGCCACTTTAAGAGCGACTCACCAGAGGTGCTCCTGACCTAACAATGAAACCACAGATCGAAAGCCTCGAATCAGGAGGAGGGCGACACTAATCTTTGTTGTTACACAGCGTCGATAAACAGCAAATGACCAGCTACAGGGTAGATTTAATCTACATCAGTTAAGCGAAGCGAAGTATATATAGCATGAGTTGAAATAGATTTAAAGGTGTCCACAGAGATTCAACAGCAGTTACGTTCCAGTTCCAGCGCTTGAGGAAAAGTGGCAAAGGGTGTTAGTCAACGTATTCCCGGAGGATGGGCCGACCACAGCAAACACTTCAACGCTGGACCGCATAAGATTATATCAGCGACGAATCCAGAAGGCTTATGAGGGGACCAAAAATATGTTTTGCGTTTAATAAGGGAGTCATTTGCAATTTTTCTAATTTAATATTAGGTATATACAGTATATGCCATTTAAACAATTTTGGTTAATTCGTTAATTTCGGTAAGGATCCTGCATTATTGGTGCTAATCTACTGTAAGATGAAGCCTACATCTATATAGTAATGTACAGTTTAATCTAATTTAAGATCCAGTCGACGAGAAGCATCAGTGACAAAATAACTGATTACAGACTCGTTATCTGGTATTATTGTTTTCAAGATGAGACTGTAACATTAGTAGAGCGTCAAGCCGGTCTTCAGTCATTGTGTTCCGGAGAGCAGTTAACGTTTGCTCAATTTTTTTTATAGGGGCACGTCCTGCTTAAATATCAAATGGGACCTTGGCCGGATTGGGCCCTTTGGAATCTGGTTTATATGTGTGTGTGTGTGTGTGTGTGTGTGTGTGTGTGTGTGTGTGTGTGTGTGTGTGTGTGTGTGTGTGTGTGTGTGTGTGTGTGTGTGTGTGTGTGTGTGTGTGTGTGTGTGTGTGTGTGTGTGTGTGTGTGTGTGTGTGTGTGTGTGTGTGTGTGTGTGTGTGTGTGTGTGTGTGTGTGTGTGTGTGTGTGTGTGTGTGTGTGTGTGTGTGTGTGTGTGTGTGTGTGTGTGTGTGTGTGTGTGTGTGTGTGTGTGTGTGTGTGTGTGTGTGTGTGTGTGTGTGTGTGTGTGTGTGTGTGTGTGTGTGTGTGTGTGTGTGTGTGTGTGTGTGTTGTGTTGTGTTGGGCTAGTAATGGGCTATAAATTAGAACTATCTTAGTGGTTCTATGATAAAGACGATGATGATGATGATGATGACGACGATGATTTATTATAAAATCAACTCATAAAGTCATTCGAATAAGTTAAGGCCGACGTCTACCGTCTCTGCAGCCACGAGATGTCGCTAGCACTCACCGATGTAATGCCATCTCTCTCTCTAGACACCTTTAAAACGATTCCATCTCACGCTATATATTTCGCTTCACGTAATCGCTGTTTAATACTCTTTCGACCACTTCTGGTTATTTGCTGTTTGACGACGTTGTCACAACAAAGATTAGTGTCGCCCCTCCTTAATCCAGGCTTAGGACTGGCGCTACCAGAGTATACGGTCAGTGGTGGAGTTGAAACCTCGACTGTATTATAGCAATTTAACGACATCTTATGGCAACAGAGGCCGTTGACGTCGAAGAAAACAGTTTTCATCGGTGTATATGATTCAATATGAAATCTCGACCAGTGTGTTTAACGACGTATTGATTGACAGGGCCGTTGACGTCGACCTGATCTAACCTATGACGGAAATCAGATAATAATCCAGACTTGTATTGGACCCATTTCGCTCTTGACTTGGAACCGATTTCACCCTCTGTCGTTCGATTATCTTTTGACTGTGCGCTTGTGAATAAGCTGGTTCCAGCAACTTCGCTTCTTTGGGCGCTGTAGAAATATCGAGATTACGATTACGATTTCAAGAAATCTCATGGCCACAAAGGCCGTTGACGTCGATAGAAATTAAATTATTTGGAACAGCTCTAACTGTTCCTATGGTTGGTTAGTTTCTGCTTAAAGACACTGAGTCATAACAAAGATGCATGGTTAGCGTCATCCTCCTCCTTTCTGTAAGCTTTGGACTGGCACTGCCAGAGTAAGAGCAGTGCAGGTTTTGTTCTTATGGCATACTAATTCTGGACCACCACAGTATAAATAATTACACAGTACGTCGACTCGCATTGCTAACTGTTGACTAGTTTTTGGGTGACGCCATTTTGAAACTGAGCTTTTGAATTATAGATTTAAGCTGAAATTAACGTTAAAAATAATATTGTTAATTCCAATGAAATCCTCGAAGTTATTATAACGTTTAAAAAATATTTTATGTGATGGATTCTGGTGTATCGGCGTGTAGTCCTCAATGTTGTTGTTAACGTTTAAAAATATTTGATGTGATGGGTTCCGGTGTATCGACGTGTAAAAGCTCATTTTCAAAATGGCGGTCGGTCACACATTCTGACTGCTGCATCGGCCGGGAGTCGACGTACTGTGTAATTATTTATACTGTGGGACCACTTTTACTTATAGGTTATTTTGCAGAGGTTTCACAGTTCCTAGAGCAAAGTAGATTACCCACTTATGAGGGCCGCTTCCTTTTGAAAGGACCATTATTGTTTTATGATCGCAATTACACATATAGAGTCAATTATCTTCAATTTTAAGGTGTTTAGAGAGATGCGTTGCCTTACTAGCGTGCTAGTGACACCTTGTCGCTCTAAACCGGTATTTAATAGTTAGACACGACTGATATTAAGCTACAAACTGTAAAAAATTCCTGTCGACGACAACGGCCTTTGATGCGATAAAACTTGGTAAAACTGTTGCATACAATCCAATCGCCTATCTACAAGTTGATACGAAACTCTCGAGAGTGTTATGCTCTATAGGACACCTTCAAAACAGTTCATACAGTATATATATATAAATATTCTTGAAACGTATTTACTCATATTCAGCAAACTGGTTGCTTGATCGAGGAGGCGTTTAATCGCCAAGTTGAACTATGTCGCTGTTGTGCTCAAGGAAAAATTGCAATTGTAATTAGTGACTTCTATTGCGCCGATGTCTAAAGCACAAAGCATCAACCGATGGCACACCAAAACCAAGCCATAATTGGGTCAATATCCAGAAGATCAGTCCGTATACGACAGAGAGCCAGTTTGTGGTGGACAAACAATTTGAAAGAGCTAAGTTTTAAGTTGAGAACAAAATGACACAAGCAACCGAAAAAGCTCGTTCACCGAAAACAGTTCTGGATTTAGGTATGACCAGACAAAGATAATCAGATGACCTTTTTGAATAATGATAAGTCTGGGAAGTAAGAACTGATTTTAAGTATTGTGGCTGGCCAGAATTCAAAGTTTCATAAAAATGTGGCCCCCAATTTGAAACTAATTCTCTGCTGAACAGGAAGCCAATGCACCCATTTCAGCACACAGGTTAAATGCTTATATTTGAATGTATTAGCTATGGCTCTATCCAAAGAGTTCTGAACTCTCGCCAGCTTCATTGACTTATTGATACACCGTACACGTAAGAAGCGAGTTATAGTAATCTAAGCGACTGGTAACCAACGCTTTAGCCAGAGGTATCCTTCCAGACTTGGACACATAACGCCCAATTTGCGTATGTCACGAATGAACATACTATAATATGATCACTTACAAATAGGCCTACTGTTTACACGGCCAGTGAGAGACATGGTAGAATTGAAAACAACGCCTAAGCTGCGAGCAGCGTCTGCCAGCTCAACTATTAAGTCACACAGTTTCAATAAATTAAGCCGATCAATTTTTTAAGTGGCTGTGATACCAGTACCAAGGCTGGACCAAGGAGGAGGGCAACGATAATCATCTTTGTTATGGAACGGCGTTGTGAAATAGCAACCAATCAACGAGTAATAAGGAAGACTTAATTGGAGAGCTACAATTGAAACTTACTAGCACTACTGCAATGAAATGAAACTGTTGGATCCCATGCAATCGCCGACTCACAAGTCGATACGTATCAGACCTGGATAATGTAATGCACTTTTAGACACCTTTAAGACGCTGACTTTTAGCTTCATATATCCATGAGCAGCGTTAAAATAATCATCTGACAGAAGCACGTGACCAAAAACGAAAATATCTCCAAAATATTGCGAGATAAGTGCAAATCATTTTAAGTTAGAATTTAACATTAACCTTACTTGGTGTGAGCTGCATACAAAGTGAAGATTTTAAGCGGGTAGGCCTTATCAGTAGAGGAAAGGTTTTGTAGGTTGTAATATAATGCAATGTTGTCTATGGTCTTTGATGGGTGGTTTAACACTTATACAGACTTTTAGTTGTTAGACTGTAATATGTACAAAGCGCCTATAGGCCCATCACTAGAAATGTGTTATAGGTTTCTTAAACCGTTTTTATTTATCATTGTTATAACTAGTTAAGAATCCCATGTACATTATGAATGTTCATCAAGAATCATTTTACATTAAATTTTCCTTTTTGCATGACAAATACTGTAAAATATTGCTTAATTGCTTCTAAGGCCAACTTATCGCATAGCAAGTATCATAGATATTATTAACCGTATTATTTTATGGCGTTAAGCAATGACTAATATTACTGATGACACTGTGAAACAGTGTCTTGACACCTTTAAATGGTGTCTTTTGGACTCTATACCTTGAACCTTCTTTGCATTCACTGTATTGTACATATTTTCGAATAGTCGTCAACGCATTTTGATGTCATATGACAATGTTAAACTACGGAATGAAAAAAATTGTTGTTTGACACCATACGAACGGTAAGAGCTGTTCAAAATAAGTTATGTCGACGTCAACGGCCTTTGTTGCCATAAGATGTCGATAGACTCTAAGATCTTATGCAATCGGCGTATTATCAGCAATTAGACACCTTTAAAATGAATTCCATTGAAAAGATTTATTTACCTACCACGCTCAGTTCATGACTATCTTACTACGGGACGCATAGGCAGTTTTGTGTCATTGGAACGGTACGAACTGTTCAGAAATAATCTCTGTCGACGTCAACGGCCTTTGTTGCCATAAGATGTCGCTAAATTCTCGATCCTCCAATGGCTAAGTTGTACCCTAAACCGTGAGATATACACTGAATAACAGCAATACTGCAGTGAAAACTGTAACAAAATTCCTATGGCTTTTGATGCCATAAGACGTCGTTATATTGTTGGATCCAATCCAATCCGGACGTTTGATCGTTTTGGTTGTATGGTAGGATGAGGTTGAGGTCAACGGCCCCGGCGGCCAGAACATGGGTCTTAAGTGCTGGATCCCACCACCACCACCACCACCTCTACCACGACCTTTGTCTTTATTCCACCACGCGGTACCCGCAGCCAAAAAATAAATCTTTCGTTTCGATTGGATGGATGGACGTATAGCGTTTAGCGACATCTTTTGGCAAAAAGGCCGCAGACGTCGACAGTGATTATTCTGAACAGTTCTCACCGTTCCTATGACATAATAGTGCCTATGCGTAAAGTGGTTGGGAAATTACCATCTTAGCGTCGTACCGAAATATATAGTTTCGATGAAGCTCATTTTAAAGGTGTCTAACCGGGTCATTGCTCACAATACATGAGATATGGCAGAATGTGAATACAGTTAGCAATACAGCGTTGCACGTAGATATATAGTTTCGATGAAATTCGTTTAAAGGTGTCTAACCAGGTCATTCTTATAATACGGCGATTGGATAAGATTCTGCAGTGTAACGACATCTTATAACAACAAAGGCCGATGACGTCGACAGTTATTATTCTGAACAGTTCTCAGTTCCTATGACATAAAAGTGCCTATATAACTTTTATCAACTGAGCGTCGTACGTAAATTTATTTATAGTTTCGATAAAGTTCATTTTAGAGGTGTCTAACGGGGTCATTGCTGATAATCCGGTGACTGGATAAGATCCTACGGTTTAACGACATCTTATGGCATCATAGTTAGTTTACGTCGACAGAAATTAGTTTGAACAGTTTTCACCGTTCGTTTGGCATAGTACAGCCTTTATTCTGAAACAACTTCTAATTAGAAAGTCTTATCTCAGCGACTCCGAGAGTTTCTAGAAAGGCGCAACGTAAATGCTTTGATAAATGACGTCAGACGACATTTCTAAGTTCTCGAACAATCGGACCTTGTCGATTTACCTGATGAGTAGCATAAAGTACACAGTTCTTTGAGCTTTTTGTTATTGTTTTGTAAAACCAAAATTTCAACGAAACAGAACCACAGTCGTAAATCTGAAACATCGAATCATTACTTTAGAGTTTAGAGCTTTTATATAGCACCTCTTCTAAATACATACTAATTAATTAATTAATTAATTAATTAATTAATGTAGATTGATTGATCGTTTGATTGATTGATTGTTTGACTGCTTGATTGATTGAGTGATTAAGTGTGTGTGAGTGAGTGAGTGAGTGAGTGAGTGAGTGAGTGAGTGAGTGAGTGAGTGAGTGAGTGAGTGAGTGAGTGAGTGAGTGAGTGAGTGAGTGAGTGAGTGAGTGAGTGAGTGAGTGAGTGAGTGAGTGAGTGAATGAGTTATTCATTCATTCGTTCGTTCGTTCATTCACTGAAAACCAACTCACACTTGTACACACTTACATTATCTAAGGCATTTTAAAACTGTAAGCGTTTATCAAGAACATTATGTATACATGTATGTATTTATCAGACCGTTTTCATATAGCACTACTTAAACAATAGAAAGCACTATTTATAAGAAGATAATTTTGTTATGTTTAGATTAATTTTTCATATGAAACGTCCATACATGCATAAATAAATCATATGTCACAAGAAGTTATTTGCGCAAGATAAAATTAGTCCGCGATCTGTCTATTAGGCCTACGCAAAAACAACTACGATAATTCAGGAAGAAGAGACTTTTGCTACAACTTGTACGATCCTCCATACTATTAGGCCTACTACATAATATAAATACGCAGTGCTATCCATACAATGCCCTTCATATAGGAAAACGCAATATATCATAAATATACATGTATGTATATACATATATATATATATATCGAACATAATATATAAGTATTTATACATGTACTATATGTATTTATGTATATATTTATGTGTATATAGTATATATATATATTTATGTACGTGTATATGTCTCTATATATATGCTTATATATGTGTATATATGAACATGAATGTATATATTGTTTGTATATTAATAGATGCACTGAACTTGTATTAACCCTTTGGAAGTGAGGTCAAACATTGTAACGTTAGTGGTGAGGTGGGGTTTGATATACCCCAATGCACTTTTTTACTTGCAAGTCGCGATATCAGCTACATAACATTATTTGTGAGCTAAACTATGACATTATGACTAATTATCAACTAAACTGGCGATTATCAAGAAAAGATAACTGTTTTCGATCATTATTGAAGTGCCAGCATGTGAACTAATAACCATGCAATATTTACTTTGCACGTGCATTTTTCAGTACTCATTCAAAAGATTACCAAATGCACGAATAATACCAGGAATAATGCATCAATTTTGCATCAATGCAAAATTATATGCTGCAATATCTTATATTTTCGCCCGTTTCATTTTTCGGCACTGCGCCGTAACTTTTTTAATTCGATAAAATCAAACTATATGCGAAAAATTATAATTTCTTTTTAATATGCAAAAAAATTTAAAAAATTGTGCACTCAATAGTTCCTGATATTGTCTTAAAGTGTTCATATTTCACATTCACGAAGGTAGACAAAAATAATCCAAGCTGGTTCCACGTTTTCCGTAAAAAACGCAACGTGGAATAGCTGTGGGGTGTGTCATACCCCACCTCACCTCCAAAGGGTTAAGAATCGATGAGTTTTTGTTGGCGTCGAAGTTCTTGTTGTCTCTCTGGATGTTGATATGTGAGGAGGGGAGGAGGATGATGCCATCGCAGCAGCCGAGAATAGAGATGGTTATATCGTGGACGGACAAAGCAGGCGGCTGTCTATGTAGGTGAACAACCACAGAACAACAACAACAACAACAACAGAGCAACAGCTGTCGAGTCACCATTGACAACCAGGATAACAACAAAGCGAGAACAACCACGGAAAGTAGGTACATAGGTAGGTAGGCATATGCAGGTAAGAATAGTATATGGTAAGTAGGTTGGTAGGTCGGTCGGCAGGTAAGTTGGTCGGTCAGTGGGCACAGGTAGATACGTAGGTAACTCTATTCTGAAATTAGGTAGTTGTATCTAACCCACACACGGTATACCTCTCATCCTGGGTATTTCAGTGTTATTAGCTTACCTTATTACCTTGTAACCATCCTACCTTACGCCCTGCACTTCCGTGCTGTAAGTCTCTTCAGACATCAAGATTCATTTTTGTCATGCAAGTATGAAATGATTTAACCGTCGGGGCCTAAACTTTATAGTCCGGCATTGTGGGACGGCTTGGTCCACGCGAAACCCTGCGTCCCTGGACCTCGCGGTCCGCTGCTGACGTTCCAAATGAGTGACCTTTGAGATGCTAAAACCAGGAGACGAGTTTTCACTTAGACAAATCGTCATGCGTGTTATTACATTTGACAGATACTTCGTGGTTTAGAAACAGTCACACGTTCACATAACACAATATATATCGATTGGTTACAGCGGTCGCCTTAGACACCTTTAAAACAGTGTTCCTGATCCTATAAGCATAGGACACGATATGCATTTTAAAAGGTTTCCTTCGACACCTTTGAAACGGTGTCAATCGATGCTATTTAAGCGTATGACACAATAGTAGATTAGTCGAGAGAGATTCGGAGTTTAGCCTTCGAAGTGATTAGACGTACGCGGAAACATTTGCTGTCGAGCCGAAGAATTGTTTACTCAGTGGACCAGCAAAGATCTATCGCGGTGAGCGACACCGTTGTTTCTTTGTTCTGTTGCGTAGCCATTGCTTTCTTTGTATAATCAGTGTGGCTTAGATTTGATTTCATTGTTAGTTTTAAATTCTTGTCGCCCTGGCTAGACATGAGTTCTAGCGCGGGCCCCTTTGTCTCCGACTCTGCACTTCAGTTGCAGTCGGTCGAAGACATTACGAATTCCTTAGGGCTGGTGACTCCGTCTAAAAAACGGATGAAGCCGTGTGACGACTCGCCTGATAGTGGCAGGTTAATAATTGCGACCGATTCCGAAGAATCGAGTTGCGATGACGATAACGACGGGTTCTTAACGGTTAGTGGTAAGACTGCCCGTAAGTCGGAGAAGAAGAGGAAGCTCACTGGTGTCACCCTGGACTCCCTCAGGCATTCTCCCAGTAAGGTAAAGAAAACCACTGTGGAACGGCGCATGCCAATTGCGCCGAAAGCCTTGGTAAAGGCTCCCACCACACGGTCTGGAGATAGGTTAGTAAACAAAGGAGATCAATCAACAGAGATGAAAGAGGCGCCTGCCACTCGGGTGACGGTCTCCCGATCTGTAGAAGACCGATTGTTTGTAGAGTTTATTGGTCTGCCTTTGTGTAAGGTAAACGCGACCGCTGTCAGGACGGAGCTGAACACGTCGTTCGGCCCGTTGTTTGCGGACCTGGTGACCCCGTCGGCCACGAGTGTGCGTGTGCACCTTGGCGGCCCTGAAAAGGAGGCAAACAGAGCGCGCCTGCTCGCCTGTACCAAGGTCTGTAATTACCAGATCAAGGTGTCGGAGCCACGCGAGATCGTGCGCCACAGGGGCAAATATGTCCAGAGAGTGATTAAAGGAGTGTCACATGCTCTGTCTGACTCGGACATACACGAGTCTGCCAAAGAACACGAAAACCTGCCTGTGATCAAGGTCGAGCGTATTCACAAGATTGTGAACAAGGTGAAGGTGCCAACTATGGCTGTCTTAATCAGTTTTTTGCCTGGTGCAATTGTCCCTGCACGATTGCATGTAGGTTTTCTGACATTTAAGCTACATCTGTACGAGCCACCAGTAACCCGTTGCTTCTGTTGTTTTTTACCTGGCCACGTGGCTAAGTTTTGCAGGGTCAAGACCCTGCGATGCAGCATCTGTGCCGGTGAGCACAAGGCTGCCGATTGCACGAAGCGGGACCAACCGAAGTGCGCAGCCTGTGGAGGACCGCATCCCGCGCTGTCTAGCAGCTGTCCGAAGTACGTGCTAGCAAAGGCAGCGACCACCATCAGCGTACGTCAGGGCGTCCGATACAGCGATGCGCTCCGGATGGCTAAGGCGCAGATCAACAACGCTCAGCCTCAGAAGCAGACGACAGCTGCAGCCGAAACCGCAGCAACTACATCTGACGCTGCACTAACAACGACAACGACAACAACACAATCGCGTCCCTCTCCAAAGCCTCGACGGGCCAAGGCGACCCATCCTGCTGAAGACGTCACCGTGCTGCCGCCGGTTCGGGAGGAGATCGCGAAGACCGACGACGATGGTTCCGCCCAGAGACACGCTCTGGACGCCCTCACCCGCGCCTGCGCCTTGTTCGTAGAGGGAATGACGGCGATGGGGGCGAATGAAGGCGCCGCTGTCACTCCGGCAAAGATGATCGAGGTCATCCTTGATGCCATCCATGCCGCCTTCAAGATTCCGCTCGACGCGATGACACCCGTCTATCCAGTCGCCTCGACAACTTCCGGCATATCGTCAGCCACGTCAGCCACTTCACCCGTCAACCGCCATCATTGATCTCCAGATTCTCCAGTGGAACGCGTGCAGCCTCAGGGCCCGGGTGGGGGAGCTGAGGCACCGCGTCTCCGGGATGCAGACACCGCCGGCGGTCATCTGCATCCAGGAGACGTGGCTCAGCCCGTCCATCAGTTTTGAGATCCCGGGGTACTCCTGAGTGCGGCACGACCGTTCCGTTGGAGAAAAAGGAGGAGTGGCGACGTTCGTGAGGACGGGTATCGCCTACTCCCTGATCAGCACCACTGACGTCCCGGAATCGATCACCATCTCTATCGACGGACTCCCAACAAAGATCAAGATCATCAACATCTACCATACAAAATCAACACCAGAAGACCCCTTGTTGCCGGACGCTTACACGCCCTTCTTCCGTAACAAGTCTGCAATCGTTCTGGGAGACTTCAACGCCCACAGCACTCTCTTCGGGTCCGACATCACCAACGCACGGGGTCGCCAGCTGGAAGACGACATTGAAGCCAGCGCCTTTGTCCTACTGAACACTGGTACCCCGACGTTCGTCAGCAACACCTCTGGAGCATCCAGCCCTCTGGACCTTGCGATGGCCTCGACGCCCTTGGCGCGGAGGTGCACTTGGACTGTCCTCGACGATTCCATGGGCAGCGACCACTCACCGATCCTCATCACCATCGATGAAGCAGTCCCGGTCGAAGAGTCCTTCATCCCGAGGTGGCTCCATCGAAAGGCCGACTGGACGGCCTTCAAGGACGACTGCAGAGAGGCGCTGACCATCGACCTCGTTACCGACGACATTGAGGTGAGCCACAGCAACATCACCGGTTCGCTCATGGAGGTCGCCATGCGGCACATACCTCGGACGACCCCTCCCAAGGGGAAGACCAGGAGTGTGCCGTACTGGACAGAGGAGTGCACTCGCCGCGTCGGGGAGCGCACCGAGGCCCGCAACAAGATGAAGAGGACCAGGGACCCGGCGGATGTTGAAGAATACCGTCACATCAAGGGAATCGCCCAGAAGACCATCAAGGACGCGCAGAAGACATCCTGGAGAGAATACTGCACCACCTTGAACGACAAGACGAAGCTCGGAAGGGTGTGGGGCACCCTGAGAAAGATGTCCGGCACAAGGTCAAGACCACAAATTCCAACGCTGAAGAAAGAAGGAAACACCTACGCGACGAACCAGGAGAAAGCGAACCTCTTCGGAAGATGCTTCTCTGAAGTCAGCTGCACTGGCAGCCACTCCGCGGAGTTCCAGGAGCGTAAGGACGCTTTTGAAGCCGAGCACTCTGAGGAGCTTCACGGAGAGCACCTTCTGACTGACGAGAAGCCCTTCAACGAGCCCTTCACCATCCAGGCTCTGAGAATCGCTCTCCTGCGCTGCAAGAAGGATACAAGTCCGGGTGAAGACACCATCACGTATGAGATCCTGGCCCAGCTTCCGCATCCGAGCCTGCTTGCCTTGCTGGAGCTGTTCAACATGGTGTGGCAACATGGACGACTCCCGGCCTGCTGGAAGAACTCCATCGTTGTTCCTATCCTGAAACCGGAGAAACCAGCCTTCGACGCCAACTCCTACCGCCCGATTGCCCTGACATCCGTCTTGTGCAAACTGATGGAGCGGCTAGTGACGGACCGGCTGACCTGGCACATGGAAACCAACCACCTGTTCAACAGATTCCAGTCTGGTTTTCGCAGGCTCCGGAGCTGCCAGGACCACATCGTTCGACTCCAAGACGACATCCAGAGAGCCATCCACTCTAAATACAGCCTAACTGGTGTTTTTGTAGATCTCGAGAAGGCTTTCGATCTGATGTGGACCGACGGACTGCTGCACAAGCTGCAGCAACACAACATCACCGGTCAGATGTTCAACTGGATCCGGGACTTCCTGACCGACAGACACATCCGTGTCCGCGTGGGAGCAGAGCTGTCCGAACTCTTCCACATGGAGAACGGATCGCCACAGGGCAGTGTCATCAGCCCTGTGTTGTTCATCATCATGATGAACGACTTCCCGGATCCGGAGAACGGCGTCAAGCTCTCTCTCTACGCGGACGACAGCGCCATCTGGAGAGCAGGACCAAACCCGGACGTGAACCAGCGACACCTTCAATCCTACCTCGATCGACTGAAAAAATTCTTCGACGACTGGGGTTTCAAGGTGTCTACGACGAAGACCGTGGCCGTCGAATTCCATCGCTTCCGCACACCAACAGCACACCGACCGCTGAGACTCGGGACCTCTCTTCTGAGCTACAAGGATAGCGTCAAGTTCCTGGGTGTGATATTCGACCGGTATCTTACCTGGTCCGAACACATCAGGTACGTGGCGGATCGCTGCAAGAAGCGTCTCAACCTGATGCGCGCTATTGCAGGATCCCATTGGGGGGCGTCGAAAGACACCCTTCTGATGGTCTACCGAGCTCTCATCCGCTCCGTCATCGACTACGGCTGCATCGCGTACGAGAGTGCCTCGGCGAACCAGAAGAAAGTGCTAAACACTATCCAGTGTAAGGCACTCACGATAGCTTCTGGAGCGCTCCGAGGAACGAGCCTCTCCGCTCTGCAGGTAGACTGCGGGGAGATGCCACTCCACCTACGACGAAAGCAGCAGATGATGGAGTTCATCATGAAGATAGACGCCATCCCGGACCATCCGACGCAGACCATCACCAGCGGCCGGAAGACGAAAGCGGCCAAAGACGACATGGATCCGATCCGAGTGAAGGCGAGAAACATCAACAGCGAGATCGCAAAGCCTACGATCCAGCCACTCGCCTGCACGACAAGACCGATGTGGACACTCCGCCAACCGATCATAGACACCACACTCAGGAATAAGATCAGAGATCTACCTAATCCTGCTAATGCTGTTGTTTTTTCAGATTACCTCAGAAGGAAGAAGTCCATGGTCGAAGACCACATCCGCTCTTACGATGGCCATGTGGCGATCTACACGGACGGCTCAAAGAACCCCGCAGGTAATGCATCGTGCTCCTTCTACGTGCCCTCTTGTGGCCACCATGGAAGCTACAGGATGAGCGACGGGTCGTCAGTCCTGGCAGCAGAAATGGAGGCCATAGGCAGGGCGATGGAATGGGCCGCTAACGCTAACGTACCAAATGTTGTTATTTTTTCAGACTCCCTCGGTGTCCTGCAGAGTCTGGAGAAACAGCAGTCCGGGACAAGACAACATCATCTCGTCGACCTGATCCACGCCATAGATGACTACGGGCAACACGCAGAGTCGCCACCGAAGATCGTTTGGATCCCCGGTCATCTCGGCATCCCAGGCAACGAGACGGCAGACGCCCTGTGCAAACAGGCGCTACACAACACCGCCGTGGACCTCCCGATGACGCTCGAGTACCCAGAAGCACGACACCTCTACCGCGACCACTTCCTCCGGAAGTGGCAAACAGAGTGGACCACCTCAGACACCGGCTCCGACTATAGGGTCGTCGAGCCAGACGTCAGCCTGGTCCGCAGATACACCGACCCAAACCGGAGGAAGGAAGTCACCATCACCAGACTCCGAATGGGGCACTGCTGCCTCAACGCGCAGTTGAAGTTGTGGGGCCGCCACGAAACCGGAAACTGTGACGAGTGCGGTGACGCCCAGGAAACCGTGCGCCATTTCCTCTTGGAGTGCCCTTCTCAGGCTGGACTCCAAGACCAGCTCCTCCGAGAGTGCGCACGGAAAAACTGGTCTTTCGATCTGTACACCGTACTCAGTCAAACCAGCTGCCTGAATACCATCTACAAGTGGCTGGAGGCTTCCGGTCGAAAGATCTGAAGGCGGCCCCTGCCCCCACCGGAAAGAAGAAGACCAAGAAGAAGTCAAAGAAGAAGACAAAGAAGAAGACCAAGAAGAAGATAGAAGAACATAAACTTTTAGTGTAAATAAAACTCGGAACAATACTAACAATATTAACAGTATACAGAGAACTATCCTATGTAAATAGCAAGCCCCACAAATGTAACCAAGACGGGGGAGGGGAGAAAACCCAACTCCGCTGACCGTGCATGGGAAAATCCTACCACCACCTTCCCCCACGGCGTCGTTAAATAAACGTATTTCAGTCAGTAGATTAGTCTATTGGTATGGTTGTGAGAGAGTCTTGCAAATTTTCACAATGAGGCTTACTTGATGAATTGTTTGCTCAGGCTGAGAGTAGTTGGAGTACGTTGGTTCTTTGTTTGTACCTTACTGAATTCAGTTCTAAAAAGGTTCTTTTATAACGATAATAAGTGCCATGCAGTATATCAATTAAGGGTAGTTGGATTTTGATTCTTGGACAAGTGCAGTGAATAATTGTTGGCGTTTAAAAAGAGTCTGTCTGTCTCCGTCTCTCTCTGTCTGTGGGTGGCGTGTCTCTCTCTTTGTCACTGAGTGTTTCTGTCTGTCTCTGTCTGTATCTATCAGTCTCTATCTCTGTCTGTCTCTCTGTCTCTGTCTCTGTCTCTGTCTGTCTGTCTGTCTGTCTCTCTGACACCTTTATTTGAGAAGGTATTGAATGGGTGTGTGTGTATATATATATATATATATATATATATATATATATATATATATATATATATATATATAAACTGTGGGTACACGGTATCCGACTGTACAACACGGTTGCCGATTTGCTGGACCGCTCGCCTTGTAACGCTTAGTGTACAGGTCCACATACACATACATCACATGTCGACACGCGTGATACATACACATCATATATTTATGTATGCGCAGATATGCATATATATATATATGTGTGTGCGTGCGTGCGTGTGCGTGCGTGCGTGCGTGTGTGCGTGCGTGTGTGTGTGTGTGTGTGTGTGTGTGTGTGTGTGTGTGTGTGTGTGTGTGTGTGTGTGTGTGTGTGTGTGTGTGTGTGTGTGTGTGTGTGTGTGTGTGTGTGTGTGTGTGTGTGTGTGTGTGTGTGTGTGTGTGTGTGTGTGTGTGTGTGTGTGTGTGTGTGTGTGTGTGTGTGTGTGTGTGTGTGTGTGTGTGTGTGTGTGTGCGTGCGTGAGTGCGTGCGTGTGTGTGTTGAGATGTCGGGTGATATTAGGATATTTAATGCGTGCACCTGCTCTTTGGTATTATCCAAATTTATGAAGCATTTGACACGAGCGACTGCATGCTTTCACTCACAGCCTACAGGACAGGAACCAAGCATAGGAATGGGAGGAGGAGGAGGAGGAGGAGGAGGAGGAGGAGGAGGAGGAGGAGGAGGAAGAGGACGACGAGAAGAAACAGATGAAGAGGGGAAGAGGAAGGAGGAGGAGTTGCAGGGGAGAAGAAGATGAGGGGGAGAAGAGGAGGAGTGGAAGGTCAGGAAGAGAGATCCTGGACAACGCTGCATTTCCATATACAACCATGCACACCGTTCGAACGTCTCTCAATTTTCCAGTCTGTCTGCCAACCTGCCTGCCTGTCTGTCTCTTTGTCTGTCTGTTTTTCCTCATATAAACATCATAAATGAACCTCACATGGTCAATATGTCCATCTCATAAAGTCAGCGAGCGGTCATTAACTTTTCCTTATTTATTATGTATTAATTTGATTAAATGCCACTGTCTTATGACGAAGCATCAATCGATGGCGCTGAGCAACTGTGCGTGTACTTATTGAAGGTCTTTGCGCAGTAACTTTCTCAGGACCGCTGATTGAAGTGGCACTATAAAAGTATTCAGTTGCAATTACAATTACTTTCACTTATAGGGCGATTATCGCGCTTAAAAGATGTGTGTAATTATTTTTGAAAAATTCTCTCCGTTCGTATAAGGCGTAATACAGCTCTACAATATGTGATATTAACCTATACGATATTTAGGCCAGCACCTGACGTATCTCATTTTCACAGAAAGCATCGATTTTCAATGTCGCATATTTATAAGGCTTCAGTTGACGATGTTATAAAGGTGTCTTGCAGTTTCCATTCGCATACAGCGTCCCAGACATATATATAGCATCTGAAAATAACGTCTTAAAGGTGTCTCAATAGACAACGCTCTAACCAACTGAGTTTCTTGTTTCATACTTATACATGTATAGTACATAAGCACCGGTTGATAGCGTTTTACAACTGGACGGCTTTAAAGTTTTAAAGGTGTCTTAAGTGATCGCTCTAACCAATCGGTTGGATGGATCCAGAGTTTAACGACATCTAATGGCGACAAAGACGGTTGACGTCGGCTAAAATTATTTCCAACAGCTTTCACCTTTCTGGCATAATGACTTGAGAAAAATTTTCGACTATATTGTGTCGGACACCAATGTTGTAAAGGAAATCGAACCCGTACTCGCCACGTTTCCAGGCGAGCAGTTTAACCACTACTATTGTAATAATGGCTTGGGTCCAAGTCCCATGATTATATAGTAACAGTTGAAAGCGTTTTAAAGGTGTCTAAAGAGAGCGCTCAACACAATCGGTTTCAGGTCCCCATAACTAAGTAAATAGTAAGTAATCTTTAATTAGCACAAGGCAAACCCTCATAATTACAATAGTGCAACCAGTGACGAAAAGTAGCACAGTATAAGTAGAACACAAAAACAGATGCAATATTATAACAATTTCAGAATGTCTGCTCTATATACAGTTATAACTATAGCTATAATCTGAGGAAATTAAACTTTACTCAGGTCTACAAATGGAAACATATTAGATCTTGGAAGAAGCATTAAGACTATCATTAACCCAATTTTTTCATAGTTGTACAGTAAGCGAATGATGAAGGATTTCTTATGCCACATTGTATGAATGTACGGCATTTCAAATGTATCCACCTTTTGTTGAATTTATGAAGGTGCTTTGCGGGCATTTATTGGCAAAGACAGTGATGGGGAGACTGGATGCTCTTAAAGAAATTCAGTTCAATTTTCTCCCAAATCTTCCACAACGTTAAACTGTCACCGTTCAAGAGGTTGCTTCGCCCAGCCTTGGCGGAAAACGAATAAATTTTTCCACTCAAATCCGTTTACAGGAAACACCCCAGGATGGAAGAGATTAACTTAGCCGGGAGACTAAAAGGGCTTGTAACATGTTCGTTGGTTTACTGGGAGGCATTCCTTGAGATCGCAAGACTTTCAGTGGGTGTTTGCGTCGATTGCAAACGATCCAAATGAACGACAGATGGTCAACGAATTTTAAATGCCTCGGAAAACAACGCCCAGGAGGTTAACAAGTTCGACTCAACATTGTTGATAGAATCCGTAAGAGAAAAGCGTCTTGGGTCGGTCCGTGAAATATAATTTCTTTGGTCGTAGAAAAATAATGCGCCGTTTTGTTCCTGTGTTATTCCCGAATTCAGTTGACAGGCCAACCTATACAGTTTCCTCTGATTACGTTTAAAAGATGACTAAGGCGAGCGAAAGAAATAATCGGATGCAGCGTCTTTTTTGTGTTATATAGCTTCGTCTAATAACGTTTAAAAGGTGTCTAAAGAGAGCGCAATAAATAATCAGCATCATTCGGCTTCTGTTATTCTGTATCATACTAAGATGCGTTCGTAAGCTATGAATGAAGAGTGGCTTGATTCCAGGCACTGTGAACGATGACATGATGCAGTAGATGTACAGTGTTCCATGACGATAATAAAGAATATCCATTATCCATCTCTATTTCTATCGGTCATTCTGTTTGCCTGAATGTGTGCCTGTCTCTATTCCATCCTCTACCTGTCTCTCTGACTACCAATATATGACGATAATACCGATCAAAATTACGATAATAAAATAATGACGATAATAAAGTCAATTTATATAGCGCCATAATCCGACAATTTCGATGGAAACATCGTTTCTCCCTTGGACGCCAGGTGGCCAGCGTCGTCTGCTGTCAGTCATGACGACACCATTGCGTCATACTGATGCTCTTTTAATCGGGTGATAATTATTATTTGGGTGTTCAATGCATGCATCTGTTCATGGGTATTATCCGAATTTATGGAACATCTGACACGAGCGACTACTTTCACTCACAACCTACAGGACAGTAGTTTCAGTTTAACGACACTGTGTCATAACAAAGATGATTAGCGTCGCCCTCCTCCTTTATCCAGGCTTGGAACTGGCACTGTCAGAGTGCGAACAGTGGCGGAGTTATGATCAAAGGACTTGCTCAGGCCCTTATATACACAGGAAACTGCCTAAGTTGAGACTCGAACCTATGGAAACAAAGACCGTTGACGTCAACAGAGACTTTTCTGGCATGATACCACTTTGTGGCATAGGGCTAATATCACGCTTAAGAAGATGTGTGTAATTATTTTTAAACAGTTCTCACCGTTGCTGTGGTATAACATGTGACGTCTGATAATTCTACTACAAAGGCACTAAGTTGTAAGAGTAACAGATACAAGATCGACCTTCCGTTTTCTCTTGTAGAGCAAATATCACGCTTAAAAGAGGTGTGGAAATTATTTCACGGTTCTCTCGGTTCGTTTGGAAGAGTACAGCACTACTTTGACTTATGGGTAGAATATCATGCTAGAAAGAGCTGTGTCATTATTTTGAGAAGTTCCCATCGTTTGTATAAGGCATAATACATCTCTACCATATGTAATATTTATTTATTTCTGATATTTCTTTAGTGATTCCTCAAGTCTACTACTACCCAGAGGCGCTCCCGACAACAGCATTGGTATACTGTGTCGGAGTTTTCACGCCGAAGCACCAAGAGCAATCGCGAGTGAAGGACTTGCCCAAGGTCCGTACGCAGCGGCTAGAGTGGGATTCGAACCTGCAACCCTCAGGTCACAAGGCGCCGAACTTACCACTGAGCTACCACGCCCCATATAAACATATACGATCTGTAAGCGACCAATGGATGTATAATGTATGATTGAAAATTATATAATTTTTTAGTAGTAGTTTAAACAAAGATCATTGGCGTCGCCCTCCTCCTTTATGCAGGCTTGGGACTGGCACTACCACAGCTTGAGCACTGGCGGCATTATCATTTGATTTCAGTGTCCCATATTTACATGGCTTCGGTTGATAATAGTATAAACAAGTTCCACCGTACCGAATCATTATTTTTATTCCAAAGTTTAACGTCGTCCTTTGGCAACAATGGCCGTTGACGACAATTCACAAATACAATTTCTAGAAAACGATAAACTTATAGTGTCCGTATAACACCATGTAAAGGTGTCAAACATAAGCTTACAATGTCAGTAATGTCACATAACCCAAAGCAACATATCTAATGTTATTTATAATACACATAGCTATAAAATGTTCCGACGCAAACCAAACAGTACTTCGCAACTATTGTCACTCGCTAGAAATATTTAAACAACTTCAGACATAAATGCACAGCACATATGATTATAATTATGACATTATATTCCCATTCTATTATTGAAATGTTTAATTGATCATTTCTTATTCCTCAGTTCAATGAGATCTTATAGCAATATGTACCACTACAATCATATCATGTATGAAATAGTACCAATCTCACATACATCATGTATATTAAATGAAACGTATGGTTATACCAAGTACCTTTCCTCAAAGAAACTGCTCAGGTACTAAACACACTCAAGTACAAATCTCATCAACCAACAAAGCATAAAATTATATGAGCATAATAATTACAATTGTTTCAAGTTTGATATTAATGCATTCAAGATTGCATTATAATAATGTAATAATTAATACAATAAAATAAAATGCACAAGGAAAAGACTAATTAAAATTACAGATAAAAAAATAAAAATAAATAAAATAAATAAAAATAAAATAAAACTATTTACATTAGCAAACTTAGCATATCTCTTTACAGAATTTGACCTTTAGTAATTAGTTTAAGTACCCTATACACTTCATTTTGTAATATATTTACTGTTAAAAGGGTTGAAATAGAAATGTCCCTTTTATACAATTGACATTTATCTCCCAACAACTTCGATATATCTTCTTTTTTACACTCAAGTAGTAAGTGATGAATAGTCTCCTTGACCTGACAGGTATCACATAAACCATTTGAATGTCGTTTAATAATAAACAGCCTTTGATTAGTATTCGCAACTCCCAGACGCAATCTAGAAATTTGCACTTCCTTATGCCTATAGGGTTCTAAATATTTAATATCTGTACTTACAATTGGACAAATAGATTTATAAAAATGACCTCTATTATCGTTAGTATATTCTAATTGCCATTTATTTACTATATACAGTTTCATTAAAGTAAAAATTTCTGAAAGTTCAAGATAATTAGTAGAATTAATATGATCAATACTCAGGGCTTCTTTAGCCAAAGTATCTGCTCGATCATTACCTGTCAGGTCAATGTGACTTGGGATCCAAATAAATCTTATTTGATTGGAATTTAGTCTGTTAATCAGAGACAATAGTTCATTCAATAAATTAGGTCTAGACTGAGAATAAGACTCCTTAATTGACGTAAGAACACTCAATGAATCAGAAAACAATGCAAATTGACAATTCTTATAACATTCGGAGTTTAAAATCCATTTTACAGTTTCTATAATTGCAGTCAACTCTGCTGCATAAATACTGGAGCTATTACATAATCTAAATTTGTTATCTATATTTAAACTTGGTACTGTAAAGGCAGCAGAAACAAATTCATCTACCTTTGACCCATCAGTATAGATATGTATGTAAGAGTTGTACTTAGAAACTAATTCCAAAGCAGATTGCTTTAAATATTCTGGATGATCAGTTTTCTTATTTATTAATTTATTCAAAGGTAAGTCAACCTCTACTTGTTTGTTACACCAAGGAGGTTCAGATGGGAAAGAAGGGCCAATAATAGATGTATTAAGTGAAGAAAAGAATTCAGAAGTACGAGTATAAATGGAATGCTCCCTACTCTCAGGTGTCCTAAAAACATTTGTCCAGTGGTTCTCCATTGTTGCTGTATTTATGTGAAATTTATTACCCAAAATTTTAGTCCCACATTTTATTGAATTTTGGAGTCGTCTTAAATGAAGAGGCAACTCTCCACATTCATTTTGAAGTGCTGCAGCTGCAGTACCCTTAGGGGCTCCACAACATAATCTAAGTGCCTCAGTTTGGATACAAGAGAGTTTATCTAGGTGCGATTTACAAGCAGAAGAATAAGCAACGTCACCATAATCTAAAATAGACCTAATTAATGCCCTATATATGGTTAGGAGAGTTTTCTTACAAGCTCCCCAACCATAGCCACTGATGGCTCTTATGAGATTTAACCTCTTTTTGCATTTTTCAATGATATAATCAATATGTGGTTTCCAACTCAATTTACTGTCAAAAATTACTCCCAAGAATTTGACTTCATTTTCCATTTTAATTTGTTCTTTATCAATTTTAATAGTAATCCTTGACAAATTATTTCTTTTGGAGAAAAGGACTCCAGTGGTTTTATTAATAGATATTTTAAAACCATTTCTATTACACCAATTTTGTATTAAATTGATCGATAATTGAATTTTATTTTGTAATATTTTAACATTTCTATGTCCTAAGTAAATAGCACTATCATCAGCAAACAGTGACATCTCTACACCATCCACACCTGCAGCAATATCATTTATCATTAGCAAGAATAAAATAGGAGATATTACCGAACCCTGGGGTGTACCATTCTGTTGTATACATTTATCAGAAAGTTCTGCCCCAACTTTCACCTGAAAAGTTCTATTTGAAAGAAAGTTTTCAATCCAGTTAAATGTATTACCCACTATTCCCAAATTCTGAATTTTATTTAAAAGGGTAGGTACATGTAACATGTCATATGCTCTTTCAAAGTCAATGAAAATAGCCAAAACATGTTCTTTATTTTTAATTTTTTTAAGAATATTATCCTGAAGTTTAAGGATTTGATCATTTGTACTTCTATATTTTCGAAAGCCAGACTGATTTTTTGAAATAAGGTTATTTTTTTCCAAAAACCATTGGAGACGTTTTGTTACCATTGTTTCCATTACTTTACAAATCGTTGGAGTCAATGATATAGGTCGATAAGATTCTGGAACCGAGGCGTCTTTATTTGGTTTTAATAATGGTAGAATAATGGCATGATGCCAGTCAGTTGGCAATTTCCCTTCCTCCCAGATTTCATTATAAAATATTAATAGGGTTTTAAGAGCATTTATATGAAGATGTTTTAACAACTCATAAGGTAATTTGTCATCACCCGGTGACTTATTATTTTTTGCTGATCTTATAGCTTGTTTCAATTCATTAAGATAAAACCTCTCATTTAAGATTTCCATTTCATGAACAGGGCTACTGTCAATTCTATTAGGGTTATTTTGTAAATTATTATCTTTGATATAATTTAAGAATTTTTTACTATAATTTTGGGTACTACTAGTACTTGCATAATTGTTAGCTAAAAGATTTGCTTTTTCAAGGTTTGTTTCAGCTATTAATTCATTACGATTCAGAGTAGGAATGGAACTATAGGTTGCAATACCATTCATTTTTCTTGCCCATGTCCATACAGAGCCCAATTTTGTCTGATCCGTAAGTTCAGAGCAATATGTTTGCCAACAAGTTTTTGCTTCTGTTTTAAGTGTCTGTTTAACTATAGCCTCTTGTTTCTTGTATTCCAAATAATCATTTAACTCCCTTGTTTTATTCATTTTATTCCTAAACTGATTTCTTTTATAAATGACTTCACTGCATTTATCACTCCAATATGGTAAAGGTCTAAATTTTTTATTTTTATTCTTTCTATTTTTTAGATTTTTACTAGGAATTGATTGATTCGCTATAGAAGTAATACAATCTACTAAATTATTGAAATTAGCGTCAAAATTTTTATCAACTAAAATATCTCTTGTTATTGAAAATTTACTTAGTTCTTCATAATTCTTCCAATCCGCTTTTTTTAATTTCCATAGATGCATACTTAAATTATACTCTATTGTGATTTCTTCATTAATAGTAGTTATAGTAGCATAATGATCCGAGCTCATGTTGCTATTGGTGACATTATGTCTAGCATTAAGAGCTACATCTTGTGAACATATGCTCAAATCTATAACAGAATTCAAATTTGATTGGTTTGATGTGATACGTGTAGCTTGACCTGTATTAAGCACAACTAAATTCTTTTCTGTTAATATTTCTTCTATAATTTCCCCTCTTTTATTTGTCTTAGAACAACCCCATAATTTATTATGAGCATTAAAATCACCAACAATAATTGATCTTTTATGTGGAAAAATACTCTGAATATCTTCTTTTTTAAATGTATATGAAGGTGTGAAATAAGAATTAAATATTTTTAAATGACCACTTAAAGTTTTAATTTCAATACCTTGAATTTCAATGTTTGTAACTTCGTCCACATCTAGTACATTAAAGTTTAGGCCCTCTTTTAAGTAAATAGCTAAACCCCCCTTTTCATTACTTGAGCAATCTTTTCGTATAATATTGTAGCCATCCAATTTTGGTGATTTAGTTGGATTTTTCAAAAAGGTCTCTTGCAGACATATCACATCCGGTGGAATGTACGACTTCAATATATAATTCTTAAGTTGGTCTTTATGACCTCGAAAACCACGTGCATTCCATTGAAGAATGGTCAACGCCATAGTGGACAAAAAATGAAACTACTGTTCTTTATATCTAAATTCTATATCATTATCAAAAAGTAATTTAGACGCTGCATGGCTGATTACAAACTGTGCCTGTTTTTTTGACTCAGCCTTTGCAATAGTTGCCAATACGCCAAGAACAAAGGACACTTTTATCTTCATAATTGGGTCATAATCTTCTACTGTGTTATTCGCTGGCTTGCTGTGATATACTGCCTTGTAATCTTTGTCATTGAATGACAAAAACCTTTTGACTACATCATCAGAAGAGGTTTGTACAGTAGAATTAATTTGCACATCAGTTGGTGTTTGTATATCTAATGAAGTATTTATTACTCTTGTTTGGGTTTCTAGTCCAGTTTTAACTTTTGAAGAATAGGTGGAATTGTTTGTTTTAAGAGCATTGACAGGAACATTCTGATGCTGGACCTCATCAACCTTGACAATAGCATCAGCAAGAGTAACGTTCTGCTCTGCTCTTATTTTCAGAGCAGATTGAATCTTTAAATACATTGGACAGCTTCTGTGGGCAGCACTATGATTCTGACCACAGTTAGCACATCTTAATTTAGTTTTATCTGGGCAGTCAACATAAGAGTGGCTACCACTGCATCTACTGCACACAACTTCTCGTCTGCAAAATAATTTAGAGTGACTAAACATTTGGCAATGATCACATCTCAAAGGTCTAGGCACAAAAGGATTAATTCTATACCTTCTGCCATTCACTTCCAAAAATTCTGGCAAAACAGTCCCTTTGGGATAAGCAATCAAAGTCGCTTTGCTAAATTCGGAATTACCAATTCTATGGATATGATGGGCTCCATTTTCCAATGCTATTTCATTTAAATTCTCTTGACTTTCAAGTAAACCAAAGACTACCCCTTTAACAAAGTACTCGTTTTCCTGTCTTTTCACAGGAAGTGGTTTGTTATAAACAGGTTGAGAAGTCAAAGAAAAGGGAATACTAGTCTTCACAGGCTTATCATTCAATGATTGTATCTTAAGAAGTTGATTTTTCTGAGCTTCATCTTTAGCAATTATTTTCAGTACACCTTGTTGAGTTACAAAAACCTTGTCAACCTCTCCCCTGGTCTTCTCAACTATTTCCTTGTTGAGTTGACGAGGCATGTGTTTGAAGTAGTTACGAAGATCATCTTTATGCCCATCTATATACACAGTTCGTGACTGAACCTCCCGTAAGAGCTTCTTTTTTTCCTCAGTCAGAGGAGGACGGGATTTATGGTTAATTTTGTTTTCAATAACTTGGTCAGTTATTGATTTATTTACATCATTTATCACCTCATTTGTCAACATTGTGGAATTATTCATGGTAATGATCTTCTCTTGTCTTACCATATTTGCATTTGAAACTTCAATCATTTCAATATCACTTAAAACCTGAAAATTTGCATCATCTTGACATGCAGCAGATTCATCAATACATATCACATCAACTGTTACACATTTCTGAGAAACAGATTTCTCAGCGCTATCAATGACCGGACTTTTATAAATACTTGTCTTGAGTCTCTTTTTCGGGTGTGCTTGTGGGTGGCCATCCATCCTACACCGCCGATCCTGGAGCTTCTCAGTAGGGACTGCCTTCAAGAAGTCATCTTTAATCAATGTTTTTGTATAATTCCCATTTATCACCAGACCTTGCCGGTTTTCCAATGAATATGATCGTCTTTTTGCCGTTGACTCAAAGTACGATTCAAAATGTGTGACATTATCATGGCAAAGATTGTCGGAGGAATTACATAAGAAATTTCTCATATCTTCAACAGAATTTGATTTATATTTACCACGTTTGTCTTCATCTGCACCTTTACCGTTTATGTTTCCAGAAGTTTCGGCGAAACCCGTTTGGTATGAATCAGTTACACTGGCTGAAGACGACAAGATTTCCTGGTTTTCAAGTAGTACGTCGGACTTATGTTGATTGTCTGATTTAGGTGTATCAAGGATATTCTTTGACATCGAAACATCGCCTGCATTTGAAGAGCTCGATGATGTATTGAGAGGTCTCTTTCTCTTGCCTTTTCCCATTTCAAATTTCTTTTTTGTTGTTGTTTAAAGTTTAGTTTAAAGTATAAATTCAATATCAGTACGGTACAGATTTCGCGCGTAAATGGCGCGAAAACCGAATTTCTCGATTAACTCGTATTAACTCGTATAATCTCTTGATTAACTCGTATAATCCTTTACAATGTTTCGATTATTTCGTATGTAATCAGGCATAATATCGAATCGCATAATTTATCCTGTCTATCAATGTAGAAAACAAACTCTCTCGATTCAACGATTCGACGCATCAACTTCTCGACGCCATTTTCATTTAAAAAAAAAAAAAAAATCGAATCAGATACGCGCGGTGTCCTATAACTATCGGTTGATAACGTTTTAAAGGTGTCTAAAGAGAGAGTGGATGCATCCAGAATATAACGAGATCTTATGGCATCAAAAAGGCCGTTGACGTCGACAGAAATTATTTCGAACAGTTGTTTTACCTTTCAGGCATAATAAACTTGAGCAAAATTTCCGACCATATTGCATAATATATATATATATATATATATATATATATATATATATATATATATATATATATATATATATATATATATATATATATATATATATATATATATAACATATTGTGGTTAATGCTATGTATATATTACCAATGTATGTTTGTTTATTAGCTTTAGAAGATCTATTCAACAGACGTTGTTCACCAGAGTGCTGTTTGGCAGCTGGTTTAATAAAGAATATACTTACTTACTTACTTACTTGTTCCTATGGTTGTTTAATTGCTGTTCAACGACGCTGTGTGTCATAACAAAGACGATTGGCATCGCCCTCCTCCTTTCAACAGGCTTGGGGCTGGCACTGCCAGAATAAGAGCAGTGGCTGGGTTTGTTCCTGTGGCATGCATATTAATGAGGGACCATGTTTATTTATAGGATGAATTTTACCCTTGGTGTGTAATTATTTTCAACAGGTCTCAGCGTTTGTATAGCAAATACCGACTTATGAGCGTGACTTTCGTTTTCAAAGACTATTGCTGATTTATGGAGGCAATTGTACATATAGAGTCAGTTCGTCGCCTGAGAATTATAGTGTTCTATCTGCATTTTTGTTTACTTTTTACTTAAGCACACATTCCGACCCAGTGTAGTTTGTTCTATCTTCGTACAAAATCGCGTTTGTTGAAATGGTGCCTTTGCTGGGAAAAGAACAGAATTATTTTATTCTATTTGCATATTCTTACTAATCGATTGGGATTATAATATTCTATGTGAACCACCCAATTATATTTCAAAGATTTAATCACGTGAATATTATAGAACAAATTGTGTTCATGATTATAGCCCAGGATTATTTTGTTCTATAATGGTCACGTGGTCTGAACGGCAAATTGTGATTGGCTTATGATTGCATATAGACCATTATAATAGTAAACGCATTCCGTTACAGGCGGATATTATTAGGCTACATAAACAGACAAAATGGAAGGATCAAATCGACAAATAAAAATTAACTCAAGATAGGAAGCAGATTTTCACTAAAGTTTATAACAGGAAGTAAATTAGAGCACTTTTCTGCCGTTGAATGAAATTAGAAGTGATAGCGTATATATATAGAATTTTTAAATAACAATTATTCCTGTCGTCGGACTAACAGGCCTCGTGGTGTTATGATTAGGCCTTATAATTAGACATTTAGACATCGATATAGTGTATATAGCAGTTGATTTTTCCAGAATTTCTTCAGATGTGCCGTGACACTTCAAACCATAATACTTTCCGTGCTATTAATGAAATTAAGACATTTTTAAAGATCGGAGTTTACTGAAAATGTGGACTCTCTAACAGTTATAATGTTCCATATGATGATGAACCATAATAACAATTAATATTACATAGCTGTTTCAGTAATATTTTGTTCTATTTGAACAGATTCCACAAATCGCCTTCAAATTGTGCTTTCTTATGCTAGAATCTTCAATCGTTGTGATTATTAAAAGTTGCATATGGCCACATAAATATTTTCTAAACATTCTTTCTCTATTTTGTCCCACCAAAGAGTTTTCAATACTAAATTCTAAGGCACCAAACTTTCTTTTTCGATTTTCTCGATAACGCCAAAATTGCACATAGAACAGTCTAATTCTCAGGCGACGAGTTGTCTTCATTTTAAAGGTGTTTACAGAGATGCGTTGCCTTACTAGTGTGCTAGTGATACCTTGTCGCTCTTAACCGACATTTGATAGTTAGACAAGAGTCACACACGATTGATATTAAGCTACAAACTGTAAAAAGTCTCGTCGGCGTCAATGGCCGTTCATGCGATAAAACGTGGTAAAACTGGTGATACAATCCAATAGCCAATTAACAAGTTCATACCAAACACTCGAGTTTTGTGCTTTTTAAGACACCTTTAAAACGGATGTAGCCACATATATATATTCTTGAAGCGGTTTAATTGTATTCGTCAATCTAGTTCCGTTATGAAGCAATTTGATCATCCAGGAAGCGTTTTTGATCGCCAAGTTGAACTATGTCGCTGCTGTGCCCAAGGGAAAATTGCAATTGTAATTAGTGACTTCTATTGCGCCGATGTCCAAAGCACAAAGCATCAACCGATGGCACATCAAAACCAAGCCATAATTAGGTCAATATCCATACGACCAGTCCGTAAGAGAGAGAGCCAGCTTATGGTGGACAAACAATTTGAAAGAGGTAAGTTTTAAGTTGAGAACAAAATGACACAAGCGACTGAGCAGAGCGCACAGACACAGAGAGAGAATTCTAAAATGAAGGTCCAGCAACCAAAAAAAGCTCGCTCACCGAGAACAGTTCTAGGGTTAGGTATGACCATGCAGACAAAGATAATCATATGACCTCGATGAATAATAACAAGTCTGGGGAGTAAGAACTGATTTTAAGTATTGTGGCTGGCCAGAATTCAAAGTTTTATAAACTATGAACCTCAATTTTAAAAAAAAACATTCTTTGCTGAACAGCAAGCCATTACAAAGACTTCAGCACAGGTGTTATAATATTCATATTTGGATGTATTAGCTATGGCTCTAGCGAAAGAGTTCTGAACTCTCTGAAGCCTCAGCATGCTTGACTAACTTAATTCATACCTTTAATTGATACAAGACTTAATTGGAGAGCTACAATTGATACTTTCTTCTCTCCTCTAAAGACTGTTCTCTTTCGCCGGGATTGGGCTGGAAGCACCTCTGAATAGCTTCCTTGAAGGGGCGCTATATAAATGCTTGATTGATTGATTGATTGATTCAGAAGCGAGTCACAGTAATCTAGTCGACCGGAAACCAATGCATTTCCCGAAGATGTCCTTACAGACATGGGCACATAACGTTTAATTCTGCCTATTTCACGAATGAACATAATATGATGACTTACAAATGCTGTTTACATGGCGGGTGAGAGACAAGGTAGAATTGAAAACAATGCCACAAGTTATATACTAGCAACATCTGCCAGCTCAACAATTGAGTCACGCAGTTTCAATGTCTTAGGTCCATCAAGTTTTTAAGTGACGGTGATGCCAGTACCAAGGCTGGACCAAGGAGGAGGACAACGCTAATCATCTCTGTTGTGGCATGACGTTGTTAAAGAGCAATTAAGCTACCAATCAACGAGTTATGTATGAGGAAGACTATTGGAGAGCCACAATTGATACTTAATAGCAACAATGCAATGAAATTAAACTATTGGATCCTGAGCTCATTTTCTCTAATACGGCGAACATCGCATTTGAAAGAGGTGTGTAATTATTTTGAACAATTCTCACCCTTGTATAATTATGGTGTAATAGAGCTATCAAAAGACGTACCAATCCAATTCAGTGTTCGATGCGTAACCACATGGATACGGCGTCCCACACCTATATAGCATCGGGTAACATCGGTTTAAAGGTGTCTAAAGAGAGCGCTCTAAACAGCCGGTTCTCTGACTCATCCTATTATAGTATATAAGCTTTGGTTGATAACGTTTTACAATTGGACACCTTAAAACGTTTTTAAGGTCAGTAAATAATTAAGTCAGTAAATAAGTAAGTAAGTAAGTAAGTAAGTAAGTAAGTAAGTAAGTAAGTAAGTACTTGTTTAAAAAGCGCTAGCAAATGCACAGTGCTGTACAAAAAGATATTGCAGCATATAACTTCGTATTACACATAACAATGAAACAATGTAACCAATTAAGAGAAAAATTAAGAGTTTAAAAATTAAAATTACTTAAGAGAAAAGTTATTACGAGTGGAGACATAAAAATAACAAAAGATACAAAAAGGCTATTTTTATAGCATCCTGGCAAGGAAGCATTTCCGAGACAAGTTACCTAGTTAACATAATTAGTTAACTGTCAGTTATGAGATCGTGGGCGCAAAGAGTAGCGAGTGTGCTTAATAGGCGGTAGTATTGGATTAATACATGGCATGGATTGTGCAAAATATTAGCAGAGACTAGCATCAGATTGTTACAGAGTGTCTCAAATAAGGATGATGAAGGTAAGTGGCCCTGGCGCACAAGCCTCCGGACTATACCCTCCAGTTATATAGGTTAGTCTGGAAAGAGGTTTCTGCGCCAGCCATGCATAAAAATGAGTCAATTTTCCACCCAAATCCGTTTACAGAAAACACCCAGGATGGAAGAGAATAAGTTAGCCGGGAGACTAGAATGGCTTGCAAACTGTTCGTTGATTTCGTGGGAGCCATTACTTGAGATCGGAGGACTTTCAGTTGGTATGGGCGTTGACTGCACACCTTCAAACGTCACATGGTCATCGAATTTCAAATCCCATTGAAAAAGAACGCCCAGTAGTATTGCAAGTTCGACTCAACATTGTTGATAGGATCCGGAAAAGAAGGTCTTGGATTTCTTTGGTGCTTTAAAGATTAAGTCTCATTCTGTTTCAGCAGATCCTAGCCGAAATATATTATTACCAAATTCAGTTTACAAGCTAGTCTATATAGCATACGTTTCTCCCGTTTAAAAGGTGTCTACAGAGAGCTATAAATAATCGGGTAACGTGTACCATAGCATCGGTTGATGACGTTTAAAAGGTGTCTATGGAGAGCGCTGTAACTAATCCGTTGGTGGGTTGCTGTTTAACGACAATTTGTCATAATAATAAATATTATTAGCGTCGTCCTCCTCCTTCCTTAGACTTGGGACTGGCACTGCAAGGGTACGAGCAGTTCACGAGTTTTATTACTAGTCCTACTTCTTCTTTATGTTCTCTGCCCATTGGCAGGTTCGTATGACCAATGACGCCATCGTTCTCTGTCTTGTGCTCTTCTCTTCAGTCCACTGTATCCTTCTTCTTTTGTCATCATCCAGTCTAGCAGCATTGCCCTCGGTCTTCCTCGCGTCTTTCTCCCCTCCATCCTTCCCTCCATGATGTCTCTTAGCAGTGTCTCACTCCTTAGGATGTGCCCGATCCATTTCCTTTGTCGTCCGCGTATAGTACTTATGAGTGATCTTTGTTCTTCTACCATTTGCAGGATTTCCTCGTTCGTCCTCCGTTCCACCCAGCTAACTCTCTCCATTCTGCGCCACACCCACATCTCGAAGGCCTCCAATCTTTTTATGTCGTCCTTCCTCATTGTCCATGTCTCGGAGCCGTACAGCACCACACTCCACACCAGTGTCTTCACCATTCTCTTCTTTAGATTCTTGCTTAAGGTTCCTCTCATCAGCTCTCCTCTTTTGTAAAATGCATCTTTTCCCATGGATATTCTTCTTTTTATTTCCTCGTGGCATCTTGCATCGTCTGTGATCACACTTCCTAGTCCTACTATTCCGACCTTATTCAAATAACGCGTACCAATCTTATATAGCATTGGTTAATGCCGTTTAAAAGGTGTCTAAAGAGAGCTGTAAATAATCGGCTAACGCGTGACATCAGTCAGCTCCTGTTATTTTGTGTGGCTTCACAATGTTGCATGACAGTAATAAAGAATATCAATCTCTGTCTCTATCGGCTATTCTGTCTATCTGAATGTCTGCCTGTGTCTATTCCTGTCTCTGCCTGTATTTCTCTCTAGCTGTTTGTCTGTCTGTCTTGCTCTCCGACTGTCTCTCTTCCTATCTGTCGGCATATCTGACTGTCTGCTTATCTCTTTGCCTGTCTGCCTGTCTATATGTCTGCCTGTCTGTCCGTTTTTCTGTCTGTTTTCCCGACGATTCCGATTGAAACATCGTTTCTCCAGTCGACGCCAGGGAATTCGCTTTTTTCAGCGCTGTAGAAGTCTCGAGATAACTTATTATTATTATTATTATTATTATTATTATTATTATTATTATTATTATTATTATTATTATTATTATTATTATTATTATTATTATTATTATTATTATTATTATTATTATTATTATTATTATTATTATTATTATTATTATAATTATTATTATTATTATTTTTTGCCCTGAGGTATTTCGTTCCCTCAGGGTCTTAGAGATTAAATTAGGGTCTTAGAGATTAAATTATTATTATTATTATTATTAAATTAGGGTCTTAGAGATTAAATTATTATTATTATTATTATTATTATTATTATTATTATTATTATTATTATTATTATTATTATTATTATTATTATTATCATTATTATTATTATTATTATTATTATTATTATTATTATTATTATTATTATTATTATTATTATTATTATTATTATTATTATTATTATTATTATTATCATCATTATTATCATACAACATTAAACTCATGTGCAGAGGAATTACGTTAACTGTTTGCGGTCACTATATTCCTAGGCCGTCATTCAGTCTGGCTATACGGTCTTCCTATTGTTCCAATCCGAGGTGCCTAGAACAGCTAGAGAGTTTCCAATCATTATTATCATTATTATCATTATTATTATTATCGTTATTATTATTATTATTATTATTATTATTATTATTATTATTATTATTATTATTATTATTATTATTATTATTATTATTATTATTATTATTATTATTATTATTATTATATTATTATTATTATTATTATTATTATTATTATTATTATTATTATTATTATTATTATTATTATTATTATTATTATTATTTGATCTATGGCATTCCGATAATACAAGACACCCGAACTGCCTGGATATTATCTATAAATATCTTATAGCCATACAGAAGACGCTATAGAAATATGACATGAGCATTGATATGAACATTGTGTGGACACCGTATAATTATTTATTCTCTGACAGCTAAAATTGATACTTACTGGCAGGGCCACCGACAGAAATTCCGGGCCCCTAGGCAGAACAGTCACAGGCCCCTAAACTATCATTAGGCTTTATGAGAAAAGTTGATTGCGGGCCCCCATGCCCCTAAAAATCGCTGGACTCATGGGCATTTGACCCTGCCCTCCCTCTCGGCGGACCTGCTTACTAGCATTACTGCAATGAAAGCCCGAAAATTCAACAGTTGCATCATATCCACAGGGACGTAACTAGCGTTGGGCTTGGGGGGGCTTAAGCCCCCCCAAACGAAGTTGAAGCCCCCCCCAAACAAGTCAAGCCGTTGTATGCTTACGGCTAAAATTCGTATGAACACTGTATAAATGTTGCCATGTTCAAGGTTTAAGCCCCCCAAACGAAAAATCCTAGTTACGTGCCTGCATATCCACGTCGATACTTACCACATGCTGGATAATATAATGCATTTTTAGACACCTTTAAGACGGATGTTATTAACTCTATATGTTTATGAAGAGCGTTAAAATAATTATCTATGTCTTCGTTTACCGCATTGTAGGAAAGAAAATAAGAAAATATCTCCAATATATTAAGACACAAATTATCATTAAATCATTAAACAATAAATATCTCATGTATTAAGATAGAAGTGTAAATCATTATTATTATTATTATTATTATTATCATTATCATTATTATTATTATTATTATTATTATTATTATTATTATTATTATTATTATTATTATTATTATTATTATTATTATTATTATTATTATTAATATTTAGCATGGGTTTGGTATTTTAGACCAGAAAGTTGTCATGAGCAGTGAACACTACATGTGCTTATATAGGCTTACTTGATAAATTGTTTGCTCAGGCTGAGAGTATAGTTGGAACACGTTGGTTCTTTGCCTAATATATGAATAAACAAAGCTGCTGGCCAGATGACAATGGCTTTTAGTAAGACGGAAGATATAGGGATCTTATAATCCGTTAACGATTGTCTTTGTGGAGGACGTTTTAAAGGTGTCTAAAGTGATCGCTCTAACCAATCGGTTGGATGGATCCAGAGTTTAACGACATCTTATGGCAATAAAGACGGTTGACGTCGGCTAAACTTATTTCGAACAGCTTTCACCTTTCTGGCATAATGACTTGAGAAAATGTTCGGCTTCGGGCATCAATGTTGTAAAGGAAATCGAATCTTTACTCGCCGCGTTACCAGGCGAGCGCTTTAACCAATCACCTAGAAATTTGTACTAATATAGCAATTGCATCGGATGGATAGATTCCGTGTTTAACGACATCTTATAGCAACAAAGGCTGTTGACGTCGACAGAAATTAGTTGGCATATTACAGCTCTCTAATTGCATCGGGTTTCGTGTCCCAAGCTTATGTGGAATCGGTTGTCAATGTTTTAAAGGTGTTTAAAGAAAGCGATCAACCAACCGGTTTCAGTTCCCCATACCTAAGTAAGTAAGTAATAAGTAATCTCTTATTGGCACAAGGTGAACCCTCATAATTTACAACAGTGCAATCAGTGACGAAAAGTAGCACAGTATAAGTAGAGCACAAAAAACCAGTTTTAGAATGTCTGCATTATATACAGTAATATCTCGCTATGATCTGAAGAACCTAAACTTTACTCAGGTCTACAAATGGAAACAGATTAGATCTTGGAAGAAGCATTAAGAGTTGAAGACTATCTTTAACCCAATTTTTTATAGTTGTACAGTAAGCGAATGATGAAGGATTTCTTAGGCAACAGTGTATGATAGTACGAGATTTGAAATTTATTTATACCGGATATTTCTATAGCGCCTCTCGAAGTCAACTACTACTCAGAGGCGCTCCCGACTACAGCATTTGACACTGTGCCGGAATTTTCACGCCGAAGCGCCACGAGCAATTGCGAGTGAAGGACTTGCCCAAGGTCTGTACGCAGCGGCTATAGACTGGGATTCGAACCTGCAACCCTCCGGTCACAAGGCGTCGAACTTACCACTGAGCCACCACGCCTCTCGTATCCACCTTTTGTTGAATTTATGAAGGTGCTTTGCGAGCAGTAATTGGTGAAGACAGTGATGGGGTGACTGGGTGCTCTTAAAGAACTTCAGTTCAATTTTCTTCCAAATCTTCCCCAACGTTAAACTGTCACCGCTCAAGAGCTTGCTGCACCCAACCTTGCGCAAAACGAATCAATTTTCCCACCCAAATCCGTTTACAGGAAACCCCAGGATGGTGGAGAATAAATTAGCCGGGAGACTAGAATGGCTTTGAAAATGTTCCTTGGTTTAGTGGGAGACATTCTTCGAGATCGCAGGACTTTCTGTGAGTATAGGCGTCAACTGCAAACCTTCCAAATGAACGTCAGATGGTCAACGAATTTTAAATGCCTCGGAAAACAACGCCCAGTAGGTTAACAAGTTCGACTCAACATTGTTGATATAATCCGTAAGAGAAAAGCGTCTTGGAGTCGGTCCGTGAAATATAATTTCTTTGGTCGTAGAAAGGTAATACGCCGTTTTCTTTCTGTGTAATTACCGAATTTAGTTGACAGGCCAACCTATATAACTTCCTTTGACTACGTTTAAAAGGTGTCTAAAGCGAGCGCAATAAATTATCAGCTAAGTACTATGTCACATTATTCGGCTTCTGTTATTCTGTGTCATACTAAGATGCGTTCGTAAGCTATGAATGAAGAGTGGCTTGATACCAGACAGTGTGAACGATGACAGGATGCAGTAAGTAGATGCACAGTGTTCCATGACGATAATAAAGAATATCCATCTCTGTTTCTATCGGTTTGCCTGCATGTGTGCCTCTCTCTATTCCTTTCTCTACCTGTCTCTCTGACTACCAATATATGACGATAATACCGATAAAAATTACGATAATAAAATTATGACGATAATAAAGTCAATTTATATAGCGCCATAATCCGACGATTGCGATGGAAACATCGTTTCTCCCATTGACGCCAGGTGGCCAGCGTCGTCTGCTGTCAGTCATGACGACACCGTCGCGTCATACTGATGCGCATTTAATCGGGTGATAATTATTATTTGGGTGTTCAATGCTTGCATCTGTTCATGGTTATTATCCGAATTTATGAAGCATTTGACACGAGCGACGGCTGTCACTCACAACCTACAGGACAGGAACCAAGCAGAGGATTGGCAGGACGAGAAGGGAAGAGAAAGGGGATGAGGAGGAGGAATGGAGGAGGAGGAGGAGGAGGAGGAGGAGGAAGAGGAGAAAGAGGAGAGAGAGGAGGAGGATGAGGAGTAGAAGCAGAGGAAGAGAAAGAGGGATGATGATAGGAGGAGGCGACGGAGAAGGATGGGGAGGGGAGGAGAAGAGGAACAAGGGGAGGTAGGAGGTGAAGGCGGAGGAGGTAAGAAAGGGAGATCCTGTACAACACAGCATTTCCATACACAACCATGCACACCGTTGGAACCCTATCAGTTTTCCTGTCTGTCTTTCTGTCTGTCTGTCTGTCCATCTGTCTGCCTTTCTGTCTGTCTGTCTGTTTTTCTATCTGTGTGTTTATCTGTGTGTCTGTCTGGCTGGCTTTTACTCATATAAATACCATAAATGAACCTCATGTGGAGGTCGTGTCCATCTCATAAAGTCAGCGAGCGGTCATTAGTTTCTCTATATTTATTATGCATTTATTAAGCGCCACTATCTAATGACCAAGCATCAATCGAAGGCGCTGAGTTTTTGTAAGAGAAGAATGTGACCAAGGTCGCTTCATACTAACAGTCTCAGACGAGGAGGAGAATCGAATTCGTACTCTTCGCGTTGCAAGGAGAGCGCTTTAACCAATCGATTGTTGATAGTTCCCAGTGTTTAATGACGTTTATTAATTAATTGTAACAATCGGTGGAGGAGGATCCAGAGTCTAACGAAGTCTTTAATATGGAAACAAAGGCCGCTGACGTCGACAGAAATAATTCCGGCATAACACAGCTTCAATGTAAGTAACTAACTAGTTTCAGTTTAATGAGACTGTGTGATAGCAAAGATCATCCTCCTTCCTCCAGACTTGGGACTAGCACTGCCAGAGTACGAGCAGTGGTGGAGTTACGGCATAATACGGGACCACTATCACGTATGAAGCGAATATCACGCTTAAAGATGTTTGTTATTATTTTAAACAGTTCTCGCCGTTGCTATGATATGATATTTGATGTCTGATAATTGTAATAAAAAATACGAAGTTTCAGAATTATCACGAAGTTTGGCGCTTCAGTTATCTTTTATAGGGCAAATATTCCACTTAAAAGAGGTGTGGAAATATTCCACGGTTTCTCCGTTCGCTTGGAATGGTACAGGACTTCTTTCACTTATGGGTTGAATATCACACTTAAAAGAGCTGTGGTATAATGTTTAACAGTTCTCATCGTTTGTATAAGACATAGTGCATCTCTACTACATGTCATATAAACCTATACCATCTGTAGGCGAGTGTTGGCTGTGCAATGTATATAAAATGAAAACTATTCCAATTGTTAGTAATAGTTTCAGTTTAACTACACTGTTTGATAACAAAGATCATTAGCGTCGCCCTCATCCTTTATGCAGGCTTGGGACTGGCCCTTCCAGTCTGAGCTCTTACACAATTATTCGTTTTCAGTGTCCCATATTTATATGGTTTCGGATGACAATGTTATAGAAAGTTTCACGAAATTGAATCGGATACATAATATTACCTGTTACCTATATTACATCGGTTGATCCGTTTTAAAGGTGTCTAAAGAGAGCGCTCTAAATCATGCATCCAGAATATAGCTTCATCTTATGGCATCAAAGGCCGTTGACGAAAGACAGTTTTTCGAACAGATGCTTAATTTCTTGCATAATTACCATAGCAAAATTTCCGACCATAATTATTGCGTCGACCATTATTGTTGTAAAGAAATTCGAACTCTCCGCGTTACAAGGCGAACGCTGTAACTCATCGGCTTTAATGAACAATTCTTACATAACATCGGTTTCGTATAAAATATCTATATAACATCGATTGACACTATTTTAAAGGTGTCTGAACTATGCGCCCTAAACAATTGGCTACCACGTCCCATGCTTATATAGAATCGGAGCACAACGTTTTAAAGGTGTGTAAATAGTAAGCTTCTGCAGTTCTACGTTATACTAAGACTACTGTCTCTCTGTCTCTCTGTGTGCGTGTGAATGCTTGCTTATGTGTAATACATAGTCATTGTCAGTCCTTAGTGAACTTTTTGCGGTATGTACATTAACAACCTTGCCTGCGTCCATTAGTTTCGATCTGTACATTAAGAGGTGCACATTAAGTGCATTAAGGACATGAGGCCAGTTGCGCAGGCCAAGAGATGGCAGGATATCGACGGTCAATTAGAAATTGACATCGAGGTCGAATATAGTTCCAGTTCGATTCCAAAGTGTGGAAGAACCTATTGGTTAGCGTGCTGGACTGTCAACCGAGAGGTCGGGGGTTAAACTTAAAATTTAACTTAATTTCAAAACCACTTGGCTTATTCTTGTATGTGTAATGACGAAAATTATACGCACTATTATTTTCAAATTTGAAATTCTAACAAAATTAATTTAAAAACGCACGAACGCACGCACGCACGCGCACACACACGCACGCGCACACACACACACACACACACACACACACGACAATTATATAGTGTTGGAGCTATTTGATCTTAGAAGATTCAAAACAGGTGTAATGAAATATTCACTGTTCATTTATTCTGCGAGGTATAATTCATATTATGATAACTTGTAAATAATGTTGCTTGTAACATTGTTAGCTAAGATAGCGAAACTAAGTAATTATAACTTTAATAGTGGAATAGGCCTACTTCAAGCTTGCCTTGAGTCTCATATCTTCAGGTGAATTATAAAAAGTTTCAGTCACAATATGTTATATCTAAGCGAAAATTATACTCTTCTTAGTCAGCGTATCGATGTTATTATGAATCTCAAACTGGCTGCTGAATCATAAACTGAATCACTTGTAAACGAAACGAAGACAGCTGTACAAAATCGCAGATCATGTGACAGGTTCACTAACAATTACAAACTCTGTAATGCTGGTTAGAATAAAAACAACAACAGCAGCACGACCCTCCCTGACTTGGAGTTACAGCTTGACGTTTCTCTCTTGGATTGGAGTCTGATGGATCTGAACACAACCAGAAATTAACATTATTCTAAATAATAAATCGAACATGGCAAAGATACCAAACAGAGAGCCATTATAAACTAAAATGAATAATTGCGACTAATAAAATCAAAACGAATTCTGGCAGAAAAGAAAAGAGCTGTTCCTATTGCTAGCCTGAGAAGCAGCCATGTTTCTGAAGTGTTAACAGCTAAAGTTTCTTAGCCTCGGCGTATGAGGGCGAGTGGCCGGTCACCGCCCTCGCCGTCTCATTTTCCCATCGTCAGTGTACGGTCAGCGAACCCCTACAACGCACTCCAATCCTCCCAGCTTCCTATCTTCGTCAGCGATTCACAGTCCAACCACTTCGCTCAAGTCGCTCCTTATTGTATTTTGTATTTTCGAATTTATAAAGCGCCTCTCGCAGTACAACCTTAGTTCGGTCATTAAATAGTTGAGGTTCAACAAAATTTGAACAAAACGTTTCTCGATGGGTTTCACCTCTTTGATACGTCTACGTTAAAAGAGACAAAGTTTATCAAATATATGACATGGGGAACAACTCGAAAACTGGTCAAATCCAAGATGGCCGCCGTCAAAATTAACCAAAGTGAAAAAAGTTCGTATTTGGAACTAAGTAAGTAAGTAAGTAAGTATATTCATTAATAAACGGTAGCAAACGCACAGCTCTTTACACACAACATTACACACAGAGGAAAGGAAATAGTACAGAAATAATTACGTTAGATCTAAAATGAAATAATAGCAACAGAGCCTAACTGTACAGCATCCTACCTAGGTCAATTTTTCCGGCAGAAGCATGTATTTTTGGCGCACATTCCAGTACAGTTACATTTGACGATACTGAGCAGAGATGCAGGTGCAGCAAGTTCATCCATTCCGTGTGGCTTCAAGATAGACTCATGCTGGGTCTTGCAGATCACCCAGTCCCATTCTGTCGCCTCCATGTTGTTGCCTAGCCAGGCCTGCACTTGGAGGTAGCGTCATAAACACTAGACCCTATTATGCCATACGGTGACGAAAAGTTCGACCCGCCTGTCCCCGAGTCTACAACAGCCCGAAGATCCTCTGGAATGGGTGGGGACGGAAATGATGGGCGCTGAAGAAATCTCGAGATTACGATTATCTGATAATCCAGTTGTAAATAATTTAGTGAAAATATGAAGATCTTGTAGACTATGTAAACTAATGGCAAAACATAGACATTAATTTTTAGAATTTAAATGGTGTCATGATTTTGACCTACGTTACTCAGATCATAAGAAAATTATTTAGTGAATTTCTATTTTCACAGAGTTAAAAGTAAATTCTCCTCTGCAATATTTACCAACGTAATACAATAGTTGGTCTCATGTTCAAAAGAATTCAAATCGACCGTTGCTATTAGGCCCTATGGCCTACGGTAAAACAATATAAGCTACGGCAAATATTTAAACTGTGATTAATTAGTTCAGTTCGCAAAATTTTCTTACGATGTGGAGCCTCGCATTTGGGGTAGACCCAATAGGTAGATATGCCTTTGCAGGTGTCTCTGGCCACCTTGCTAAGAAAAGACGAATCCGGGATTGGAGTGTTGGCTGCTTGGTAAATTACCATGTATAATGCACTCTGTATTTTAAACGCACACATAAAATCAATAAAGAAATTAAACATAAAGTACTTTTTAATCTGTATAGCACTCTCACAGTCTTCTGGTATTTTTCATACAAATTAACATATAGTGATCCATGTTGCACGCCGAACCGCTATTCCAATTATTTTTGATAACTCATACGGCATTTCGCAAAGGTGATAAAAATTCAAGAGTCTCTAAAATCCTAGAACCACTCTAAATAGCAGAATTATAACGTTCTCAAAGTGTTCACAATCCTGTAAAAACTCTTCAGCGCACAGTAGAACATCGAGGCCCTGTTTGGTCTTTCATTATTAGGCCTATATCAGTGCAATTGGCAAAAATAGCACAGTGAATAATTTTACTTGCAGTTTACATCGTGGAATTGGTTTTTGTAGGCCTACATGAAAATGTTCTGCGTAATTTTAGTAATATTATAAAGTTGTCAATGTGTTTCTATTTACGATAGTCAGAAACTAATAGTGACCTGAAATATGGTTGTTATAAGTTGTTCTATAGATACGTCAAATGAAGCTATGCTTTCATTGCCTTGTTATGGGTGTGGGTGGGGGTATTTAACACAATACTGTAGGTTGTTAGTGCGTGCCCTGTATTACCATGTTATTTCAGAATCCTGTAAAACATTTGCGTCGAATGCTTATTTGCATTCAGATTTTTGTCAAGATTGAAGACTGACCATGTTTTCCGGATGTAACGGAGCACTGACTTTCGACGGATCGGTTGCTATAGTCCTATTCAGTGGAGCCACGTAACAGTTGGTTAAAGAGTCTTTATGTATTTTCGCTACCTGGATGTCCTATAGAATTAAGGAACCACACAAATACAATCAGCTTTCTGAAATAATGTACGGCTTGTATGCATATAAGCATGCGCCTCTGAGTGGAGACCTTAAAGGGGCGCTACATAAATTTCGATTGATTGTTGTATGTATGTAGGTGTGTATGTAGTGCTGTATGTAGTGCTGTATGTGTGTGGACATTTACTGTAGCGCCTCTTAGTATCTTACCGATGAATTGCCTACGCCAACCTCAAATATATTAAAGCCATTAAGAACAAAAAATAAATCAATAAGCGAAAAGTACTCAGATAACTGGAGGAGTCACCGCCGGCAAACTGCCGTAGACACGTAGAGCCCTGCCTACGAGTTCCTATACGGCTTCTTAATTGTTGAATATTATTTTCTAGTATTATTTTTGGGGATGGGGGATAGATGAATTGTAACACTCACGACCAGAAGAGCATTAGATGGCGGTTCTATACCAGTAACCCGCCTCGAGAGCGGGCGCCTTTCATGGCTGCCAAAACGTGTCTTTTAATTAAGATCTTGATAAATGTACTGTCATGTTTCAACAGGCCCAGCTCAAGACATTTGGCGGCCCTGGGCAAATCGGCGGCCCTAGGCAAACCGGCGGCCCTAAACAAACCGCCCGAAAATTTTAAGATTATCGTCACAGTCATTTCATCCATCTTTTTGGGAATTTCATCTAACAAAAAAAGTTGATGACCTTTTTTAGGAATTCACCTCACAAATGAATATCATGACCTTTTTCTTAGGAATTCGCGGTTACCCCTGGGCAATTTATTACACCAACACTATCAACCAACACTATAATACTTCCATCTAGCCAATAATAATTAAATAATTTTGGAAAAATGGAAAATTGGCGGCCCCTAAAAATCGGCGGCCCTGGGCGGCTGCCCAGTTTGCCTAACGGACGAACCGGGCCTGTGTTTCAATGTAATCTTACTGCGTACTTGTCAGTTTGAAATAATAAAGAAGATTATTATTATTATTATTATTTATTATTATTATTTATTTGACAGTAAACTTGTCCTACGAATTTCAGACGCAATTTTAGGTATGGCACGGTTCTGTGAAATCGGACGTATTAGATCGCTAGCTAATATAAACACCTAGTCCTTCTTCAGTTCTCTTATCTAGATAAGCAGAGATTGGCTATTGACAGATTTTCATGCTCTGTTGCCACAGTTTATGCATTTATCTCACGGCGTCAAAGAAATCGTGGGATAAGATCAAATTAGAGATTTTCGCGGTGACACTCACCCGATTGAAATCATCGACGACCCACATTTCGTAAGACGGACTATTGACGTGGTACTGAACGATGTTGGTATTTTGGTCACTGGTCACGTCTTCCTTTGTCTGCTCGTTTCGATTGTAAGAGAACTGAATACATATTAATCAATCAGTTAATCAGTCAATTGAAATATATATAACGCTTCCTCAGGTCTCTACTCAGAGGCGCTCCCGACCCAGGCCAAGCGGGAAAATCGCAAACTACTTTCAACAGAGTAATATTCAGCAATGAAGAAGCCGAACACGGTATCTACTGTCATCTACAGACTTATTTAGTCAGAATTATACACACAAGGTGGGCATCAAACAATATAATAACGGTTGTACGTCTGTCCCGTAACTGGTGTCTCTCTGTCTCTCTCTGTCTCCGTCTCACACTCTGCAGAAACGGCTGCTGGCGTCGGGGTGGGCAGAGCCCGCCGCGGTAAGCGGTAAGCAACAGTCTCTCTCTGCCTGTTTGTCTCTGCCTGTCTCTCTCTGCAGATACGCTTCCAGCGGAGCAGGCCCGCCCGCCGCGGTCAGGAAAAGCCTCTGTCTGTCTGTCTGTCTGTGCCTGTCTCTCTCTCTGTAGATATGGCTGCCAGCAGAGCTGGCCTGCCCGCCGCGGTGAGCAACAGCTAGCCCTGCATTTACGTCCACCTGACCCCCCCCCCTCTCTCTCTCTCTCTCTCTCTCTCTCTCTCTCTCTCTCTCTCTCTCTCTCTCTCTCTCTCTCTCTCTCTCTCTCTCTCTCTCACAAACAATTATTTTAATGACTAGCTGTAATCCGTGAAAAATCTCACGGTATGTAAATTTAGTTCGGAAACTTAGTTCAAATTTAACCCGTGACAGATCACGGAACGTAAATTAACTTTAATAAAATGTGCTTCAGACCATAGAGTTTAAAAAAGTAAGCTTCATTGTTATCACTACAATAATTGTTTTATATACCGTGATTTTTCACGGGTTACAGCTAGTATTGATCATAATGCGCTATGTAATGTTAATATTGAATAGTAACAGGGACCTGTCAGGCCGATGATTAAGGCACAAGGCATCAACCTTGATGGATATAGAATCTGAAACAGGTAAGATTAGGTTGAGAGCAATATGACATTACCGAATGAGTTGAGCGAAGAGGTATAAGGAAGAGTTCCAAATCAATAAATTTCAACAGCTTTCGATATACCTTCACGATTTCTTTTTGTGCTTCAGTGAAGAAATACATTCCAACCAAGATGGCGGTCAGAATGATCGCTGCCACCACAACTCCGGTCACACCAATGATGACGTACTTCCGGTAGGAGCGGGACTTCGGAGGAACAACCTAAACTTCAGATATGCTAATTACATTCCAACGCGGGACAAAACACAAGTTATGCCTGGCTGCATGCATAATTGAAATGACAGCGTTGCCAATATTGGTTATAGGATAAGGAATGGAAATGTCAAGCTAGAAGGGAAGGGAATGGCTGACGTACAGTACGCAGAGTTGTTGTTGTTGTTGGGGGGTTCACGAGGACAGCCAGCATGAACACGCTCACGGTTGTTTACGACTTGTTCTACATATTTTTCAGGGTTAAACTCAACAAAGACTTGCTAACTATATAAGTTAAGTTTGACAGCAACTTTTGTAAGGATTGAAGGCGTCGCGCGAACGAGGTCAGTGAACCGTAGCCGCTGTGTACACATTCCTGGAGGCAGTGCTTCTTTCAGCCGGAACGCGCCGGAACAGCGTTCCTGCACCTTTTTTCAGCTACTAACAAATAATTTTTTATTTTGATAATTAAAACAATAATTTAGTTATTTTAATTTAATTTCAGTGTGTTGTGAACTGTTGTCAGTGTTTATTGAGACCCCTCCCAACACCAATCCCGTATTTCTCGGGATTTTAGCCCTTCCATAATTGTTCAGGCTCTGAAATACATGTAGTAAGAGATATCTTTATGGAGACCAATAGATTAACAAATTAACATGATATAACAGTTCCGGAACCTGTTTTTCTAGAAAAAAAGCACTGCCTGGAGGGAGCAGAGGCCAGGCGCACATACAACAGGGCACCACATTGGAGGAAAGAGTCGACGGATGTGCATTAACCACGGCAGTTTCAACATCCACGTATGTATAATGTGATCATGCAATTGCAGCTGTCTCTTCGGACATCTTCGGTAGCATTGCACTTCGGTAGCATTGCACTTCGGTAGCATTGCACTTCGGTAGCATTGCACTTCGGTAGCATTGCACGAGCGGCACCTTGCATATTTCTCAACAATGGTATGATGCTTTATTGAATTCGATGCTACCATTTGTTACCATATAAGCAAATAAATGTTGAAACTGAGCGACCCTGCTAGCGGAAGAGTGTTGCTCCTTTTGGCTTTACCTGTTGATACCCATTTATTGGGCCTATAGGTCTAAGCTGCATTGTAGATTTAGGCCTACGTGATAAATAAATTCGGAATCTGAATCTGATCGTGATAGAAAAATACGATAAGATTTCTTATCTCAGTTAACTTACCGTCGCCAGTCGTGGCCTACAAAAGATATTTTAAGAACTATTTTTATACTTGCGCTACAGATTTACCTCATTCTGGGTTGAAACGATCGTCACTGGAGTATTTGCCTTCTCTTCGGACATCTTCGGTAGCATTTTCGGCTGAAGAACTGTGGCAGCAGATGACTCGAGTCTTGCTCACGAAGATACGTTTCAGTTTCACTGGAGGCTGTATAAACCTACACCACAGATCAGTCGAATTTATATATTTCAACAACAATACTGAACAAAACACGTGTGGGTTTGGACAGGTTACGCACGACTCTCCTGAAAATAACACCTATAAACTTTCTGTAACATTCACCTTAATGAATGCTATACCGAACAAAACCTAACTTTCAAACAGCATGACTGCTCTGCCTGTACCTGGATGCGGTTTGTCAACCGGTTTATTGAATTAACGAATATATGATGATGTACAGCCGAAGGTGAAGTGAGTCGTTTTCATTCTGCAGTCTTCTTTGTGACTAGGCAACCTTCCGCAACTGGCTAACCTGGGAGCGCTTTGAGTGAATGTGTGAAGGGTTGCTGTTTACTTGATGCGAGTGAATGAAGGAATGAATTATTATGAATGCATACAAGCACGCACATAGAACTTCCAGAGGTTTAAAATCTTTAATGGAACTTCCTCTTCACTGTCACGCTAGGGTGAACTTTAAAGGTATGAAAGCATCGGGCCTCGTCCAACATAGCAGACATGCAAGCAAAAAAACAACTGTGGGTAAAAGTCCGTTTCTTCCTCTTGTTTCCATGTTGAATAACTGGACGAGATAAAGGAACCTGAAAACTTTGGTTGCAATTGAAGTAACCATCCTGTGTCGACATACCTGTGTGTGTGCCATCGGTTGATGCTTTGTGCATTATACACCGGCGTTACGGAAGCTGATGGCTACAGTATAATTATGTTCGGATATGATCATGACTAAATGCTGTACGCAATAACGATTTCTAGCCTCAAATGCCGAGGCGTGCCCTCTGCATCGATGTTCCTTTTCCTACACAGGATACACTTCTCTAGCAACTGTTTATGATCTAGGTTTTCCATGGAACGGACAGAGGAGGTCCAGGGCAAAGTAACAGTGCCAAATATTATGTTCAGATGCCCGTGTTTAGGGAAGACAAGGATTGTGGTTATATACTCATGCTTTATCAGCTGGCTTTATCAGAAGTAGGCATAGGCAGTCTACCGGTACAACATGAGATGTTTAATGAAGTGCATTAGCACAGTGGTTCTCAACCTGTGGTCCGCGGACCACTGGTGGTCCGCGGCCATCTGCCTGGTGGTCTGCGAGCAAGGCCTACAATTTATGTTTTTTACAATTAAAAACACGCAAACAGACAGATTTTGTCAATCTACAACTTTTGCTTTATTTCAATCCCTAGAATCGGCTCGATGGCAGCACGAAATTAATAATACACGGATTTATGACAAAAAGATTTCTTTTGTACTAATTTGTTTTGATGCAAATTTTAGTGGTCGTCCGCGACCAACACACAAAATTCATAAGTGGTCCTTGAGTCTAAAAAGGTTGAGAACCGCTGCATTAGGAGTTGTACACGTGTTTTAAAGTCATAGGCCTATATATAACTGACGTGTTTTATATTCACGCAATTTCAGAATAACAAGGTGACACTTTTTATGGTCTGCACACTAAATTAACTCAACGTTAAACTCGTGAACTTGTTTTCAACCTTTTATATTAGGCCTAGAGACTTGCATAAAGAAATCTCTAAATAGATATCCAGGCATAAGAAGCTAAGGGTGCAGTGGCGGCGCCAGATATTTTTTGTAACCAGGGCATAGCAGGGCATTCATACAAGTAACCAGTACAGAGGGCGATTTATGGAGAGCGCGGTTGCGCGAGCTTAAATGATGACCATATACGATCGCGCTACCGCGTTCTCCATAAATCACCCCCAGCACTGTTAGGCCTTTTTCGCCTATAGCCAGGAGGTAAGATGGGCGAAGCCCTCGGAAACTGAACGCTTTTTGACATTTGTAAAGTAAATTTTAACATTTCAGTGAATTAAGTGAATTTATATCTCTCGATATAACAAATATCCTCCAACCAATTCGGGACAGGGCAAAAATTCTGGCCGGGCATCAACCAGGGGAAAGGCTTTTTTACCAGGGCATTTGCCCTGGCGCGCCCTGGTGTAGCGCCGCCTCTGTAAGGGTGATGTGGCTGGGTGCCAGCAGAAAAATTTTCGTCACTCCTCCAATTGCAGTCCTCTTCTAGACTTTTCAACAAAGTGATATATTTACAATTAACCACGGCAGTTTCAACATCCACGTATGTATAATGTGATTCTTGTTGCCACCTTGTGTACGGTTTAATATTCGTGGCAGGTGCATGTGTCTATAAATTATCTGACAATTATTGGCCATTCTTCGGTGTTTTGCCGCCAGACACAACCAACCGTATCGTAACTGTTGTTGGGTTGCTTGATCTTAGACATCGTTAACACTTGCTTACTGACCTTGAATGACTGACTGATTCCGCTCTGAGCTTAATGAATATTCCTTGTTGAATTAATATCCATCTTCCTTTGTGCACTCGCACAATGTGGAAAGGGTGCATGTGCACTGTATGTGGCGTCTTGCTAAAATTACAATACGGCATATAATGATCCATCTCCATGTGTCACGCACTGCGGTCCTGGTTCGGGAAAAACCACGATAAAACCCCTTTACAGTACTTACCAACTGTCGAGCAGTTTTTAGATAAATTTGGACACCATGTGGCGAGGGTGAGAAATGTCGGGGGTTGAGGTTCAACCCCTAGTCTGTCTTATGACTCCCACAGTTAAATCTTCGTTGCGCATCCCAGGGGGTCGTTTCCAACCCCCTCAGTTGCGCTAGTGTGATTTAGCATTATTTGACTCTGAATCTCTGACAAAGAGAAGAAATATCCATGGTGTATCATGTATGCATTTTTTTCATTTTCTCAACAAAGGAATTGATTTTGAATCGACTCATTCGAGTGACTCGAATCGAGTCTGACTTGCAAAACTGCTAGCGTTGAAATCTGCGGCTTTCAAATTTCGTTGAAATTGTAATTGTAATCGAGAATTGATATAGCGCCACTCAAAATCATAGGCGCTCCCGACCCGGGTCAGTGTCTTCACTGACAAAGAGAAATGTTTTCAGGCGCTTGCGAATCTGGACAGGAGTGTGTGTGTGTGTGTGTGAGAGAGAGAGAGAGAGAGAGAGAGAGAGAGAGAGAGAGAGAGAGAGAGAGAGAGAGAGAGAGAGAGAGAGAGAGAGAGAGAGAGAGAGAGAGAGAGAGAGAGAGAGAGAGAGAGAGAGAGAGAGACAGACAGACAGACAGACAGACAGATAGACAGACAGACAGACAGGCAGACAGACAGACAGACAGACAGACAGACAGACAGACAGAGAAGGAGGAGGAGGAGGAGGAGGAGTAGCCTGAGGGAGGCTGTTCCAGCTGGAAGGGCCCACAACCGCAAAACTACGAGACTGGGCAGTAGCAGTGCGCATCCAAGGAACTACCAAGTGGCCACGAGCAGATGACCGGAGAGAGGCCCGACCAGGCAAACTGGAAACCGGAGTGCAGTAAACCCTGAGATACAGCGGAGCTGAGCCAACAAGATAGTTACGCATGAGGAAAAGGACCTTAAACTGGATGCGTTGGTGAATGGGAAGCCAGTGAAGGGAGTCCCGGATATAGGGATATGGGCAAACTTCATGATGCCCCCTATGAGGCGAGCAGCAGCATTAAGGAAGGACTGAAGTTTAGATGTGTTAGTAGAGGACAGGGGTCACAGGCCAATATAGACAGCGTTTCCGTAGTCAATCTTAGTGCAGATCAAAGCATGAACCAAGGTCGCTGACATCAGTTTTCAAAATACGGATAAAATATTCAACGAACCCCCCAGGTCTTTTTCTACAATTCCTACACTGCCTGTGGCTACCGCTATAGGTCTTTCCTCTTGCTCTGGGGTGAAATGGGTGAATTCTAATGGAATGAGAGACCTAGTAGCTTTAACAATGGTAATCATAGCAATACTAGTCAATATAATAAAAATTATTAGCTGTCTCGTCAACCCCATAAACTAATGTCTTGTGGGTATTGTGAGATAACAATACATACAGGCCCGGCCCTAGGGCAAGGCGAACGAGGCAGCCGCCTTGGGCCTCGCGCTTTCAGGGGCCCCGCGCTGCTGGCTATAGTGTTTTTTACTGTGATGAGAATTGAACGCTGACAACGCTTACTTCGCTTAGCAACAATACTTGCAGTCAATTTGCCGTGTGAATGTGATAGAGTGATTTAGGAAAAACCGAGCCTTCGAATACTTCTGACTGTTCCTGTCGCTGCTTACATTCTGGAGACAGAAGCTTTTCGAAGCTAAACCTTATCAAAACCTATACATGCTTTATGAACGGCTCACTAACATAGCTATTTTGTCAAATAACCCTTTGGAGGTGAGGTGGGGTATGACACACCCCGTAGGTATTCTAAGTTACGTTTTCTACGGAAAACGTGGAACCAGCTTGGATTATTTTTGTTTACCTTATTATTTGTGAAATACGGACAGTTTACGACAAATTCAAGTACCTTTGAACGAAAAATTTAAAATTTTTTGTTGCATATTAATAAAATCAAATTATAATTTCTCATATGCATGGATCGTGAAACAAGATTCACATGTCGTGTGTGTAGCAAACGAGTGTGCCTTGAACACGCTATTAGTGTCTGCATGGCTTGCATTGATCTGTCAGTCGAAAATGATGACTGAAGAAAAGCGAAGTCCCGGGAACCTAGGTGGCGACACGACGCAACCCACACCATATCTCACAGAATATTCGCTTGGTTATGTATCACACCCGCACTTGCCGATCACTCTCAAGGTGGCAATATCATCGCATACAAAGCCAGGCGAGTTGCGGGACGCTAACTGTCGTTCTCGAGATTTCTACAGCGCCCACAAAAGCGAAGTCGCGGGAACCAGCTTATTCACATGGCATTAGTCCGTTTTATTCACGGGTGGCCGGAGTGAACACCAGAGCAGACGAACGAAGCACAGAAGAGAGCATGGCAGTCTGTGCAAACAGGCCCGTCGCTAGGATTACGCTGAATACCCAACCGCGTAGGGTCCTACCGACCTAGTTCTGTAGAATGCGTATGCGGCGTTTCTTTATTCATTCATGCAATCATATCGGTCTCACCAGGCAGAGCGCCTCTGATTGGTGAGCACTGTGAGAGGCGCTTTATAAATATATAGATACGGTACGATAGGAGGACACCAAGATCGCGGACGACGGTGAATAAGGAGAAGTGAGGGAAAGCGGCAGTAAGGGCAGCCAAGTCCAAGCTAGCCAATTGCTGTCGAGTTCTCAGCCAGATGTGGTGTGGGTTGCGTCGCATCTTTCCCTAGTTTTGAGCAGCTTTGCGAGAGGGCAGATTCCCGCCTCTTCCGGATGGTTCTGTGCGAGTCGACGCATGTCCTACACGGGCTGCTGCCCCAGAGAGGCCAGTTGCTTACGCACTGCGGCCACGATTGCATAACAGGCTTATCCCTACAGCCGAAACCCTTAAACGTAAAACTTTTATTATAAGAATGATTTACTGTTGCTCCAATATAATTAGTCAGTGACTCCTTTGGTGACTTTGCATTTGAACCTTAAGGCATAAAACTTTTTTTAATGGAATGATTTACTGCAGTTCTAGTATAATTCGTCAATGACTTTTCTTATGACTTTTTGTAAACCAAAGTGCAGTTAGCAATTGGTAGAATAAAGGATAAACTTACTTACTTACTTACTTAGATAAGTTGGGGTTTAGAGGTATTAACTCGCAGTCGATTGGACAACACCCAGGCCTCCAGAACTCTAATAATCGAGCTCATTACCCGAGCGGCATCCGAGGCAGACCAGTGCAAGTATGCCTGGAGCCCTGGACATCGTCAGCATACAGCTGAGCCAGTGCATCGTAAGAGGCTAGAAGCGGAGCAAAGTCAGGTGTGTAGATTAGGTAGAGGAGGGACCCAAGACAGAGCCATGGCGTAATCCATTAGGGGCATGGACCTATGGGAACCTAGAGGACACGTGGACCACACAGAGAGAACGCTCACAGAGAAATGATCCCAGCCAGTGAGGGAAGGTACCGGAAAGGCAAAGATATCTTTAACCGCTCAAGGAGTATCTCGTGATCGATAGTGTCAAATGCCGCGCTAACGTCAAAAGAGCTAATAATATAAGCTGCGATCTGTCAATGGCCCCGTATATGTCGGAGAAGTCGAAGCGGCAATGTTTCATTAGAGTGTCCTTTACGGAACTCAGACTGGATCACGGGAAGCAAGCTCTTAATCTCGAGATATGGCATGAGCTGACCGGCTATGATCTTTTCAATACCCTTTGGCAATCGGTCGGAAGTTGATCGGATCAGCCGAATCGAGCCCCTCAGCAGAGGGACCAGAATGGATCTTTTTGAGTTGACGGAAGGACCCATTCGAGGACGGAACGGTTGCAGAGATTAGTGTGTGACGAAGGCAGTACATCCACATACTCCTGCGCCAAGAACATCGGAAGAAGGTCTAGCTCACACGACTTCAGCGGGAAGGCGAGGATGATTGCTCAATCTTAGCACTTTGAAGAGAAAGAGAGACAGACAGACAGACGAACGGACAGAAATACAGACAGAGACATAGACATATATGGAAGGACGGACAGAGAATTTATCACTTATTTCAGAGCTGTTTTAGCATCACGCAGACAGTGATTGCGCCAAAATATGGAAACATAACCCCTGTGCCTATATCTTTGCATTGGCTTCTTGTTCGGGAAGGAGTTGGTTTCAACTCGAGGATCATAGTTTATAAAACTTTGAACTCTAGCCAGCCACAATAGTTAACATCAGTTCTTATTCCCTAGACTCATCATTGTTCAATAAGATCATCTGGTTATCTTTCTCTGGTCTCGTAGGATATATACCTAAATCAAGAACTGTTCTTGATGAAAGAGCTTTTGCGGTTGCTGAACCTAGTTTTTTTTTAAACTCTCTCCCTGTGTCTGTCCGTTCTGCTCAGTCGCTGATGTCGAGGATGGAAAAGTCAAGGATATTTTAAATTTTTTACTGCATGTGAACCACCTATAGTAGAGGAATTGAGAAATATTCATGAGGAGATTCTTTATACACCAGAATTCTCATTTTGACGTCAATTTTTAAGAACAATTCTCTCTTCCTCGCCAAGAGCGAAAGCAATTAGGCCTACGTAAAACTCATTTTAGAGGACTTCATAGCGATTCATAGTCTGGATCTTGGGTTGTAGCCTACAAAAATTACTAATAGTGAATAAGTAAGAAAATAAATGCTCTTGAATATATAAATTTCGTTGAGCTTTGCCTAAGTTATTAAGTGGTCTAACGATAGGGCTACTTTTTCTCGACACGATGTTGGTCGCTTTCCAAAATTAAAACTCCCAGGCTGAGAGCGTGTGTGTTTTAAAGTCTTCTGGAGTACTAGCCAAAGGTTAATGACTGTTAAATATTTCCGAAGCAGCCTGCTACTCCGACTTTGACGAGTGTATTTTAATTTAAGCGTATTAAGATAAACAATAATTCTAAGTGTTTAGATGGAGTCCAGTCCTCTTGGTTGCAGCTCGTAATTGCTTTCATAGGCAGAATTACGAGTACTCGAATAACTGTCGTTGTTCGCTGACAGTAGTAATCGATTCTCGTGCATTCGATTCAAGTTTTCAAGCGCCTCAATTCGCTGCTTTAGACCTATCAATTCTCTTTCGGCTCGTAGGGCTCTTCTTTCGGACTCCATTCTTGCGCGATTTGACACTTCCACGGCTTCGGCAATTTTCTTGCAGCATTCTAATCGTTCAATTAGATTTTCATTTTCTTTAGTTAGTCTATCTTGTTCGTCATCACGGACAGTCAGTTGAACCTGCAGCTCGCTCGAATACGCAACTAACTTGTTGAACTTCGTGACCAGCTCCTGAACGACGTCATCGGTTTTTGAGCTCATGTTGACGGAGAAAGAATATGGCGGGAAGTTATGGCTGGAAATGGTATTTAAGTCGTTAGTTTCCGATTCATTCTGGACTAGAGATCTTTCTGGGCAACTTTCTAAACTTTGAAGGGTCGTATCGAGCTTTATGGAGTGTTTTATACTTTCAGTTTCGGGTGTGGTCGTATCTCCGCTGAGCAAACGGTTGAATGACGAGACTTCGTCTGTGAAAGATAAACAGACGATTTGCATACTCCGGTAAAAGTTTTCAGTAAAATATTAAAAGATTAAACATTGAAACGTCCTAAACACGTAAACCCGCGTTGCTATATTAGGGCTTGAGATGGCTATGATTTCATTAACTCCTTGTATTGTGGGACGCATTGTAGGTAACTGCAAATGTACTTTTGTGTTCAAAGGTAAAGTTGCGGGAATTTCAGTTAGGCAACACTGAGTACACTGAAATGAAATACGAGAGTACCCTATCCCACGGAATTGACGACCTTGTATACTCTTATTATGGGACAAGCACCTCGCTTGGAAAGACTACGTTATGAAAATATCTAAGAAATTAGCCAAGAATATCAAGGATTTGTCACTGTCTCACTAAAACTACCCTACAAAACAGTATTCCTTAATTTTCCCCTATTTGTCATTCTGTAACAATTGTTGGGTCTCAATTTATACTTCTTATTTGAAGAATTAGGAGAGTTTATAAAAACGACCATAAACTTGATACACATCGTCCATTATTGTAACCAAAAATACATTTGACGGTTCTCTTAAATGGCGGATCTCGTAGTTCAGGTGGCGGATCTCAAATCCGAGGTTCCTGATCTCAGGTTCGGCGGGATCCTACTGAAGTTAACCACTGACCATGTGTATCCCAAGCTAAATCCTTGTTGGGGAGTTTTTTTTTACCACGCTTCGTGGCCTGACCCATATTGATTGACATCTATTTTGTAAAGTTGAAAAATATTCTGGGATTACTTACATGAGCTGTTGAGCAGCGAATCTGTCTGGTCCCATTCGGATGATCGTGATAGGACCTCAGTGATGAGTTTATTGGATTTCTGGAAGGCCGATTGTCGGTTGACAGTCGGATTCAACTGACACGTGTCGGATTTTCTTAGACGCGAGGAAAACCGGTTTCCTACAGTTCAGAAATGTGAAGTAATGCGATGTAGTTTGGTGTAATTTAATGCAATGGTGATTTTAGAGTGTTGCGTCATGTAACCTGGAATCACAGAAAGGTGAAGAATAAAAAGGTAAGTTACTTTTGAATGAAATAAGTCGTATGATGGTCTGCATGTATTTCGAAGATTCCGTAGCACCTTTTGAAAATTAAAAACTTCAAACTATATCCCAGGGCATTTTTTAACATGTTGACTGGTGGGGAAATTCCCCACCAGCCCTCTCGAATTCCCCACCAGTCCTTGCCCTTTTCCCAACCAGTGAATTTTGCCCTTTTTAGTCCCAAATAATTTTTTTTGTTATTTGTGCGACCTTATGCATATGATATACTGTAAATGCAAACCACAGCAGACGTGATACCTTTATAATTTATATTTCTTTGGTCACCAATAGTCTGCCCATAGACGTCTATGAATCTGTCACAGCAGACGTGAAATCTTTATTATTTATATTTCTTTGGTCACCAATAGTCTGCTCTTTGCTGTTATTTACGTCTTCAGTGTGTTGATATTTCTAATTTTATCATATAAAAGCGAAAGCTAAACATAAACTAAAACCGTAAAACTGAATTTTGGTTAGTGCTAATATCCAGGTAAAGGTAGCCTACTTGTTAAAACAGAAAATGGCTGTACTAAATGTTTCTTGTTTATTAGACAATTATGTAATAATAATAAATATTAAATTAATATTAAATTAAATTATGACATTAAATAATAAATTAAATAATATAGGATATTATAATAAATAAATTATTAGTAATTATTCCTGTGGCCCACAGCTCAGAAAGGTTTCTCTGATTCAATGCTTTTTGACTTAAAATTACGCGCGAAAATGCCCTTTTTCAAAATTCCCCACCAGTGAAAATTTCTTAAAAAATCCCCTGCTATATCCCATCAGCTTGCGGGTGTACATCTCTTTGTTAGACACCTCTTCTTTGTACAGTAGCTTTTCTGAGTACTGTTTTGCTTCTTGAAATAATTTATCTTCTTAACAAAGGGCAGACAGACAGACAGACAGACAGACAGACAGACAGACAGACAGACAGACAGACAGAGAGAGAGAGAGAGAGAGAGAGAGAGAGAGAGAGAGAGAGAGAGAGAGAGAGAGAGAGAGAGAGAGTGCTCTTAATTAGTTTCCTCTTAAATGACTCTTTTATGACTTCCTAATTACAATTATAATTAATGACAAAGAGTTGCACTTACGTTGTCGGTGTTTGCAGAGCAGTTGAAAGATGTCGTAATGGTTCTGTATCTGAGCCTCGTCAAGAGCTGTGCATCCCTGCGCATTAACGACGTCCGCGCATGCGCCGTTTTGTAGTAGGACTCGGCAGACGGCCACGTGACCGCGATAGGCCGCCAGATGGAGCGGCGTGTCTCCGTTGCTGCGCGTTTTCGTGTCGATGCAGCTTCCTCTGTTGATGAATAGGGTAAGATGAGGTTAGGTAGGGTAACGTGAAGTAAGATGGGGTAGCTATCGTTAAGTAGGTTCAAAGGAAGTAAGGTTAAGTGGGTAAAATGTCGGATTATGGAAGGTAAGATTGGTTAAATTTGGGGAAGTAAGTTTAAGTTGGGTAATAAGGTTTAAAAGTAAGGCAAGGAAGGTGGAGTGCGGCTATAGTTAACATTAAGTAGGGTAAGGTAAGTCAGCGTCATAATAGACGGGTCAAAAGTACCTAGGCGCTTCTTTATCGCTCATTTTAGCCTCTCGGACAAGAGCTGTCAAAGGCAGCGCATCAGACTATAGATTGAACGCCAGGATCATGGTGGCACTGCCACTGTTTAATACTGCAGCGATAGCCAACAAGGAAGAGTTCGGATAGTCGGCGACCTTTGACTCTGTAGGCTATAATGCAACTAGTAGCGGAGCCCACTGGTAACACAAGGAGCCAGAGAAATGGTAAAACCTAATTGCAGGCAGTAAACTGAAAGAGGAAATGAGTTCGCTTTACTTTAAACCGGTTGTTGAAACGCGACATTAATCCGTGATATCTGAGCTGTTTCGCGCGAAGTACGAAAGTGAAAGGACAAGCTTCGTGGAAAAACTCCATGCTTCCTGCTTTACTCGTCAACGCTGCCAATCTAGTAACTCGCCACCACCCACAGCATCTCCAAGGTTGATAGTAATTTTGGCTGAGATCAGAGGAAATATCGGAAATCACAGTTGGTCAATCAATCAATCAATCAATCAATCAATCAATCAATCAATCAATCAATCAATCTTAACTTGATATAGCGCCCTGTAAAGTGTCCTACTCAGAAGCGCCAATTACGACAGTTCAGTACGGAGTGGTGAAGATCACCCCAATGATATCTGGCACCCAGTTTCTCCTCAAAAATGCACCTCCTGAATAGTTTAGTGGTAAGTTAATAGTGTAATATAGTGTTGTTTATGTAGTTGCTGGAATGTAGTGTAGTACCTAACAAAACGTTATAAGCCTATATTGGGTTTAGTGTAGTAGTCTGTAGTGTAGCATACTTTAGTCCAGTTGTCTTCCATAATCTACTGTAGTAGTGTAGTGTTTTGTAGTTTGATGTAGCATAGTCTATGTAATGTAGTCCAGTTCCCTTATAATCCAGCACAGCCTATAGTGTGGTGTAGCCTAATGTAGTCTAGATCACTCTAATGTAGTTCGATGTATTATAGTGATGAGTGTTGTTCAGTCTAGTCTAGTCTAGTCTAATGTAGTCTATTGTAGCACAGAGTGCAGTGTAGACTAGTGTTGCAATGTATGTGGTATAGTGTGGTCTAGCCCAGCCTTGTGAAGTGTATCTCAGTGAGCATAGTGTAGTGTGGTTTAGTCCAGATCTATGTTTTGTTTTTAGTGCATTGTAGTGTACAATAGAGTGTAGTTTGGTTTAGTCCAGTCCAGTCCTGTGTTGTTGTGTATTGTTTGTCGTGTACTTTATGTAGTGTAATTTAGTTTAGAGTCAGTGTGGTTTAGTCCAGTCCTGTGTAGTGTTTTTATTGTATTGTAGTGTACAGCATAGTGTAGTGTGGTTGAATCCAGTCTTGTATACTGTTTTGTAGTATAATGAAGCCTACTTCAACCGAAGGTAACTTACTTTCGAATCAGAAGCAGGACGCAGTCCCCATGTCCTCGATCGGCTGCTCCGTGTAGCGGAATCGAACCGGACTTCTCGACGCTCTGGTTGACGTCTGCCCCGTGCCGGATGAGCCAGTCACAGGTCGTCAGGTGTCCGTTACAGGCTGACCAGTAGAGCGCAGTGGCGCCGTCTGGGGAGCACCTGTGGTTGACGTCATATCCGTCCTGAACGAGCTGACGTATTACGTCCAGCTGACCGTTCTTGGCGGATTCGATGAGTGCGGTCGCCATCGTAGCGTAACGCGAAGGTGTAAACTGATGTAAAGTTACAGCGTAAGACGTAATAAAGATGTAAACTGATGTAAAGTTACGGCGTAAAACGTAATAAAGATGTACGCTGCTGTAAGGTAACAGCGTAACACGTAATTCGATTTTTCGGGGATTATATGTTTATTTTCTGCGATCCAACTGTAGACTCGTAGTCGTTTCGCAAACCTTGGTGTGTCTACTCACGGCACTTCAGATATAGGCCTAACGGTCATTCTAGGAAGCCGAACTATACAGGAGATCGCTTATCTAAAGCCCTTATATAGGCGTGAAGTTCCTTGAGTCACATAAGACTGGAACACGACGTATCCAATTCATGTTTCGATGACTTGCCGGTTATTTTGGTGTCAGGCGCTTTGGGAATTCCCGTATATGATGATGAAACTCGTGGCGGAAATTCCCAACTGCCTCGATTGTAAATTATGAGCTGTCAGACATGCGGACGTTTAGACGGTGTCATGTGACTCGGCTATCTATAACATGGGCATTGACGGGTTTAACTTAAGACAACAAGCAAGGACAGTGGACGATTTTCATGTGACTTGCATACTAGATGAATGCATGCATGCATATATATACACACATACATGCATACATGGATATATACATGCATACATACATTCACATACATAATTATAAACCTATTTACATACATACATACATCAATACATACATTCATGCTTACATATAAACCTACAATACATACACACATGAATGCGTGCATACCTTCACATGCATATATATCATACATGCATACATACATACATACATACATACACACATACATACATACATGGATACATACAAACATTTAAACACATACTTTCTGTCAATAATTGATATTAACTTCCTGCTCATTAAAAATTCCTTCCACATAAATTTATATACTTATATATAGATATATGCGGAAGGAGAATTATATGTATATGATATATAAGTATATATTTATATTGACAGGTGTATATATATGTATACTGTTCAAACCCGTGGATGCATTTTTTTTACAAATATATATTGCATGCATGCATATATATATATATTATATATATATATGTGCATGTAGGCCTGTATCTATTTATATGCCTGGTATTTCATATGTATGATATATTTGCTTTTGTATAATTTTATGGCATTACGGTTCATCTGTTTACCAAGCAGAGGTCAAGAGATGTATTAAGTAGGCCCAAGGACCGGGCTGCCTATGAAAGGCCTAAGGACAGGGCTGACTCTGAAAAGCCTTAAGATTGGGCTGTCTGGTAGGCCTATGGATTCGGCTGCCTGATAGGCCTAAGGAATGGCTGCTTGATAGGCCTCTGCTCCTCTTCCTGGATGCACAGACCTGTTAACTGGTATTTCAGAGTCATGTATTTGCAGATCGTTGAATCTTTGTTTCTTGGTGATTACATCAGATTGGTTTGATTTAGATTAGATTCTGGTCAACTTCAAACAAGGAAGTCCAACGTTGTAACTGAATTCGTCTGACTTCCCATTGAACCAATTGTTCCAGATTTTATGTAACTCAAATGTATGTATGTATGTATGCATGTATTTGTGTATGTCGTCATGTATGTATGTATTTATGTGTGTATTTATGTATGAATGTATGTATGCATGTATGTGTGTATTTATCTATGTATGTTTTTATGTATGTATGTGTGCATGTATGTATGTAATGTATGTGTGTATTTGTATATGTATGTATATGTATATATGTGCTTGCCTGTATATATGTATGTATGTATGTTGCTATGTTTGATTTTTACATGATGTGTGGAATATAATACATACATCGACAAGTATGCAAAGAATGCTGAACTGTAAGCAATTACAGACATACATATACATACATAGCAACACACACACACACACATCACACACACACACACATCACACACGCACACACACACACACACATACATACATACATACAACATTACAAAATATATTCATTTACACTTCAAATTAGTTCATAACAATGCATACATTGAGAATTACATGCATACATGTGTCAGGGAGTTCATGCCCAAATTGAACTCTGTGATTCATATATATATATATACATGCATACACACATACATATCCATACATACATTCAGGAATAAATATATACATACATACATACATAGAAATATGCACGCACATATACACATTCTTGCATGCGTACGTATGAACCCTGTCGACATAGTTCCACGTATTCTTCCTCTACCCTGTTGCAGCCTATACGAACAGAACCCAGCGACCCGTGACATTCTTCTTCAATTAAACCTTTCATCGGTAACCCCTTTCTACAGACTACTTCTGTTGTCTGCCCACGCTGTCCGACCTGACGTGAGGGGGGGGGGGTCGAGAGTCGACATCTCTGATAAGGTTCAAAGAAAGAGGTTCGGCCCAAACGAAACTCAAGGAGGAAGAGTCGTGAGAGTTCGCAAAAGACAGACATTCACAAATCGTGCTCCAGTCGGGAATGTCGGGTTCATTCCTTAAAAACTCGACGAGTTAACGATTGAATGAAGAAGATTCAGAGGTGACGTAGGTTGTGTCGTCCGTGGGGTCACACCCTTCGTTGAATTCTCTTTCAGCCCAAGAACCAGACCTCTATAGGAGCGGCGATGTAGAAGTTAGATTAAAGGGGATGAATGTGATTGGATCAAATCGCAATGGGTTAAACTGGGTTAGACGACTCGAATAAATTTCATTTGATTAGATACGATTTCATTATTATTATTTTTTTTACCCGAGGTATATATGATCCCTCAGGTGCAAGATACTAAATAAAATTATGTTGACTCTGGAGTGGCCGTCCTGGTCAAGATTCTTATTATTATTATTATTATTATTATTATTATTATTATTATTATTATTATTATTATTATTATTATTATTATTATTATTATTATTATTATTATTATTATTATTATTATTATACAAATTTATTTCTTCATCCAACCAACAAAGTCATATGCAGACGAATTGTTAACTGTATCTAGGGATTCTAGGCTATAGACCGACATTCAGTCCTGGCTGCGCGGTCTCCTTGTTGTTCAAATCCGAGGTGCCTAGAACAGAGAGAGAGTTTCCAGTTTGTAGGGCAACTGAGAGACGCTGGAGCAGATGGCTGGTCTCACGCTGATCACCTGTAGCTGATTTTATCTTGGCACCAAGTTCTTGGATAAATTCCAGCGACTCGGCATGCCAGCTTCCTGTGGTTTCGACTGCAACAGGGACGAAATGATGCGATTGTGAGATGGCAGCGTATTTGTTTTCCTTATTGTGGGCTGCTTTTTCCGCTGCGGCACCTGCATTTTGCGATGTTACATGCTGGTATGATGCTGCGAATGTATCTGGCACCGTGACATCCCACGCTAAGCATCGACCTCTGGCCCAAGGTATTATGGTGACTCCATCAGGCCTTTTTCCGTCAGCTCTGGAGAGGCCATTGGGCTCTTTGATGGCCGGTATTTTGGCTCTGATGAAGGCCCGCCAAATCACGTCATTGATCATGGCATGTCGTTGTTGCCTTCCAGTTCCCTTGATGCAAGAGAATCCGTGATGGCCGTTAGATTCTACTGCCGCCCCACATTTACATGTGTGTTTTTCACATAACGCAGTGCCCAGCCGGATGCCGGCTGCTATTCTCAGTACTTCTCCTGGCATCCGTAATCCTGCGATTGTTATGGGTAGTGCTTGAAGCCAGTCTCCTGAGTGTGGTGATTGCGCAGCTAACAGTCTGGCTTTAGCAGTAGAATCAGTAGCTCTTTCTGAGAGGCCTTCAAGTGCACGCGATATCAGTGCGCTGTCCCATTCTCTTTGTACATGAGCCTTCTGTTCGATGGGAGTAGGCGCTTTCGATCTCAAAGACCACGAGCTAGAAGCCTCCTCTACCAATGGATCTGCGACCGTTACGGTGACATCGTGCAGCAGTTGGTCTTGAAGGCTTCGCGTGCCAGCGGCTGATTATTATTATTATTTTGTTTTTAAATCAGGCCTCGTCCTCCGCAACATTAGTGAAAGTGCCACGAAATGCGATGGCGTTGTAGCGCTGGATGCAGATTATTATTATTATTATTATTATTATTATTATTATTATTATTATTATTATTATTATTATTATTATTATTATTATTATTATTATTATTATTATTATTATTAGTAGTAGTAGTAGTATTATTATTATTATTATGTTATTATTGTTGTTGTTATTATTATTATTATTATTATTATTATTATTATTATTTTTTTTTTTTTTTATCGCCCGAGGTAGCAAGGATCCCTCAGGCTCTAAGAAACTATATCAAGTTAGAGGTTCTCGTCCCCCATGTGCTGATCAAAAGAGCCTCTAAATGCAACGGCGTTGAACCGTTGAGTGCAAACAGACAGGCGCTGAAAAAGATGAGTCGTCTCGCGGGGGTCACCCGTGGCCTGAGTGATGCGGCGGCCCACCTCCTGTAGATTATTATTATTATTATTATTATTATTATTATTATTATTATTATTATTATTATTATTATTATTATTATTATTATTATGTTATTATTGTTGTTGTTATTATTATTATTATATTATTATTATTATTATTATTATTATTATTATTATTATTATTATTATTATTATTATTATTATCACGTATTTATGAAGCGCCGATATCTAATGACGAAGCATCAATCGATGGCGCTGAGCAATTGTGAGTGAAGGACTTGACCAAGGTCCCTACACAGTAATCGTCCTAGGGGAGGAGGAGGTTCGAACCCGTACTCTCTGCGTTACAAGGCCAGCGCCCTAACCAATGGGCTACCGTGCCTCACAGATTGGATTGGATTAGATTGGATCAGATATTACATTAGATTATAGGATTGAGGAAAGGAAAAAATCCAGGCATGGGAATGGGGAGAGCTATGTAATTCCCCTTGACAGAAAAACAAAACAAAACCCGCTAACCCCACCCCAGTGAATTGTTTAAAGGCGGGAACATGAGCGGATCCAGGGTTTCAAAGTGGGTGGGGCGATGTAACAGTAGATTCTCGGGTATATTAAAAACAATGACATTTACGCGTAATAACAATTCTAGGGGCTTACATCTCCTTGACACCCTTTCCGTCGGGCTTATGTAAAGAACAGCGCCAAAGAGTGGGAAGTGTTTGATTAACTGCCTCAACCACCCTAAACCCACGTCGTTTAGCAAAAAAACGTGGATAAATCCCTTTGACACGACGCAGAGCTCGTGATTATAAGCTCTTGCCCTGCGCTATAGGCTTCAGTTAGATTTAGAAATTAGGCGTTTACGATTACCATTACAACCCAGCTCTGCCCCCTCACAAGTCCACAACTTATCTTATTCGAATTCTCTGCCACTGGGCAGGTTCAAACGTCCAATGGTGCACCCCTCGTAATGTTGGGCTCCCTCCTTCAGTTTCTTGTATCCATCCACCATAATCCAGTCCAATAGCATCCATGCATCAAGGTCTTCCTTTCGTTCTTTAACTCTCTATTCTACTCTCCAAAGGAGTTCTCAGTAGGGAATCCCCTCTCAGTATGCCATCAATCCACTTTGTGTCTCTCTCCCTCTGTCTGTCTATCTCTGTCTATTTTTGTCTGTCTGTCTGTCTGTCTGTCTCTCTCTGTATCTCTCTGTCTCTCTGTGTCTATTTTTGTCTATGTGTCTGTCTATCTGTCTGTCTGTCTATCAATCTGTCTGTCTGTCTATCAATCTGTCTGTCTGTCTGTCTGTCTGTCTGTCTGTCTGTCTGTCTGTCTGTCTGTCTGTCTGTCTGTCTGTCTGTCTGTCTATCTATCTATCTATCTATCTATCTATCTATATATCTATCTACCTGTGTGTCTGTCTGTGTGTGTGTGTGTCTGTTTGTCTGTCTGTCTTATTGTCTGCGTGATTCTATATCTGTCCTATGGCTGCCGCAAGATATCTTTGCTCTTAATGTCCAGTACATGATCCCAGTAATCCATCCGAAAAAAGTACAAAAAAATATGACGCATCTTTAATATAAAAAACCGTGTCCATAAAAGGAAAGAGACGACCGACGTGCTTTCCTGTCACGCGGAGGAAATTAAATCCTGGCGCACGGTTTGTTACATAACGCACTCTTTGCTCTCTTCTAAGCGATGTCTAGACAAGGCAGACACTTGATCAACCAAAATTTCGCACACGTCAACTGGGAAACGTCGTAACGACATCAGTATATCAGAGTAAATAATATCAGAAAATAAATAATATCACAGTAAATAATTTCACAATCTATATAAATAAAGAGAAGAATCTGTCTGTCTGTCACAGCGATGTTTGACCGAGTGCATTTCTACAGTTTTCCAGCTTTTCACTCGAAACCTTCACTACTGTGTCGGGGTGGGCATGACACACCCAGTGTGAGGCTTCGCGTCCCCCGTTTTGACCTCTACCATGGTGTCCCGGCCCAAAACCTCCGAAACCCGGGCAACGCCGGGTTCACCAGCTAGTCAATAATATAACAATAAATAATATCACAATAAATAACATCACAATATACATGTGTAATATCAGAATAAATAATATCACAATCAATAATATCACAATAAATAATATCACAATAAATAACATCATATAATAATAAATAATTTCACAAAAAATAATATCCCAATAAATAATATCACAATAAATAATATCACAATAAATAATATCACAATAGCCTAAATAATATCGTAACAATAAATAGTATCACAATGCACTCAGGGATAATATCATAATACAATACCAAGATAGGCAATTTAATACAATATAATAATCAATGTAATAATGTGAATGAATAATATATTATCATGAAATGATATAATCAATAATATAATGACTAATTATATTGCAGTAATGAATAACGTCATAATATTAATATAATGCTATGCAATACAGTATAACATGAGTGGCCTATCTAACAGCTCTAAATTGGTGCAAACCAAGGCAGTTATATAATGTGAACTATGTGAATCAACGCATACATGTACATCAACACAATGACACGCCTTTTCAAACCCTCCATATGTTACCCACAGACACATTATGCACGCGAGAATTTAAGCCACATTAGTGACAGACATCACATTAAGGATTGTTGACGAAACTCATGGTTTTGTCATCGCTAATTAGCTCGCTGCAGCTTTGATTAATGCTAATTAAGGCCTGGACATGGTGGCGGGTTTTACCAAGTGTCGCGCGGCAGATATATGTGTGTAGCTGTGCTAATTCGATGAGGGCAGTCTGATTATTACGCAGCTGGGTTTTCCCCAGCCATTACCAGAATGGTTATAGAACGCGGAATGGTAAAATCCGTGGTTATAAACAAAGCTGACCAGAAAATTCGTCAGATAAATTAAACTGTACTATTAGCTCCTTTACAGTCTGCGATGCGCTCATTGCGTAGGCCATCCAGCTTTGCAGGACTATGATCAGGGGCTGAGAAAGGGACTAGAGACCATTCTTAACATCAGCCTGACAGAACAACAGTGGCTTCAGACAACGCTCCACATTTTTAATGGGCGAAATCGGGATACGAAGGGTGTTGTCGCTGGCACTACCTGCTCTTTGGCATCGGCCGCGGGCACTCTTGTATTCCAATCTAGCATCTTGGGCTTGGGGGCTAAGTATAGGCCCAGACCGAAAGTCCCCAATCCATGTGGGAAGAGAGGACAGACCAGAAGATTACGTCAGACCTTCTGTCGGGGAGTCAGACGAAGTGGGACACGCCGCTCCTCAAACGAATATTACACCGACCTGGAACTAGCACTAGTCGATAGCCACGATCGGGCGAGGTGGAGAGCGGTTGCCGCGTCGCATGCCTGGGACTGACTCCACACGCTGCCTATTACCGCGTGTGGTTTGTGACTGAGCGACGAGGCGGTGAGGGTAGCAGTCGGGTTGAGGTTCGGAGCAGTCTGCTGAGAGATGCCGCTCCACCTTAGACGCAAGCAGCAGACGAGGGAGTACATCAAGAAAATAAAAGCAATCCCAGATTACCCAACACAAACCACGTTGAGCGGTCGATAGCTGAACGTAGCCAGGCTCAACACCGATCCCATCCTATGCGACCCGTTAATATTCTGCCCTGCTGCACAGGAAGGCCGCCAGGCGTTCTGGAATCAGGTGACACGTGACTGGCAGCCCGTTAAGCGTTTCTAGGATGTTCACATCCTGACATCTATAGCCAGCGAACGTTTAAATTCGCGTCTTTTGTTATTTTATCGCTCTAAACTTGACCTACGAAGCTAAATTAATATCTGTTTTTTTAACTAACATTGACGAATGCTAGTGTTAAAAATTAGTTTGTTATCGAAATATTCGAAAGATATTACGTCATTCAAAATTCTTGTATATATAGGTATTTTTCTGTCTTTATACCGGTGTTCAACTGCAGACCAAAATAATCCTTATTTAATCCCCGAGTTGTCGTTTTTAATAATTCCCATCATGTAGTTTTAGCCTACAGTTAGAGTTATAGTTAATTAATGGTTCTCCATATTAGTTATAGACTTATAGTTACATTTAGTTAGTATTAATAGGATCGCATTGGGGGGTCGAAATATACCCTTCTAGTAGTTAATCGAGCCCTGATAAGCTCTATCATCAATTACGGCTGCACTGCGTACGAGACAGTGCTATGACTGATCAGAAGAAAACACTTGACACGGTCCAGTGTAAGGCTCTGATGAAAGCGACGGGAGGGGGCTTCGAGCCTTCGAGGAACGAGTCTAGCCGCCCTTCAGGTCGACTGCGGAGAGATGGCGCTCCACCTTAGACGCAAGCAGCTGACGATGGAGTACATCATCAAGATAAACAGCATCCCAGTTCACCCGACAACAAACAACCTTCAACGGTCGAAAGCTGAAAGGAGCCAGACACGACACAGATTCCATCCTAATGATGATGATGATGATGATGATGATGATGATGATGATGATGATGATGATGATGATGATGATGATGATGATGATGATGATGATGATGATGATGATGATGATGATGATGATGATGATGATGATGATGATGATGATGATGATGATGATGATGATGATGATGATGATGATGATGATGATGATGATGATGATGATGATGATGATGATGATGATGATGATGATGATGATGATGATGATAATAATAGTAATAGTAATAGTAATAGTAATAGTAATAGTAATAGTAATAGTAATAATAAACTGAGGAACAGTGGCCGTTCCAGATGATCTACTTCTATTTAGGTCCCCGATGGATATTTACCATGAGGCATAAAAATATAATTATAACAGTTATAAGAACAAGAACAAGACGAAGAAGAAGAGAAAGAGGAAGAAGTCAAAATAGGCGGAGCTACAGTGACGAGATATTCTTTCACTCCAATTGCGATAGAAACGATTGGACTTAGGGGCCATCCACATATTACGTACGCACTGAGGGGGTCGGATTTTGGCGATTTTGCGTACGGGTGCGAACGGGGGGGGTGAGGGGGACAAAATGTGTACGTACGCAAAATAAATTTCTAATTATGACGTCCACATTAGCCTATTTATAACTCTGTATTGTCCTATAGTCGTCCGATGGCATTTTATTACATTGTATAAAAGCCATGTGCAGTTATTCTGTGCTGTGAACGAGACACCTATAATTTGTCTATATTGGCCCTCACTCATCCTTCAATCTGGCCTAAAGTTCAGACAGCCTGGAGCTGTCCAGACACTTTCTGCAGCTGGTCTTCCGGGGGGGGGGTGCGTCAAGCGTACGTACGCAGGGGGGTGTGAAAGAAAGTACGCTTGCGAACAGGGGGTCCAATTTTCCGGGAATTTTGCGTGCGTAATATATGGATGGCCCCTTATGGACCACGAAGGCACCGCTTTCATCACGGAACTTGGCCGACAGGTGACAAGAAGAACCGAGGACTTGCGAGAAACCTTCCTGTTCCAAAAATCTCTTTTACAATCCAGCGGGTCGATGCTATCGCGTGCCTGGGCACGATGAGGAACTATAACTCTGGTTTTAATGATAATAATAGTAGTTGTAGCAGTAGTCAGGGCTGTAGTCGAGGGTATACGCGGGTATACAGCGTATACTCACCTCACAAAATATTTATATTTATTTATATTAAAATACTATAGCGTATACTCAAAAAATACTGTAGCGTATACTCACCGCTAATTTGTTTCGGAAAACTAACCGGTAGCGTGTACTCATAGGCGTAGCTACATGGAGGCAAGAGGAGGCATTTGCCTCCTCTTCGTTTTGTGGATTTTTAAATTTTCCATGGGTTATAGCCTCAAGTCCTCAAGTACACCCCATTTTGCCTCCTCTTGATTTGAAGAAGAAAGTAAGTCTTCGAATATGTTAATGACTAAAAAAAAGGTCAACTTTTTTCGTAACATAAATTTACATTTTTTTCAATTGTCAGACCGAAATTCTTAAATTCGCTGAAAAATTTCCCTCTCACCTCTGAAACAAGATCGCCGCCACTGCATATAAGTTTTGACAAGCAGTAGTTGCCTCCTCTTGAAATGAAGTCTGGCTACACCCCTGCGTGTACTCACCTGTAATTTAACCACTACAGCCCTGGTAGTAGTAGTGGTGGTGGTGGTGGTGGTGGTGGTGGTGGTGGTGGTGGTGGTGGTGGTGGTGGTGGTGGTGGTGGTGGTGGTGGTGGTGGTGGTGGTAGTAGTAGTAGTAGTAGTAGTAGTGATGACGATGATGATGATGATGATGATGATGATGATGATGATGATGATGATGATGATGATGATGATGATGATGATGATGATGATGATGATGATGATGATGATGTATGATGATGATGATGATGATGATGATGATGATGATGATGATGATGATGATGATGATGATGATGATGATGATGATGATGATGATGATGATGATGATGATGATGATGATGATGATGATGATGATGATGATGATGATGATGATGATGATGATGATGATGATGATGATGATGATGATGATGATGATGATGATGATGATGATGATGATGATGATGATGATGATGATGATGATGATAGTAATAATAATAATAAAGACATGTCTATTTATGCATAATTATAATTATATGTCAATATCATCATAGACACCCGTAAAACAAAATCCACCTGCGCTATATAAATTATAGCCATCAACCGCGTTCAATCATCAGATCCATTCCCCGATCCTGTCGGTTCCGTTTAACTGTAACACGATTTCTCTATAAGGGATCGAATAATAATGATGATGATGATGATATTTGCCTAGTTATAATTTCTTCCAGTAAGCGCCCTCTAGGTCGACTCAGCCTTCCACGCCCTAGGGGTAGCAGTAAATTGAGCTGGCACCTTAGAGGCTACCAAAACGTGTGTTAATTAAGATCTTGATAGAACAAAAGACAGACACTATAGATGAGCATATACGCAAACACGAGGTGAGCAAATAAGACGGGGATTTTACAAAGGCCTTGTGCTAATGACTTGATCTTTGCTTAATTAACTAATTAAAATGGAGTACGTAATAGTACATGTGCAAGTGACGACAGTTAAAACTGAAATCCCGTTCTTAAGTTCACCTATTGTCTCCCGCTACTCGTCAAGTGCCATTGTTACGCGTCTCTGGTAATCGATTGCAAGGATTGCGAGAATGCGCGTGTGTTTGCGTCTGTGGATCTCCCACTTCTCTATAGATACATTTCTCACCATACATTTCGTCTACCTTACTCACTGCACCCCTCAAGTCAAATACTTCTCCATTGCAAACATTCTTCACTTGTTCTAAATTTGACCAACTGAAATAACAGTTGACACAATGATAAATATACCTAACCTGGTAAACAGTCCATATACGGTCACGGACCCAGATACACATCCATGAATAGATCAGACAATTATAAATAGAAAACTGCGCAGAATGTCTCGTTTATTTAGGCCACTGTATTTCCCATGCATGAACTTCCTATAGGCTAATCGGCAGATTCATCCCCGATCCGCTTTCTCGCTCAACTCGAACGAACAACTCAATAAACCCACCGTGAACTAAGTCACGCCCGGTGACCAGTAACTCCAAGCAATGTGATTAGTAACTTCTATTGCGCCGCTATGTAATGCACAAGGCATCAATAGATGAGGCACCAAAGCCAACGTCCAGAAGATTATTCCTCTGTGACAGATGGGCAGACTATGTAAAATGTGCATGTTTTTCTTTAACTTGGTAAGTTAGTGAGTAGTCTTTATTTGCATATGACAAGCGCATCTGCATTACATTTATACAATGATTACAAACAGTTTGAAAATAAACTATAACAGCAGCAGCTTATAAAGTCACACGTGTACAACTAAAGGTCATTAAAGATACGTCAAATAACAAAACTGCTTTTAATATGGGACACACTCGCCCCATCCTATCTCCCTTCAACGGCGGCACGAGCGAGTGCGGCGACTGAGATAGCGGATGGGAGGAAATCGCAGAAGTACCAGGCCCTCTTAGGTACTCACAATTTCGTACCACTGGCGCTGGAAACGTTGGGCCCCATTAACACCATGGACCTAGATTTTTTTGCAGATTTGAGGCGACATCTCCCTTGCGCCTCAGGGAATCACGCGAGGCCAGCTTTCTACATCAGGTAATGGTTGAATGCTGTGGCCTTCAACGGTTCAATGGTGACAGCCAAGTCTGACTTGGACGAGGAATAACCGTTTCAGAAGGGAGAACACAATCTGTAAGTCCCTGCGGGAATGAAGTACCTAGGTGCCAAAAAAGTAATAAACAAAATTTAATGTCTATTTACATATAATATGTAAAGATCTCCACAGACACCCATAAAACAAAATCCACCTGCGCTATATATAACCATCAACCGCGTTCAATCGTTAGGTCCTTCTTTTACCCTTTCTTTATAGTCGGGTCATTATACGAAAAAAAACCACCTAACCCCCAAAAAATTGATACAAAAGGTTTCTCAGTTGATTTTGTTACTATTTGGTATGCTAATTAACATACTAAAAGTCTACTCTGTTCTGACCATTGGAAAAGGGTTAATTTCAAGATGGCGTCCAAGATGGCTGCCGAGAGATAAAATTGTCTATATCTCAAGCATTTATCAACCTAGAAAAGTGGTTTTGGTGTCAAACTGTAGGTTTCATTGCTTAGCGTGCAGTTAAAGTTCAACTTCAATCACTTAATGCATCATTTTAAGATGGCGTCCAAAATGGCTGCCGAGAGCTAAAATTGTCTATATCTCAAGCGTTATTCAACCTAGAAAGGTGGTTTTGGTGTCAATCCGTAGGTTTTATTGCTTAGCGTGCAGTTAAAATATAGCTTCAATCACTTAATGCATCATTTCAAGATGGCGTCCAAGATGGCTGCCGGGAGCTAAAATTGTCTATATCTCAAGCACTGTTCAACCTAGAAAGGTGGTTTTGGTGTCAAACCGTATGGTTTATTGCTCAGCGTTCAGTGAAATAACTTTAAACCTAATCCTCCGGGTGTGGTCTATATTGATTTATACTGCGTTATTGAAACCTGAAGTAACGTTAAATAATGTGTTCAAATCGGAAATTCTCATTCAAATAAATGGACAGCTACAGAAAAGGAAGATGGAACTGCCATGGGTGCTATGTCCAAGACAAGTCAGTTGTGGCTGAACTACCAAAACGTGTTGAAAGTTGCTAGGTCACTAGAACTTGCAGATCGAACAGGTTCTGGGTTGATGCATCTCCTCCAATCCATGGGGTTTCAGGCCACCTCTTTGCTGAAGATGTCCAAACACATGTTCATGGGCCTCCTTCCTCTCAACTTCTTCTTGCTGAGTGCATCGAAGCTCTTTCTCATGACCTCCATTCCTGGATGTCTTCCAATCGCCTCTCCCTCAACTCGTCCGAAACCCAATTTATCTGATTTGGCACTCCTCAGCAACTTCATAAACTTAACTTTGCTCTGCTCTCTCAAAGGTTCCGCTTTTCACTTTCTCGTCCAGCGTTCGAATTCGTAATCTAGGAGTGACCCTTGACAATTCTCTCACCTTTACTGAACATATTTCCAAACTCACCCGCACTTCCTACTTTCACATAAGGCGTCTAAGGGCTATCCATCGCTCTGTCTCAGCTCTAATTTTCACTTCGATTGTCCATGCATTTCTCTGCTCTAGACTTGACTACTGCAGTTCCCTCCTCATTGGTCTTCCCAAGGTCCTTCTTGCTCCTCTTCATCCCGTTCTAGACTAAGTGATCGTCTTCCTCGAATCTCTCATATCACCACCTTTATGGCAGAAGAACTCCACTGGCTCCCGCTTTCTGCCCTCATTTAATTCAAGGTCCTCATCCTCGTCTCTAAGGCTCAACTTGGTTTCGCTCCGAAATATTTATGCGACTTTATTTATCGCCCTCACTCTGCTGCTTCTCTTCGTCCTCTTCGTTCCTCTGACCGTTTGGACCTCTTCGTTCCTCGTGTCAGGATTTCACTGGCACAATCTAGGTCTCGAACGTTTCCTGGTAGCTGCCAAAACTGGAGAGCTATCATTGGAGTTACAAGCTCAGTCCTTTCCCTCCTGCCCTCTTTGAAGCCAGAAATATCTTTAGAAAGGCCGATAATCCACAATTAGCTCATGCGATCAGTGAACATGCAAGGGATGACATCCTAGATTTTGTAACAGAGACATCCTAGATTTTGTAACAGAGACAGAGAGACATGTCGTCGATGGAAGCTCGTTGCTTCATTGGATATACGTGGAAAAAAGGAGAAAGCTATGGTACAATAGCACAGTCGTATGCCGACTTCACTATCCGGCAATATGGTGCAGGTACAACCGTTGCTTTTGACGGATATGAGCAAGGGACATCCATTGAAGACCACGCATCTGAGAAGAGGACACAATATTTATCCCGTTATCAGCTTCACTGCTGAAACAGAGTTCTCAGGCAAGAAAGAGCTAGGAGTTCCTGTCAAGAGCTATTAATAAACAGAAACTGATGTGGTTGGTGAGTGATGAGCTCGGAAAAAGGGTTGCACTGTGGTCAATGCACCTGGGGATGCGGAGGGTATGGATGCCTTAGTAAAGCTGCAGAAGTGACATCTCTTCTACATACAACTACGCTAATCGGAGAAGATACCGATCTCCTTGTCTTACTCCTCTACTATGTAAAGCCACATTGTAAGAGTCTATACTTCAGATCTGACAAGACAAAAGATGATGGAAAAGTGTATAATCCTCAGAATGACTGTCCTGTTTGGTGGCAAGTGCACAGATTCCCTTTGGAAAATGCGATATAACAACTTCAGCAATAATGTTGTCCTTGCTTCATCATTTGTAACTCCAGACCGTCTTCCATATGGTTGGGCAAACAGAGGGTATGGATGTCATAAACTGAGGTTGAACCCTTCAGTTATTTCCAGTTACGTCAGCTCCGTGTGGTCTTCCACTATCTCTCTATCTCCAGTCTGTGGCTATCCTCGTTCATGCTTTCATTACCTGTCGGCTTGATTACAGCTGTTCTCTCTACATTGGTCTTCCTCACACTTGACTGCATTACCTTGAACGCGTCCTACGCTCTTCTGCTCGCCTTGTTGGGCGCATCCCCAAGTGTGGTCACGTCTCTAATTACATGCGTGACG
>OY744611.1:51390710-51398210 GCA_963556255.1 Allolobophora icterica
CCGCACCAGTAAACTCAAAAGCAATGACTAAAATTTATTGAAAATTACTAACTTATTATGGCAATAATCATGTAATAATCAGTTAATGATAGCATATAATTATGTAGGCCTATGGTATGCGTTATAGTAGTTCAGCGCAAAAAAGTATATCAATAAACGTTCAAGCACGTTTTTAGTGAGATATTCGGCTTTGAACTGTGCTTGCAATTTCTTATTTTCGGTTGGTATTCAGCTTTGGCGGCCCATTTAAAATCAGTCCGCGGGCCGCATGCGGCCCGCGGGTTGGACAGCACTGCTCTAGGGACTCAGAGGAATCACGCGAGGCCAGCTTTCTACATCAGCGAATCTCGATAGTCATCCAACGGTTGAACGCTGTGGCCTTCAGCGGTTCAATGGTGACAACCCAGTCTGACTTGGACGAGGAATAACCGTTTCAGAAGGGAGAACACAATCTGTAAGTCCCTGCGGGAATGAAGTACCTAGGGGCCAAAAAAGTAATAAACAAATGTCTATTTACATATAATATGTAAAGATCTCCATAGACACCCATAAAACGAAATCAACCTGCGCTATATATAACCATCAACCGCGTTCAATCGTTAGAACGGTTAGATCCTTCTTTGACCTTTTGTTTAAACCCGTTGACTCCGTTTAACTGTAACACTATTTCTGTATAAGAGATATGATGATGATGATGATGATGATGATGATGATGATGATGATGATGATGATGATGATGATGATGATGGTGATGATGGTGATGATGCTGATGCTGATGGTGATGGTGATGGTGATGGTAATGGTGATGGTGATGGTGATGGTGATGGTGGTGGTGATGGTGATGGTGATGGTGATAGTGATGATGATGATGATGATGATGATGATGATGATGATGATGATGATGATGATGATGATGATGGTGATGATGCTGATGGTGATGGTGATGGTGATGGTGATGGTGATGGTGATGGTGATGGTGGTGGTGGTGGTGGTGGTGGTGGTGGTGGTGGTGGTGGTGGTGATGGTGATGGTGATGGTGATGGTGATGATGATGATGATGATGATGATGATGATGATGATGATGATGATGATGATGATGATGATGATGATGATGATGATGATGATGATGATGATGATGATGATGATGATGATGATAATATTTGCCCAGTTATAGTTTCAACTCCGCCACTGTTGGTACTCTGATAGTACCAGTCCCAAGCGTCGTTAAACTGAAACATTACAGTTATAGTTTCTTCCAGTAAGCCCCCTCTAGGTCGACTCAGCTTGCCACTCCCTAGGGAGCAGCAGTAAAATGAGCGGGCGCCTTATAGGCTACCAGAACGTGTGTTAATTAATATCTTGATATGTACCGTTATGCTTCAATTGCTTTAATGTAACTTACTGCGGTGTCAGTGCGCTTGTCTATATACACGATTCTTGGTGTTGTTGTTGTTGTTGTCGTCGTCGTCGTCGTTGTTGTTGTTGTAACCAATCAACGGTTAATAAATAAATACAGGAACACAGTAAGGTCGACGTGAGCGGTCTTGGCAGTCGCACAATGTCGGGAAACCAGTAGGTAATTCAAAGGTATCTTTAAACACCTTTAAGACGTTGTCAAACGACGTTATATGTTGAATAAACGTAGCTTAATCTATAATCCATTTGCATTGAACAGTTAACCTACAATCGACGTCATGGGCGTTTGCCGTCATGAGGTATCGTTAAAAGAATCAAAACTACTACGATCACTGAAGATAGGAAACTCTGCCATTGCCCGTGCTCTGTTAGTGCCAGTCCGTAGCCTGGATATAGGAGGAGGGTGACATTAATCATCTTTGTCATGACATAGCGTCTCTAAACAGAAACTGACCCACCATATTCGAACGGTTAAAACCTCAAAAATAATTACAAACCTCTTTTAAGTATGATATTCGCCGTATAAGTGAAATTGGTCCTTTATTATCGAACTCTAATATGCCAAACGATTTCTGTCGACGTCAGCGGCCTTTGTTGCCGTAAGATGTCGTTAAACTGGTCCATCCAATTGCTATATTAGAACAGAAAGCGCCCTCTTTAAACACCTGTAAAATTTATTAAACGACCTTATATAGGCATGAAATCTGCCAGGTGTTTACAGCGTTGTTTTCAGACACCTTTAATACGTTGTCGACCGATGCTACATAAGCATGCCATATAACCCATCGTTTTAATACCTTTTGTTAACAGACTTGTGTAAGAAAAAGTGCAGGGGTCGACGTAATCGGCATTTTTCTATCTATCTATGATAACCTTATATAGCGCCCCTTCAAGATATCTACTCAGTGGCAGAGGAGGAAGAAGGAAGAGGAAGAAGCCCGACCCAGGCCCGATCAAAGAGAAATGTTTTAAGAAGGCCATAAAAAGAATCTGAGATTCCTAGGGAGGGACGAAGCCCAAGAGTGAGGTCGCTCCAGACGTTATCTCTCCATAGATACAGCCGCAAGATGTCGCTAAACATTGAACACTTTTACTAATCGCAAAATGTAGTGACGAAAGTGACCTCGGGTGGCTGTAAAATGTACTAATCGTTTAGGCCAAATTTTCGACTTTAAGGCCTCTTATTAGACCTACACAATAGCGATTGCATTTGATATTGCAAATTTATATAGAGCCAGTTGATGAGAGGCAGATCAGTTCTACGCTTGAGTTGGCAAAAGAGACCATCAATCGAATAGAGTGGAAATGATGCAGAGAAAGAGGAAGAAGATCAAGTCGAAGGATACTGTACAGTTAATTCTATGCAAAGCACGTGTCATTATTACTTCACTGGCAGTCATAAGGTGATGATGATGATGATGATGATGATGATGATGATGATGATGATGATGATGATGATGATGATGATGATGATGATGATGATGATGACGACGACGACGACGACGATGATGATGATGATGATGAAAGGTGAGAACGTTCAGAACATTTACACACCTCTTTTAAGCGTGACTTTTGTCATATATAAACTCTGATCCGCCTGTGGCCTACAATTTCTTGTTGGGATAAGCTGACACAAAAGGTCAGAACGTTCAGAACATTTACCAACTTCTTTTAAGAGTGACTTTCGTCCTATAAACTCTGATCCGCCTGTGGCCTACAATTTCTTGTTGGGATAAGTTGACACAAAAGGTGAGAACATTCAGAACATTTACCAACTTCTTTTAAGTGTGACTTTCGTCCTATAAACTCTGATCCGCCTGTGGCCTACAATTTCTTGTTGGGATAAGTTGACACAAAAGGTGAGAACATTCAGAACATTTACCAACTTCTTTTAAGTGTGACTTTCGTCCTATAAACTCTGATCCGCTTGTGGCCTACAATTTCTTGTTGGGATAAGTTGACACAAAAGGTGAGAACATTCAGAACATTTACCAACTTCTTTTAAGTGTGACTTTCGTCCTATAAACTCTGATCCGCCTGTGGCCTACAATTTCTTGTTGGGATAAGTTGACACAAAAGGTGAGAACGTTCAGAACATTTACCAACTTCTTTTAAGTGTGACTTTCGTCCTATAAACTCTGATCCGCCTGTGGCCTACAATTTCTTGTTGGGATAAGTTGACACAAAAGGTGAGAACATTCAGAACATTTACCAACTTCTTTTAAGTGTGACTTTCGTCCTATAAACTCTGATCCGCCTGTGGCCTACAATTTCTTGTTGGGATAAGTTGACACAAAAGGTGAGAACGTTCAGAACATTTACCAACTTCTTTTAAGTGTGACTTTCGTCCTATAAACTCTGATCCGCCTGTGGCCTACAATTTCTTGTTGGGATAAGTTGACACAAAAGGTGAGAACATTCAGAACATTTACCAACTTCTTTTAAGTGTGACTTTCGTCCTATAAACTCTGATCCGCCTGTGGCCTACAATTTCTTGTTGGGATAAGTTGACACAAAAGGTGAGAACATTCAGAACATTTACCAACTTCTTTTAAGTGTGACTTTCGTCCTATAAACTCTGATCCGCCTGTGGCCTACAATTTCTTGTTGGGATAAGTTGACACAAAAGGTGAGAACGTTCAGAACATTTACCAACTTCTTTTAAGTGTGACTTTCGTCCTATAAACTCTGATCCGCCTGTGGCCTACAATTTCTTGTTGGGATAAGTTGACACAAAAGGTGAGAACATTCAGAACATTTACCAACTTCTTTTAAGTGTGACTTTCGTCCTATAAACTCTGATCCGCCTGTGGCCTACAATTTCTTGTTGGGATAAGTTGACACAAAAGGTGAGAACGTTCAGAACATTTACCAACTTCTTTTAAGTGTGACTTTCGTCCTATAAAATCTGATCCGCCTGTGGCCTACAATTTCTTGTTGGGATAAGTTGACACAAAAGGTGAGAACATTCAGAACATTTACCAACTTCTTTTAAGTGTGACTTTCGTCCTATAAACTCTGATCCGCCTGTGGCCTACAATTTCTTGTTGGGATAAGTTGACACAAAAGGTCAGAACGTTCAGAACATTTACCAACTTCTTTTAAGTGTGACTTTCGTCCTATAAACTCTGATCCGCTTGTGGCCTACAATTTCTTGTTGGGATAAGTTGACACAAAAGGTGAGAACGTTCAGAACATTTACCAACTTCTTTTAAGTGTGACTTTCGTCCTATAAACTCTGATCCGCCTGTGGCCTACAATTTCTTGTTGGGATAAGTTGACACAAAAGGTGAGAACATTCAGAACATTTACCAACTTCTTTTAAGTGTGACTTTCGTCCTATAAACTCTGATCCGCCTGTGGCCTACAATTTCTTGTTGGGATAAGTTGACACAAAAGGTGAGAACATTCAGAACATTTACCAACTTCTTTTAAGTGTGACTTTCGTCCTATAAACTCTGATCCGCCTGTGGCCTACAATTTCTTGTTGGGATAAGTTGACACAAAAGGTGAGAACGTTCAGAACATTTACCAACTTCTTTTAAGTGTGACTTTCGTCCTATAAACTCGGGTCCATCCATCCGATCGTTAATGTGTAAACCACTACGGCGCCTGAGAAAGTGCAAAGGTCGACGTCATATAAAACGCCCTTCAGGAAATCTACTCAGTGGCGCACCCGACCGAGGCCGATCAAAGAGAAAGGGCTTATAAGAAGGTCACAGAAAAATCTGAGAGATCCCTAGTGAAGGAAAGAAGTCCAAGCTGGAGGTCATTCCAGAAGTTGTTTTTCTACAGATTCAGCCGCAAGATGTCGTTAAACACTGAAAATTTTTACTTATCGCCAAGTATAGGTGACGAAAGTGACCTCGGGTGGGTGTAAAATGTACTAATCTTTGAGGCCAAATTTTCGACTTTAAGGCCTCTTATTAGACCTACACAATTGTGATTGCATATGTAATTGCAAATTTATATAAAGCCAGTTGAGAACAGATCAGTGGTGCTCTGGAGTTGGCAAAAAGACCTTCAATCGAATAGAATGAAAATGATGCAGAGGAAGAAGATCAAGCGAACGATACAATGCAGCTAATTCTATACACAGCACTTGTCATTATACCTTCACTGGCAGTCATAAGGTGATGATGATGATGATCATGATGATAATGATGATCATGATAAGTGATAATGAATGTGGATCCTTTCGTCTCTCTGTTTGTCTATACGTCCTTCTGTCACCCTACCTACGTGCTTGCCTGCCAACCCACCTCCCTGCTTGCCTTCTTGTCTGCTTGCCTGGCTGCTTTCCTTCCTGCCTGTCTGGCTGCCGGGCTGCCTACTTTCTCGTCTCATGCAATCACTGTAGTCCGAGAGGAAGACGGAAAAGATTACATAAGAATTCTATTAAATTCGTCACCAGATGCCACGACTTCCAAAGAACGGAGAACGTGAACGAAGAAAGAACCGAACGACCTTTCTGACCCACAGAACTCGATCTCGATCTACTACAAATAGACTAATATGTGTGGGCAGACGCAGAAAGGCAAGCAGACCAACAGACAGACAGGGAGAGAAACAGACAGACAGACAAGCAAATAAACAAACACAGAGGCAGACAGACAGACATACAGACTGACAAACAGACAAACAAGCAAACACACAGAGAAACAGACAGACAGATAGATAGAACAAGGAACAGAGACTCTATGAGTAGCCCAATGTGCGCAAACAGGAGGTGAACAAATGATACGGGGATTTTACAAAGGTCGTATGCTAATGACATGATCTTTGCGTAACTAACTAATTAAAATAGAGTTAGGTAATGGTACATGTGCAAGTGACTACAGTTCAAACTGAAATCCCATTCTCTAAGTTCACCTATTGTCTCCCGCTGCTCGTCAAGAGCCATTGTTACGCGTCTCAGCGAATCGATTGCAGGGATTGTGAGAATGCGTGTGTTTGCGTGTGTGAATCTCCCACTCCTATATAGAATCATTCCTCACCATACATTCCTAACTTCTTCACTTCTCCCCATGAAGAATGTAACCTACTTCTCCATTCTATACATTCTTCAGTTGTTCTAACTTTAACCAACTAAAATAGCATTTACGACAGACAGTTGACACGATATATCGTAAACAGTCCATATACGGCCACGTACCCAAATAAACATCTATGAATAGACCAGACAATTATAAATAGAAAACTGAATGTCTGGTTTATTTGGGCCACTGTATTTCCCATGCATGAACTTCCTACAGGCTAATCGGTAGCTTCAACCCCCCATCCGCTTTCTAGCTCAACGAACCAACCGTCTGACACCGCAATACATCCACCGTGAACTAAGTCACGGTGGCAACGATAACTCCAAGTAAAGTAATTTGTAACTTCCAGAGCCGGTGTTTAATGCACCAAAGCCAACATCCAGAAGATCATTCTCTAGGGCAGATGGGCAGACTATGTAAATGTTTTTCTTTAACTTAGTAAGTAAGTAGCCTTTGTTTGCGTCTGACAAGCGCATTTGCATTACATATATGCAATAAATTAAATAAATTCTAGAGATTAGAGTGCCGTATATTCGTAGACAGTCGATAAGATCGAAGCAACGATTCAGAAGCACTTGGGTCGCTACGCAGTGGCTTGAGGTGGATTCGAACCTGCAACCCTCCGGTTACAAGGCACCGACCTACACCACTACACCACCGCGTCCCCCTTACATACAGTTTGAAACTAAACTATAACACGAGCAGATTATAAAGTCACACGTGCACAACTGAACATAACTGAAGATACATCGATTAACAAAGCTGCTTTTAAACAATTTAGATTTAACAAGAGGCAGCATGAAAGGATGTCCTCTCTTACGAAGTGAGTACTTGTCCTCACGAAGAGGTGGCAAAGGCTGATGAATGCAGTGGCCAAAGAACAAAGAAAGCAGTTACCATGGTTTGAAAACGAAAGGTTACACTGTAAAATGATTTCAAGCAGATTGACACTATTAGGCGACTGTATACCATGCTCCTTTTTTAATGAATTGATCGGGCGAGATCTTTCACCACCGCTGCTCGTTTGAATGGGTGCCACGCCATC
>OY744611.1:51400710-51416079 GCA_963556255.1 Allolobophora icterica
AGAATAATACTCCAGAGAATAATTTTCACATACTTAGTATCTGACTCCTGAGGGATTATATGTACCTCGGGGATAAAAAAATAATAATAATAATAATAATAATAATAATAATAATAATAATAATAATAATAATAATAATAATAATAATAATAATAATAATAATAATAATAATAATAATAGAACTGTTGCCTTCATAGGAACTTTCATGCGGCCAGAACTTGCCGGGAAATAGACGAATAGGGCCATTCCGGACACTTTATTTTCCATTTTAGTTAATATTCAAGTCCCTGAGGGATCCTGTATACCTCGGGGCATAAAAAAAAAAAAATTAATAATAATAATAAAATAAAATAAAAAGTAATAATAATAATAATAATAATAATAATAATAATAATAATAATAATAATAATAATAATAATAATAATAATAATAATAATAATAATAATAATAATAATAATAATAATAATAATAATAATAATAATAATAATAATAATAATAATAACTCCAGAGATTAATTTCCATTTACTTAGTATATGACTCCTTATGGATTTTATATATATCTCGGAGGGAACCCACCAACAGGATCAACAGCTCATCGTCAAAGACAATGGAATAGCCGCTGGATAAGTAAGGCGTGGACAACTCTGCACGATTCTGTAAACATTGCACTAGACCGGGCTCGTCTCTTATCTTCTCGGGCACCACACGCGGAGGATTGGTAGCCAGCTCCTCCGGTAACTATATAGGGCCACCGCTTGTCTGATGAAGTGATATGGATCACGGTTGGAATGAGACTCGGAACGACACTATGCGAACCACACTTGTGTAACTGTGGTGAGAGAATTGACACCAGAGGACGCCACGGTCTTGCGGCAGAAAAAACGCTGGTAGACAACAACGGAACATCATACTCAGCGGTATCATATGGAGATCGTTTGGAAGAGCGAACATCCCTTCTCAGAAGGAACCTTTGTGCCTCACCAAAGAGGACGGCAAGCGACCGGACGGCGTGGCACTGATCCCGTGGTTGGGCCTATGCGGAGGGTGCCTCACGTGGGATGCAACCTTTTCGGACACATTTGCAGCGTCACATCTGTAAGGTGACTCACTTGGAATGTGTCCGTTTCGGACACATTTGCAGCGTCACATCTGGAAGGTGATTCACTTGGAATGTGACCGTTTCGGACACATTTGCAGCGTCACATCTGGCAGCAACATCAACGGGAGTAGGTGAGGCCACATAGCGGGCAGCCGCCGCCAAAAGATCCAAATACGCCCACAATCACCCGAACGCATGGTTTTGTGGTGGTACCGGTAGCACTGGAGTCCAGCGGAGCTTTGGGTTCGGAAGGTTCGGATTTTGTGTCGAAACTGGGACGAAGGTTGACCGATACAACTCACGCCACACTTGAGGCAAGCTACCTTTTTCAAAGACTCTCGGTTGTTGTCCAACGCTATCTGCTTTTCCTCGACCTTAGGCCTACCATGCTAAATTGTTCACCTTGTTAATAACAATGAATTATTAGCGATCTTGTTGCTTATTGGAATTTTAGGAGCACTCTTGACCAAGATGTGTGTACATTTGTTTATTAGGCAAAACTGGTTGGCAAACCGCAACCAGGAACAAGAGAATAGATAAATAGATAATAGAATAGATAAGAGGATGGCCCCTTCTGCACAGTATGCAACTATACATTATGTTAAAATAATGTTTGTGCCAAAAAATACATGACTTCAGTCGCAAGATGTCGCCAAACCAATGGCAAATTTAGACTTATCTTTAAACACCTTTAAGACGCTGTCAAACGACGTTATATGTTCAAAAACATGCGTTTAATCGACATATTGAAATGAAAGATCTTTTGTCAATAACATAGGAAACGTGCAACCGACGCCGTTAAGATCTAAAATAAGAACGATCACTAGGGACAGGAAACTCGGCCACTGTCCGTGTTGTGGTAATGCCAGTCCAAAGCCTGGATATAAGGAGGGCGACGCCAATCATCTTTGTCATGATCCAGTGTCCTTAACGCAAACAGCAACTGCATGACCACCTAACCTTTAAACGACAGCGTTTAGTAAGCTGTACTATACTATGGGAACAGTGAGAACTCTCGGAGTAATTTCTGTCGACGTCAACAGCCTTTGTTGCCATAAGATGTCATTATATATATATATATATATATATATATATATATATATATATATACATATATATATACATATATATGTATACTCCGGGACTACATACACACATAATTATATATATAATTTAAATTATACTCCGGGACTACATATATATATATATACTCCGGGACTACACACACACACACACACACACACACACACACACACACACACACACACACACACACACACACACACACACACACACACACACACACACACACACACACACACACACACACACACACACACACACACACACACACACACACACACACACACACACACACACACACACACACACACACACACACACACACACATATAATCGACAGCGTTAAATAGGCAGCTTAACCCTGCCACTCCCCAAACTGTGGCAGTGCCAGTCGCATGCCTTGAGAAAGGAGAAGGGCGACGCTAATCATCTTTGTTATGAACCAATGACGTTATGCAGTAACTAACCAAGTAACCATCGACAAACAGAATTCAAAATAAGTTGCTAAGGTAAGGTCGACGGCAAAGGATGTGGCAGCCGCAAGATGTCGTTAAACACAGGAAACTAATAATTAACAACGGTCGTCGTTCGACACCCTTAAGATGTGTTCTCGCAACGCTATATATATAAATCAATTTAATTTATTCCTTAAATGAAACTGTTTTCTTCCACAGGCACGGTGAGAACTGCTGAAAGATACTTATAGGCCTCTGCTAAGAGTCATATTCCACCTAAAAGTGAAAGTGATCATGTATTAAAGGCTGTATTACTCCAATATAATTTCTGTCGACGTCAACCATGTTGCTATATGATGTTGTTAAACTCTGCCTGCCTGTCCTTCTGCCTGCCTGGCAGCCTGCCTGCTTGAACTCCTGCTGCCTGTCTGCCTGTCTGCCATTATGTCTGCCTGATTTTTCGTCTCATACACTCATTGCAAATGGTCACCTCGGCGAACCTGTAGGACGAGAGAAAGTGAAGCAGACCAACAGACAGTCAGACAGACAAACAAACAGACAGACAGACAGACAGACTGAAAAAAAAGACAAACAGACAAACAGACGAACACACAGACAGACGGACAAACACACAGACTGACAAACAAGCAGACAAACACACAGACAAACACACAGATAAACAAACAGACAGATAGAACAATAGACAGCCTACATGCGCAAACAATAGGTGAGCAAATGAGACGGGGATTTTGCAAAGGTCGTATGCTAATGACATGATCTTGGCATAATTAACTAATTAAAATAGGGTTGGTAATAGTACGTGTGCAAGTGACGACAGTTAAAACTGAAATCTTTCCCATTCTCTAAGTTCGCCTATTGTCTCCCGCTGTACGTCAGGTCCCATTGTTACGCGTCTCGGAGAATTTATTGCAGAGATTGTGAGAATGCGTCATCTCCCACTCCTCTATATTTATACATTTCTCACCATACATTTTATTTATCTGTGTGTTTGCTTGTGTGTTCAATGCCTAACGACATCTTGCGGCTGTATATGTAGATAGATAACGTTTGGAATGACCTCCCTCTTGGTCTTCGTTCCCACCCTAGGGATCTCTGAGGTTCTTTCTATGGCCTTCTTGAGACCTTTCTCTTCGATCGGGTCTGGGTCGGGAGCGCCACTGAGTATATTTCTTGAAGGAGCGCTATATAAGTTTATTGTAGATAGGTAGATAAAGCCCGATGAGGTGGACCTTTGCACTTTCTCCACCACAGTAGTGGTTTACATTATAATAGAGATCGGATAGATGGATCAAGAGTTTAACGATATCTTAAGGCAACAAATGCCGTTGACGTAGACAGAAATTATTTTGAGCAGCTCTCACCGCTGATTAGTATACTAGAGGACCACTTCCACTTATAGGTCGAATATCACACTTCAGAGATATGTAGTTATTCTGAAAGGTTGCTTTCCTATTAACCTATACCAAGAAAAAAAACACAATCAGTCTTAAAGATATCGTGTGAAATGCTTATATAGCATCGCTGACAACGTATTAAAGGTGTCTGACAATAGCACTCTTATTGTCAGGAATGTCTCATGCCTATATAACGTCGTTTAATGCCATTTTAGAGGTGTCTAAAGAGAGTGTTACGCTGCACGTTATTGTGTTCCCTGCCAATAATATATAGGAATTGGATGGATCCAGAGTTTAACGACATTTTGTGGCAACAAAGGCCGCTGACATCGATAGAAATGATTCTGAGCAGTTCTCACCGTTCATACGGTATAATACAGGACCACTTTCACTTATAGGGCTAAAATCACACTTTAAAGAGGCGTATAATTACCTTTCAACAGCTCTCACAGTTTCTATGGATCAATACAGCTCTAACAGGCCGAATGCACTAGTAATCATGCGAAGTTGACGAATATATAGCGTCGCTTGTAAACATCTTAAGGGTGTCGAACGACGACTGTTATTCATAATTAGTTTTCAGTGTTTAACGACATCTTGCGGCTGTCAAGACCTTTACAGTCGACCTTACCTTAGCAACTCATTCTGAATTCTGTTTGGCGATGGTCGGCTGGTTAGTTGATGTTTAACGACAGTCTGTGATAACAAGGATGATTAGCGTCGACTACAGCGTACTAAAGGTCATATTGATGTGGGGTAGTCCCCGGAGTCAGTCGCTAAGGAGTTAGCGACTGACTTGATGAGTTAGCGACTGACTTAGCGACTCATTCATTCATTCATTCATTTTGATAATTTATATAGCGCCTCTTCAAGAAACCTACTCAGAGGTGCTCCTAGTCCAGCCACGGTCAAAAAGGGAAGTCTTAAGGAGGCGGTAGAAAACAGGCGAACTTCCTCGTGGAAATAAGCGCAAAGAAGGTGGGAGCCCATTCCACAAAGAGGGGCCAGCCACTGAGAAGGCACGACGCTGTTTAACTGAGGAGCGGGACCGAGGAACTAACAGCTCACCCCCAGTTGTAGAACGTAGAACTCGACGGGACATTAGGCTAGAGAGCGGACAACAGAGATCAGATAGGTAAGACGGAGCTTCACCAGAGAGAGACCTCCAAACAAGAGAAGCAATCCTGTAGGAGATGCGCTGTGAGGCAGGAAGCCAATGCAGGACATCACGCATATAAGCTGAAACTGGTGCATATTTTGGGATATGGGCAATGAGCCGAGCGGCAGAGCGAAGAACCCGGTCAAGCCGCCCAATTAGTGTCAATGACTCAGTCGACTAAGTCGCATGCTTATCGACTGACTAAGTCGCTCAGACTTATCGACTGACTTAGCGACTTGCTATCGACTTCTCATGTAATCAGGTATGTTTATTGGACATACTTGATTACCTAACAATATAATGCATTTCGCCGCATACTGTACTGACCGTGTCATCATTTCTGTGGGCATTAGATGGGCTGTATACGAGTCCAATATGGGAATATGGGCTCGCTTCATGTGGGCTTGCTGACAGAGGACAGACGCGCGATGACTTTGAAAATTATATTAATAATGTGAATTCGTGAAATTGAGCGCTTGATAAATCGAATGAAGCTAGGAGGATTTATAGCAGTACCCGATCTTATGGCCAACCAGTTGGCCGAAACTGCTGATGCGTGGCTCTTTCAGGCAGTAGCAGAGAACGAGAATCATGTAGGCCTACTCCGGCACTTATTCCCAGTATGAGAATTGTAGAAAAAAGACGGGGGGTTAGACTTTGATCCAAGTGGAGTTAAACATTTTATTCGTACTTTGCAAACTGTTGTCAGCGAAATTTGAATCACCTGATTTCAACTCTAGCAGTTTTGCAAGTCAAACTCGAATAAAAATCAATTACTTTGCTGAAAAACTTCAAAAATGCATACATGTAGGCCTACACCATGGAAATTTCTCCACTTTGTCAAAGATTCGCAATCAAATAATGTTAAATCGCAGCAGCACAGCTGAGGGGTTGAAAACGACCCCTAGGGTGTGCAATGAAGATTTAACTGTGGGGTCCTAAGAAAGACTAGGGGTTTAACCCCCAACCCCAACAATTCTCACCCTGCTTATTCCCCCTCTTCGTAATCATCAATACCATCTTCGCACTAGAATACATAAATTCACTTTACTAAAAAAAGACAACAACTATATCCCCATATTCTCTCTAAGAACTCTTACTAACAGAGCAAACTCTTTCTCTTATAGTGTGCCAAGTAGCGGCATATCACCTTGTTTTCCTCAACAAACGATTATCATATTGTATTGCATTGTAAGTGTTGCTCATGTCCTGCTGCTGATGTCTTTGTCAAATCGAAATTCGGAAACCGCGATTAAAACAACAAGCAAAATATTAAGTGAACGAAGTCGCTAGCAGTCGATAAATAAGCGACTGGTTTCGACTTGAGGGCTTGGCGGCGGCGGCGGATGGCGGCGGCGCCGGGGACTAATGTGGGGGAGAGGCTTCTTTCTGGCTGGGCAAGCCTAGCGCCTCAGTTATTGGGGTCTACAGCCTAGCGGCCTATAGGAGTTTACGCTATATGTCTATTTACTTTTTTTTTCTGTCTGTTTGACTTTCTGCTTGTTTATCTGTCTGTTTTCAACTGTCTGTCTGTATGTTGGTCTGCTTGTCTTTCTGCGTCTGTCCACGCAAATGAGTTTTTTATCGATCGAGGTCGGTTTCTTTGGGTCAGTTCGCTTCGTTGTCACTTCAAGTTCTTCGTCCTTTACTGTTTAATCTTTTCCGTCTTCACAAGATGTCTTTCTTTCGTTGCCTACTAAGAAACAAACGTGCCGCTCGATTTGCCGATGAAATGCCGCTCTCCGGACAAAATATTATAACGTCGTTTAGCGACGTCTTAAAGGTGTTTAAAGAAACCTCTGAATTAGGAATTGGTTTGGCGACATCTTGCGAATGCCAAGGCCGATCACGTCGAAATTACTTCGTCAAGCTCAGCGGTTCTCAACCTGTAGGTCGCAACCCCCACGGGGGTCGCCTTACGATTTGACAGAGGTCGGCTGGAACCTTCAGAAATTTGTAAAAATGTTGTCAGCATAGTTTGTTAATATTTAATATTTTTGTAATTATGATTACTACACTATATTGATAGCAAAAATGCTTTGAAGGGATTAACCCAATCAATTTTATTGTTGGGGGTCGCCACAGCTTTTAAAAATATTTTCAAGGGGTCGCAGCCCTAAAAAGGTTGAGAACCGCTGGTCTAGCTATTGGCCGTCGATTGGTTATTTAGCTCATGTTTAATGACACCGTGTCATAACAAAGGTGATTAGCGTCGCCCTCCTCGTTCTCCAGGCTTCGGACTGACACTGCCATAGTACGAGCAGTGGCGAAGTTTTCTGACCTGGTGATCGTAGTAGCCTAGCTTATTATAGCGGCCAGCGCCCTTGACGTCGATTGCACGTTATCAATTATTGGAGGTCATCAGACGATGGCTGTCGATTTATTATTATTTATTATTCCACAGTTTAACGTCGTCCTATGACATCAAAGGCCGTTGACGACAATTCACGAATACAATAAACAGAAAACGAGATACTTATAGCATCCGAAAGACACCATTTAGAGGTGTCAAACAGAGCTGTACAAGGTCACTATGTCATATAATTTAAAGCAATATATCTAACATTGTCCATGATGGACATAGTTAAAAACTGTTTTGATGCAAATTAAACATTATTTGGCAACATTGTCACACATAGGAAATATTTAAACAACTTCAGATATAAATTCACAGTACATTTAATTATAATTATGACACCAATCTCCGACTCCTTTCTGAAAACTTTAAGCAATAATCCACTAATCTCCAGTTCAATTATATCCAATGTCAATATTTACCGTTCTAATTATATCATGTATCAATATGTAATTTACAAGCTTCAGATTCTTATTATATACTAGCTGGATTACCCGGCGTTGCCCGGGGTTATAAGTTTCACACCACCACCACCAAGACCACCACCACCACCACCACCACCACCACCACCACCACCACCACCACCACCACCACCACCACCACCACCACCACCACCACCACCACCACCACCACCACCAACAACAACAACAACAACAACAACAACAACAACAACAACGACTGCTTGGCAATCTTGGCAGTCGCCCTCTGGCGGCGACTGGTTGGCAGTCTTGGAGGCCCTTGTGGCGTCTGGCGACCTGTGGCGGAGAATGCTTCGAAAGTCTTGTAGACGCCTTCTGGCATCTAGCGACCTCTGCCGTGGAGTGACTGCTTCGCAATCGCCTTCTGGCGGCGACTGCTTCGCAGTCTTGGATGCCCTTATGGCGTCTGGCGACGTCTGGCGGAGACTGCTTCGCAGTCTTGTAGACGCCTTCTGGCGTCTAGCGACTTCTGCCGTGGAGTGACTGCTTCGCAATCGACCTCTGGCGGCGACTGCTTTGCAGTCTTGGAGGCCCTTCTGGCGTGTGGCGACCTGTGGGGGAGACTGCTTCGCAGTCTTGTAGACGCCTTCTGGCGTACAGCGGAGACTGCTTCGCAGTGTTGTATACGCCTTCTGGCGTCCAGCGACCTCTGCCGTGAAGTGACTGCTTCGCAGTCGCCCTCTGGCGGCGACTGCTTCGCAGTCTTGGAGGCCCTTGTGGCGTGCGGCGACCTGTGGGGAGACTGCGAAGCAGTCTTGTAAACGCCTTCTGGCGTACAGCAGAGACTGCTTCGCAGTCTTGTATACGCCTTCTGGTGTCTAGCGACCTCTGCCGTGGAGTGACTGCTTCGCAGTCGCCCTCTGGCGGCGACTGCTTCGCAGTCTTGGAGGCCCTTGTGGCGTCTGGCGACCTGTGGGGGACTGACTACTTCGCAGTCGAAGAGGGTGTTGGCATGTTAAAGAAAACGCCAGAAATCTAGCCCTCACTGCCGGTCTGTAGTCGGCCTCGCCCTTAGTAAAGCAGACTGGTTGTTTCATATAGCCTACTGTAAATAATTTAGATCTTTGTCTTTGAACATACATGTGTTAAAATTTTGCTGTAAAACGATGAATATACTTCGAATCGATCGTCATTATATTTTGTGCGAAAGTAAACAACTTATGCGCATTATTACTGACGTTGGGGAATACCGGCGCCATAAATAGAACCGCGGTGTCGTTAAGCGGATTATTAATGACGTTGGGGAATACCGGCGCCATAAATAGAACCGCTTGGCAGTGGAATAGGCGAGCTTGCGCGTTATGGACGGTCGGGTGGGTAGAGTTTTTGGGCATTTTCACCATGGTAGGGGTTAAAACGGAGGACGCGAACCCCTCCACTGGGTGTCCGAAGCCGAGGCCGACACATTAGTGAAGGTTTCGAGTGAAAAGGTGCAAAATTGTAGAAGTTAAGCCCGGTCAAACAAACAGACAGACACACACACACACACAGAAAGCTGGCTTTATTTATATAGATATAAAAATATATGTATACATATAAACATACATATACATGCACATATATACATATATGCACATATATATACATACATATATATAAACATATACGTACATATACATATGTATATAATATCACACAACATACTCAAGATTTAGCAAATGAAAAGAAATGGTCATATAGGTTCTCCAATAACCAATGTGTAAAAGATATTACTAAGGTTGATGCCTAATAGTATTATTATAAAAAGTGCATTATAATAATATAATAATTAATACAATAAAGTAAAATGCACAAGAAAAGTACCAATTAAATATTTACAGATTTAACAAAGATGAAAACAAACTGTATGGATGTCTATTAAACCCGTTATTCGAACATATAACGTCGTTTAACAGCGTCTTAAAGGTGTTTAAATATACCTATGAATTAGGAATTGGTTTGGCGACATCTTGCGACTACCAAGGCCGATCACGTCGAAATTACTTTGTCCAGTTATTAGCAGTCGATTAGTTATTTAGTTAGTGTAAGAAGGTTTGGCGAGTAGCAGTAGTAGTATCACTGTGTGATAACAAAGATCATTAGCGTCGCCCTCCTCGTTTATCCCATCTTGAGACTGGCACTGTCAGGGTAATAGCACTGGCGGGGTTGAAGGTTTGGCGAATAGTAGTAATCCATTGTTTAACGACATCTTATAGCTCGAACCCACTCAGCCACTGTACCACATCAATAACACAGCAACAATAACAGTAATAATAATTAATTATAATCGCACGTCGACCATTATGTAGGCCCTACTCTGTATGTGTAATCTAAGATAACATAGACTAGAAAAAGAGTGCAACTCTTCGAACTCTTGCATGCACAGAACACGAAGATTTTGATGTAAATATCAAGCCCCAAAAATGTAACCAAGACGGGGGAGGAGAGAATACCCAACTCCGCGGACCGAGCATGGAAAAATCCTAACACCAGTTCCCCAACGGCAATGATCGCCAGCTGTCGTAATTGTTTGGCTTTTGACCACTACACACGATCTACCACGGTCCGTACACAGATGACGTGGCATCCAAGGCCGTAGCTAGGGGGGTGTTTTTGGTGTTTAAACACCCCCCGAAATTAAATAATGTAAAAATGAAACAATGCATTATTAACTCCAAAGCCCTTGGTCGGTTGATTTGGTTGCTTGTCGGCTTGCTCAAGGACGAGAAAACACCCCCCGAAACAGAAAACACCCCCCGAAACTAAATCCTGGCTACGGCCTTGGTGGCATCCATGAGTAGTAGCGAAAGTTTGAAGGCAGTGATAGTTGTGAAAGCAGGGAGAGAGTTGTCGGGGGGGTTGGGGGGGTTCAACCCCCCAGTCTTTCTTAGGACCCCATAGTTAAGTCTTCATTGCACACCCCAACTCCACATAAATCAAGGTCTAACCCCCCCCCCACAGTCTTTTTTCTACAATTCTCATACTGTGTGAAAGTAACAGTAGTTCTAGGCTAGTTTTAGTAGCAGAAGTGTGAAAGTAATAGAAATTCTAGGGTAGTGTTAATAGTAGAAGAGTATAAGTAGTTGTATGGAATATTAGTAGTAATATTAAAAGAAAACGGTCGGCGGTGGTGAAGGGTCTCGGACGATTTGTACAGCCATCTGGCGAACAACTGGGAGAGATCGCCACCTAGCGATCGAAAGCAATCCGATTTGACTTCTATAGCGCCCTTTCTTTTAGCGAATGCGTAGTTTCCCATGGCTATCCTTCTTTTTTTTTTCTCCGCATGGCACTTCGCATCGCTCGTGACCATACTTCCTAGAGAACAAAATCTCTCAACTTGTTCGATGTCCACTCCATTTACGGTTATTCTAATTTCTTTTTCAATCTAGGCCCTACTAAAGAAAATAATTAGCAATGAAAGACAATTTGACTTGTATCATCGGGGGCGTACAGTAGGCCCCATACTGTGCATGGTGTCCAAAATACCCTAAGGCCGGCGCTGCAGTGGAATGATCTTCTGGATGTTAACCTGATCATGGATTGGCTTTGAATCGTCATCGATTGACGCTTTCTGCATTAGACACCGGCGCTATAGAAGTTGCAAATTACATTACTTGAAGGTACGGATTTTCACTGTGACTTAGTTCGCGGTGGGTGTTTTTGAAGTGTTGGATGTTTCATTCGAGTTGGACGATAAAGCGAATCGGGGTTGAAGTGTGGATTGACCTACAGGAAATTCATTGGAAATACTGTGGCCCAACTGAACCAGACATTCTGCGCAGTTTTCTATTTATATTTGTCTGGTCCCATTCATAGATGTCTATCTGGGTCCGTGACCGTGTATGGACTGTTTACGAGGTTTGGTTTATCATTACATCAACTGTCAATCGTAGGATTGATTAAGGTTAGTTTAGTTATTGAGTTGGTTGAATTTAGAACAAGTGCAGAATGTTCGGAATGGAGAAGTAAATTCGTCAGAGGGAACTGTGAGGAAGGCATTATCATTATTATTATTATTAATAATAATATTATTATTATTATTATTATTTTTCTTTTTGGCCAGAGGTATACAGGATCCCTCAGGGACTTCAACATTATTTACAAAATAGATTTGTCTGGAATGGCCCTTATTATTATTATTATTATTATTATTATTATTATTATTATTATTATTATTATTATTATTATTATTATTATTATTATTATTATTATTTTATATTATTATTATTATTATTATTATTATTATTATTATTATTATTATTATTATTATTATTATTATTATTATTATTATTATGTCAAGGTTCTGTTCACTCATAAAATCGAGTTCCACGCCGCTGCCTCCGTTAAGAAGGCGATGGATATCGACGGCTTTGTTGTTCTTTGGCTCCGGGCAGCTTTGACATGGCGCCTTGGAAAGCCACTGCGTTGAAACGCTGCACCATCACCGATAGGCTCTTGAATAGGAAGTTTGTTTCGCGGGAGTCATCGGTGGTTTTCGACAGCCGGCGACCAATTTCTTATTATTATTATTATTATTATTATTATTATTATTATTATTATTATTATTATTATTATTATTATTATTATTATTATTATTATTATTATTATTATTATTATTATTATTATTATTGTTGTTATTATTATTATTATTATTATTATTATTATTATTATTATTATTATTATTATTATTATTATTATTATATAATCTGAAGCGCCATCTCAGCGTCACTCAGTGAACAATTATTTATCGTGAAAAGGTCGATGATGATTATTATTATTATTATTATCTGAAGCGCCATTTCAGCGTCACTCAGACAGAGGTGGCAGGGTCCTGGAAAGGCAGATGGCGTTTATTATTATTATTATTATTATTATTATTATTTTTATTATTATTATTATTATTATTATTATTATTATTATTATTATTATTATTATCATTATTATTATTATTATTAATTATTTTTCCTTATTAATAATAGTAATATTATTATCATTATTATTATTATTATTATTATTATTATTAGTATTATTATTATTATTATTATTATTATTATTATTATTATTATGTTTTATCGCCCGAGGTAGCAAGGATCCCTCAGGCTCTAAGAAACTATATCAAGTTAGAGGTTCTCGTCCCCCATGTGCTGATCAAAAGAGCCTCTAAATGCAACGGCGTTGAACCGTATTATTATTATTATTATTATTATTATTATTATTATTATTATTATTATTATTATTATTATTATTATTATTATTATTATTATTATTATTATTATTATTACTATTATTATTATTAATTATTATTATTAATTATTATTCCTTATTAATAATATTATTAATAATAATAATATTATTTCTGCATATATATATATATATATATATATATATATATATATATAATATAACCTACAGCTTTTAGTAGACAGCTTAACTCCGTCACTACCCTAACTGCGTTGAGAAAGGAGAAGTGCGACGCTAATGATCCTTGTTTTGACACAGTGTTGTTGAAAAATGACAAACCAATTAACCATCTACAAACAGAATACAAAACTAAGGTAAGGTAGACGGCAAGGGCCCTGGCAGCTGTAAGATGTCGTTAAACGCTGGAAACTAAAATGAATAGCGGTCGCCGGTTGTCGTTCGACACCCTTAAAAGATGCATTTATACAATGCTATCTAAAAATCAATTCCGTTCGGTCATCATGTTTGATCAAAACTGCTTTCTGACATAGGAACGGTGAGAACTGTTGAAAAAATAATTATACGTTTCTTTTAATTAAGCGTCATATTCCACGAATAAGTGAAAGTGGTCCTGTATTAAAGACTGTATTATTCCAGCATAATTTGGATCGACTTCAACCGTACTGCCTTTGTTGCCATAAGATGTTGTTAAACTCTGCCTGCTTGCCTGTCCTGTTTTACTACTGCCTGGCTTCCTTCCTTCCTTCCTTCCTTCCTTCCTTCTTTCCTTCCTTCCTTCCTTCCTTCCTTCCTTCCTTCCTTCCTTCCTTCCTTCCTTCCTTCCTTCCTTCCTTCCTTCCTTCCTTCCTTCCTTCCTTCCTTCCTTCCTTCCTTCCTTCCGTCCGTCCTTCCTTCCTTCCTTCCTTCTGCTTTCTCGTCTCATGCAATCATTGCAAAAGGTAGCCTAGGCGAAGCGGTAGGCAGAGAGATAGACATCAGTTTGAAGACGGAAAAGATTAAATAAGAAGTTTATTAAATTCGTCACCAGGTGTCACGACTTGCAAAGAACGAAGAACGTGAACTAAGAACGAAGCGAACGACCTTTCTGACCCACAGAAACCTATCTCGATCCACAAATAAACTCATATGCATCGACAGACAAGGAGACCAACAGACAGACAGACAGAAAGACACAGACAAACAAGCAGACAGTCAAACAGACAGACACATCCCTTAAAATAGACACATAGGCGTATACAAGTCGTTCAGCTGGAGACCCCCAATAATTGAGGCGCTAGGCTTGCCCAGCCATTGAGCCTTCCACCGCCCCAATATTCTGAGAGTTGTCACATATTTTTTCGCCTAAACTACAATGTGCTGCAACTCGCAATTGCATGCACAAGGCCTAATAGAACTCTTTGCTGAATTTCGCCATGGCAAGCAACGGGACGGCGTGGCGCTTATCCCTTGGTCATTCAAAAGGTACATCACTTGCGACGTGACCGTTTCGGACACATTTGCAGCGTTACATCTGGCTGTAGCATCAACTAGAGCAGGTGAGGCCGCAGGCCGGGCAGCCGCCGTCAAAAGATCGAAATACGCCGCATTCGCCGGAGAGAGGTTATAGTATACCTGTTTCAAAACTGTCCGCAGGTCTCCAACGCGGGAACGCCATCTGCTTTTCCTCAATCTTAGGCCAGTCATGCTAAATTATTCACCTTGTTAATAAAAATGGATTATTAGCGATGTTGTTTTTTATTGGAATTTGGGGGCACTCATGACCAAGATAATGGCCCCTTATACACAATATACAACTATACACTATGTTAAAATAATGCTTGTGTCTAAACACATATGTACAGTCGCAAGATGTCGCCAAACCAATAGCTAATTCAGATTTTTCTTTAAACACCTTTAAGACGCTTGCAAAAGATGTTATATCTTCGAAAAACGGGCGTTTAATGGACAGTCAAGATTGAGTCTATCAACTTACATAATAACCGTTGTACGTCTGTCTGTCCCGTAAACAAACACTATTGTTACGTCACTATACTGCCGCCTTGGTGACGGTTGTCTTGACGGTTGTCTTGACGACGGCTATAGGCCTACCTGCACCTCACCGTGGTGGGGGGTGAACAGCCAAGTACGGGATTGCCTGGT
>OY744611.1:51416279-51468779 GCA_963556255.1 Allolobophora icterica
ATTGCCTGGTGAGGCTATGCCATCAGTGGTGAAGGCCTTGGCCGAAGAACCACCTATGGCGTTACGCTAGGTGGACAGGCTCACCAGGAACCCAGAAAAAGGCTGGCCAACGCAGGAGGCAGGTGTTGGAAGGACACCTCAGGGCGAAAGAGGTCTACAAATGACCCACCGGCCTCCTTACCCTGCCAGGAGAGGAATGGTCACCACCTGGTAATGGACCAAGAAACCTCAAATGATGACGCATCTTAATAGAGACGTTGAGGCCTCATCGTCGGCGCACGCCTGACGGAAGAGAGAGAGAGAGAGATTGTTATCACTGCAATAATAATTGTTTTTTATATGCCGTGATTTTTCACGGGTTTACAGCTAGTTCAATATAATAAGGAACGTACAACCGGCGTCGATAAAGATTTAAAACTACTACGACCCCTAGGGGAAATTCCGCCACTGTCCGTGATGTGGTGGTCCCAGTCCGAAGCCTGGGAAAAGGAGGGCGACGCCAATCATCTTTGTGACAAAGTGTCATTAACACAAACAGCAACTAACCACCAAACCTTTAATCGAAAGCGTTTAGTAAGCTGTATTATGCTATGGGAACGGTGAGAACTGTTCAAACTAATTTCTGTCGACGTCAACGGCCTTTGTTGCCATAAGATGTAATTAAACTCTGGAACTATATATTCATATACACATATAATTATATACATATATTTGATATGATATGATATGATATGATATGATATGATATGATATGATATGATATGATATGATATGATATGATATAATCAGGGCTGTAGTCGAGGGTATACGCGGGTATACAGCGTGTACTCACCTCTAGAGACCGTATACTCGCCTCACAAAATATTTATATTTACTTACATTAAAATACTATAGCGTATACACACCTCTAATTTTTTCGGAAAACTAACCGTTCGCGTGTACTCACCTCTAATTTTACCACTACATCCCTGAATATAATATAAAATAATATAATATGATCGACAGCGTTTACTTGACAGCTTAACTCTGCCAGTACCCTAACTGTGGTAGTGCCATTCGCTTGCCTTTAAAAAGGAGAAGGGCGACGCTAGTCATCTTTCTTATGATACAGTGTCCTTAAACAGTAACCAATCAATCGCCAAACAGAATTCAAAATGAGTTGCTAAGGTGCGGTCGACGGCAAATACTCTGGCAGCCGCAAAATGTCGTTAAACACTGGAAACTATTAATAAATAGCAGTCGTCATTCGACACCCTTAAGATGTCTCTATGCGACGCTATATACTCAGAAATTTTTCGTTAAATATTTACGTAAATGAAGTGGTCCGTGTCGAATAGAACTGTTTTCTTCCTTAGGAACGGTGAGAACTGTTGAAAGATAATTATACACCTCCTTCAAGCGTCATGTTCCACGTGTATTCTGTTGTCTGTCTGTTACTCTGCCTACCTGTTTTCCTGCCTGCCTGTGTTCCTTCCTTCCTGTATGCTTGCACTCCTGCCTCCTACCTGCTTGCCTGTCGTATTGTCTGCCTGTCCTTCTGCCTGCCTGCTTTCTCGTCTCATAGAATCTTTGCAAAATTATATGGTCGCCTAGCCGAAGCTGTAGGCCGTGGGAAAGACATCAGCGTGAAGACGAAAGAGAACGTAAATAAAAAGTTTATTAAATTCGTCACCAGGTGTCACGACTTGCAAAGGATGAAGAACGAGAAATAAGACAGGCAAATAGACAGACAAACAAAAGGACAGACAAATAGACAAACATAAAGACAAACAGACAGACAAAGAGACAGGCAAACAGACAGACAAGGAAAGGGCAGACAAATAGACAAACGGAAAGACAAACAAACAGACAGACAAACAGACAAACAGACAGACAAACAGTTATCTTAGAATATATGTATATATATAATATAAAATAATATTATAGTATAATATGAAATGATATACTATAATATACTGTAATATAAAATAATATGATATAATGATAATGATGATAATAATAATAATAATAATAATAATAATAATAATAATAATAATAATAATAATAATAATAATGTGCTCAATCCTCAACCTTAACCTTACCGATATGCAATGGCTTCAAGCGTCCTTACCGGTCAAGACGGGAGGACTGGGCATACGTCGGGTCGCTTCGCTTGCGCTTCCTGCCTTCTTGGCTTCCGCTGCAGGCACCCACGTCCTTCAGTCTTCCATGCTAGGTTACGACCAATCCATCACCGACGCGCGCGTTGAAACGTTGTTACAGCGATGGAACGCCGAAAGTCAAATCACACATTCAGATAATTACGCAGGATACAGACAATCGTATTGGGATGGTCCTCTCTTGAAGAGAGTGGTGGACTCACTGGACGCCTCTCTGGTCGACGCTTACCACCAAGCAAGATTCAAAGCAGCCTCAGCACCACACGCCAGCGACTGGCTGTTCGCACTACCGATGTCATCATGCGGGCTGCGATTGGATGACGAGGCGGTAAGAATTGCAGTAGGCCTCAGACTGGGGACGAATATATGCGAACCGCACGCATGTCCCTGTGGAGCAATGGTAACGGCGGACGGGTCACACGGGATGTCGTGCAACCTAGGACCTGGCAGAATCGCCAGACATGCGGCTTTGAATGATTTGATAAGCCGAGGCCTATCTCGAGCGGGCGTCCCTAATATCAAGGAACCACCTGGGCTGTCGAGGACGGACGGGAGACGACCGGACGGACTTACGCTGATACCATGGCGCAGAGGACGAAGTCTTGTATGGGACGTCACCGTAACTGACACTGTGGCGCCCTCTTACCTTCATGCAACGTCCGCGACATCAGGAGCAGCAGCGGAACTAGCGGCCACGAGAAAGAACAACAAGTACAGCCAGATCCGCGCAGACCACTTTTTTGTCCCTCTAGCTTTCGAGACCTTAGGCCCTATCAATGACGACGGAATGGCCCTTATAAAAGACTTGGGGAGATACTTAGCTTTAACCACCGGAGACCCTAGGGAGACTTGTTATCTACTCCAGCGGTTGTCAATCACCATACAACGCTTCAATGCTGTTGCCTTCATAGGAACTTTCGTGCGGCCAGAACTTGTCGAATGATGTTATTTAGTGTTTACTAATAAAGTTGTGTTATAATAAAAAAAAAATAATAATAATAATAATAATAATAATAATCTTTTGTTTATTTAAGCGCCTGCTAACCCCCCTGCGCTGTACATTGAACACATACATATGGTTGAAACGGCAGCCACCCAGGGCGCCTTATATACATGTATACAGTAGAAGCACATGATGACAGTTTTACAGTAGTCGAATATAACTGTTTTAACGGCAGCCACGCAGGGTGCCAATAACGACCTACTATTCATTTAACCGCCGCCGCCACCTAGCGAGTGGAAGGCTGAATAAACCTTACGGGGTCTACGGGATTCGATCTTGGTACCTACTGCTCTTCACGCCAGTGTGTTATCCATTACTCTACGGGTATGATTTGATATGCTATGATATGTTATGATATGACATTGTATGATATGATATAATATAATATAATATAATATAATATAATATAATATAATATAATATAATATAATATAATATAATATAATATAATAATATAATATATATATAATAATATAATATAATATAATATAATATAATATAATATAATATAATATAATATAATATAATATAATATAATATAATATAATATAATATAATATAATATAATATAATATATATATATAATAATATAATATAATATAATATAATATAATATAATATAATATAATATAATATATATATATATGATATGATATGATATGATATGATATGATATGATATGATATGATATGATATGATATGATATGATATGATATGATATGATATGATATGATATGATATGATATGATATGATATGATATGATATGATATGATATGATATGATTATGACATGATATGATATGATATGATATGATATGATATGATATGATATGATATGATATGATATGATATGATATGATATGATATGATATGATATGATATGATATGATATGATATGATATGATATGATATGATATGATATGATATGATATGATATGATATGATTATGATAATATAATATAATATAATATAATATAATATAATATAATATAATATAATATAATATAATATAATATAATATAATATAATATAATATAATATAATAGAAAAGTATAATCGACAGCGTGTACTAGCCAGCTTAACTCTGCCGCTACCGTAACTGGTAGTGCCAGTCGCATGCCTTTAGAAAAGAGAAGGGCGACTCTAATCATCTTTTTTTATAACACAGTGTCGTTACACAGTAACAAACCAACTAAACATCGCCAAACAGAATAATTATTCTAAAGGAGTTGCTACGGTGAGGTCGATGGTAAAGGCCCTGGTAGCCGCAAGATGTCGTTAAACACTGGAAACTAAAAATAAATAGCAGTTGTCGTTCGACACCCTTAAGATGATTTTGAACAATGCTATATATAAATCATTTCTGTTTGTTCGCTATGTCAATACTGGCTGTTATTCTGACATAGGAGAACTGTTGAAAAGATAATTTTACGCATATTTTAATTAATCGTCATATTCCACGAATTTATAAGTGAGAGTGGTCCTGTATTAAAGGCTGTATTATTCCAACATTATTTGGTTCGACTTCATCCGTACTGCCTTTGTTGCCATAAGATGTTGTTAAACTCTGCCTGCCTGTCCTGTTTGCCTACTGCCTTTCTTCCTGCCTGTCTGCTTTCTGGTCCCATGCAATCATTGAAAAAGGTAGCCTAGGTTTAGCGGTAGGCAGAGAGATAGACATTAGTTTGAAAACGGAAAAGATTAAATAAGAAGTTGATTAAATTCATCACAAGGTGTCACGACTTGCAAAGAACGAAGAACGTAAACTAAGAAGTAAGAACGATGCGAACGACCTTTCTGACCCAAAGAAACCGATCTCGATCCTCATATGCATCGACACAGTAAGACAAGTCGACCAACAGACAGACAGACAGAAAAAGACAGACACACAAGCAGACACTCAAACAGACATACGCAACGAGTAAATGGACACAGAGGCGTATACAAGCCGTTCGGCTGGAGAGTGGAGACCCCCAGTAATTGAGGCGCTAGTATTGCACAACCACTGAGCCTTCCCCACCCCAATATTCTGAGAGTTGTCACATATTTTTTCGCCTAAACTACAATGTGTTGCAACTCGCAATTGCATGCACAAGGCCTAATAGAACTCTTTGCTGAATTTCGCCATGGCAAGCAACGGGACGGTGTGGCGCTTATCCCTTGGTCATTCGGAAGGTGCCTCCCTTGCGACGTGACCGTTTCGGACACATTTGCAGCGTCACATCTGGCTGTAACATCAACTAGAGCAGGTGAGGCCGCAAGCCGGGCAGCCGCCGTCAAAAGATCGAAATACGCCGCTAATTAAGATTTGTCTTTAAACACCTTTAAGACGCTGTCGAACGACGTTATATGTCCGAAAAAACGGCGTTTAATCGACAGTCAACGTTGACTCTCAGATTCAATATGGTAAGGAACGTGCAACCGGCGTCGAAAAAAACGATTTTAAACTACTACGACCCCTAGGGTTTGGAAATTCCGCCACTGTCCGTGCTGTGGTGGTGCCAGTCTGAAGCCTGGGAAAAGGAGGGCAATGACAATCATCTTTGTGACAAAGTGTCATAAACTCAAACAGCAACTAACCACCTAACCCTTAATCGAAAGCGTTTAGTAAGCTGTATTATGCTATGGGAACAGTGAGAACTGTTCAGAATAACTTCTGTCGACGTCAACGGCCTTTGTTGCCATAAGATGTCATATACCTATATATGATATGATATAATATGATATGATATGATATATGATATGATATGATATGATATGATATGATATGATGTGATATGATCAACTTACATAATAACCGTTGTACGTCTGTCTGTCCCGTAAACAAACACTATTGTGACGTCACTATACTGCCGCCTTGGCGACGGTTGTCTTGACGGTTGTCTTGACGACGGCTATAGGCCTATAATATGACGTTATTAATAATTGTTTTTTATACGCCGTGATTTTTCACGGGTTTACAGCTAGTATGCTATATAGTTTCCTTATATGTAAATTTGTCCGTCGTAGGACGCTACGTCACAAACGGCTTCTCTTCTATTGTGAAACCGTTGGTGACGTCAGTACTGCCGTCTTGACGACGGCGGTCTTGACGACACATATAGGCATATAATATGACGTCATAATATGACGGGTTAATACTCTAACACTATATACTGCCGTCATAATTATGACGGGAAAATACACTAGTAAAATATAAAATCTATACATATAGTTTCCTTACGTGTGTCCGTCGTAGGACGCTACGTCACAAACGGGTTCTGTTCTATTGTGAAACATAAACCGTTTGTCTTGGCGACGGCGGTCTTGACGACGGCGATAACCAACGATACATATAGGCCTATAATATGACGTCATAATATGACGGGCAAATACACTAGTAATATAATATAATCGATAGCGTTTACTAGACAGCTTAACTCCGCCGCCACCCTATCTGTGGTAGTGCCAGTCGCATGCCATGAGAAAAGAGAAGGGCGACGCTAGTCATCTTTCTTATGATACAGTGTCCTTAAGCAGTAACTAACCAATCGCCAAACAGAATTCAAAATGAGTTGCTAAGGTAAGGTGGACGGCAAATATCCTGGCAGCCGCAAGATGTCGTTAAACACTGGAAACTATTAATAAATAGCCGTCGTCGTTCGACACCCTTAAGATGTTTTCAAGCGACGCTATATATTCAGAAATTTTTCGTTAAATATTTATATAAATGAAGTGGTCCCTGTCGAATAGAACTGTTTTTCTTCCATAGGAACGGTGAGAACTGTTGAAAGATAATTAAACGCATCCTTCAAGCGTAAAATTCCACCTGTATTCCGTCGTCTGTCTGTTACTCTGCGTATACCTGCTTTCCTGCCTGCCTATGTTCCTTCCTTCCTTCCTGTATGCTTGCATTCCTGCCTCCTACCTGCCTGCCTGCCGTCATGTCTGCCTGCTTTCTCGTCTCATAGAATCTTTGCTTTGAAATGGTCGCCTAGCCGAAGCTGTAGGCCGAGGGAAAGTCATCAGTGTGAAGACGAAAGAGAATGTAAATAATAAGTTTATTAAATTTGTCACCAGGTGTCACGACTTGCAAAGGATGAAGAACGAGAAATAAGACAGGCAAACAAACGGATAAACAAATAGACAAACAGAAAGACAAACAAACAGACAGGCAAAACAGACAGGCAAACAGACAGACAAAAAAGGACAGACAAATAGACAAACGGAAAGACAAACAAACAGACAAACAGAGTAATCTTAGAATATATATATATATATATATATATATATATATATATATATATATATATATATATATATATATATATATATACAGAGTACATAATGGCTTCGTGTTTACATTATAATGTCCGTGTTTTATGCAAGAGTTCGAAGAGTTACAGTGATCTTCATAGTCTTTGTTATCTTGACAGTGCTTTTTTCTAGGAAAAAAAGGTTCCGGAACTGAAGAATATTATTGTAGAAGGGCTAAAATCCAGAGAAAAACGAAATTGGGGTTTCGGAGGGGTCTCAATAAACACTGAAAACAGTTCACAACACTTAAATTAAATTAAAATAACTAAATTATTGTTTTTATTAATAAAATTAATAAATTATTTTTAATAGCTGAAAATGTGCCGGAACGCCGTTCCGGCCGAAAGGCAACGTCTTAAGATATTACACTAACGCAGTTCTTGGTGTTGTTGAACTCTGGTCTTTCTTGTTTGTATCCGTCCGTCTGGAGCATCTTCTACAGCCTTCTTCCGGAAACCTCCAGCCACCTGTAGATTATGGAGGAGCGATTTTTAATAGAGGCGGCTTTTATAACCGTACTTAGGGGTGTTTCCATTTCAGTGGGGGAGATTTTGTTTCGGAATATTCTCAAGAGGGGAATTATTTCAGTCCTGGAGAGCTTGTTTTCGGGGGATAGCTTAAATTAGTGGCACGGCCTGCTACTTGGTCAAATCCGAGCCCGGCCTGCATCGGCCTACCGGTCCCTTTGGCGCTTTCGTTGCTGCTTTCGACGGATACACGATTAGGCAGAGGCATCCTAGGAGGCGGTGGAGGCAGCCCTGTTGCTGGGCAGTATGCATATGCCGGCGCTGAGTCAGCCAGACAGCCGGTCAGTCAGATTTGCACCGTATACTAGTCTTAAAACATGTACGTATGCTTAGACGCGTGGGCCTATTTATAGATTCCTCTACTAGTCGTGTTCTGGAGTAGGCATGGTTGCATCAATATTTCTCCATATTCTCCATATGAACGAGACTTTTCAGGACTTTTGACTTGAGTCATCTAATATTCGGTCGTTAATAAGACATATTTAAAAATTTCCGATAGCCAGTTTATAATGAATGTCTTGTGGATAGAAACACGCAGTACTGTTAAAGCTCTTCCGTTGTTCTCAATAGCGAAATCGGCTTTTAAATAAGTAAGCTTACGCTGACGGTATGCTGTAAGAAGATAGTATTTTCGGAAGATGAGGTGCAATGGATGAGAGTTCTCGTTCATACTGAATGATGAAGGTAAGAAAATGAAATTGCTACCTATTACTTCTTGTGCTTCTGCATAACCCATGCCGCATTCATATTCTCCAGTGAAACAATTGTTTTCGTACTTTTAACCAGGGATGTAGTGGTAAAATTAGAGCTGAGTAGGGGCCTGCACGCTTCCGGTGAGTTTTCAGAATCACTGAGGGGCGTGGGATCGGGAAGGGGATGTGGAAGAATTTTGTTTTAAATATTGAAACGAATTGGTGGGCGTTTAAGCTATTGAACTGTTGGAATTCCTCAATTTCTGATGCATCAACTATGCTACAAATTTATTGAAATTTTGTAATATTTTTTCATCCAGTGGCAGTGGCGTTCAGATATGAAAACAAATAACAAAAGGCAATCGCATTTTAGGCAATTTGGCCTCAAATCTGATAGGCCCAAAAAGAAAGTTCTTTGCTTCATTTTTGGACGGAGGAGGAGGCATAGTTATGTTTAGACATTAACTAATTTTTTGGACTGAAATTATTATTTTATTAAAAATTTCTAAACTTTAGAAATTCCGCCTCGGCGTCGTCACGTAAATTAAACAGCAAAATATAGATATTGAAAAAGGGCCACAAAATCCATTAGTAAAAGGCATACAGACGTTCCTTCTACAAACGGTACAAACCGTTAGAGCTATGTACAGCAAAATCCTTGATGGAGTGACCAACGACCATAATTATTACCTTGGTTCAGAGGTCGTTGCATGGCGTGGGATGTCACGGTGCAAGATACATTCGCAGCATCATACTGAGTATGTGAAATCGCAGAATGCAGGTGCCGCAGCCCATAATAACGAATGCAAAATATGCTGTCATCTCACAATCGCACCATTTCATCCCTGTGGCCATAGGAGCCGAATTTTGCTTTTATCTCTGGGTGCCTGGGTCCAGTGCATATTTTAAGCCAATTCTCTCCTAAAATGTTGATGACCTTTTTTTAGGAATTCATCCCCCCCAAAAAAAGTTACGACCTTTTTATAGGAATACCCCATTACGACCTTTTTTAGGAATACCTCAAAAATAAAAAAAATGTCTGTTGTAGTTCTACTTCTCAAGTTGTGAGATTAGTTAGTTGTATTTAAAATGTTATTTAAGGTCCGAATTCTTCTGGGTGCCAGGCACCCACTGAACTTTCTCTCTGGGTGCATTGGCACCCAAGGTGCCCAAGAAGTCGGCGCCTATGCCTGTGGCAGTCGAAACTGCAGGAAGCTGGCACTGGATTTTGTTACAGAACTTGAAGCCAAGATAAAAGCAGCCCCTTAGTAGCGACAGGTGACCAACGTGAGACCAGACATTTCTCTGCTATCATCAGAAATGCCAGGATTAGCCACTGTTCAGAATTTCAGGAGTGGCCCTGAAATTTGTTGAGGGTCAACAATTGAGGGCACAATGCTATAAACGGTTTTAATGAAGTCTTTGACCCCGAAAACATAGGTGTGGTAAAAATGTCTCAGGCATCATCAGAAATGCCATAGTTAGCCACTGTTCAGATTTTCAGGAGTGGCCCTGACATTTGGTCCGATTGCTCTTCCTACATGGGCGACATAGTAGTATCCTTCATACAGTCCTCTTCTGCGTGGTCTTACGGTTCTAACGATGTATGATTAATGCTTGTCAGAATTTTTCCAAGGTTCTCCGTATTTCAAGTGGACTACAAGCACATCGGCCTTGGTTGCGTTTGTCATTTTTGATCAGAGCATCGGTGAAGCAGTTAGGGCCTTTAATTAATTTTCTGAAGCCATTACTTTTTAAAGTGGTAATCGTTTTCAAATACGCAATTTATACGGTGTTGGAACTTTTCTATTGAAAACTATTTCGATTGTGGTTTGTGTTGTCAGGTTTAGAGCACCTCTTATGAGATGTCTGTCAAACTGGAAGTATCCTATGAGTCTCTTTTTATGCGGTGCTACGATTCTCTGAGTGCAAATTAATAATGGAAAACCCGTACAAATGCTAGTTGTTTAATGATTTTAAATTTTTTTTGAAGAGCTGAAGCTGAAGCCTCCACTTTATAACCAGGAAATCGGAAAGGAATGTGAAACTTCCAATCAAACATTTCCTAGAAATTTGGATCTCACACCCCATGTTAGGACCCTCACTGGACAGAAGCCACACAAGACTTGCTTTTTATGCAATGAAGCATTTGTAACGAAACAATCTCTGTATTAGGGCCTATCGTAAACGTTCATACAATGTAGAAAAACTTGCAAGTGTCATAAAACATTTACAGAGAAGAGTCGTCTGGACAGAGTACACAAGAACACACACACTGCAGTGGAGAGAAACCTAACGAGGTTGGTTTTTATGTAATAAAGAGTCTACATTCAGACATAGTCATGGAATACCCTGCAAGAACCAACCCAGGAGAAACGCTATTCAAGTCCAATTTATGTGAAAAGACATTTTCAAAAAAACTTACTCTGGATTACCATACAAGATCACACACTGGAGAAAAACTACACAAATGTGATTTTTGTCAAAAAGCATTTGCCACGAAAAGTATTCTGAAAATACATAAAAGAATTCACACAGGAGAAAGACCCTACAAGTGCAATTTATGTGAGAAAGCGTTTACACAGAAACATGTACTAGAATGCCATAAAGGAACCCACACAGGAGAAAGACCCTACAAGTGCAATTTATGTGAGAAAGCGTTTACACAGAAACATGTACTAGAATGCCATAAAGGAACCCACACAGGAGAAAGACCCTACAAGTGCAATTTATGTAAGAAAGCATTTTCAAAAAAAGGTTATCTGTACAAGCATACAAGATACCACACTGGAGAAAGACCATTTAAGTGCAATTTATGTGAAAAAGCATTTTTATGTAAAGTTTATCTGGATTGCCATACAAGATCACACACTGGAGAAGAACTAAACAAATGTGATTTCTGTCAAAAAGCATTTGCCACGAAAAGTAATCTGGAACGCCATAAAAGAATCCACACAGGAGAAAGACCCCACAAGTGCAATTTATGTGAGAAAGCTTTTTCACAGAAGGGTAAACTGGATTACCATAGAAAATCCCACACTGGAGAAAGACTTAACAAATGTGATTTTTGTCAAAAAGCATTTCTCAAAACAAGTAATCTGAAAATACATAAAAGAATCCACACAGGAGAAAGACCCTACAAATGCAATTTATGTGAGAAAACATTTTCACATAAAAGTACTCTGTTCAACCATACAAGGTCCCACACTGGAGTAAAATTAAACAAATGTGATTTTTGTCAAAAAGAATTTACCAGAAAAGATAATCTGGAAAGACATAAAAGAACCCACACTCCAGTGGACAGAAGTCTAACGAGGGTGGTTTCCCTAACGAAGAGTCAACATGGAGACATAGTCATGGAATACCTTGCAAGAACCAACCGAGGAGAAACGCTATTCAAGTCCAATTTGTGTGAAAAAGCGTTTCCAGGTAAACTTAATCTGGATTGCCATACAAGAACCCACAGTGGAGAAAAACCATACAAATGTGATTTTTGTCAAAAAGCATTTGCCAGGAAAAGTATTCTGGAACGCCATAAAAGAATCCACACAGGAGAAAGACCCCACAAGTGCAATTTATGTGAGAAAGCTTTTTCACAGAAATGTCATCTGGATTTACATAGAAGAACCCACACTGGAGAAAGACTTAACAAATGTGATTTTTGTCAAAAAGCATTTCTCAAAAAATGTAATCTGAAAATACATAAAAGAATCCACACTGGGGAAAGACCATACAAGTGCACTTTATGTGAGAAAGCTTTTTCACAGAAATATCATATGGAGTTACATAGAAGAACCCACACTGGAGAAAGACTTAACAAATGTGATTTTTGTGAAAAAGCATTTAGCAGAAGTAGTAGTCTGGAAATACATAAGAGAATCCACACAGGAGAAGGACCATTCAAGTGCGATTTATGTGAGAAAGCTTTTTCACAGAAGGATAAACTGGATTTGCATACAAGGTTCCACACTGGAGAAAAATTAAACAAATGTGATTTTTGTCAGAAAGCATTTATCAGAAAAAGTCATCTGGAAATACATAAAAGAATCCACACAGGAGAAAGACCTTTCAAGTGCAGTTTATGTGAGAAAGCATTTTCACGTAAAATTACTCTGTTCAACCATACAAGGTCCCACACTGGAGTAAAATTAAACAAATGTGATTTTAGTCAGATAGCATTTACAAGGAATAGTAATCTGGAAATCCATAAAAGAATCCATGCAGGAGAAATACCCTACAAGTACAATATATGTGAGGAGGCTGTTTCGCAGAAAGATAATTTGGATTTGCATACAACAACCTATACTGGAGAAAAACTATACAGGTGTGATTTTTGTCAAAACGCATTTACAGGGAAACCGAACCTAGAATGCCATAAAATAAAACATACAGGAGAACGATCCTACAGGTGTAATTTATGTGGAAAAGGATTTTGGATAAAACGTTTTCTGGATAAATATATAAGATCACACCCTGGTGAAAAATTGCATGAACGCAATTTAATTGAGAAAACCTTTGCAAGAAGAGATTGTCTAAAAGCCGACACTACAGGAAAACTAGGCAAAGACAATTTATGTGACAAAGCCTTTATCCTTCAGCCTAAATGCGATTCGGCAGCAAATTCTGATGAAGAACTACATCAATGTCAAAGCTTTTTGTTGAACAAGACAAAGGGACACAGTGGAAATAATTCTCAGATTTTGAACATTTGCGCTGAAAGTGACAAATGTATTGAAGATAACAAACTTTCAACTCTAGAAAGTGTGCAAGATGTACTGCAGTTTCATAATAATGCGAATACATGTCCACGTGAAAGTTTTCTTTCTGGTGATCAGCTGACAATTACTGATGTTATGAGGCATTTCGTGTTGAGACCGTACGGCTGTGGAATCTGTGATGAAATGTTTGAAATGGAAATGGATTTTATGGAACATTGTGATCGTCACTAACTCGACTGTTCCACAGAACGATACATTATTTAAACATTTCTTTTATTGCATCTGTCAAGTTAATGTACTTGAAGATAGGAAAATAACAATTCACAAGCTACAAATTTATTCTTATTACTTTTACGCCGATTTTGTAATCGAACAAACAATGGTAAAGAAATTGTATAACGCTAGATGATTACCACCTGGTGCAAAATCCGCTCTATCTCCTGTTATTTTTATTTGTATGAACACAAGTTATAACAGGAGTCGAATTTAACTGTACACGGCAGCCATGCAAGGCGCCCATCACGTCCTACATCTCATTTTAACAACGCGCCATCTCGCGAATGATAGGCTGAGTGGACCTAAATTTGAGAGGGTAGCGGGAAGCGATCCCGCTACCTCTTGCTCTTCACGCCAGTGATGTTACCACTACTCTATGGACCCCTTCGCTTCTTCTGCGCTGTAGAATCTCGAGATTACGATTGGTCTTCCGGTAATCTAATTTTTCTCACTGGGCACATTTGGACAACTCCTCTGATCAGTGGCGTAGCCAGCTTTTAACACCAGGGGGAGCGAGCACATAAAAAGCCCAAATTACCAAAATAAATAATATCAATTAATTACATTCATTATGATTATCCGTATTTATTTTTGTATTTTAAATAGATCACCCAATAGGTGGCAAAAGCTATATGTACATTAAAGTAGCCTTTTTTGTCTAGACTTCATTTTAGCAAAGTCATCGATAATTTGCTACAATTCACTTCACTAGGGAATTTTCTTTCGATCGTAATCAATGCTTAGGCAAACAATATGTCTTCGCCCATTGTAGAACCTAGTAAAAGTACCTACGATTTTGAGTTTGAGTCGGCTGAAAGATCGTTCCGCACCAGCGCTGTTATTGGAAAAATGCGGTAAAATGCCGAAAATGCGGTACAATGTGGACAGGCTAGGATTAATGGAACACGTATCATTGGCGATCATGAATTTTAGTAACCTGCATTATTCATGGTCACTTCTTCGACACTGGAATTTTCCTTATTAACCCTCAGGCTACCAAGGTTTTTTTGCGACATCGGCTACCAAGGGTTACCACCCCCCCCCCGGAATTTCGTGTTTGGTTTAAGATATCATATCATGTAATACAGCATTTGATTCAGCATTCATTTCTGAAAAGAATGGTATATTTAGTTGTAAAATATATGAATGCATCTCGAAATTATATAGTTTTTAACAAAGGCACCGGTCCATTTAACGATATCTGATATTATCGCACACAATTTGTACTATTGATCAATTAATATTATGACGTAAGGCCCTACATCGACACGCAAGACTGATATATATATATATATATATATATATATATATATATACATATATATATATGCACACACACATTATTACCGGTATATGTGTGTGTATATATATATGCCCATAGACAATTACGATTGTTACGTAAATACCTGGACAAAAATATATAAATGATGTGGGTTTTGAAAATGAACTATGTATCCAAGAATATTCTAAATATAATAAATATAATGTGGCTTAATTTTCAACAATACAAACTATTCCAAAGTCTGTTTTAGTTACAGGCAAAACCTAAAGGTGTGCAGCTATAGGCCTATCAACATGAAACAAGAAATTATGTAATTTTTCCCGGCAGTCAAATACGTCAGTGGTCCTTGCAGTTGTTGCAAGTTACTTTCATTGTTTTGTGCGAATGCTTCCTGCAAACCGGATTCTTGAACACTTCACAGCACTACTTTACTCTGTTAGTATTCTGCTTCAACTGTTTATAGCCCTTCCCCATACCCAACCATATCGGTTTACGTTGTGATATTGCATCAGTGATTTTCACACTGAAAAAGCGTATTATTATTCATTATGATCACTTCCGGTTATCAAAAGACAAATAACTAAGCAAGTAAATATAACCCTAAATTCCCTCTAAAGAATGGCATAGTTGTTTCTCTTCCAGAAAGAATAATGAATACCTTTATAGTCGACAACAGCTAACAGCTGACGAGAGAAATTCCTGATTTCATAAGTGGTACCTAGGCTATATCGGGTATAACTTTTTTATGGCGTGGGATATCATCATGACTTTTACCTCAAAATTTGCGCAAATGGACCCCCTACAGCTACCTAAAATGTCAAAATTATATTCCATGTGCAAAAAAAAGTTTTTCCAGAAAAACGTAGGGGGGGGGGTGGTAACCACCCCCCCCCCTTGGTAGCCCCAGGGTTAATAATACTGATCATTTCCGTGTAGGCCTACATGTCTTTAAATGAAAGAACCTCTTGCACAATTTCACTTTGACTTTCGATGACGTCCGAGTACATGTCTGCCAAAGATTCTAATTTTGTCACATTATCGGCTTTCACATTGCTAAAATGTTTTGGATCTAAACAACTAAATTTGGACGCCACATGTGTAAAGTGATCAGATCTTTTAGTTTTGCTATTTATGACACAATCTAGTGACACACTATGTAGGTTTGAACCATATTTTTTCTTGGAATCAGTCTAAATCAAATATTCCATCATCCACTGACATATCCTCATGGAACCTCTTTCTTTTCCGAACTCCATGCTTCTTATAGTCAGTATAGTAATAATTTTTGAGCCAGCTCAGTTTGCTTCATTCTCAATCCGTTCAAACCTCAGACTCAAATTCATTTCACATGTTTTTCATATCGTTTTCAAATAGTTGAATCAAATGAGAAGCTGTCAGAGGCGTAGCGACCGCCCTTCGTACCCTCCGACCGGAGGGGGCCCCTTCCTGGAAGGGGCCCCTAAAAGTGGCAAAAAAACGTGAACGGCGTGAAGTCATATCGTATATTACCGCATTCCAGTTTCCGCATTGTAAGGGGCCCCGAACGTATGTTCGGAGGGGGCCACGTTCTTTGTTGCTACGGCTCTGGAAGCTGTTACCAGATCAGTGCTTCTTTGTAAATATATGGTTAAACTGACAGTCTTGTTGTCCTCGAGACCAAGGTCTTGGTCTCGAGTGCACTCGAGTTCGTTTTTAAATGTCTTGGTCTTGGTCTTGAGACCAAAGGTCTTGGTCTTGGTCTTGAGGTTCAAGGTCTTGGTCTTGGTCTTGGTCTTCGTCTTGAGGTTCAAAGTCTTGGTCTTGGTTTTGCAAGACCAAGACCAAGACTTTTGTCAATATGAACAGTCATTAATTTTAACAAAGGGCAAGAATTTTACAAATTTATCCAATAATTTACTCATACAGTTATTGCTTTAGTATTTACACGGTGTGAATGAGGCTTCACTGTTGTTTTGGACAATTATTTTTACTTCCGGTAATTTACCATGGAATGATTTCAAAAGAGACTCACGATTAATTTGTGCATTTACATCCGGTTCTTGAAAAGCTGCTTTTTGTGCTAGCGATTTCAGCACGTCTTGTAGACCGTGTTTTTTCACATGGCAGAATTTTTATGAGGTCCCACAGGTCACGTTTTGGTCAGAAAATTCTGAGGAAATTGGTTTTTATAAAATTCAACAGGCATTTGGAATAACATTTCACATGAAGGACTTTTGTGAATACGAATTCGGAATTCTCTGCAGTCTCCATTTAGAGTTGTTTTGCTTGAATAACAGAAAAGAGTCATGTCTTCATTAAAATAACGAGTAGTCCGACTGGAAATTTTTTAGTAAGGAACAGTCTGGATACGACTGTGATATTTTGGGTCTTGGTCTCGGTCTTGGTCTTGAGGTTCAAGGTCTTGGTCTTGGTCTTGGTCTTGAGGTTCTAGGTCTTGGTCTTGGTCTTGAGGTTCAAGGTCTTGGTCTTGGTCTTGGTCTTGAGGTTTAAGGTCTTGACAACAAGACTGTAAACTGAAAACCTTCTCTGGCACCTATTAAAAGAATATTAAAAGAACTAAGAATTGCAAAGTACCAAGTGTTACAATAATACCCTTTGCCTCAACCAACTGTTTAGTAGTGTAGTTTTTAATCACCAACCACGATTCTTTGCAGGGCAACAATTTGCTAGTGCTAGTAGGCCTAAATTCTGCAAGAGTGCTTCTCCTTATGATTTCCTGGTATCAGTCTTTTTAGAGTAAACGCGAAAGATTCCATACGATTGCATTATTATTCTTCTTTTAATATTGAAAGACGAGGCAAACTGCCAGAATTCAGTTTCCGGATCACAGTAGAGGCCTACTTGATTTTTAATTAGTTTAATGTTTTATTTTGTTATAAAAGCAGAAGAATTAGACCGCTGAGACGATGCTAAGATAAATAAAGTAAATAAACTTTCGGTTGTAAACTTTTCTGTCAGACAGTGACTAAATTAAACTGTGAAAAAGGCCCCACATTTTGGAAAATGGTCTCAGAGGGAGCGGTCGCTCCCTCTGCTCCCACCTAGCTACGCCTCTGCCTCTGATGTGATACAGCTGCACGCTGACTGGCTCCGAGAAAGCAGGTGATCTCTTAACTTAAGTAAGACAAAATTTATGTTATTTTATACACACAGAAATTAAATCATGTAAATTGAATGTACAATTGCAAATTGCTGATATTGTGCATCTAAATTATGAGAGATTCTCACTTTTTATTTCGGATGGTTTGATGTTAAAATCCAAATCTCCAGGCAAACGCCAGACGACTGCGTTGGAAGGTGTTTAGGGCTGAAGCAACAAGAGATTAAAGGGGTAGAGGATGGTTCAGGATATAATTTCCGAGAGATCAATGTTTTCTGTATTGACTGGAAGACCGGCGGGAGATAGCAAGCGGTTTTGGTGAGTTCGTAAGATGGATAAGATATTTGGCGTAATTCTGGCGGGAGTTTGTTCCAGAGCGGCGTAACAACTATCGGAGGATATTTTAAGCCAGTGAAGTGAGTTAAGGACAATTCATAAATTACATACAAGACCCCGCAACTTTAGTTACAATCCGATCTATGTATGCATGTCCGCATAAATGCGGTTCTATACACACGATGTAGGCCTATAAGCCCCTAGATGTCCCCGCAGTGTGAGTTAAATTCCAATTTATGTACACAGACCCCGCAGTGTGAGTTAAATTCCAATTTATGTACACAGACCCCTTCTATTCATTGGCTATGTGCAGGACCCCGCATTGTGAGTTGAAATCCGATCGATATATACATGTCCCCATAAACTACGTCCTATTCTTAAATTTATATATATGACCCCATAGTGTAAGTTGCAATCCGATCGATATATGCATGTCCCCATAAAGTAGGTTCTATTCTTATATTTATATATAGGACCCCACAGTGTAAGTTGGAATCTGACCTTATATATGCATGGTCAGGTACTCGCGCGAAATTGTGTACGAGTCCTTATTTGTAGGTTCCAAACAGACTCTGTACCGGTACCTTCTCAAATTAGGGTCTAATCTGAAACTTTTGAAACGAAAATTATATTTAACAAATTATAGACGTAAATTATAGACGTGTACCCCGGTAACTCGTTAGATTCTGAAAGTAAATCGCCAGCTTTTTATAAGTGCATTCGCCCAAACGGGAAGCTCGTGCATGCCGTCCTGGTAGTCTTGCTACGGACACAAGTTCAAAGTTGCAGCGATGGCGCAGAAGAAATGTGTAGTGACATTATTTTGCGTTTTGCTAAACTCAAGGGCGGATTTAAGATGGCTAAGCTGACCAAAATCTGTTCGCTTGGAATTAAAAAAAGCCAGTGCAAAACGAACCAATTGTGCGATGGTTGCTAAAGAAAATCCACTATAAGGTCAGGTAGTATCCTATAATACTTAGAATGGGAGGACCGTGGATAATGTGTCCTACCTCAAGATCCGTCCATAACTAAATTAAATAAAAATCATATGTTCATAATAAATAAAGCAAGCAAATGATACAACCTGTATGTAAGATTACTAGGCCAATTATTAATAGAGCGTGCAATTAAAGAAATGAACTGTTTAAAATTTCCTCTAAATTGCTAATATTTTACAGTCATGTTCGGCTATAGAAATCATTTATAAACGAAAATAATACATCACTTTTGATTAAAAACGCGTTACTTTGTTTATAAATAAATTGAAACCAATGGCTAACGCGGGGCTTTAGTTGTTTCTTGGCTTTACTATGAATTTCTAATCAGTAATCACGACATTCAGCTGACAACAACTTTATAAAAAATCTAACATTGATATTAGACTCAAGAACGCTCGAATTATTAGTATACTCTTCAAATTACTCACTAATTTAATTATTTGTGGACGGTAGCGGACCGTGCAGTGAACATAAATATAGCCCCATACAGTTGAATCTCTGCGTGCTAAAAGCGACGACAGGAGGCGCTGTGAACGCTGTCTCGCTGCAAATTAGTACCAGGCCAGCGCATAGGTGGCGCCACGTACTGGACCCTTAAAATCACAAGTCCGAGTTATATATACCAACAGTGGTTTATGGGGACTTCTTTCAAAAACACGAAATGAGCACGAATCAAGGCATTTTAAGTCATTTTAGGAAAATGTATTATGGGGACCCGGGGTCAGGTCCGCATAAAATTTTAGGCCCGCATAATGTTGGTAGCATACCGACTCGGGTCCCCATAAACCGCAATTATAAACCTATATATACCGACATTTATATATATTTATATATATATATATATATTGTCAAAGCGCCCTTGTAACGGCCTGTGTCGCGTAACGGCGCTATAGAAATGGTCGTATTCATCATCATCATCATCATCATCATCATCATCATCATCATCATCATCATCATCATCATCATCATCATCATCATCATCATCATCATCATCATCATCATCATCATATAATATAATATAATCGACAGCGTTAAATAGACAGCTTAACCCTACCACTACCCTAACTGTGGCAGTGCCGGTCGGATGCCTTCAGAAAGGAGAAGGGCCGTTATACAGTAACTAACCAAGTAACCATCGACAAACAGAATTCAAAACGAGTTGCTAAGATAAGGTCGACGGCATATGCCCTGGAAACCGCGAGATGTCGTTAAACACTGGAAACTTATAATAAACAACGGTCGTCATTCGACACCCTTAAACTGTTTTCTCACAACGCTATATATAAATATAAATTAAATTTATTCCTTAAATGGGACTGTTGTCTGCCACAGGAAAGGTGAGAACTATTGAAAGATACTTATACGCCTTTATTGCGCTATGTTCGACCTATAAGTGAAAGTGGTTCTGTATTAAAGGCTATAATTTATGCCAATATAATTTCTGTCGCCGACAACCGTATGGCCTTTATTGCCATTAGATGTTGTTAAACTCTGCCTGCCTGTCTTTCTGTCTGCCTACCTGCCTGCCCTACTGCCTGGCCCATATGCCTACCTACCTGTTTGCTTGCACTCCTGCTTCCTACCTGCCTGCTTTCTCGTCTCATACAATCATTGCAAAATGGTCGCCTCAGCTACCTGTACGACGAGAGAAAGTGAAGCAGACCAACAGACAGACAGACAAACAAACAGACAAACAGACAGACAGACAGAGAAAAAACACAGACAGACGGACAAACACACAGACTGACAGACAAACAGATAAACACACAGACAAACACACAGATAAACAGACAGACAGATAGAACAATAGACAGCCTACGTGCGCAAACAATAGGTGATCAAATGAGACGGGGATTTTGCAAAGGTCGTATGCTAATGACATGATCTTGGCGTAATTAACTAATTAAAATAGAGCTGGCAATAGTACGTGTGCAAGTGACGACAGTTAAAACTGAAATCTTTCCCATTCTGGAAATTCCCCTATTGTCTCCCGCTGCACGTCAGGTCCCATTGTTACGCGTCTCGGAGAATTTATTGCAGGAATTGTGAGAATGCGTCTATTGATCTCCCACTCCTCTATTGATACATTTCTCACCATATATTTAATTTATCTGTGTGTTTGCCTGTGTTTTCAATGTTTAGCGACATCTTGCGGCTGTGTATGTAGATAGATAACGTCTGGAATGACCTCCCTCTTGGTCTTCGTTCCCTCCATAGGGATCTCTCAGGTTCTTTCTATGGCCTTCTTGAGACCTTTCTCTTTGATCGGGCCTGGGTCGAGAGCGCCACTGAGTAGATTTCTTGAAGGAGCGCTATATAAGTTTATTGTAGGTAGGTAGATAAAGGCCGATGAGGTCGACCTTTGCACTTTCTCCAACACAGTGGTGGTTTACATTATAGAGATCGGATAGATGGATCAAGGGTTTAACGACATCTTAAGGCAACAAATGCAGTCGACGTGGACAGAAATTATTTTGAGCAGCTCTCACCGCTGATTGGTATACTAGAGGACCACTTCCACTTATAGGGCGAATATATCACATTTCAGAGATGTGTAGTTATTCTGAAAGGTTGTCACCTTTCCTATTAACCTACACCAATAAAAAATCACAATCACAGTCTGAAAGCTATCGTGTGAAATGCTTATATAGAGCCCACGACAACGTATTAAAGGTGTCTGAAAATAGCACTCCTACTTTCAGGTAGTCTCATGCCTATATAACGTCGTTTAATGCCATTTTAGAGGTGTCTAAAGAGAGCGTTAAGCTGCAGGTTACTGTGTTCCCTGCCAATATAGGAATTGGATGGATCCAGAGTTTAACGACATTTTATGGCAACGAAGGCCGTTGACATCGATAGAAATGATTCTGGGCAGTTCTCACCGTTCATATGGTATAATACAGGCCCTCTTTCACTTATAGGGCTAAAATCACACTTTAAACAGGCGTATAATTACCTTTCAACAGCTCTCACAGTTTCTATGGATCAATACAACTCTAACAGGCCCAATGCACTAGTAATCATGCGAAGTGGACGAATATATAGCGTCGCTTGAAAACATCTTAAGGGTGTCGAACGACGACTGTTATTTATTATTAGTTTTCAGTGTTTAACGACATCTTGCGGCTGCCAAGGCCTTTACCATCTACCTTATCTTAGCAACTCGTTTTGGATTCTGTTTGGCGATGGTTAGTACTGTTGGTTAGTTGATGTTTAACGACAGTGTGTCATAACAAGGACGATTGGCGTCGCTTACGGCGTACTAAGGAACAAACGAAATTGATGATTATATAGCGTCGCGTGTACACATCTTAAGGGTGTCGAACGACGACTGTTATTTATTATTAGTTTCTAGTGCTTAACGACATCTTGCGGATACCAGGACCTTAACCGTCGACCTTAACTTAGCAACTCATCTTGAATTCTGTTTGGCGATATTCTGTTGTTGCTGTTTGTTATCACAGAGTGTCGTTATGACACTGTTTCATAACAAAGGTGATTAGCGTCTCTCTCTCCGCCTTTCTACAAGCTTGGGACTGGCAGTACCACATTTTGGGTGGTGGTGGAGTTAAACTGTTTATTAAATGCGGTCGTTTATATGTATTATTCTGAAAATTTCTCACCGTTCGTTTGGCACAATACAGCTTATCAAACGCTGTCTATTAAAGGTTAGCTGGCTAGTTGCTGTTTAAGTTAACGACACTGTGTCATAACAAAGATGATTAGCGTCGGCCTCCTAGTTTATCCAGTCTTGGGTCTGGCACTGCCAGACTACAGGCAGTAGCAGTGGCGAAGTTTCTTATCCCTAGTCACTATTGTTGTGCAAATTCTTTAACGACATCTCTTAAGTCGATTGTACATTACCTATATTGGAGATTGGAGTGAGATACATCGATCAGTGCCTTTTCCGACATATAACGTCGTGTGACAACGTCTTCAAGGTGTTTAAAGATACCTCGGAATAAGTTATTGGTTTGGCGACATCTTGCGACTACCGTTAACGTCGAATTTACTTTATGTAGGTATTAGCCGTCGATTGGTTATTTAGTTACTGTTTGAAGGTTTGGGTAGTAGTAGTAGTAGTAGTTTCAGTTTAACCCTTTAACGACGAGAGTGTACTAAAGCGACTGAGAAACTAATGCACCTCGTCCTTAAAGTGTTACCGACACTGTGCATGTGATAAAAAAGATCATTAGCGTCACCCTCCTCCTTTACCCAGGCAAAAGATCCAGTTACGCCACAGTCACTCGGACACATGGTTTTGTGGCGGTAGCAATGGAGTCCAGCGGAGCTTGGGGTTCGGAGAGTTTGGATTTTGTGCTGGAACTTCGACAAAGGTTCACGGATGCAACTAACGACAAACTTGAGACAAGCTATTTCAAAGACTCTCGGTAGCTGTCCAACGCGGGAACAAAATTTCTGGTTTTCCTCGACCTTAGGCCTATCAAGCTCAATTGTTCACCTTGTTAATAACAATGAATTACAATCGATGTTTTTGTTTTTTTCGAATTTCGTGAGCACTCAGGGTCAAGATGATGGCCCCTTATACACGGTTACAGGTATACATTATGCTATAATAATGCTAGTCTCTAAAAATAAGTACAGTCGCAAGATGTCGCCAGACCAATAGTTAATTCAGATGTGTCTTTAAACACCTTTAAGACGCGGTCACAGGACGTTATATCTTCAAAACCCAGCCTTTAATCGACAATATTTTATTCAATATCAACAGGGAACGTGCAAACGGCGTCGATAAAGAATTAAAACTACTACGATCACGTGCTGTAGTAGTAATGTGGTAATGCCAGTCCTAAGTCTGTAGAAAGGCGTAGGGCGACGCAAATCATCTTTGTTATGACAGTTAGTGTCGCTAAACAGTAACAATTGAACATCGACAAACAGAATCCAAAATGAGTTGCTAAGATAAGGTATAGATAGTAAAGGCCCTGGCAGCCGCAAGATGTCGTTAAACACTGGAGAATAATAATAAATAATAGTTGTCGTTCGACACCCTTAAGATGCTTTCACTCGATGCTATATAAGCATCAATTTCGTTTGATCAGTCGATGTAAAAAAAAAAAAAAAAAAATATTTATGTTACTACCCTCTAACATTTTGTTGTTTAGATATGGTATGATTTGGTTTATGTATTGGAAAATAAACTATATTGTATAGTGTTACAATATTGTGTTGCAATACAGGAAATATAAGGTAATTGTGAATACAATACACTGAAACACAACTTTAAACAATTGTAATTATATGTTTATATATGCTTTGTTAATTAAATACATTTATGGTGGAGTGTGTTAAATATCTGAACAGTGTAAAAAAAAAGCAACTTGGTATACCATATGTTTCATTTAATGTGTATGCGGTTTGTGAATTTGTTATTATTTCGTGCATGGTGTAATTGTAGCAGTTGATATTACCATGGAATGTCGTTAAGCTGAAGAATAAGAAATAATTGATTAGAAATTTCAAATGTAGAAAAAGAATATAATGTCATAATTATAATTATATGTACTGTGCATTTATATTTGAATTTGTTTAAATATATCTTATGTGTGGTAGTTATTGTAAAATACTGTTTAAATTGCATCAAGCATTTTATTAATATGTGTATTATAATCTCAAACAATATTAGATATAATACTTTAAATGATGTGACATTCTATGACATTATAGGGCTCTGGTTGACACTTTTAAATGGTGTCTTTCGGACGCTATAAGTATCTTGTTTTCTGTAAATTGCATTTATGAATTGTCGTCAACGGCCTTTGATGCCATAAGACGACGTTAAATGTTTGGATTAATAATAAATCAGTCGATGTACCTGGACCATTGGAGAGAACTGCTTTCTGCCATAGGAACGGTGAGAACTGTTGAAAAATAATAAATACGCCTATTTTAAGCGTCATATTCGACCTGTAAGTGAAAGTGGTTCTGTATTAAAGGCTGCATTATGCCAATATAATTTCTGTCGAAGTCACCCGTTAGCAAAACACTGCACAGAAAACTAGAAAAGTTCTTTTTGGCGGGCCATCTGACACACGTAGGGGCCTGACAATGGATTCCCATCCATAGCTGACAGATCCTGTTCACAGTCTCTGGACCAAGCTGCGTCGATAGGGTGGAGAGACGACAGGTGACAGCGCTCGCTGCAACCGCCGAGCAGTCAGTCCCACATTGGTAGAAGACTCACGTCCATCGAGATGCAGTGTTCAATCTAGTCCCCCTCTTCTGGGAGGGGAAACCAGGTTTCTGGGGGGGGGGGGGGGACAAGCCAATTTTCCAGACTTTTTCAACTTTCGTCCGTCCAGACTTTTTCAAGTTTCATCTTTAAAAAAGTTGATGACTTTTTTTAGTCATTCGTTTATTTAATGACCTTTTTTAGGAATACGTCTCTCTCGGAGGGACCATATATCACCATTTATCCTGGGGGGGGGGGGGAATTAGCCTCCCAAAAAGCTCTCAACATTATAATATTGCCGGCCTCTGGGGGAAACATCAATCCTGGGGGACATTTACCCCCCCCCCAAAGACGTCTAGATTAAACACTGATCGAGATGCCAGGTGTACGCAAAACAGGCAGATCGAGGCGTCACTCCAATGCGCCGCGTCGCTCCTCCTTCGCTGAGACGAAGGTTACCCGTCTGCTGACGGCGTCATCTTTGCCTGCACATCAGGAAGCCCATCCATCCATCCCCATGCAGTTTTATCTATACCAGGCATGCATAAATCTACAGAACTTCGAACCAGGTTTCAAGGTGTTTGTGGAATTACATTGAACAATACTGCTGTTTTTTTCCTCGTTCTGGATACTCGGCAACCGCATTAATTAAGACTCAAAGATGTCTTGCAGGAGTTAAGCAAAACATTTGGTGATCAGAAACCTGACTATGATGCGGACATGAGTGCAAACCGTGATACTGACAAAAATTTACCCTACCCGAAAAAGATAACAATTTATACCCCGTATGCTCTACAGCAATGCCTATTGACGCTAATTAGCTGCTCGTACGACCACATAAACCCTGTAGCTTGTTCTAGTTGCGTTATGTCAGCTACAATGTACAATAAAGGAGTATTCATTCATTCATTCCAATAACCAATAGACTGCTAATACCTGGGCAAAATAAAGTCGGCGTGAGCGACCTTTGTAGTCAAAAGATGTCACAAACCAATATCTAATTCAGAGGTATCTTTAAACACCTTTAAGACGATGTCAAACCGGTTATATGTTGAGAAAACGCAGTTTGATGGACAGATGCCCGACTTGTGTCCGTGATTAGGTAACGTACAATCGACGTCGTGAGATGTCGTTAAAGAAGAATTTACACAACAACGATCTGCCCGTACTGTGATTGGATAAATGAGGATGGCGACGCTAATCATCTTTGTTATGACACAGAGTCGTCAAGCATTAACTAACGAATTAACCATCGCTAAACACAATTCGAAACGGGTTGCTAAGGCAAGGTCGACGGTAAAGATGTCGCAGCCGCAATATGTCGTTAAACACTGGAGACTAATAATAAATAACAGTCGTCGTTCGACACCCTTAAGATGTTTCCAGGCGGCTCTATATAATATTCGTCAATTTCGTTTGATCGCTATATATTATGTATGCCTCATAGTGGCTATAATTATTACTTCGTTTATTGAGAACAATGGACCAATGGTGAGTTGTCATGCCGCAACTCATTAGATACAAGGGTGAGAAATAAAGTTTTCTCTTGGACTGATAGGTTAAGCAGTCTTGCTCTTATGGTTGAACAGAACTGCTTTCTGACATAAGAACGGTGAGAACTGTTGAAAGAAAATATTATACGCTTCTTTTAATAAAACGTCATATTCCACGTATTAAAGGCTGTATTATGCCAGTATAATGGTGGTTGTGGTGATGATGATTGCGATGACGTGATAGTGACTGTGGATCTTTTCGTCTGGAATTAACCGAATCACTAATACTTCCACCCTTTGTACTGGTAACACTACTATTACTTTCACAACTATCATAGCCTTCAAACTTTCGCTAATAATCATGGATGACACGTCATCTAAGGGCCCTGTTTATGGACCGCGCTAGCTCGTGTGTGGTGGTCAAAGCCAAACAGATACGACATCTAGCGGTTGCCATTGGGGAAAATGAAGGTAGGATATTTCCATGATCGGTCAGCGGAGATGGGTTTTCTCTCCTTCCCCCGTCTTGGTTACATTTGTGGGGCTTGATATTTACATTAGAATGTTCGTGTTCTGTGTATACAAGAGTTCGAATAGTTGCACTCTTTAACCCTCTAACTACCACTGGGGTCAAAAAGGACCCCAGAGGTTGTTTCCATTAGTGCTGCTCAGCCCCCATAAGGATATCTAGACGAAATTTTATGACTTTATAGGTATTTATGTTATGTACAAACTCCCATATTTTATTTTGCATTTTTTGTCACCAGATGGCGCAGGTATTGCATTTATACACTGAGTACCCGTGGGGTCCTTTTTGACCCCAATGTAAACTGTACGATTATGACTAATGTAAATATAATCAAATATATTTTTATGGAAGTAAAATTTACTTTATAAGTATTTTTACAAGGAGAAACTATTATAATTGATTAGTGTAGCACAAAAATGTCCAAAAAAGCTGACCCTTCTCAGCACCATCCGAAAAAACAGCAAGAACCTTCAGAGTTCATACACTCAAAAGGTCATGAAGCACTATCTTCATCTTTGTTTTACGATATGATGCAATACTTGTGTCCTACTGTCCAAAGAAAGGTAAAGTTGTTGTTCTGCTCAGCAGCCGAGATTGATAGCAATCACGCTGAGAAAAACCCTAATGATCTTGAACTGTAATGCATCCAAAGGTGGTGTTGACACTGCAGATCAGGTGCTTCGTATGTACAGTACAAAATAATGACGAGGTGTTGGCCTATGGCAATATTCTGCAACATGTTGGACATCAGTGCCCTTAAAGTATTTGTTGTCTGGACTGCACTAAATCCACATTGGCAAGTTCAAGCAACGCACAGGAGAGGACTCTTTCTGCTACAGCTAGGCAAAGAGCTAATTGGAGAAAATACCGTTGCAGAACAACCTATGCTTATGTCATCAGGAAAGTCTGCTAAGAAACGAATTTATTGGTTTCAAACATAATATCAGTGAATAAACAGTGCGTTTTCAATTTAAAGTTTATTCTTATTAGTAATTTACTTAATTGTAACCAAAACAGCACAAGTTTACATTGGGGTCCTTTTTGACCCCAGTGGTACTCAGTGGTTGCAAAATTTTCTGGTAGTTTGAGGGTTAATAGTCTATATTATCTTAGATTACATGTACAGAGTACATAATGGTCGACCTGTGATCATTACTGTGAGTATTATTACTGTTATTGTTGCTAACTTTGTTGAAATATTATTGGTGTGGCCCAGTGGTCAGAGCGCTCACCCTGTAACGGAAAGAGTACGCGTTCGAGCCTCATAATTAAATACCTGTTATTTCGTAAAACTATCTATAATAGTATTATTATTGTTATTGTTGCTGTGTTTTTGATGTGGTACAGTGGTTGAATGGGTTCGAGCTATAAGATGTCGTAAAACAGTAGATTACTACTACTCACAAAACTTTCAACTCCGCCACCGCACGTATTCTACAGTACCAGTCCCAAGCCTGGATAAAGGCCGAGGGCGACGATAATGATCTTTCTTATCACACAGTTGCCAAACCTTCGTACAGCAACTAAATAACCAATCGACGGCTAATACCTAACAAAGTCATTTAGACGTGATCGGCCTTGGCAGTCGCAAGATGTCGCCAAACCAATATCTAATTCAGATGTATCTTTAAACACCTTTAAGACGCACTTTAACGACGGTATATATTAGAGAAACGGCGTTTAATCGATACATCAAGCGATGACTCTTTTTAATAGGTAACGTACAATCGACGCTATGAGGTGTTGTTAAAGAATTTGCACATCAGTCACTAGGGATAGGAAACTCGGCCACTGCCTGTAGTCTGGTAGTGCCAGTCCAAAGACTGGATAAACGAGGTGGTCGACGCTAATCATATTTGTTACTGTATGACACAGTGTCGTTAAACAGTAACAAGCCAATTAACTGGAAATTAGTTGCTAAGGTAAGTACATAGGGACGGTTAAAACTGTAGAAAAATAATTCTACGCCTCTTTTGGTTAAGCTTCATATTCGACCTATAAGTGAAAGTGGTTCTATATTAAAGGCTGTATTATGCCAATATAATTTCTGTCGACGTCAACCGTACGACCTGCTATATTTTGATTAAATTTTAAGTGATAAATTTTATCTTTTAAATACGTGAGTTCGCGACCTATGCCTAGAAGAGATAATTGTCCCTCGTCCAAAAAGTTTAAAAACCACTGGGTTAGAGCGCTCGGCCTCTAACAGAGAGAGAGAGAGAGAGAGAGAGAGAGAGAGGAGAGGAGAGAGAGAGAGAGAGAGAGAGAGAGAGAGAGAGAGAGAGAGAGAGAGAGAGAGAGAAGAGAGAGAGAGAGAGAGATGAGAGAAGAGAGAGAGAGAGAGAGAGAGAGAGAGAGAGAGAGAGAGAGAGAGAGAGAGAGAGAGTACGTGTTCGAGCCTAATAATTAATACCTGTTATTTCGTAATACAAGCAAACAGACAGATAAACAAACAAAACATAGACGAAGAGATAGACAGAATGAGTTCACGCGTAAACTGGAGGTGAGCAGATGATACGGGGACTTTGCAAAGGTCTTGTGCTAATGACATGATATTTGCGTAATTAACTAATTGAAATAGAGTAGACTAGGTAATAAATAGTACGTGTGCAAGTGATGACAGTTCAAAATGAAATGACGTTCTCTTATCCCACTCCTCTATAGATACATTTCTCACCATATATTTCGGTTGCCTTCCTCACAGTTCCCTCTGAAGAATATACTTCTCCATTCCAAACATGCTTCACTTGAGTAGGTAATAGTACATGTGCAAGTGACAACAGTTAAGACTGAAATCCCTTTCTCTAAGTTCGTCTTTTATCTCCCGCCGCTCCATTGTTTGGAGCGCTCCTGAGTAGACAGCCTTGAAGGGGCGCTATATAAATGTTCCGTAAATGAATTGTTACGTCTCTCTGAGAATCGATTGCAATGATTGTGAGAATGCGCGTATCTCCTTCTCCTCTATAGATACATTTCTCACCATACATTTTGTGTGCCTTCTTCACTGCTCCTCTGAAGAATAGCCTACTTCTCCATTCCAAACATTCTTCACTTGTTCTAAATTTAACCAACTAAACAAACATGTACGACTGACAGTTGACACAATGATATAGGGCCTACCAGACCTCGTAAACAGTCCATATATGGTTGCGGACAGAGATAGATATCTATGAATAGACCGGTCAATTATAAATAAGAAACGATGCCATATGGAGATCGTTTGGAAGAACGAACATCGCCTCTCAGAAAGAGTCGTTGGGCTTCATCAGAGAGGATGGCAAGCGACCGGACGGCATGACGCTTATCCCGTGGTCGTGCGGAAGATGCTTCACTTGGGATGTGACCGTTTCAGCGTCTCGTTTGCAGCGTCACATCTGGAAGCAACATCAAACGGAGCAGGTTGGGCAGCAAAGGGGGCAGCCGCCGCCAAAAGATCCAAATACGCCACAATAACCCGAATACATGGTTTTGTGGCGGTAGTACTGGAGTCCAGCTGAGCTTCGAGTTCGGAAGGTTTGTATGTTGTGTTGGAACTGGGACGAAGGTTCACGGATGTAACTCACGACACACTTGACACAAGGTACCTGTTTCAAAGGCGGTAGCTGTCCAACGCAGGAACGCCATCTGCTTTTCCTCGATCTTAGGCCTACCATGCTAAATTGTTCACCTTGTTAATAAGAATTGATTATTAGCGATGCTGTTATTAATTGGAATTTATTGTGGAGGGGGCACTCATAACCAAGATAATGGTCCCCTTGTACAGAGGAGGGATAGGAGAATGGTAACGCTCATGCCAGGAGAGCATTGGATCGGGGTTCGATACCCGTAACCCCCTCTAGAGCGGGCGACTTGAATGGCTGCCAAAACGTGTGTTAAATTAAAATCTTGATTGTACTGTCATGTTTCGGTGAAATCTTACTCCGTACTTGTCAGTTTGAATTAATAAAGAAGATTATTGTTATTATTTATTATTAACTATATATTATGTTAAAATAATGTTTGTCTCTAAAAACATATGTACAGTCGCAAGATGTCGCAAGACCAATATCTAATTCAGACGTATATTTAAACACCTTAAAGACGCTTTCAAACGATATTATTTGTTCGAAAAAACGACGTTTAATCGACAGTTGAGAAATGACATTCATAATTATTCAGTATAATTATAGGGAACATACCATCGACGTATATTACGTGGACATAGCGTAGGCCAGTACATATGTCCACCTAATATAAGTCGATGGAACGTACAATCGGCGTCGTTAAGAATTAAAACAACAACGATCACTTGGGATATGAAAGTCCGCTACTGTCCGTGATGTGGTAGTGCCAGTCCGAAGCCTGGATAAACGAAGGCGACGCTAATAATCTTTGTTATGACACAGTGTCGTTAAACAGCAAGTAATCAAATAACCATCACGAAACAGAATTCAAAACAATTAGCTAACAGATAAGGTCAACGGCAAAGACCCTGGCAGCCGCAAGATGTCGTTAAACACTCGAAACTAAAAATAAAGAGCGGTCGTCTTTCGACACCCTTAAGGTGCTTTCACACGAAGCTATATATTCGTCAATTTCATTTGGTTGTTATATATGGAGGAGTTGCCATCAAACAGAACTCTTTTCTGCCACAGGAACGGTGAGAACCGATGTAAGACAATTATACTTCCTTCCTTCCTTTCTGTCTGCCTGCCTGCCTGCCTGTAGTGCGAATCGACAAACGTCCGCTAGCGCCAATATTTCAGGTAACAATGCATAACATGAACTTATAGTAGTAAGAAGGTCAGGGTAGGCCTACCCAATAACTAAAGAGGATAGGTAAATTAATAATCAACTTATCAATAGCATTTGACTATAATTATAGGCAGACTACCGATGTTTCAGAAATTATATTCATGGCCCAATTTCGTGGAAAGTTATTTAGTATGGTGGGTCTTTGATCCGACTACTAGACATATTGGATTATTAGGCATTTATTTATTAGTAAGGTGTTATTCTCTTGCATAATTAACATTACCCATGCTTCAGGGGAGCAGCCAAGGTGAGAGGATAGGGTATGGGAGGCAGCAACAGCAGCATTCATGTTTAGCAGCATATTTGTCCAAGTTTGGAATCAATGATTTTTACGATTACGTTTTACCTACATTTAAGTTGAGAGAGAGCAACAAGAAGAAATCATCTTTACGAGAACAACAACATAATCTAAACTACTGACTTCTAAAGCGCCACAATATATTACCGAAAATATCCTCTCTATATATACAGCATCCCAGGCTGCAGAAACGCTTTTCCCACTGTTCGACCGAATAACCGAAGAATGACATCATTGCAAAAATAACGTCATAAAAATTGAGCTGACGACATTGTAGAGATGACGTCTTAATAGTGGGTATAAGCTTACTTTACCGTTATAGATCGGTAATTGCAATTGTAACTGAAAGCTATATATACCGCCACTTCACGAGGAAATTATTGATTGATTTTTTTTATTGAATTGTTTGTTGAAGCACCACACAACAGACAAATCAAATTAAGACAGTTTCGCCAATATTTTATGCATTTCAAGTGCTGGCGTCAAAAGGGTCATCCAAACGGGTCAAGAGTCCCGCTACAGCCTGGATTACCCAGGCTTATCAGAGCTAGCATATATAATTATATACAATTATACATACATAAATAACATGAATTTTAAATGTCATCAAGAACGAGAATCTTGCACCAGTTAGCAAAACAATGCACAGTAAACTGGAAGAGTCTCCAGTTGCGAGGACACGCACACACGTAGAGCCTAAACAACCGATTCCCATCCATAGCTGACAGATAGATTCCTTTTCAGAGTCGGTGGACCAAGCTGCGACGATAGAGTGGAGAGACGACAGGAGACAGCGCTCGCAACACACGTCAATGATCCTTTGACTCCGTCCTCGGCTGCACGTCAAGAATCCCATCCCTTCCCATGCAGTTTTATTAACATTAACAGGCATCTTTAAACACCTTTAAGACGTTGTCCAGCGACATTATATGTTCTAAAAACGGCGTTTGATCAATAATATACCTCCACCGTGCCTCATAACAGGTAACGTATAACCGACTTCATGAGATGTCGTTAAAGAATTTGCACAACAACGAGGAAACTCCGCCACTGCCTGTACTCTGGTAGAGCCAGTCCAAAGACTGGATAAACGGGTAGGGCGACGCTAATAATCTTCGTTATGACACAGTTTCGTTAACTTAAACAGCAACTAACCAACTAACCTTTAATCGACAGCATCTAGTAAGATGTATTATACCAAGCGAATATATATATATATATATATATATATATGTATATATATATATATATATATATATATATATATATATATATATATATGTATATATATATATATATATATATATATATATATATATATATATATATATATATATATGTATATTATCGTTTAATAGGGAGCCTAACTCCGCCACTACTATTATAAATTTGGTAGTATGCTAACCCAAGCCTGTAGAAAGACGGAGGGCGACGCTCATCATTGTTGTTATGACAGTAAGTGTCGTTAAACAGACACAACTGAACATCGCCACACAGAATTCGAAAGGAGTTGCTAAGGTGAGCTCGACGAAAAAGGCCGTGGCAGCAGCAAGATGTCGTTAAACACTGGAAACCAATAATAAATAACAGTCGTCGTTCGACACCCTTAAGATGTTTGAGTCAATGCTATATATTCATCAATATCGTTTGACGAATATATGTATAGTGTCTTTTTCTGCTTTCTGCCATAGGAACGGTGAGAACTGTTGAATTAATACGCCTCATTTGGGTGTCATATTCGACCTATAATTGAAAGTGGTCCTGTATTAAAGGCTGTATTATGCCAACAATGTCATAATCTGTCAACGTCAACCTTACGGCCTATATTGCCATAAGATGTCGTTAAACTCCCAATCCGTTAATCCGATCGCTAGGCCTATATGTAAACTACCAGTGTGTAGGACAGTGATTTCTAACCGGGGTTCCGCGGAACCGAAGGGATCCACTGGGGTCGGTCTGAGGTTCCGCGGCAGTTTAATAAAAAAAAATTAAAACACCAACTGAATTCACAAACTGATTCGAATGGGCAGAATTCTTCATAGCTTTCAATCAACCTTGCTTGACACGGTCCTGGGTTAAAAATAAATTACTACGTGAATGTTTTGTTGTATTTTATAATTGCGTCTTCATTCTGTATATCTGGTTCTATGAGAGCGACATGCATCAAATGGAAACCTACATAGCCTATATGTTCCAAATGTCATTCAGGCAAAGTGCCAGGAAATGTTACCGTTGATTTTGAACCACTTGTAAGGTCAGCTCAACAGCCTCGCTTACTATTTGGCATCAGTTTTTTCCATCAGTATTTTCAGTGCTTTTTTTCTAGAAAAAAAGGTTCCGGAACGTAACAATAGGTGCCGGAACGCAACAATTATGGGCGGGCTAAAATCACGAGAAAAACGGGATTGGGGGTTAGGAGGGGTCTCAATAAACACTGAAAACAGTTCAAAAACACTTAAATTAAATTAAAATAACTAAATTATTGTTTTAATTATTAAAATAAATAAATTATTTTTTAGGAGCTGAAAAAGGTGCCGGAACGCCGTACCGACGCGTTCCGGCTGAAAAAAAAGCCCTGAGTATTTTCCATCGGTGACTATTTTCCATCGGTGACTATTTTCCATCTGTTGAGCAATAGGCCAACGACTGGGTTAGAAACCCAGTCATGGGAATTAATTCTTCTCTGGGTAAGTTCACTTTGAAAGAGGAGGAAGAAACCCGATGAAATCGCGACTGTTGCATGGAACGCTCAAATTGAAGCGTGCAGAGCTAGACTTGGACTCACTTTAGAGGATGGTCGAACAGGAATATCGATCAGAAAGCCTTGTGAAATCTAATGAAGTAGAAAGCAGTTTTGACTATACTTACCTTCTCGAGTTCAGACTTTCTGCGATGACCAACATAAAAAGAAACAGCGAGAATGACTCTTGTCTGTTGAAGACTAATTATATGGGTGTGCCTCTATAGGATTCGCCTGAGAAATGAATTGTTACGCCAAAGCCATCAGGCACAAATTTGCCCTGAACTTGTTGAACGTTACTTCTAGATCAGTGTTTCTATTAAGGTCGTATGCTTTTCAAAATTCTATCCATCTGTCAGAAATAGTTGCTGGCGAAATAAAAAAAAATTATGTTGTTTACTGACATTGTTTCTGTGCACTACACTAAACTGCTAAAGTAGGACGCAGACCGCATGAGTAGGGGGTCTATATGACATAATATAATCTTATGACCTGCACCAGAAATGCAAATAACTTTAAAATTTTAAAATATAATATTAACCCAAAATTACAAATAAAACTATATTTCTTGAAATACTGGACTGGTGAAACGCTCTGGGTTCCTTGAGCAAAATAATGATTGCTTTGTGTAAAAAGGTTAAAAACCACTGATTAGAAACGTACAATCGACGTCAAGGCAGCCATGAGGTGTCGTTAAACAATGAAAGCTAATACGGTCACTAGGTATAAGAAACAACGCCATTGCCCGTGCTCTGCTAGTGCCAGTCCCAAACATCGATAAAGGAGGAGGGCAGCGCTAATTATCTTTGTTATGACAGTGTCGTTAAACATCAACTAAATAACCAATCGACGGCTAATACGTGGACAAAATAAGGTCGACGTGATCTCAGGCTTGGCAGTCGCAAGATGTCGCCAAACAAATAGCTAATGCGGAAGTATCTTTAAACACCTTTAAGACGCTGTTACACATCGTTATATGTTCGGAAAACGGCATTTAATCGACAGATTCTGGACTCTTTCTCCTCAGTAGGCAACATACAATCGACTTATGAGATGTCGTTAAAGAATTTGCACAACCAAGATTTCTAAGGATAGGAGACTCCGCCACAGCCCCCTACTCTGGTAGTGCCAGTCCCAAATGACGTTATAATTATGTTCGAAACAAAAACGGAATCTGATGCGAGACAATGATCAACAATAAGCAGCGTACAATCGACGTCATAAGGTGTCTTTTAAGATCTAAAACTACTACGATCATTATGGATAGGAAACTCTGCCACTACCCGTGCTGTGGTAGTGCCAGTCCCCAGCGAGGAGAAAAGAGGAGGGCAACGTTAATCATCTTTGTTATGAACAGCGTTGTTAGACAGCAACTAACCAATCGACCATCGCCAAACAGAATTCGAAACGTGTTGCTGAAGTAAGGTCGACGGTTAAGACCCTGGCAGCCGCAAGATGTCGTTAAAAACTGGAAACTAATAATTAAATATCAGTCGTCGTTCGACACCCTTAAGATGACTTCCGACAACGCTATATATTCATCAATTTCGTTTGATTGTTTTATATGTAAGGCCTGCTTAGCAGAACTGTTTTCTGCAATTCATTTATGTTAGTCAGTATAGTGTAGTGTGGTTTAGTCCAGTCTTGTATACTGTTTTGTAGTCTGATGAAGCCTACTTCAACCGAAGGTATCTTACTTTCGAATCAGAAGCAGCACGCAGTCGACGTGTTCTCTATCGGTCGCTCCGTGTAGCGGAATCGAACCGGACTTCTCGACGCTCTGGTTGACGTCTGCCCCGTGCCGGATGAGCCAGTCACAGGTCGACAGGTGTCCGTTACAGGCTGACCAGTAGAGCGCAGTGGCGCCGTCTGGTGAGCACCTGTGGTTGACGTCATATCCGTCCTGAACGAGCTGACGTATTACGTCCAACTGACCGTTCTTGGCGGATTCTATGAGTGCGGTCGCCATCTTAGCTTAACGCGATGGTGTAAACTGCTCTAAAGTTACACAGTAAAACGGAATAAATATGTAAACTGCTGTAAGTTACAGCGTAAAAAGTGATAAATATGTAAACTGCTGTAAAGTTACACCGTAAAACGTAATAAAGATGTAAACTGCTGTAAAGTTACAGCGTAACATGTGATTCAATAATCAGATATTATACATGTATGCTTATTTTCTGCGACTCCTGTAGTCTCTTCGAAGGCTTCCGAACTCGTGATCGTTTCACAAACCTTGGTCTCTGTACTCTACTCGTATCTACGGCAGAACTTAGGATATAACGAACTTTCTAGGAAGTCGAACTATGCAAGAGGTCGCGTATCTAAAGCCCTTATATATAGGCGTGAAGTTCCTAGTCATATAAAACTGGAACACGTATACCTTTTATTGGTAATAAATCTGTCAATTCTAAAAATAATTCAATGAAACTCTGGATATTGAAAGGGAGATAAATTCTAAATATTCCACGAAAATTTCATCAAATTCTATCTAAAAGATCCAAAGTTATGAATATCCAAATTTGGACAACAAAATTCGAACTTTCCAACATGTAAAAGATGAAAAATATTATTAGTATTGTTATTGTTATGGTTGCTATTTCTGTCGCTGTATTATTGGTGTGGCTGAGTGGTTAGAGCGCTCGGCCTGTAACGGCGAGAGCACGCGTTCGAGCCTCATAATTAATAACTTTAAGTTTACTTGGTAATACTGTTAGTGTTATTACTGTTATTCTTGCTGTGTAATTGATGTGGTACAGTGGCTGAGTGGGTTCGACCTATAAGATGTCGTTAAACAATGGATTACTACTAGTCGCCAAACCTTCAACACTTCTCGTACTCTGACAGTGCCAGTCTCAAGCAGGGCTGCAGTCGAGGGTATACGCGGGCATACAGCGTGTATTCACCTCTAGAGACCGTATTCTCACCTCACAAATAAATTTGTACTCACCTCTAATTTGTTTCAGAAATCTAACCAGTAGCATGTACTCACCTCTATTTTTGTGGAAAACTTTCCGGTAGCGTAAACTCACCTCAATTTCTACCACTGCGGCCTTAGTCTCAAGACTGGACAAAGGAGATGGGCGACGCTAATGATCTTTGTTATCGAGCAGTGTCGCTAAACTGAAAACTACTGCTACTCGAGAAACCTTCATTCAGCAACTAAATAACCAATCGACTGCTAATACCTCGACAGAGTAATTTCGATGTGAGCGTAAGATGTCGCAAGATGTTGCAAGATGTCGCAAAACCGATGGCTGATTCAGAGGTATCTTTAAACACCTTTAAGACGCTGTTACGCGACGTTATATGTTCGAAAAACGGCGTTTAATCGACAGTTCAGATAACGCTCCAATTCAATATAATGTATGCAAAGTGAAGTTGAACGCTTATAAGCCTCATTACTAAAAGAAAAAATGTGTAAATACTGTTGTAAATAAAAGTTGATGTAAAACGATTTTCGTTTATGTATGTAATCTTTTGTAAAATTATAATCGACAGACAGCGGGATATTGACCGCAAATGGATCACGTACAATCGACGTCAAGGACGCTGGCCGCCATAAATGTACTACGATCACTAGGGTTAGGAAATTCCGCCACTGATCGTACTATGGCAGTGCCAGTCCCAAGCCTGGATAAAGGAGGGCGACGTTAATCATCTTTGTTATGACACAGTGTCATTAACTTAAACAGCAACTAACCAACTAAAAGTAAATCAACAACATTTAATAAGCTGTATTATGCAAAACGAACGGTGAAAACTGTTTGGAATAATGTATAATCGACAGCGTTTAATAGGGAGCCTAACTCCGCCACTGCCCTAACTGTAGTAGTGCCAGTCGCATGCCTTGAGAAAGGAGAAGGGAGACGCTAATCATCTTTGTTATGACACAATGTCGTTAAACAGCAACAATTGACCATCGCCAAAGAGAATTCGAAACGAGTTGCTAATGTAAGGTGGACGAAAAATGGCATTGGCAGGGGCAAGATGTCATTAAACACTGGAAACTAATAATAAATAGCTGTCTTCGTTCAACACCCTTAAGATGTGAACAAGCGACGCTATATATTCCTCAATTTCATTTGGCCGCTTTATGTAAAGTGACTACTTCAGAAAACTATTTTCTCTGTTATAGGAACGGTGAGAACTGTTGAAAAATAATAAATACGCCTCTTTTTGACGTCATATTCCACTATAAGTGAAAGTGGTTCTGTATTAAAGGCTGTATTATGCCAATAATTTCTATCGACGTCAACCTTACGGCCATAATTGCCATAAGATGTCGTTAATCTCTCAATCATCTATCCGATCCCTAGGCCTATATGTAAAGCGTAAACCACCAGCGTGTAGGACAGTGGCTGTAAACCGGGGTTCCGCGGAACTTAAGCGTTCCGCCGGCGTCGGTCTGAACTTCCGTCGCAGTTAAAAAAAAAAGTAAAAACACCAACGGATTTCACAAATTTTTTTGCAATATTATTGGTGTGGCCGAGTGATCCTTAATGATCTTTTTTATCACACGGTGTCGCTAAACTGAAAACAACTACTACTACTCGCTAAACCTTCATACAGCATACGTGATCGGCCTTGGCAGTCGCAAGGTGTCGCCAAACCAATATCTAATTCAGAGTTATCTCTAAACACCTTTAAAAGGCTGTCAAACGACGTTATATTTCCGGGGAACTGTTTTTGCTCGATGTATACAAGGCTGTTCCCTAATTATGGGTTACGTACAATCGACGTCATGAGGCATCGTAACAGAATTTCCACAACGATCGGTAGGGATATAGGAGACTCCGCCACTGCCCGTACTCTGGTAGTGCCGGTCCCAAGACTGGGTAAACGAGGAGGGCGACGCCAATCATCTATGTTATGACACAGTGTCGCTAAACAGCAACAACTGACCACTGCCAAACAGAATTCGAAACGAGCTATTAGGTAAGAACGACGGTAAAGGCCTGGCAGCCGCAAGATGTCGTTAAACACTGGAAACTAATCTAGCAATATAACTTCCGTTGTCCCGTCTGTCTGTCTGTCGGTCGGTCGTGTAACTTGGTCGTGTAGCAGCCAACCCAAGGTCTCGCCTCTTACCAGCACGCCAACGGCTAGTGTCAGTGAGGGAGGAATGGATGGAGGGAGGCCTACCGGCCCTCCCTCCCTCCCTCCCTTCCTCCCTCCATTCCTTTCTCACTGACCCTTGCCAGCCATTGACCCTATAGCCACAGACCCTAGTCAGCCGCTGACGCAAGCTGTTGAATCCCTTCCTCCCTCCCTCGAGAAACAACACATCAATTACTACTGAAGGTCTTCGTTAAGAACACACATGAACAATGACAATTGATGTCCAACAATAAGCATCGAACGTCTACCAAAAATGTTGTCATCAAACAATTATTGCAGTGATAACAATTTAGCTCACATATTATTTACATTTTAACTCTCAAGCACATTAAAGTTTCTAAACTAAATTTACATACCGTGTTTTTTCACAGCTAGTAATAAATTACAGTCGCGTTCGACACCCTTAAGATGCTTTCACGAGGCGCTATATATTCATCTATTTCGTTTGATCGTTAACAGGTTCTCATGTGGGCGAGTTGTGCTATTCCGCAGGAACGGTGAAAACTGTTCGAAATGATTACGCACCTATTTTAAGGGTGGTATTCAACCTATAAGTGAAAGTAGTCCTGTAATTTAAAAAAGCAGTAAACTCCGCCACTGCTCGCAGTCTGGAAGTACCAGTCCCAAGCCTGGATAATGGAGGATGGCGACGCTAATGATCTTTGTTATCACACAGTGTCGTAAAACTGAAACTACTACTATATAGTCTGTATTATGTCAAAATAATTTTGCCGATGTCAACGGACTTCTTGCCATAAGATGTTTTTTAACTCTGTATCCATACATCCCATCACTGTCGAAGGTCATAATGAAGCTAATTCTATACACAGCACTTGTGATTTTTACTTCACTGGCAGTTAGAAGGTGATGATGATGATGATGATGATGATGATGATGATGATGATGATGATGATGATGATGATGATGATGATGATGATGACGATGGTGGTTGTGGTGGTGGTAGTGGTGGTGATGGTGGTGGTAGTGGTGTTGGTGATGATGGCGATGACAAGCAATACTGAGGAGGAGGAGGAGGAGGAGGAGGAGGAGGAGGAGGAGGAGGAGGATGAGGATGAGGAGGAGGAGGAGGAGGAGGAGGGGGGAGGAGGAGGAGGAGGAGGAGAGGAGGAGGAGGAGGAGGAGGAGGAGGAGGGGAGGAGGAAATAATAATAATAATAATAATAATAATAATAAAAATAATAATAATGATAATAATAATAATAATAATAATAATAATAATAATAATAATAATAATAATAATAATAATAATAATAATAATAATAATAATAATAATAATAATAATAATAATAATAATAATAATAATAATAATAATAATAATAATAATAATAATAATAATAATAATAATAATAATAATAAGTACAGAAAAGTACTCGCGGGTGCCGAGCCACCAAAAGGATCAACAGCTCATCATCAAAGAGAATTGGATTGCCTCTGGACAAATGAAGCGTGGACAACTCTGCACGAGTCTGCGAACATTGCACTAGACCGGACTCGTCTCTTACCTTCTCGGACACCACAAGCAGCAGACTGGTTGGTAGCTCCTCCGGTAACTATATAGGGCCACCGCTTGTCTGATGAAGTGATACGGATCGCGGTTGGAATGGAACTCGGAACGACACTATGCGAACCACATTTGTATCACTGTCGTGAGAGAATTGACACCAGAGGACTCCACGGTCTTGCCTGCAGAAAAAACGCTGGAAGACCAAATATCCCTTCTAAGAAGGAACTTTTCGGCCTCACCAGAGAGGACGGAAGCGACCTGACAGCGTGACGCTTATCCCGTGGTCATGCGAAAGGTGCCTCACTTGGAATGTGACCGTTTCGGACACATTTGCACTGTAACATCTGGCAGTAACATCAACCGGAGCAGGTGAGGCCTTAAAGCAGGCAACCGCCGCAAAAGGATCCAAATACGCCCACAATCGCCGGAACGCATGGTTTTGTGGCGGTAGCACTGGAGTCCAGCGGAGCTTGGAGTTTGGAAGGTTTGGATTTTGTGATGGAACTGGGACGAAGGTTCACGGAAGCAACTCACGACACACTTGAGACAAGCTACCTGTTTCAAAGACTCTAGGTAGCTGTCCAACGCCATCTGCTTTTCCTCGATCTTAGGCCTACCATGCTAAATTATTCACCTTGTTAATAAAATATGAATTATTATCGATGTTGTTGTTTATTGGAATTTCAACTAACAAGATGACGGACCCATTTATACATAGTGTACAACTATACATTATATTAAAATAATGTGTGTCTCGAAAAACATATGTACAGTCGCAAGATGTCGCCAGACCAATAGCTTATTCAGATGTGTCTTAAAACACCGTTAAGACGCTGTCATACGACGTTATATATTCGAAAAAACGGCGTTTGTTCTACAGTCAGGATGGACGCCTAGAGTCATTATTATAATAAGGAACGAATAATCGGAGTCGTTAAAGAATTAAAACTGCAAAAAGATCACTAGGGATAGGAAACTCCGCCACTGTCCGTGCTGGGGTAGTCTCAGTCCGAAGCCTGGAAAATGGAGGGCGACGTTAATCATTTTTTTGGCACAGTATCATTAACATAAACAGTAGGCTAACCAATCGACTGCTAATACCTGGACAAAGTAATTTCGACGTGAGCGGCCTTGGTAGTCACAAGATGTCGCCAACCAATGGCTATTTCAGAGTTATCTTTAAACACCTTTAAGACGCTGTTCAACGGCGCTATATATATGGAAAACGGCGACGCATCTCAGTATTCTTCCATTAATAGGCAACGTACAATCGACGTCATGAGGTGTCGTTAAAGAATTTGCACAACAAGAGTCATATCACTAGGGATAGGAAACTCCCCTACTGGCTGTAGTCTGGAAGTGCCAGAGTCAAGACTTGGATAAACGAGGTGGCCGACGTTAATCATCTTTGTTACTGTACGACACAGACTGCACAGTGTCGTCAAACAGCAACAAGTGACCATCGCCAAACAGAATTCAAAATGAGTTGCTAAGGTCGATGGCAAATGCCCTGGCAGCCGCAAGATGTCGTTAAACACTGGAAACTAAAATTAAATAGCAGTCGTCTTTCGACACCCTTAAGATGCTTTCACGCCACGCTATAATTATATTCATCAAATTCGTTTGATCACTACGTGTATCGGACCATCTTCTTCTCTTCTTTGTTTCTCTTCCGTCAGGCCGAGGCCGACGATGAGTCCTCAACTTGACGTCTCCAGGTTTCTCTGTTCCTGATTCTGTTCATGTTAAGGTTTCTTGGTCATTCCTCTTCTGGCAGGGTAAGGAAGCCGGTGGGCCAGTTTTGTGGCCTCATGCGCCCTCAGGTGTCCTTCCACCACCTGCCTCCTGCGTTGGCCAGCTATTTTCGGGGTTCCCGGTGAGCCTGTACACCTCGCGAGTCGCCCAAGGTGGTCCTTCAGTCCAGGGCTTTCACCCTGGACCTTCACCACTGATGGCATAGCCCCACCGGGCAATCCCCTACTCAGCTGTTCACCCCCCCCCCCACCCCCACCGCGGTGAGGTGCAGGTAGGACTTTGGGGGGATCGGACCATGGTTGAACATAATTGCTTTCTGACACAGGAACGGTGAGAACTGTTGAAAAATAATTATACGCCTCTTTTAATTAAGCTTCATATTCGACCTATAAGCGAAAGTGGTTCTGTATTAAAGGCTGTATTATGGCAATATAATTTCTGTCGACGTCAACCGTACGGCCTTTACTGCCATTAGATGTTGTTAAACTATTATATTATTCATCCAACGGATCGCTAGGGTTATTATGTAGACCACCAGTGTGTAACAGTGGTTTTTAACCGGGGTTCCGCCGCAGTTTAATAAAAAAGTTAAAACGCCAACTGATTTCACAAACGGATTAGCATTGGGCAGAATTCTTCATGGCTTTCAATCATCCTTGCTTGAAACGGGCCTATGTTAAAAAATAACATTACTACGTGGAGGTATACTATTGTTGCATTTTATAATAGTGTCTTTGTACTGTATAATATGGTTATATGAGTCTATTCGTGACTTGTAATCTTAAAGCGGCATGCATCAAATGGAAATCTAGATATCATATATGTTCCAAATGTCAATCAGGCAAAGTGCCAGGAAATGTTACCGTTGATTTTGAACCATTTCTAAGGTCAGCTGAAAAGCCTCGGTTTTCTATCAGTTGAGAAAAAGGCCTAAAACTTGGTTAGAAACTCCTTCATCGGAAATAATTCTTCTCTGGGTAAGTTCACTTTGAAAGAGGATGAAAAAACTCGCTAAAATCGCGACCGTTGCATGGAACTCTGAACTTGAAGCGTGCAGAGCTAGAATTGGACTCATTTTAGATAATGGTCGAAACGGAAAATCGATCTATTGTTCAGAAGGCTTTGCGAAATCTAATGGAGTAGAATGGAGTTTTTGACTATACTTACCTTCTCGAGTTCAGACCCATAAAAACAAACAGCGAGAACGACTCTTGTCTGCTGAAGACTAATTATTATGGGTGTGACTCTGTACGATTCGCCTGAGACACTTTTACGCCAAAGCCATCAGGCACAAATTTTGCACTAAACTTGTTGAACGTTACTTCTGGACCAGCGTTTCTATTAACGTCGCAGGCTATTCAAAATTCTATCCATCTGTCAGAAATAGTTGCAGGCGAAATACAAAAAGTGATGTTGCTTACTGATATTGTTTCTGTGCACTACACTAATGTGCTAAAGTAGGCCGTATACGTAGGCCTAGTTGTAGTTATTACGATCTGCATCAGAAATGCAAATACCTAATATTCAAACTTTAAAATCTTAAAATCTAAATATTAACCCAACATTACAAGATACAACTAAATATCTTGAAATATTGGACGGGTAAAACGCTGTGGGTTCCTTAAGCAAAAGAATGCTTTGTGTAAGGTTCCGTCATTATAAAAAGGTTGAAACCACTGATTAGAAACGTACAATCGACGTCAAGGCAGCCATGAGGTGTCGTTAAACAATGACAGCTAATACGGTCACTAGGTATAAGAAACAACGCCATTGCCCGTGCTCTGCTAGTGCCAGTCCCAAACATGGATAAAGGAGGAGGGCGACGCTAATCATCTTTGTTATGACAGTGTCGTTAAACATCAACTAAATAACCAATCGACGGCTATTACGTGGATAAAGTAAGGTCGACGTGATCTCAGGCTTGGCAGTCGCAAGATGTCGCCAAACAAATAGCTAATGCGGAAGTATCTTTAAACACCTTTAAGACGCTGTTACACGTCGTTATATGTTCGGAAAACGGCATTTAATCGACAGATCCTGTACTTATTTTGCCTATTAGGCAACGTACAATCGACTTATGAGATGTCAAAGAATTTGCACAACCACGATTTCTAGGGATAGGAAACTCCGCCAAAGCCCTACTCTGGGTGTGCCAGTCGCAAACGACGTTATAAATATGAAACAAAAACGGAATCTGATACGAGACAATTATCAATAATAAGCAGCGTTCTATCGACGTCATGAGGTGTCGTTAAAGATCTAAAACTACTACGATCACTAGGGATAGGAAACTCCGTCACTATACTCCTGCTGTGATAGTTCCAGTCCCCAGCCTGGAGAAAAGAGGAGGGCAACGTTAATCATCTTTGTTATGACACAGCGTCGTTAGACCCCAACCTACCAAATGACTATCGCCAAACAGAATTCGAAACGATTTGCTAACTTATGCTAAAGTAAGGTCGACGGTAAAGGCCCTGGCAGCCGCAAGATGTCGTTAAACACTGGAAACTAATAATAAAATATCTGTCGTCGTTCGACACCTTTAAGATGCTGCCACACAACGCTATATATTTGTCAATTTCGTTGATTGTTTTATATGTAAGGCTTATGTTGCAGAACTGCTTTCGGAAATTCATTTATGTTAGTCATCTGTTAGAATTTCATATCATGACGGATCTATGTTGATTTCCGAATTTGTACTATATATATGTACATTTGTCTGTATGTATGTATATATGATTGTATGTATCGATGATTTTATGTATATATACGTATTTATCATTGTATGTACGTATGTATGTGTGTTTGTTTGTTAGTTTGCTTGTTACCTGACCTTATTTCACCTTTCTGTAATTACCTTAACTGTACGTCACTTATTTTTAACATTACTTTGATTTCCATACCTTACCTTACCATACCTAACATTACCTTACCTGTAATAACCTTACCTTACTTCTGGATACCGGACTCGGCCCTCCTTTTGACTACAATTTGGTGACCCGCTATCGCTTTTTACGCGACGTTCGTGATTAAGCTTCGGTCCTGTGCTTGGCTTTCGAGTGGCGCTTTAGAAGTTTGAAGTTTATGATTACTAATACGTTTTACTTATATTTAAGTTAAGAAAGAGCAACAAGAAGAAATCATCTTTACGAAAACAACCACAGAATCTAAACTACTGACTTCTAAAGCGCCACAATGATTATATCTAAAAATATTCTCTCTATAACACAGCATCCCAGGTTGAAGAAACGCTTTCCCGCTGTTCTCCCGAATTACCTAACAATGACGTCGCTACGAAAATTACGTCATAATATTTGAGTTGACGTCATGATAGAGAAGAGATGACGTCTTAATGTCAATGGTGGGTATACTTTATCTTTAGAGATTGGCGATTGTAATTGTGATTGAAAATTTATATAGCGCCATTTCAAGAGGAAACTTATCGGAAGCGCTCTCTATACGCTAGCATATAATACATATATATATAATTATATATATATATATATGCATATATATATATATATGCATATATATATATATGATTTAAATGTCATTACGAATGAGAATATTACATCAATTAGCAAAACAATGCACAGAAAACTGGAAGAGTCTCCAGTGGCGAGCCCTCGCACACACGTAGAGCCTAACCAACGCATTCCCATCCATGGCTGAAATTTGAAGAGACGACAGGTGACAGCGCTCGCAGCACACGGTGACGCTACCGCCGAGCAGTCCCTCATTGGTAGAAGACTCTCGTCCGGCTATTCATCGAGGCGCCAGATGTACGCAAATCAGGCAGATCGAGGCGCCACCAGTGACTAGCGGTTGAGGTCACTCCAAAATCCCTTATCGCTCCTCACTTGCCGAGACGGAGGTTACCTAGTACGCGGTCCTTAGATTCCATCCTCGGATCCACATCAGGAAGCCCTTCCCTCCCCGTGCAGTCACGTCGGCCACAAGACGATATGCGAACAAAAAACCGTAAATAGCGTCGATCACGTCATAGTAATGATGACGTAATTGTTGAAATGACGTCATGCTCTTCGTCGCAAATCGCTGACGTCAGAGGGTGACTTCCAATTCCGAGTGACGTGTGTTCTGTACGTTTTAATTTATATTACGCCGAGGAGGCAGAACAACGGGGGAGGCAGAGAGTAATTTCCAGTCACAGAGTCTGAGCCATAATCAACGAATCCACTGGGACTGCCCAGTGCCGGTGTCACGAAATAAAGTCTCCCCCCGAAACAGAGTCTCCCTCGGGCTGAAATAATGTCTCCCCCCGGAGACTCTGTATCGGTACAAAGTCTCCCCCACTGAAATAGAATCTCCCCTTCTACGATACAAAGTCTCCCCCATTCTAAAATCGCCCTCTCTATTTCGGCTGCTTTTCTATATAATTTTAAATAGGATTTAATATGTGCATTTTCTTAAATAAGTGACTTTTATGTTTGTTAGTTGAATTAGACATGAAATAAATATAAAATGAAAAAAATATGAAATAATGTAATAACACTTTTAGGATGTCGGGCGGCTTATGTAATAGGCCTACTAGAACGCAGTGGAGCGATAACACACATTGTTATAGCTTAGCCTATCTATAGGCTAGATAAGAAAATGGCTGACTAGAAGTGGATATTTTACTGGTGCTAGTTAGCGCTTGTTTCTTAAACGATTCTGTGATCAGTAGGCCCTTCCCATCTACTAACTGAAGTTGTATTCTTTTTACCAGCTAGCGCTAACTAGCTTCACGCTGATTCTTTGAGGGTCAGACCTGCCACTGATGTTGTGTTGGATATCGGTCGTTGAATAGGCCTATTATCAGTGTCAGATGTATCGGGCCAGATAATTAGCTATGTACACGAGGAGGTAGACACAATACATGGGAATAACTAAAACTGTACTGGCTTCCTGATACGAGCTAGCACTGGCTTCTATGCGATTCTTGATGCGGATTAGACCCACCCTTCAACTGGTGTGAGCTGATATGAGTTGTGCTTGATTTTCTGCGATTCTTTGATAAAGTCAGTGCAGTCTAGAGATAAAGATTACTCAAGCATTTATTTACCCAAGGAAGCTAATGCCTATGTTTCTGGCAACTTTGTTAGATATTATAGATACATGTTCGTTAAAGGTTAAGTGCTCGTCAACATATACACCTAAAATTTTGTAGAAGTGACCTGAATAATTTCTTTGTTATCAATTTTTATTCCAAAGTCAAGGATTGAAAGAGTTTTCTTACACGAGCGATATATTATGTAATTAGTCTTGGATAAATTTACAGAGAACTTATTAGCTTTAACCCATTAGTTCTTGATTTTTTTTAATCTTCTGAAAGTGTAAAAACATTGTAAATGATAAGTTTTTCACAATATCATGCACAATTTCTACAGAAGTTTAGCTTTTAATGTTTTAAGAGCAAGTTTTTTAAGTGTCCCATTTTTGGGGATGCTAGGCAAATGTGGGCGTGTCAACTATGACATGTTAATACAATCAAAAAACATGTTGTTTCACTTATGCCTGTTATATACAGCTAATTTTAAAAACACACAAACAATATATATACTCAGACTCAATTTAGATCTAATTTAATAGCACTTCTGTAAAAGTGTCATGCCTGAATTCATTTATACACAAAAATGTTCAAATTTTTAAATCTATTGCATAGAGACAATGCTAGGTTATAGTACAGCTCGTGTCTCATATCACAAACATCAATTATCAAAAAAAATTAGCTAAGACCTTTTTTATCAATCAATCGTTTATTGATCCAAAGAAACCAGTGTTTACCAATCAACAAAAGTAATGTCATAATCATGTAACAGATATACAGTGGTAATTATTCATTTATACTTAATATTACTGGTGCAGTAATCTAAAACAGTAGTATGAAGCTGCTTCAATTATAATTATTGCTGAACAGTTTCATGAAATTGAGCGAAACACTCCACATGTAAACCGACATTGCATTTCTTGCACTCTTTGCCTACTTTCATTCCACAGAGTACACACCATCTTGAGTACCAATGGCCTGGCTGTAGTTGTTCAGATCATCAGTTCGGATCTCATAAGGTACTCGTATGGCATGTTGTTTTGGTCATCCAAGGCTTCATCAAATACTCAGTCTTTCTACCACTGAAAATAACTATTGCATACATCACGTCGAAAATCCAGTTGATCAAGCAGGTGATGCTTAGCAACTTGTGTTAGGCGGTACAAGAGCCAAGAATTCTGCATAGCAACATCAAGAAAATAGGCAAAGACTGGTTACCATCACTTTCTTGACCAAATTGTGATCCTGTAACATGACACGTTTTGGTCCATAAGGTCAACTACTCCCATGTACGAGTTGTACATACTGATCAAGTATGGATGCTCTATGCTTACTCGTTTGCCCTCGTTGCACGACCATCGTTGTGCAGATGGAAGTGACTGAATGCCATGACAGTTTGATGCCAGTGTATCAACACTGTTGTCATTCCATCGCACAACAATAACAAATGATTCTGTATCCAATCTATAGTCAACTGACCCTCGTTTCTCCTGTGTGAACTGGTCAACTACAGGAAGTGGACAGTCTTCAGTTCTGTTGGCTCGAACCATTCCAATTTAGGGCCCATTCAGGATCCAAATTTGGGGCCCCTTTGGGCACTAATACTCCTGCCCAAACGGGCCCAAAATCTGGAACCCCAAATAAGTCATTCAGAATTAAGTCAGAATTCAGTCAATTCAGCAATCAAGTCAGAAGTCAAGCATCAGTCATTTAAGTTAGAATAAATTAAGTCAGAATTAAGTCAGAAATAAGAATTTTTGAAGTCAGAATTAAGTCAGAAATAAGATCTTAATGAAGTCAGATTTAAGTCAGAAATAAGAATAAATTAAGTCAGAATTAAGTCAGAAATAAGAATTTTTGAAGTCAGAATTAAGTCAGAAATAAGATCTTAATGAAGTCAGATTTAAGTCAGAAATAAGAATTAATTAAGTCAGAATTAAGTCAGAAATAAGAATTAAGTCAGAATTAAGTCAGAAATCAGAATTAATGAAGTCAGAATTAAGTCAGAAATAAGAATGAAGTCAGAATTAAGTCAGAAATAAGAATTGATGAAGTCAGAATTCAGTCAGAAATATGAATTTTTGAAGTCAGAATTAAGTCAGAAATAAGATCTTAATGAAGTCAGATTTAAGTCAGAAATAAGAATTAATGAAGTCAAAATTAAGTCAGAAATCAGAATTAATTAAGTCAGAATTAAGTCAGAAATAAGAATGAAGTCAGAATTAAGTCAGAAATCAGAATTAATGAAGTCAGAATTAAATAAGAATGAAGTCAGAATAAAGTCAGAAATAAGAATCAACGAAGTCAGAATTAAGTCAGAAATAAGAATGAAGTCAGAATTAAGTCAGAAATAAGAATTAATGATGTCAGAATTAAGTCAGAAATAAGAATTAATAAATTTCTTGAAGCTGGCATATGTTTGTATATCTGTAGCAATGCTGTCACAGCATTGCTGTGACTTAGTACCTTTGTTGCCAGGCTACTTCAGTCTTCATGAATGGCTTTAAATTAAGATGACCATCTGTCAATTTCGGACACAAACGTTGGCAACTGCTCTTCTCCAGTTCATACATCTTACGAATCACACCAAACAATGCAATAATGTAACCTGACTCGGTCGCAATGTCATAGGTCACAAGATTATTTATGAGGTTCTTTATAAGATGAGGGACATCATACAGTGCATAAGGTTGACTCACAGAAACACCAAGCAGCTTGTACAGGACTTGATATGATGGTTCTTGGTCACATACCAAAGCCATTGTTCGCAGGCCAATGTCCTCCAGTAGTAATACAGTCTTAAAGATCATTTCCTTCAGCGTTGCTACCTATATAGTATGTGTTAAAAAAAGTCCCACTGGCAGTTTCCATCTGCTTGAAGTTCCACGCACCATGAATTGGACCACCGCTCTTCCAAGCTCTGAATTCTTTTCTCCCTGACACTATATCACTGGACTCAAAATACTATAATTTGCTTTTAGCAGTCTTGTTGTCCTCGAGACCAAGGTCTTGGTCTCGAGTGCACTCGAGTTCGTTTTTAAAAATCTTGGTCTTGGTCTTGAGGTTCCAAGTCTTGGTCTTGGTCTTGAGGTTCAAAGTCTTGGTCTTGGTCTTGAGGTTTAAGGTCTTGACAACAAGACTGCTTTTAGTGCCATGCCATCAAATGTACGACTGCAGAGTGCGTTCTGATCGTAATTGAAAACTGGTGCTCATAAAAAGATAGGCTGATGGACTTTTGTAATACAAGCCAAGTGTTAGCAGTCTCTCCTGCACAGTAAATCTCATTTCAAACTTTGAGCATTTACATGCACGAATTTGACACTGGGTTTAATCCCAAGATATATAGGCCTATACTCAATCGATGGTCTTACATATGTTCTTGTTATTATTTTCATGTATAGTCACATCAACATTGTGTGACCCAGTGTTCTTTTAGTCATCATGTGGTTGTTGATCAGTGTTGGGTACTATTTAAATAGTAAATAGTATTTCAATAGTATTTCAATAGTTTATGACTATTGACTCCACTATTTAAAATAGTCAAGTAAAAGGTCCTATTCAAATAGTATTGAAATAATATGTACCTATTTACTATTTATTAAAAAGTAATTAGTC
>OY744611.1:51486279-51531279 GCA_963556255.1 Allolobophora icterica
GACAGACAGACATACAGAAACAGAGAGAGAGAGAGAGAGAGAGAGAGAGAGAGAGAGAGAGAGAGAGAGAGAGAGAGAGAGAGAGAGAGAGAGAGAGAGAGAGAGAGAGATTTGTTTAATTTTAAGGTCGTCACGTGTCATCGACACTTTAATACCCGTTGAGGTGACTTCTTAATGAGTTGGTTAATGTTAGAACAACTCACAGACCCCTGTGTAGCTTACATTAATCATTAATGGTATACATTAATGCAGTGCTTGTTTTCTAGAAAGAAAAGGTTCCGGAACTGAACAATTATGGAAGGGCTAAATCGAGGGCCAAGCCCGAGAAAAACGTGGGGCGGGGTTTGGGGAGGGGTCTCGATGAGTATAGTAACAGCCATAAGCAATTTTATGGAATAAGGTTATTACGCGCTGTATTAAGTCATTAGAAAGAAGAAGAAGAAGAGCAGTCCCTTAAGCTGGCCCTGAGGCAGCCATGAGTATGAAGTATTAGCGACTTCATTTTCTTGGCCTCAGCATATAAGGGCGGGTGGCCAGTCCTCTCCCTCGCCGTCTCATCTTTCCACCGACAGTGTACGGTCAGTGTACTCATCATAGCTGAGTTAGCTAGCTAGGGGGTGCAGATAGAACAGAAATCTCGAACCAAATTTCTGCCCTGGCGAGGATTTGAAACCTCGATCTCTCGATTGACAGTCGAGCATGCTAACCACTACACTATCGATAAAACAGAAAACACTGAAATTAAATTAAAATAAATTATTTTGTAGGCCTAATAGCTGAAATAGGCACCGGAGCGCCGTTCCGCAGGGTTCCGGAAGAAAAAGCAATGATGTAATGTATACATTAATGTATACCATTAATGTATACACGGGTCTATGAACAACTTCTACCTGATAAATTATTATGACAGTCTTTTCGGCGCTCTCGACAAAAACAGATAAGCATATCCAGGCATTCGTGGCTTCAGCAAAATCTAAGCAAGCGGTGCAAATGTGTAGAAACTATGAACAACAAGAAGAAAAACGCATCTCATCGGGTAAGATTTGTAACCAAAATCAAGGTTGAATAACTACCTACCGACTTCCCTAACTATCCACTGACTGAATTGTTTACTTTCTTATTTGCCTACCTGTTTACCTATCTAACTACATCCCTGTCTAGTTACCTAGTTACATACGTACCATACTTGCACAGCTCATGCATATATACGATACCTAGTTACTTGGTAATTTGGTTATGCGGTTGATTATTGACTCACCTAATACCGCCTTCGATTGATGATTGTTCGTTAGACAGTGGAGTGTAACAAATGCGTAAATCATGATAATAATTACTTTCTCACTGACTTTACTTGTTTGTTCGCTTACTTACTTACTTACTTACTTACTTACTTACTTACTTACTTACTTACTTACTTACTTACTAACTTACTTACCTACTAACTTACTTACTTACTTACTTACTTACTTACTTACTTACTTACTTACTTACTTACTTACTTACTTACTTACTTACTTACTTACTTACTTACTTACACTGGTCCTTGAATAAATAATGAATGCGTAAAATAATCCAGACACCATCTCTGCTCCTAAATAACAATAACGTTTTCCAAATCCTGAGGGATCCTTGATACCTTGGGTAAAAAAATAATAATAATTACTTACCTACCTACTTGCTTGCTCATTTACTCGCTTACTTACTCACTTACCTGTCGTGGCCAATGAATCATAGAGCTAAGGCCGGAGTCCATTGTCAAATTGCTGCGAACTGAAGCTCTTGTTCATTTGTCTTCATTCTGTCGCGGCTCGCCTCGTTTCCATCATTACGACGGAGAGGCCGGTGGATCCAGGGGTGGTGGGGTGACCTGGAAGCGGCTTCCAATCCATCCCTCAATTGTCCGTTTCCCTGGAGCGAGAGTCTCGGTCATTCGGGACTTTTAATAGAGATTTACGATCCGGTGAAAATCGTATTAAGGATGCATCATTGCCTCCCGCCGTCTCCGAGGGAAATCTGAGATGCCCCGAGGGCTGAGGAACCGACCGAGGGGGTGGTGGTGGGTGGCCGCCGAGGTGACATGCAGGAAGCGGGGCATGGAATGTAGTAGTAGTTGATGCTGATATTGTGGTGGTAATGGTAGCGATGGTGGTGGTTATAGTACGACTACTGCTACTACTACTCTATACCTCAACCATTACTGTGGTGGTAGTAGTAGTAGTAGTAGTAGTAGTAGTAGTAGTAGTAGTAGTAGTAGTAGTAGTAGTAGTAGTAGTAGTAGTAGTAGTAGTAGTAGTAGTAGTAGTAGTAGTAGTAGTAGTAGTAGTAGTAGTAGTTGGTGGTGCTGTAGCAGTGCTAGTGGTTGAAGTGGTAACGGTAGTAGTGGTAGTATAGTTGTTGTCATGATGGTAGTTGTAGTAGTAGCAATAGCGGTAAGAGTAGCGGGAGGAGGAACGAGAGTAGGAGTAGGATTGGCAGATGGAGCATTGGTTGTAGAAAGAGGAGGAGGAAGAGGAAGAGGAGGAGGAGGACGAGGAGGACGAGGAGGACGAGGAGGAGGAGGGGGAGGAGGAGTATAAAGAGGGTAGAAGAGATGACGACAAGGCTAGGCACAACAACCAAAATAGGAACAAGAATAAGAAAAACTTCGGTCAGCCTCTTCGACCTACCATCTTGATCTACCACTTCCACTGCAACCTACTATTTCCTTCAACCACTTCAACCCAGGATCTCCATCTGTCGATTTACCACCTCGTTCTACCACTTCGAACCGCCGTCATGTCACCCTCAACATGCAGTCTGTTTTTTGCCTTTGTTTTGGCATGAAGAAGCGTTGAGAGAGATGCATAGGGCCCCAGATTAAGTCGGACTACATCTTGCAGAGGAGCTGGAAGAGTCTTGCTGGCAAGAGCATATCGGTGAATCATGCACTGAATACCCCTTGCTTGGGGAGCAAGTTCTTTCACTTTTGTCTGAAAGCCCGACTTTGACCCTAGCATAGCTGGTGCAGTGGTGCTCCATATGTACAGGCCCGCCGACAGAAATTCCGGCCCTCTTGGCAGAGCAGTCAGGAGCCTCTAAACTATCTTTAGGCTTTGTGAGAAAAATAAAAAAATAAAAAAATTTAAATAATAAAGTGCGGGTACGACCGTTCATAATTATATTTATATAATCATTATACAACTACGATTTTATCCAGTTGTTAATTATAAATTTATGCTAATCAAAAAGCAACTTTTCTGGATTTAACTGCAGCAAAATCGTTTAGAAGTTGTCTGCGGGCCCAGCCGGGGCCCCTAAAAATCGCCGGGCCCCTGGGCATTTGCCCCCACTCCCTCTCGGCGGGCCTGCATCTGTAGAAACTCAACAAAGGCTTTTCTACTGTAATCTTCCAGTTTCAAGAAAGGTTTTTATCATCTTCAGTCCCCGTAAGTAAGTAAGCAATGAATAAGAAATAGAATAATAAATAAAACAGTAAATCGGACTATGAAAAATGAGGGATGATGTATTCGAAAATTACTGAAAGTTCTATGTCTCGGAAATTGAAATAAGAAAGTTAGAAAGTGTTACGACGGCGAAATGCGCTCCGCCACATAAACCCGTAGACCAGAGGTAAGTGTTAAACACTTCCCAACTGGTTCCGAATTATCGTTTGATCTTGCCTTTGGCACGCCTCCGCATAACCACAGGTTGGCAATCGCTTATACGTACCTGTACCAGTATCGGGACAACTTGAAATGCTAGTATTCGGCGATTTGAACCGATATTCACAAATATATAGCGCTGATGGGAAGCGTTTTAAAGGTGTCCAACGGAACGATTGTCATTATAGGTCGAGTCCAACATTTCATCGACGTCTTGCGGTATCAAAGGCCGTTGACGTCGATAGAATACATTTGGTGAACAGTTCTGAAAGTTCGTTTTATACGACACCGCTTTAACGATGAACGTTACACAATACATGTTTACGTCTCTCAGTCCAGGAATATATAGTTCTGTGAAACGAAATTTTAAAGGTGTCTAAAAGATCAGCACATTCCTTTTATAAACCTTTATTTTTCATCGGTTAAAGACCAGTCAAAAATCATATTTAATTAATATCCACGATTGTATTTATCAATTTAGCATCTCATAGAAACATGGAAACATGGAAGCTTCGCAGTGGTCAGTGTGGAACATACTTCCATGCAATCTACAACATGACCTTCGTCTTTTTATACGCCTCAATTTCGCAAACTGTTGTCGATAGCGATCTTATGTAATCGGGTGGAGATCACCTCTGTTGAGTCTTCTACAACAGGCCCTACATAAAAATTATGATTAATGCATTAAATGCCGTTGACGCTGAATAGTAACAATTTTTTGAACACTTCTATGGTATAATATCACATGGAGAGAAGTAGTTGTTGACCAGTCGAGTTGGTTAGTTACTGTTTAACGACGCTGTTTCACAACCTAGGTTAACGTCGCCCTCCTACTTCACCCAGGCGCGGAACTGGCACCACCAGAGAACGGTGGAATTAGCTGTCAGTTACACGCGTGTTACAAATATTATATTTAGTTTCCAGTAGCCACATCTTTTGGCTGCAGTTGACGTTGACCATACTTTAATACTATAACTGTTTCGGGCGATGCTTTCGTGTAGACGAATTCTGTCGTAGCAACTTTAACATCATAGGCCAGAGCGGAATTGGGGTGAGCGCCGTGTGGCTGCCAGTTTCATTATTTTCAATATTTTTATTTTATTCAATATTTTATTTTTTATTCTTAACTTTTTTAATACTTTATTTTATGTTCTATGCAACATCTTTTCATGCTCTGTGTTCTAGCATATAATTACTTACTTATTTTAACTATTGAAGATTGTAAAGCAATTGCGGTATGTCAAGTGGTACGTGAAATAAACGAATATTTGATAACATTGGCATTACATGCGCGAGCATGCAATTGATATATGTGGCTTTAGTAAAAGCGTTTTAAAGGTGTCTTAAAAGATGCACATAGTAACTCATTTAAACAGTTTTAAAGGTGTCTTTAAGAGCTATATTTATGGACTCATGTAAAGCGTTTAAATGTGTCTTAAAAGAGCACTCACGATATTAGCTAGGTATTCCAGTGTCATCATAACCTTTGCACCGATCTCTTCGTTCTGCACCACAGGGTTATCTATTTGCTCGCCAGTCCCGTACTTCCCCAGCGAAAGGCCCCTCGTCTTGGGAATGCTTCCAAGCAAACTGCGACATGAGCTTTCCCTTTCAGGACTCTATTTCGCACGAGGTTGAAGGCCATTCCACTCGATATTGTCCTTGCATCACAGGGACGATGGTTAGTTGCTGTCGAACAACGCTATGTCACAACAAAGATTATCAGCGTCGCCCTCCTCCTTTGCCCAGGCTTTGGACTGGCGCAACCAGAGGAGGAGCAGAGACGGAGTTTCATAAGGGTGTGCTACATGGTGAAATCGTCGAGGCGCAGTCATGGGCAGCCACCTTTAACTGATGGATTCAAGAGTCAAATCTATGATAATTTTAGGGGTTACTATAAGAGACGACCTGGCGGCTGAAGATCATGTTAGGGATGTCTTGGCCTCTTGCAGGGGATCCTTTCAGGCTCTTCGTATCCTGAAATCGTACGGCCTCCCGCCTGGATCCCTGCACCTGGTCGCCTCTGCCACCACCGTCTCTAGGATGCTGTATGCGGCTCCTGCCTGGTGGGGACAGACCTCGGCGTCGGATCGCAGCAGCCTGGAGCGGTTTCTCCAAAGAGCGAAAAGAGCCAGCTACCTGAGTGACTCTGCACCTGGCGTGGAGCAACTGGTCCTTCGAGCCGACTCTGCCTTGCTCTCATCCGTGCTGCATAATCCTTTCCATGTGCTCCGTGTTCTGTTCCCGCCTAAAGTCAGTAGACATTACAATTTCCGTCCTCGACCGCATGACTTTACCCTCCCCCCTAAGGACGATTCCAATTTTGTCCCAAGAGTTCTCTATGCCACATTAAATAGTTCTTTCTTTACTTTAATTTATCCAAAATTTTAAAATTTTCAATACTTGTTAAGTTTCCAGCCTCTCCGAAATCCTCCAACATAACATTGCTATTACTTAGCATCACTAATGTATTTGTAACATATTGCGGTTTGTCAATGTGAGTCGATAATAAACGAATAATAATAATAATATATTGACTCCTAGGTAACCGTTCCGTAGCCCCTTTTTAATTACTCAAAGGGCGCTACACAGGTGCTCTGATACATACATGCATACATACATACATACGTACGTACATACATACATACATACATACATACATACATACATACATACATACATACATACATACATACATACATACATCAATACATACATACATACATACATACATACATACATACATACATACATACATACATACATACATACATACATACATACATACATACATACATACATACATACATACATACATACATACATACATACATACATACTGTTATTTATTAGTAATGTTCAGCATTTAACACCATTTTGTGCCTGATTTGGCTGTTTAAGTTGACTATACATATGTTACGACCAAGCATCTGCTATTCTGTTTGACTAAACGCCGTTTTTTGAATATATCATATCATTTGACAGTGTCTTAAAGGTGTTTAAAGACAACATCGCATTTATTAGTGTTTTGGGCGACGTCTTGTGGTGGCCAACACCGTTTAAGTCGACTGCATTTTTGACGGAAAAGGAAGTAATTTGTCGATTAAACGTCGTTTTTAATATTATCGTATAGCTTAAGACCGTCTTCATGGCGTTTCAAGATAGCTTTGACTTAAGTAGTGTTTTGGGCGACATCTTGTGGCCGCCAAGACGCTTTAGGTCAGCTGTACGTTTTAACCGGGAACGAGGAAATAATTCGTTGATGAAACACGTTTTTAAATTTATGGTATCCCTTAAGCGCGTCTTAAAGGTGTTTAAGGAAACCTCGCATTAGGTAATGTTTTGGGCGACATCTGGTTCCGAATTATTGGTTGAGCTTGCGTTTGGCACGCATCCACATTACCGTGGCGACCACCTTCCAGAAAACCCTTTGCGACCCCCTTGGAGGCCGTGACCCACAGGTTGGGAACCACCAATACAGACCAGCTTCGGGAGAACGTGACAGAGCGAAACTAGAGATTTGAAACAGCATTCACAGATATATAGTGCTGATGAGAAGCGTTTTAAAGGTGTCTAACGGGACAACTGTCATTATAGGAGTCCAACATTTCAACGACATCTTACGGTATCAAAGACCGTTAACGTCGATAGGAATAAATTTGGTGAACAGTGCTCACCGTTCGTTTTATACAACACCTTTTAACGCTAAGGAGTAGTGTGCAACCCATTTGCTTAACGCAGTTCATGCATATATAGCTCAGATAAGAACCATTTTACAGGTGTCTAAAACATCAGTACATTCCTTTTATGAGTCTTTATTTCACAAGCGGTTGAAGACCATTCTGTTCGATCGTGATCTTATGTTATCAGGTCGGTTTCACCTCTGATGAGTTTTCTAGAACAGGCAACCGAAAAAAATTAAAATTTCTGCTTTAAATGCCGTTGACGTTAAAGAGGGAATTTTTTTGAACAGTTCAATGCCATTATATCAGATTGAGAAACGTAGCTGTTGATCAGTTGAGATGGTTAGTTACTGTTTAAGGACGCTGTTTCACAACCTAGATGATTAGCGTCGCCCTCTTCCTTCACCCAGGCTTGGAACTGGCACCACCGGTGGAATTAGCTGTCAGTTACACGCGCATGGCAAATGTTATAATTACTTAGTTTCCAGTAGCCACATCTTTTGGCTGCAGTTGACGTTGACCATACTCTAATACTATGGCAATAACTACATTATATATTCAAGACGCAATTGATATATGTGGCTTCAGTAAAAGCGTTTCAAAGGCGTCTTAAAAGATGTAACTCATTAAGCAGTTTTATAAGTGTCTTAAAAGATGCACATAATATACTCATTTTAACAGTTTTAAAGGTGTCTTAAGAGCTATATCTATGACCTCAATTTAAATGTGTCTTAACAGAGCACGAACACTCACTATAATATTATTAGCTATAGACATTCACGTGGTACTATTACTTGGGCACCGATCTTTTCGTTAAGCACCACAGGGTTATCTGTTTGTTCGCCAGTCCCGTAGTTTCACAGCGGACAGACCCTCGTCTTAGAATGACTTCCAACTAATCTGCGACGTGAGCTTTTCCCTTTCAGGACTCTATTCCGCTCGATCTTGCCCTTGCATCATAGGGGCGATGGTTAGTGGCTGTCGAACAGCGTGGAACCATAATAAAGATGATCAGCGTCGCCCTCCTTCTTTATCCAGGCTTTGGACTGGCGTAACCAGAGTAGAAGCAGTGGTGGAGTTCCATGAGGGTGAGCTATACATTGATTTGAGTTACTTAAAGGACGCTAAACAAGTCCTCCGATACATACATACATACATACATACATACATACATACATACATACATACATACATACATACATACATACATACATACATACATACATACATACATACATACATACATACATACATACATACATACATACATACATACATACATACATACATACATACATACATACATACATACATACATACATACATACATACATACATACATACATACATACATACATACATACATACATACATACATACATGCACACTGTTATTTATCAGTAGTATTCGGTATTTAACGCCATCTTGCACCTTACTTGGCTGTTATTACTAATACAATTATGTTCTGTGAACGGACTTCTGAAGAAGGATTAGTTCCATTTGACGTCGTTTTTGAATATATTGTATCGATTGAGAGCGTCTTAAAGGTGTGTAAAGACAACGTCGCATCAACTAGCGTTTTGAGCGACATCTTGTGGCTTATTACGTCGACTGTACTTTAAACGGAAAAGGAAGTAATTCGTCGATTAGTAGCACTGTAGCCTAGTGCTAGTTTCAGTTTTACGACACTGGCCCGATAGCGCATTGGATAACATCTGGCGTAGAGTGCGAGAGGTACAGAGATCGAGTCCCATAGGCGGACATGCTTTGTAGGCTGCAAATTGCGCCGTGTATTACAGGCTGTCTGTTCTGTTAGTAGTTAAGATTTATCGTATAACATGTACATGTACAGCGCAGTGCGTTTGCAGGCGCTTAATTAAAGAATAAATATTATATTATATATATTATATATATATACATATTATGGTTAATGCTATGTATATATATATATATATATATCGATGTATGTTTGTTTATTAACTTTAGAAGATCTCTTTAACAGACGTTGTTCACCAGAGTGCTATTTGGCAGCTAGTTTAATAAAGAATATATTTACTTACTACTTACTTTTACTGTGTGTGATAGCAAAGATCATTAAGTAAGTAAGTAAGTAAGTAAATTCTTTAATAAACGCTAGTAAACGCAAACCGCCTTATATACAATATTGCAAAAAGAGGAAAGAAAAATAGAACAGTAATAATAGCGTTAGATCATAAATTAGCGTCGCCCTCCTCCTTCATCCAGGCTTGGAACTGGCACTGCCAGATTACGAGCAGTGGCGGAGTAAATTCGTGGTTTTTTAATATATCGTATCGTTTGAACGCGTCTTAAAGGTGTTTAATTACAACGTTAACTTAATTAGTGTTTTAAGCGACATCTTGTGGCTGCCAAGACTTGTTACGTCGACCTAAGGTTATCCAGACACTAGCTGCCGGCTGTTTAGAAAGTTTTTGCTTAACTATGCTCTATCATAACAAAGATGATTAGCATCGCCTCCTTTAACCAGGCTATATCCTAATCAAATCGTAGACCACTGTAGCGCAGTAATAATGGCGGAATAGTAATTCGTGCAATTCCTTCAACCTTGACTCCACCCACGCATTCTCTGCCAATTCTCCTTTGACCAAAACCTTGCCTTCTTCGAACACATCACCCGTCTTTCCCGCACCTGCTTCATGCATACCTGTGACCTTCGCAGAATCCGCCATATGCTTGACTTTAAAACTGCATCCACAGTCGCTACAGCTATAGTTAGACTACTGCAGCTCGCTCTTACTGAACATAAACATCACCCAAAATAAACCGCCCTCAATCTATTCAGAATGCTCTCACCCGTGCTGTGAAAAAACCATCGCATCGCTCCTGTCCTCAAATCTCTCAATGGCTTGAAATATCCGAATAGAATATAGAGTCATATCACCCATCTACAATACACTTCAATCCTCCCAGCCATCCTATCTCCGTCAGCTCTTCATGGTCCAACCATTCCGCTCAACCCGCTCCTCTTCTGCCCTAACACTTCTCCGCCCTTCCTTCACCTCATCGCTAACACTTGCGAATTGCTCCATACCCATAGCTGTCCCACCCCTTTGGAACAAACTCCCACAAGTAGGCCTACTACGAGAGATATCAGATCCATCCTACGAACTCACCAAAACCTCACCTCTTGCCATCTCTCCACAGGTCTTTCACTTGAAACTGAAAACATTGCTCTTTCACAAATCCTATCCTGATTCATCCTTTTCCCCATACCTCACTCGCCGTTTCGACCCTAAACACCACCCACCTTAGCCGTCTGACAGTCTGCCTGTTTAACCCCCTTGGATCTTGACCTGGAGCCGATTTCACCCCCACACCCCCCCCCCATCGATTATGATTTGACTGAGCGCAGATTGAGCAGAAATCTCGACACAAATTTCTGCCCTGGAGGTGATTTGAATCCCAGATCTCTCGATGGACAGTCCCGCATGCAAACGCTACACTATCGCGCAACCGTATGTAAATAAAATGCAAACAGGGTGATGTCTCGAAGAAAGTGCAAGCTAATTATATAACACCGAACTAATAGGAAAAGAGAAATGTTTGCGGACAGAAGGAACGGAGAAGAAAGGCTGATCGAGACAAGCAATTGGCAAAAGAATGTTTACAAATAGCAAGTTTTCGAAAAGGCAATGTTTGCGGTGAAGAGGAAGACTTTGAGTCTACAACTCATGCAAAGAAACGAGTGATTTATGTCATAAGGAGCAGAGATCAAGCTCCCACAGAACACTTCCGGTCTGTTCTCAGACTTCAAACTAAGACAGACAGACAGAAGTCTATGTCTACACGTATGCCTCTGTCTGACTTCATCGCTCTGTTCTTCTTTGTCTGTCTTCCTGTTTCTCTCCGTATCTGCCCATGTCACTCTCTCCTTACTCTCACTATCTCTCTCCTTCTCTTTCTCTTTCTTTCTGTCTCACCCTTCCTCTCTCTTTCCCTCCTTCTCTCTCCCTCTCATTCTTTAAACCTCTCCGGCTCTCTCTCACTCTCTCTCACACACTTTCTCTCCCTCTCTCTACCCCTCACTCTCTCTCACTCTGTCTCTTCCTCTATTTGTATGTCTGTCTGTATGCATATATATCTGTCTGTCTGTCTGTCTGTCTGTCTGTCTGTCTGTCTGTCTGTCTGTCTGTCTGTCTGTCTGTCTGTCTGTCTGTCTGTCTGTCTGTCTGTCTGTCTGTCTGTCTGTCTGTCTGTCTTCCCAGTACCACCCGATCATCGTTAGCGGAGCATGTCTTTCAACCGTCTTTCGCTGTTTCGCAAAAATATTTGCGAACAGGAGTGGCGCTTCGGGGTGTGTTGTAGCATTAAAGGACCCTGCTCTCAAACTTTTTCGTTTTAATTCAGAAACGCACAAAATCGTACAGGCAATCAAACAATCAATAATCATTTCTCCTTTATTCCTAAACGCAACTACCTCGGAACAAATAATAATAATAATAATAATAATAATAATAATAATAATAATAATAATAATAATAATAATAATAATAATAATAATAATAATAATAATAATAATAATAATAATAATAATGATAACAACAACAACAACAATAATAATAATAATAATAATAATAATAATAATAATAATAATAATAATAATAATAATAATAATAATAATAATAATAATAATAATAATAATAATAATAATAATAACAATAATAATAATTAGCGTTCAGAGGCACTTTCCCCAGCCAGGAGTTAGAATAGGGCCATTCCGGACTTTTTATATGTTACATTAATTAATATTGAAGTCCCTGAGGGATCTTGTATACCTCGGGGCATAAAAAAAATAATAATGATAATAATAATAATAATAATAATAATAATAATAATAATAATAATAATAATAATAATAATAATAATAATAATAATAATAATAATAATAATAATAATAATAATAATTCTAATAATAATTATAATAATTATAATAATAATAATAATAATAATAATAATAATAATAATAATTGTAATTGTAATTACGATATTACGGTCAATCAACTTCACTGATTGCCTCTCCTAGCAGGCATTCAATTTAAAGTTCTTGTTCTTGTCCTTACGTCTAAACTGGTTACTACTCCCAAATATCTCATCTGCCCTCCCTTCTCTCTTTCTGCAGCTTCTCACCGACCTCTCCGCTCTCGCGACCGGCATGTCCTCTTTGTTCCGCGTTCCAGTACGACTCTGGCACAAACTAGATCTTTTGCCAACATAGGGCCCTCACTGTGGAATGCCTTTACTTCCTCTCTACGGTTAACATCCCTTTCCTTGCTTTTAATCCTTTTTCTTCTCTAGGAGCTTTCGCACTGGGAGCGCTGCTGAGTGGCCTCAGCTGTGAGCGGCGCTATACAAATCTCCAAAATACGATACGATACGATAATTTCTATGGCATTGTCAGTATGCTAAGCTACTTATACCTACAGTATGCTTTATAATGTCAACTGTCGGCGCAACTACTAAGAATTAAATAGTCAGGGATATAGCTTCTTCGTGATCCAACTATTCAGCCGATTTGCAAGTATTTATAGCTGCTAGTTAGAGCGTTTAAAAGGTGTCTAACTGATTTAACTTTAAAACATTTGATTCGGTCGATCTTTCGAAATAGTGTTCAAAACTCCGTGATATTGAGGCCTTCTGCGCCCGTCCGGACGCCTGCACTCTCGTTGCGCCGGACGAGTTTCCGTTCGTGGTGGTGACTCCAGCCCACTGCCCGTCTGGAGCCACCCGAGTCACTGCCTTGTGTACTTTAACCGTAAAATGGCTGTTCTCTATCTCTTCCCACAGTGAACGTTCCTATCAGAGGAGATTCAGGATTGGCCGCTTAAGAAAGGCAACACTATACCGTACTATCTCGGGGTCTGACTCTGCTCTTTTCCGCGGTCGCCGGATGGGCAACGTCCTGCAGGATGGCCGTCCTTCAGAACAGGGTTCGTTCTCTTACCAGCAGGAGTCTTCCTCTTTTGTGTGCCTTCTTAGCTACGGACTTCCTTCAACTCTCCACCTGGTCTAAACCTTGACGCACCATTATACATCTCGTGACTCTTGAACTATCGCCATTTATAAGGGACACCAAACGTTTTCTAAGTATCGGGAACAAGGAATACACATGACAAGTCTTTACGTAACATCGTCCTAGACACCGGTCTATTGGGCACTGTCAAAGGTAACTCTCTACATCATGTCGTCTAGGCACCCGTCCATTTGACAACTGTCTTCCCACCGTCACGTGTCTCTCGCTCCATTTCCGTGCAGGGCATACCGGCCTCACACGTATTTTATCATGCACCACAATTTACGGATAAGTTTCCTCATCCGTCTTCTGTGTTGGCAATTATCGACCAACACAGTAATAAATTCTGCTTCGAAAGATACCGATAAGAGCATCTATGGCACTCTGATAGTGAAGGTCCTATCTCTATAACCTTCCTATCTACACACAGAACTTCGTTCCGACCTACGCACGAGGGGACCCATCCTCGCACTTCAGTCAGTCCTCAGAGCTGTGTGTTACGACAAGCAAATATGTTCATACCTGGGTATCCGACTACCCGGACTTTCATGTATCACTTACTCTTGGTCTGATTTATCACATCCCTTCGTACTTGGGATTCTCGCACACTTCATCTGGGGACGTCACCTTGGGACTCTGGCTAGATGAGCTTCGGCTAGGAAAACGCAGACGTGTCTCTTCCTAACCTGGGTACCCGACTACCCAAACGTTCACGTACCGTTTACTCTTGGTCTGACTTAATGTCCCTTTTACCTGGGACTCTCGTTCACTTCACCCTGGGACTCTGACTAGCTGGATTTCGCTAGTAAAGCGGACGTGTGTCTTTCGGACCTGGGTACCCGAATCCCCTACCCGAATATTGAGGTTAATCTCTTTCCGGTTTACACAACCTTTTATCCTCCCACTATTCAGAATTAGTCTGTCTTGAGACCTGAGCAGCAGAGTGGGCCCTTACTCCACAAGCCGTATCTCTTGAACCTGACTCTCTGAATTCAATAGAGAACGTAACAGTTGTGTCTTTTCCCGGGAGCGCACAGACTCGTAGGCTTCGTTTCTCAGTACTCACTCGATTCTACTAATGGTATCTCTGGGTAAATATCAGTAACTTTACCCCACTATTTCACACAGACCTGTGTATTTTTCCCCCGTGTGGGAACTTTCCCGAACACCGGAACAGACAACGGTCGGATCGTCCGGATGGCCTCCCGGACGGATATTTGCCGGTAAACCGCGGGAGTAACTATGACGCGTAAAACAGCCAAACCCGGATACCGCGTATTTAGATTCACGGGATGTTCCCCGATGTTATCGAACAGTTTCAACAAGATCGTTCCGGTACTTCACCGGACGTCACCAGCGGAATGTTTCTCCGCACTTTACCGATACAGACCTGTGAGCCTTTATTTCTCACGATCGGTCTTTCCCCGAATCAGCCTTCCATGATCAGACTCGGTACTGCTCGCGATCTACAACAGAGCGGGCCCTTACTCCGTTGGATCGACGCTTTGCCAGCACTGGTCAGACCGCCTATGGAGCGGCTGTCACTCGGGAGCGCACTGATTAGCCGGTAACCAACGACACTAAAGAACCGTATCGCTGTATATGCAGAGTGCACACATCGCCACTCTACGATATAAGCAATGCACCGTGTGGCAGCCTCTATGCATCTATCTGCATGCTATGGTCTCGCACGTAAAATATATTCGGGCCTCCATACTTATATACTAGCCCATATACACCGTTTCAAATACAGGTGTCTAAGGTATCGAAATCAAACTATTACACTAAGCGCAGCCCTAGCTCTAGGCCTTATTTATTGGACCGAAATACGTCTAATATTATACTGATTAATAATTTAACTCGATAACACGGCAAAAATAAGCTAAAACTTAAATATTGGCTATTATAATATCACACTAGCGCTACCATTTACGCATCGGCCGCTGATGCATTACGTCGCCAGATAACTCGTCAACAACACAGCTATTATTAATAAAACCTACATTCAAGCTTTGTGGCGTGACCGCCACACTATATATACATGCTGTACAAAAATAATAGCAATTATAATTGTACTTACGACCATTTTTATAGCATGGTTAGTAGCAAGTTACTTCCAGGATGCTTTACATGGACCTATTATACACAGGACTGGATCTCCTTATACAACGTCGTGTGCCTAGTTTTGGGGCAATGATCGGGGGTCAGGAAATGTCGCATCTTATTTAAATAACAAACACATTCATTTAATTATATTTAAGAAGGCAAATCGACTAAAAACTATGTTTGCGAAGTAAAAATTGTCTGTGGAGATTTTGAAACGCCATATTAATTGTCAAAAACAGAATTTGAAGTGGGACGACATCTGTGGCAAAAAGAATGAAACGGATATACACATCATTTTCACGAGTAACCAACCTATCGTGTAATTATTATACTCTAATATAGCATCCTTGGATGCTTTACACTGTCAATTGTCGGCGCAACGATTAAGAGTTAATGCTATGAGTTAGCTAGTCAGTCGAAGGATTCATGCACTTGTGATGTGGCAGTTAATCACATTTAGCGAGTATTTATAGCCCGGGATTGAAGTGTTTAAAAGGTGTCTAACTGACAGAGGCGGGTCTACCATGAAACTGATGAAGTTGAAGCTTCAGGGCCCAGGCGCTGTACCCCGTGGTTGATCGAGCCGAGTGCCTCGATCGACTTATATAGTTCGGCCGACGATCGACTCGATCAACTTTGTCGACTAGTCGACCTCTCGTCGACTCGAACGACTTGGCAAATAAACGATCGACTTGGTCGACTTTTGTCGACTTGGACTGTGATCTCTTGGCCAAAATTGTTGACGACTATTGCATTCTTATTTCCAATAGTCCTACATAAATTACTCATGAATTTCAATTGCACACTCTTCCTCTAACTGTCAACTGTAATTGAACTGGTAAGTAAAATATAATAAGGTATTATAATGACATCGTGTGTGGTTGACTTGAGCTAATCTCTCAAAAATTCATACTACACACTGCTCACTGTAGACACAGTAGACACTGTAGATTTTAGGCCCTGTTATATTCATGGGCGTCCGAAGGAATTTTTCAGGGGGCAACATTTTTCTATAGGGGGAGGGGGTTAAATGACGTTTTTGCCTGGAATAGATATCAATGAACACAGAAAACGAGACAGTTTTCAAAATCCAGGAGGCAAATGCCCCCTTGCTCCCTCCGGATGCCCACGGTTATGTTCGTGTAAGTATTAAGACACGCTGTCGCCGTCGACTCTATCAGATAGGCTACAAGGGAATTTCCTGCAGTGCGGAACAGAAATTAGTGCCAGCTCATAAAATAAGACGGTAGTAGAGGACGTGCAGTGCCTAGTTTACAGCTAGAAACTTTAAACTGCTCAAAATTACTGAAGTTAGTTACTATGTAGTAGTCTGTAGTTTAACGCATCTTGATCTCCAATTTAATCGTAAAACTCAAAGAAGAAGCTCTGCAGCTTCACTATAAGAACGCACCAAGAGGATCATAATTTGCACTGAACTTCAACTCAGGTTAACACGGTAGTTGTGTGTTTACACAGAATTACGTCATTGTATCATGTGGGTCATTGTGTGATGTAAGCGCAAAAATGGTAAGTAAGCTATTTCATAGTCGAATCAAGTCGACGAAACAACGATCAACTCGACTTGTCAAAATATTTGATCGACTCGACTTGCAAGCTGATCAAGTCCAAGATTTTTCGACCAACTCGACTTGGTCGAGTTTCAACCAACTTGATCGACTAACTCGATCAATCACGGGGTATGCCAGGCGCCAGCCCCCAGAAGCGACTCAGACTGTACACATGAGTGTCTATTTGCGAAGGGGTCCCCATAGCAGCCCAAGCATCAGGGCGAAGAAATAAGTCCGCCTCTGTAAACTGATTTAGCTTTAAAACATTTGATTTGGTCGATCTTTCGGTCGATCGTCTAGGCAGGGGTACCTGCCGGAGGGTGGGCCTACGTTTGACCAACTCTGTAGGAAGGCGGATGTTGGCCTATTCACGGAGGTCTTAAACAACCCTGGTCATGTATTACACAAATTGCTCCCACCCAAGAAACCTAAAAATTATGTTCTGCGACCTCGGTCTCACGATAGAGTGCTTACTCCACTGGACAATAACATGAGGAAAAATTTCATTGGAAGAATGCTGTATTCTTATTGATTGTGATGCTTTTTTTAAACTGTTGTATTATGTATTGTATTAATTGATGCATGTACACTGGAGTGCTAATCTCTTGCAACCGGTTAAATAAAGAAAATACTTACTTACTTACTTACTTTCGAAGTAGTGGTTCAAAAGTCCGTGATAATATATCAGTGTATGTTGTACGAAAATAATAATGATTGTAATTGTAATTAGGACAATTTCTATAGCCTCGTCAGCAGTACGCTACTTCTAGGATGCTTTACAATATCAACAGTCGGCGCATCGACTATAAGAGTTAATGCTATGAGTTGCATAATCAGGGACATGAGGACACACGAGTACATGACGTAGCGATTACACCGATTAGCGAACATTTATAGACGGGAATGTAAGCGTTTGAAAGGTGTCTAACTGAGTTTACTCTTAAACCTACTTTAAGTCGGTTGATCATTCGAAAAAGGTGATAACTGTTCGACATCATTGCACACCTCTTTTAAGGGTGTTTTTCCGCCACATAAGAAGAAGCAGGAAAGGTTTGGTATGTAAATTGAACAAACTTTATGCTCTTCTGCTGATTCTTATAGGCGAATATCACCATTAAAGGAGGTGTGCAATTATTTAATTGCATTGTAACTCCGCCACTGCGGGTACGCTGGTAGTGAATGAATGGGTGGATAGATGGATGGATTGATGAATGGGTGGATACATGGATGGATGGATGGATGGATGGATGGATGGATGGATTGATGGATGGATGGATGGATGGATGGATGGATGGATGGATGGACGGATGGACGGATTAATGAATGGGTGGAGAGAAGGATGGATAGAAGAATGGATGGATGGACGGATCAATGAATGGGTGGATAGATGGATGGATAGATGAATGGTGGGTAGATAGATGGATGAATAGATGAGTTGGAGAATAAATGGATGGAAAGATGAATGGGTGGATAGATGCTTAGATGGTTTCATGATGGAACGAGAGAGAGAAGACACAGCTGAGACAGAAAGAGGAGTAAATTCTCTTTTCTGGTAAGCGTTCAAAGTCCGTGCTATCAATGCATGTTGTACGAAAATATTAATAATTGTAACTGTATTTACGACAATTTCTATAGCATCATCAGTATAGCCACCTACTTGTAGTATGCTTTACAACGTCAACTGTCGGCGAAGTTACTAAGAGTCAATGCTATGAGTTATAATAGTCAGAAAATTTAGCGTTACCTGGGGATAAAAAGCGATTGGCGAACATTAAATAGTCCGGAAAGCAAGCGTTTAAAAGGTGTATAACCGATTTTACTTTAAAACCGTAGATTCAGTCAATCTTTCGAAGTCGTGGTTCAAAAGTCCGTAATACGTCAATGCATGTTCTACAATAGTAATAATATTTATAGTTACGACAATTTCTATAGCATCGTCAGTAGGAAGCTTATTTCTAGGATGCTTTACAAGGATGTGCCTAGTTTTGGGGCGATAATCTGGGCTGAGGAAAATGTCGCATCTTATTTACATAACAAATGCATTCAGTTAATTATATTTGTGAAGGCAACTCGACGAAAAATTATGTTTGATAAACCTTGGATGTTTTACAAGATCAGCAGTCGGCACAACGACAAAGACTTAAAGCTGTGAGTTACAAATTCAGAGGTCGACTTCCCGAAGAATGTGGCGATTAAACGCGATTAACGAGTACTTATAGCCTGGATTGCAAGCGTTTAAAAGGTGTTTAACTGACAGAGGCGGATCTACCATGAAACTGATGAAGCTGAAGCTTCAGGGCCCCGAGCCAGATCCAGGAGCGACTCAGACTGCAGATCGTATCGTATCGTATTTAGTAATTTATAAGGCGCCTCTCGCAGTATAAACTATTCAGAGGCGCCCTCAGTGCATGAGCCCCGTGGAAACAGAAACGTCTTGAGCAAGCGAGTAGATGCAGGGGAGATTCCCATCATGAGTTTAGTTCGAAGTCGATATGGAAGACCATTCCAGGCAGAGGGACCTGTTACAGCAAAAGCTCGACGTTGGGCCAGAGTGGTCCTAGTACGAGGGACAAAGAGATCAAGACGGCCAGTAGAGCGCAAAGGACGAGCAGAAGTTGCAGAGAGAGGTTGCCGCATAAGGTTAGAGAGATATTTAAGGGCAAGCCGTAGCTGGGACTTGGAAACCAGAAGGAGGATCTTATACTGGATACGCGAAGTAATCGGGAGCCAGTGAAAGACAGTGTGATTCTCCTTACAGATTTTATTTTAGTTACAGTTACAGTTATAGTTAATGGTTTTTCATTTTAGTTATAGTTACAGTTATAGTTAATATTATTTTTTAGTTATAGTTGTAGTTATCGTTAACGAAATCATTTTGCTTTCGTTAACGAAAACATTTTCGTTACCGTTATCGTTAATGGAAATCACACTGAATTATGAAGACGCGTTACACAATAATTTGCTAAGAGCTTTGACGAATGGGTGCATTCAGCTTCATGAATACACAGCGCTCCATATTCGCCGACATCCAAGGCGAACATTTTGCTTTCGTTAACAGCTGTATTTTCACGTTCAGACGTTAGTTGATATTGCACTTTTTTTTATCGTATTAACGAAAATAGCAATGAATTTTCGTTAGTGTTATTTTCGTTATAGTTATAGTTATAGTTAATGATATTTTTTAGTTATAGTTATAGTTATCGTTAACGAAATCATTATTTGTTCGTTAACGAACATTTTCGTTATCGTTAACGTTAACGAGAATCACACTGGTGAAAGACTTCAATCATATATGTGGAGATATAAGTGTCTTCAGTGTCTGTTTGCGAAGGGCTCCCATAACAGTTGAAGCTTCAGGGCCCAAAAACTGTAGGTCCGCCCTGCTAACTGGTTAACCTTTAAAACATTTGATTCGGACGAGTTCCACAGTAAGGTTTTATTCATGTAATCTGGCAATTAAACGCAATAAGCGATAATTTGTAGCCGGGTATGGTAGCGTTTAAAAGGTCTATAACTGATTTAATTTAAAACATATGATTTGGTTGATATTTCGAATTAGTGGTTTAAAAGTCCGTGCTATTAATGCATGTTGTACGAAAATAATAATGAAAACTGTAGCCGTAATTACGACAATTTCTATAGCATCGTCAGTAATTAGCTACTTCTAAGTAGTATACCTGGAGTCAGTCGCTATAGGGAGTTACCGATCGACTTAATGAGTTAGCAAATGACTTAGCGACTCAGTCGACTTAGTTGAATGCTTATCAACTGACTGAGTCGCGCTAGACTTGTCGGCTGACTTACCGACTTCGTATCGATTTCTCAGGTAATCGGTATTATCACCTAAAAATATAATGCATTTTACCGCATGCTGTACTGACCGTGCCGTCATTTCTGTGGGGATTTCGATGTGACCCATTTTGGGTTCTATACGGGTCCAATATGGGAATATGGGTCCTATATGGGCTCCGTTCATGTGGTCATGCTGACAGGGGACAGACCGATGACTGCGAAATGTGAATGTGAATTTACGAAAGGTGACAGACGCGTTTGAGTGTTTATGAAAGGAATAAAGCATACGATTATTCCAAGGCCAGATTTCTTTCTGGAATTACGCAAATGGCCGCCTATGTTTTCTCCAATTTTACAAACGTATTCTCAATTTTCATGGCTTCATCTGCAGCTATGCCGCTGGCTGAGGTCGTTTAACCAAAGTATTTTCAACGAGATGTTCGCATGTACGAAGAGACGCCATTGTCAATGAGGACAAGTGCGTGACGTCCCGTAACGAGAGAGATATCTGAGTGGTGGCAGACTGGCAGTAAGTATAGCTAGCAAAGCAGTAAGGAAGGCAGTAAGGTAGTAAGTAAAGAACTGGTGACCTGACATCGACTGATTGTCAGACTGTTAGTCTGTTGCACTGTGACTCGTCCCTTATAGGTCATTGCGATTGTAATTGTTATTGAACATTTATATAGCGCCACTCGAATCGACCCGCATCACTGCCAAAACCGGCAAAAAGATAGGTTTTCAAGCGTCTACGGAACTGAAGAGGAGACAGGACAAGAAGCTCTTGGCGGAGGGTCTGGGGAAGACTGTTCCAGGCTGAAGGACCCTCATAGGCAAAGCTCCTGGAGTGCTGCTCATGTCCTGTTGCTGATGTCTTCCTCAAATCAAACTCGGAAACCGCGAATAAAATAACATGCAAAATATTAAGTGAACGATGTCGCTAGCAGTAGATAGGTTAGCGACTGGTTTCGACTTAAGGGCTTAGCGGCCTCCGCGGCGGATGGCGGCTTTACGTTATCAACAGTCGTCGCAGCTACTAAGAATTAAGCTGAGATAAATAGTAAAAACCATGTGTTTGATCTGATAACTAACGCGGTTAGCGATATTTATCGCTGGCTACGGAAGCGTTTAAAAGGTGTCTAACTGATTTAAATTTAAAACATTGGATTCGGTCGAAATAATAATAATAATAATAATAATAATAATAATAATAATAATAATAATAATAGTAATGATAACGCAATGGCTTTTGGGAGCACTTTTTGCCGGCCGGGAAATAGATGAATAGGGCCATTCCGGACACTTTATTTTCCATATTAGTTAATATTCAAGTACCTGAGGGATCCTATATACCCCGGGGCATAAAATTTAATAATAATAATAATAATAATAATAATAATAATAATAATAATAATAATAATAATAATAATAATAATAATAATAATCGCTTCTATAATAATCGCTTCTATAATAATAATAATAATAATAATAATAATAATAATAATAATAATAATAATAATAATAATAATAACTCTTTCCCCAGCCAGGAGTTAGATGAATAGGGCCATTCCGGACATTATATATGTTACATTAATTAATATTGAAGTCCCTGAGGGATCCTGCATACCTCGGGGCAAAAAAAATTAAATAAAAATAAAAATAATAATAATAATAAATTTAAACGGCCACGAGAAAGAACAACAAGTACAGCCAGATCCGCGCAGACCACTTTTTTGTCCCTCTGGCTTTCGAGTCCTTAGGCCCTATCAATGACGACGGAATGGCCCTTATAAAAGACTTGGGGAGATACTTAGCTTTAACCACCGCAGACCCTAGGGAGACTTGCTATCTACTCCAGCGGTTGTCAATCACCATACAACGCTTCAATGCTGTTGCCTTCATAGGAACTTTCATGCGACCAGAACTTGTCGAGTGATGTTTTGTTTTGTTTGATAAACAAATGTACAAATAAAAAAGTTTATAATAAAAAAAAAAAATAATAATAATAATAATAATAATAATAATAATAATGATTTATCATAAAAAAAATAATAATAATAATTAGCAGCCAAGTTCTGTGACTGATGCTATTATCTCCGGACATTGTTTAAGAGCCTGAGGTATCATAAGCAACTGCGCACATATAATAGTTATGAGTTAATTCTATGAGTTAGTCAGGGGTACACACTTTTCATGATCTGGCCATTAAACGCGATTAGCCATTATTTATAGCCGAGAACAAACAAGTTTAAAAGGTGTCTTGCTGATTTAAATTTAAACGTATACTTTGCAGTCGGATGATCTTTCGAAGTACTGGTTCAAAAGTCCGTGCCATCAATGCATGTTGTATGAAAATCGAAAAAAATACATAGGCCTACTACCAAAAGATTATACTAGTTTATAGGGTTTGAATTGCACAATTTTAACAGGAACGGGAGTGGGGGAGTCGAAAATTCTTACATGTCCGGATGTCCCGAGCGGAATAATTTCTTATGTGCCTAAAACCGGTGTGCATGTTAAATAGTAGAGGGTGTGGCTGTACTCGATTCTTAGCTGTGTCGAAAAAATCGAACAATAATGAATCGCCTACTTATCGGAAAACTCAAGTTTTCAGAAGATTTCTAGCAAAAGATTATGACTTAACAAACACTGAGGTGGTCTGAATGAAAACTGGGAAAAAAACAAAGCAATAGTTTTAATTAATTAATCAAGCAAATTTATGGAAATAAGATACACTGAACCATTGAAGCTGTGCTAGGGTTTAACTTCCCCCATCCCTCAGGTAATTTTTGAGAATTAACTGGAGGGGTCGAAAATTGAATCAGGGTTGCGGGAGGGTTGTACCCTCCCAACGGTCCGAAAATACATTCCTGGCGTACAGCCATACACACACATACATAAACGCAAACATGCAGACGTACAGTCATTAACGTACACTTAAATACAAATACACAGACACAAACAAACAAATAAACACACACAGACACACATATATTTACATAATACATACAAACATAAATACAAAGATACATACAAACATGCATACATACAAAAATATATACATACAAACAAGTCATACATACAAAAACATACACACATACATGCATACATACATGTATACATACATACATACATACAAGCATACATGTATACATGAATACATACAAGCATGCATACTACATGCATCTATCCACTATAGGAGCATACACAGAGGAGGGACTATACTTGCAGTCTAGTTGCCATGGTGATGTTCAGTGTCCCGCCAAAGCACTTGTCAGCCAGTCGACTTACTTTCATGTCCAATTACCGGCTGCGCAAGCGATGATAGCATTTTTATAGCGCCCTAAAGTGAGCGACGATGGAAATATGCTCTTCCGAGTTACTCAAGAGGCTCTTAGGCGTCTTCTCCAATTCTCGTAAACGTCGTGGCGTTCATTAGGAGTAATACGGTATACATAGGCGACTTGTATCTGTGAGTACGACTGGTTGGGTGTGTGTGTGTGTGTGTGTGTGTGTGTGTGTGTGTGTGTGTGTGTGTGTGTGTGTGTGTGTGTGTGTGTGTGTGTGTGTGTGTGTGTGTGTGTGTGTGTGTGCGTGTTTGTGTGTGTGTGTACGTGTGTGTGTTTGTGTGTGTGTGTGTGTGTTTGTGTGTGTGCGTGTGTGCGTGCGTGTGCGTGCATGCTTATACCTTCATGTGTATATGTATGTATGTATTATGGATATTTTTAATGTATGTATGTATGTATGTATGCACTCATGTATGTACGTATGTATGTATGTTTATATGCAGTACTTTTTTTTCTAGAAAAAGAGTTTCCGGAACTGAACAATTACGGAAGGGTTAAAATCCCGAGAAAAACTGGATTGGGTAGGGAGGGGTCTCAATAAACACTGCAAACAATTCACAACACTGGAATTAAATTAAAATAACTAAATTATTGTTTTTATTATTAAGATAATAACATTATTTTCTAGTAGCTAAAAAAGGTGCCGGAACGCCGTTCCGCTGCGTTCCGGCTGAAAAAAGCACTGTTTATATGTACGGGAAGAGTTACAAGAGCGTTTGCTCAACCGGGACTTTATTTGACGATAGCTTGGTTGCGTGTGTTTAGAGAATGCCAGATGACTCAATGCCACACAATGCACTCCATGCAAGATGCGAAGGAGAGAGAAAGAAAGACAGACAGAGACTGCTTCACTGGAGAGACAAATAGTAACGAAGACATAACAAGACTTGGATTAACATTGAGAGGATCACTGGACTTAACAAATGACTTTAATGAATTGAGATCATTTATTCGCAACCGTCGCCGCCAAATGGCTGGCGTCAGGGACTGATTATGATGGTGATGGTAATGATGGAGGTGATGATGATGATGATGATGATGATGATGATGATGATGATGATGATGATGATGATGATGATGATGATGATAATGATGATGATGATGATGATGATGATGATGATGGAAAGACATATGATGATGGTGATGGCGACAACGAAGCAGGTGATGATGATGATGATGATGATGATGAGGAGGAGGAGGAGGAGGAGGAGGAGGAGGAGGAGGAGGAGGAGGAGGAGGAGCAGGAGCAGGAGCAGGAGCAGGAGCAGGAGCAGGAGGAAGAGAATGATGATGGCGATGATGATGATGACGACGACGACGACGAAGAAGATGATTATGGTGATGATGATGACGACGTCGAAGAAGAAGAAGATGATGATGGCGATGATGATGAAGATGACGACGACGAAGAAGAAGAAGAAGAAGATGATGATGATGATGATGATGATGATGATGATGATGATGATGATGATGATGATGATGATGATGATGATGATGATGATGATGATGATGATGATGATGATGATGATGATGATGATGATGATGATGATGATGATGATGATGATGATATTTATCTATCGCCTTCGTGATGTAGTCTTGTAGTTGCTAGAGCTTCGTGTCCAAATCCTCCTTCGTCGTCATCGCTGCCACTCCTCGTTCATCATAAGCGTCCAGCGACTTCTCAAACCTTCCAGCAGAACTCTTCGTCGTTCCAGAATTCAGATTGCCACTCGCAACGGTACCCGCGACCCCGACCCCCTCTACCCCTGCGCCCTTCGCTGGTAGCCCCTCCGGCCCTCCCGACACGGTCCGCTTCAGCGTCACGGTCTGCTGCTCGGCCAGTGCCTCCTTGGTGGTGTCTCTTCGCCCGGCGTGGTGGCCCTCGGCGGAGTAGGCCCGACGAACGGTTGACCGTCGGAGGGTCTTGCGTCGCTGGGGCTTCCCGGCGGCCAGAGGACGGAACTTGGCAACGACCCTCTGCCAACCGTAGTTGACGTTCTTACGCATGAAGGCGAAGTGTTTATTGATGCTGACGAGGTCGAGCAACATGATGGCGGCGATGAGGGCGACACAGATGGCGATGCCGATCACCCCTATCGCCTGCGCACCAGGGGCCTCCTGCGCTGGAGGAGCGTTGTTGCCCCCGCCTCGCGACACTGGGAAAATAGGGAGACAGATTTTATAGCGGTGAAGTTATGGGAGGGAGGTACGTGTGGAGTTATTACAGTAGATATTGCATCGGTGACATTTTAAGTCTTTGATATAACATGACATAGCGGAAAGTAACATAGCGGAACATAGCATGACGGAACATAACAAAGTGGACGCAAGTTACGTAACAACGTTACTTAATAATATAATGTAACGTAGCAATAACGTTATATAACATAACGTGATATCGCAGCTTAATAAGACATAATGTAACATAACATAATGCAGCGTAATACAACCTACCATAGGTTGGCATAACATAACATAACATAACATGAAAATAACATCACATAACATAGAGTTACATCGCGTCACATAAGCATTAACATAGGACCGTTTTATTATTCTTATCCGCCTCCTCATACATGTAACCCTAACTCTATACTGGAATTCTACAACGATCGAAATGATTGAACATAGTTCTACTTGAAGAACCATTACGGTAATTGCGCTATAAAATAGACTAGATTAGCCTGGACTAGATTCGACTGACCTAGATTAGATTAGACTAGACTAGACTAGACTAGACTAGACTAGACTAGACTAGACTAGACTAGACTAGACTAGACTAGACTAGACTAGACTAGACTAGACTAGACTAGACTAGACTAGACTAGACTAGACTAGACTAGACTAGACTAGACTAGACTAGACTAGACTAGACTAGACTAGATTAGACTAGATTATACTAGATTAGACTAGATTAGAACATTCTATACTTTACTAAACTATACCATAATTTATTGTACCATACAGTACTGTAATATACTATAATAAACTAGATTATAATAAATATAAATAAATAATGATAATATTCTGTATTATTCCAAACTGACAGACGCAGTAAGATTACATTGAAACATGAAAGTACAATCAAGTTCTTAATTAAACACACGGTTTGGCAGCCATGCAAGACGCCGCCCTAGAGGGGGTTACGGGAATCGATCCGCGAACCTAATGCTCTATTTACCATGAGTGTTACCATTACTCTATCCCCTCCCCTTATGCTAGAATTATATTAGATTTGATCGGCAAGCGAGTTTTACAATCTTCCCGATGGCCATCCCCAAACTGGTACGGAATTGAACCCACAACCCTCCTCCTCCTGACCTCCGATAAATATACCTGGACAGTCGATGACGCAGGTCTTGGATTCCCTGGCTGCACCTGGACAGGTGCGACCGCCAAAAAACGGACTTGGATTATTGCACGACCTCTTCCTCGTTGTCCAACCCGACCCACAAGTGACGTTGCAATCAGCCCAGTTGGTCCACATCGACCAGGCACCGTCCACTGCACAACAGGACAACAGATTATGACAACGCCTTGGACAACTGTCGCAACTGCATAAAAAATTAACAATCACGACGATAAATGTTGCAACAACGGCATGAATAGCAATTACAACTATATAACGATACTGTTGTAACAACGGCATAGTCAACATGGACAGCAACAGTGATGATTAACATCTCCCTCCTCCTTTATAGGGCTTGGGACTGGCACTACCAGAAATCGGGCAATGGCGAAGAAGTTAAAATCCAGAAGACCATTACAAGATGGCTCTCATTACATGGCTTATGTTTATTATTAATTAACTGACATTGACAATTAAACGAATTAGCAATGAGACGCTGATAAATGATTGGGTAACGAATCATCGTTTATTATATAGCATTAACTGATAAATTAGCAACTAAATGCATTATAATTTTATAAAAACCAAAGTAAAGGAAAATCATAGATACTTGGACATGAGCGAAGAGTGCATTTCTTGACATCCGTGTTATTTCCGACGCAGTTGTTCCCTCCGTTTTGTGGCCGCGGATTGGAACAGTTTCGATAGCGATTGGCAAGACCAGACTCACAGGTGACGGAGCAGTTGGACCAGGCGCTCCACGGAGTCCAGGCACCGTTCACTACATCACCAGCCAGAGAAAATATTGGTCAGGCCCTTCAAACGGATCCAAGAGGTTGCCAAGTCGGCAAATTAATTTTCTTAGCTTCCGACAGCGTTGGTACTATTTAAATAGTAAATACTATTTAAATGGTATTTCAATAGTTTATGATATATTTACGCCATTATTGATAGCACGGATTTTTGAAGCATTACTTCAAAAGATCGACCAAATGAAATGTTTTAAAGTTAATTTAAATCAGTTAGACACCTTTTAAACGTTTTATTCCCGGCTATAAATACCAGCAAATCGCGTTTAATTGTTATATTACGCAACAACTAACTTCGTGATTATGTAACTCATACCGTTAATTCAGTGGATGCGCCGACTGTTCACATTGTAAAGTATCCTATGGAAGTAGTTTGCTACTGACGATGCTATAGAAACTGTCGTAATTACAATTGCAATTATTATTATTTTCGTACAACATGCATTGATAGCACGGACTTCTTTGAACCACTAGTTCGAAAGATCGACCGAATCAAATGTTTTAAAGTTAACTCAGTTAGACACCTTTTAAATGCTTCCATTCTCGGCTACAAATACTTGCTAATCTTGTTTAATAGCCAGATCAGAAAGCCTCTACATGTATATCCATGTAACTCCTAGCATTAATTCTTAAGAACAGAAACAGTTGATATTATAAATATAAAGCATCTTACCCTACAAACAAGTAAGATCTTGATATATTAGGTCTATGTATTTTTTCGATTTGGTTCATGAATGGACTTTTTAACCACAACTTCGAAAGATCAACCGAATCAAATGTTTTAAAGTAAAATCAGTTAGACACCTTTTAAACGTTTCCATTCCCGGCTATAAATACTCGCTAATCGTGTTTAATCGGCAAATCAAAATGTTATCTGTCAGTCAATGCTATCTATATCCCTGACTATGCAACTCATAGCACTAACTCTTAGTCGTTGAGCCGACAAGTTGACGTTGCAAAGCATCTTAGAAGCAGATGGCTACTGACGATGATGTAGAAATTGTCCTAATTACAATTACAATTATTTTTAGAAGCATTGGGTACTATTTAAATAGTAAATACTATTTAAATACTACTTAAATAGTATTTCAATAGTTTATGACTATTGACGCCAGTATTTAAAATAGTCATGTAAAAGGTCCTACTGAAATAGTATTTAAATAGTATGTGTTTACTATTTATTAAAAAGGTAAATAGTCAACCACCTGTTGGCATCAAGAGACTGTCATATGGCACTGATAGATGCATCATACAAGAAGATTATATCGAAGCTCAATGGCTAAAGCTTGGGCTATATGGAATACGACTAGTCGAAGTGCCAAAGCAGCTAATGCTGCATTTGATATTGATGGACACAGATTTAGCGTGCCTAGTGCAATCCGTTGGAATTCGCTTGAAGTCTATTCTGTTTGAACTGATGAGTTTTGCGCTGAAGTTGCGTTATGTTATGTTGTGTTACGCTACAACGGTTGGTAAAACCTGCAATGCTCGATCTGAGAACTTTGCCACCTCTTCTTCTCATATTATTCGGAAGATAGCGTTAGCGGTCAGCATTACGTACATAGAGCCGGATCCAGCACGCACGTGTCTAGGACTACAATTGATGACAGGTTATTAAAACGTCTTTATTTGCATTATTTCGTTTAGAAATAAACATGTGTTGGTTGGTTAGAAGTTGATGTACATCTCAACTCGGTTAGAATGAACCCTGGATATAAAACCTAGTACGGATGACTGGACACGGTGCATTGAGCCTTACCTGGACACGGTCGGCCGGTGCAGTTAGAGCTTTGATTGGATTCACCGGAGCAGTTACTTCCGCCGTACATCGGTTCCGGGTTCGTGCAGTTCCTGAATCGCTTGCTCAGTCCAGGTCCACAGGCTGGACACGCGCTCCACACTGACCACTCGCTCCAACCACCGTCAACTACAATCGTTTCGATGAGGCAACAACGCTTAGACGATCCAAATAAATGAAGTGATAAGACAACTTAAGGCTAGGTAAAATGGTAAGGTAAGGTAAAGTAAGGTATGATAAGGTATATGTCGCTTCTGTTTAAGCAATTCACATTAGGTGTGTGAACCTATGAATGTACTGGGTTTTTCTATTTAAGTGCCAACTTGAATTATTCAACATGAGGTTCTCTTCAGTTGGCGTCATATAAATTTGCAATTACGATTACGATTACCTACAACGCTGCACTTGAGTTGAACTCCCCTATCTCCTGTTCAAATTACCTGGGCATGGAATCGTGGTGCAGTTCATCTGTTCCTGAGATGCTCCGGAGCAGTTGGTTCCACCGTACAACGGATCCGGATTGCTGCAGTTCCGCTGGCGATATGTCACTCCAGGACCACAGGATGGACACGATGGACTCCATGATGTCCACGCACTCCATCCGCCATCCACTTACGGAACACAGGAAAAATGACTCATGCAATTTCTCATAATATTCAGCTATGTTTGCTATTGCTACCACCATAAACTCTGCGTTGATGATTACAATCCATCCCTGTTGCTCTTCTCCTCGACTACTTTCTCGTCTTTCTCTTTTATTCCTCATTTTGTTACTCCTCTTTCTCCTCCTCCTCCTCCTCCCTCCTCCTCCTCCTCCTCCTCCTCATGCTCCTTCTCCTCCGCTACCGTTTCATCCTCTTCTTCCTCCTCTTATTTTTCTTATTCTACACTTGCTTTTCTTCTTTTTTCTCTTCTTTCTGCTCTCCTCGTTCTGCCTGCAAATATTTCGTTATTGTGGAGACCTGTTTGGAACATGCTACCTAAAAAATTTACCTATACCCTCCATCAGTTACATGCAAAGTATAACACGCATTGACAATGGAACTTACCTGGACATGGAATCGTGGAGCAGTTCATCTGTTCCTGAGATGCTCCAGAGCAGTTGGTTCCACCATACAACGGATCTGGATTGCTGCAGTTGCGCTGGCGATATGTCACTCCAGGACCACAGGATGGACACGATGGACTCCATGATGTCCACGCACTCCAGCCGCCATCCACTTAACGGAACAAAAGAGAAACGACCCATACTATATATATATATATATATATATATATATATATACATATATATATACACACATAAAGTTAAGTTATTTTCACTTTATTTTAACCATAGACTCTTCTATGACTAATGACCCTTCCTGCTGCTCATTCTTTTATCTCCTCGTCCTCCTTTCCCTTTCCTTCATGCAGAAACATTGTTATTCCGGATATCTGTGTGGAACATGGCCTCTAAAAATATAAATTATCTGTATACTCCATCAGTTACCTGCATAATGAAGACGTTACCTGTGTAAGGCAGTAACCCCTTGGACTTACATGGAACTTACCTGGACACGGGTTCGTTGTGCAGTTCATCTGTTCCTGCAATGCTCCAGAGCAGTTGGTTCCACCGTATAGTGGAACTGGGTTGCTGCAGTTGCGCTGACGATACGTGACTCCAGGACCACAAGATGGACACGATGGACTCCAGGCACTCCACTCACTCCATCCGCCATCCACTTACGGAACACAGGAAAAATGACTCATGCAATTTCTCATAATATTCAGCTATGTTTGCTATTGCTACCACCATAAACTCTGCGTTGATGATTACAATCCATCCCTGTTGCTCTTCTCCTCGACTACTTTCTCGTCTTTCTCTTTTATTCCTCATTTTGTTACTCCTCTTTCTCCTCCTCCTCCTCCTCCTCCCTCCTCCTCCTCCTCCTCCTCATGCTCCTTCTCCTCCGCTACCGTTTCATCCTCTTCTTCCTCCTCTTATTTTTCTTATTCTACACTTGCTTTTCTTCTTTTTTCTCTTCTTTCTGCTCTCCTCGTTCTGCCTGCAAATATTTCGTTATTGTGGAGACCTGTTTGGAACATGCTACCTAAAAAATTTACCTATACCCTCCATCAGTTACATGCAAAGTATAACACGCATTGACAATGGAACTTACCTGGACATGGAATCGTGGAGCAGTTCATCTGTTCCTGAGATGCTCCAGAGCAGTTGGTTCCACCATACAACGGATCTGGATTGCTGCAGTTGCGCTGGCGATATGTCACTCCAGGACCACAGGATGGACACGATGGACTCCATGATGTCCACGCACTCCAGCCGCCATCCACTTAACGGAACAAAAGAGAAACGACCCATACTATATATATATACATATATATATACATATATATATACACACATAAAGTTAAGTTATTTTCACTTTATTTTAACCATAGACTCTTCTATGACTAATGACCCTTCCTGCTGCTCATTCTTTTATCTCCTCGTCCTCCTTTCCCTTTCCTTCATGCAGAAACATTGTTATTCCGGATATCTGTGTGGAACATGGCCTCTAAAAATATAAATTATCTGTATACTCCATCAGTTACCTGCATAATGAAGACGTTACCTGTGTAAGGCAGTAACCCCTTGGACTTACATGGAACTTACCTGGACACGGGTTCGTTGTGCAGTTCATCTGTTCCTGCAATGCTCCAGAGCAGTTGGTTCCACCGTATAGTGGAACTGGGTTGCTGCAGTTGCGCTGACGATACGTGACTCCAGGACCACAAGATGGACACGATGGACTCCAGGCACTCCACTCACTCCATCCGCCATCCACTTTCAGAATAAAGAAAAACGACCCATACAAATTACATAATATTTGGCCATTTCTACTTTTATTTCCACCATAAACTCTACTTTTACTATTACTGTCCTTTCCTGCCACACAATCTACGGCTTATCTTCTTTCCTGACTTTCTCCGCTTCCTCCTCATCCTGTATCTCCCATTATTCTTCATTATCCAACTCTACCTTCTCCTCCTCTTCTTTCTTTTCTCTTCCACGTCCTGAAATTTCCTATTCATTATGTTTTCCACTTTCTCCTCTTCCTTTATATTTTCTTCTTCTTCCCTCTTTTCTCTCTTTTTCTCCTCTTCCTCTTTCTTTTTCTCCTCTTTTCTCCTTGCCTCTCACGCATGAAGAAATCTCATTACTCTGAAGATCTATGTTCAGCATAACCTATGTAAGTCATCTGGCTGAAAATTAACCACCTGTTTAAGTACCCTATGACTTCATCACCATCCTACAAAGACAATACGTTACCTGTGTAAAGCAATAACCAGCTTGGATAATGGCACTCACCTGGACATGGAATCGTGGAGCAGTTCATCTGTTCCTGTGATGATCCAGAGCAGTTGGTTCCACCGTAGAGTGGAACCGGATTGCTGCAGCTGCGTTGGCGATATGTGACTCCATAACCACATGAAGGACAAGATGGACTCCAGGCACTCCACACACTCCAACCACCATCCACTTACGGAAAAAATCATACCTATAGATCACTAGGTTCGCTCCAGCTTCTTAAGCTATTTCCATCAACTGCACCGCTCTTACCACTTTGAGTAGAGATATTTACAGCTTGCATTATCGTAAAATCGGGGCTACAAATTACTCGACGCCTTTTCGCAAACGCAGCGGTGTTGAAAATACACCACTCAATAAAATCAATGAAAAACTCGCAAAGCTTGTCTTATGAAGATAAATATCTTCACATAAATCGTTATCACGTTGAACAAGACTTACCTTCAAGTAAATTTAAAAGTTACCTAAATGATAAGTAAGTTAAAAGCCAGAGGCACTAAAATGACTTTGCATTAAGTGCCTTGATGCCAGTACATAAAAACATACATACATGTCATATGGAAATACACACATACATACAAACATACGTATACATGAATACCTGGACATGGAATCGTGGGACAGTTCATCTGTTCTTGTGATGATCCAGAACAGTTGGTTCCACCGTAGAGTGGAACCGGGTTGCTGCAGCTTCGTTGGCGATATGTCACTCCAGGGCCACATGAAGGACAAGATGGACTCCATGATGACCACGCACTCCAGCCGCCATCCACTTACGGAAAAAGAACAATTTCACGGCCTTCATGACATTAAAGAATTTGTCTATTATGATGAATGCTTCGAAATCTACTACAACTACAACAACAACAACAACAACAACTACTACTACTATTATTAAAATATAAGTCCAACTGCTGTCGCTTGTTACTACTACTAATACTGTTTTTGATTTTGTTACTGCTGCTGCTGCTGCTGCTGCTGCTGCTGCTGCTGCTGCTGCTACTGCTACTACTACTAGTTGCCACTACCATTCAACGTTTCCCTACTAATTCCACTGCTACTGTTCTACTACAACTCTCAAAATGAGCCTATACTATAATATAATGTACGTCTACCGTCTTCAATATCATCTTTTATTGCAAAACAACAACTTGCGTCGTTTTCATCATAGTCATCATCGTAGTCGTTCTCATCACCGTTATCGTTGTTATCGCCATCAAAATCTTTAGAACTTGCTCTCCGCTGTCCTCACCTGGGCAGGAGTCGTTATTGCACACGCTCGTTTCATTATCGTCTCCAACGCAAGGGATCAAATCCCAGTTGATGCCCGGCTCCTCGCAGATACGGAACCTCGACTGAACGCCGGACCCACAGCTGACCGGACAGATGGTCCAGTCGCTCCAGACTGACCACGTCGCTGAATTCGTCTGGCAGTCGTCCATTTTACAGTTGACCTCTTCCGTATCCGACCCAGGACAGGTCAGTCCGCCGCCACTCGGTGGAGGGTGGGAACAGGTGCGTCTGCGGACACGCTGACCAATGGCGCAAGTGCGACTGCAGTCGCTCCATGAGCTCCAGGTACTCCAGACTCCGTCAACTGCAACTGAAACAGTCGGAGAAGATGAGGAGCTGGAGAAGGAGGAGGAGGAGTGAAAGAGGAGTGGGAGGAGTGAAGGAGGAACAGAAGGAGTGCAGGAGGACCAGGAGGAGTGAGGGATGAGCAGGAGGAGTGAAGGAGGAGCAGGAGGAGTGCAGAGGAGCAGGAGGAGTAGGAGCGAAGGAGGAGCAGGAGGAGTGAAGGAGGAGCAGGAGGAGTGAAGGACGAGCAGGAGTGAAGGACGAGCAAGAAGGAGCAAAGGAGGAGCAGGAGGAGTAACAAGAATATGATGATCATGATAATAATGATTATACTACTGCTGTTGTGGCTGATTATTATCATTATAATTATAATTATTATTATTTTTCCCGAGGCATAAATGAAATGATCACACAGGTGTAAGATACTAATTAGTAATGTTAACTCTGGAGTGGCCGTCCTTGTCAAGATCTGGCAGAACGAAAGTGCTGTGAAAGGCGACTGCGTTGAAACGTTGAATTATTATTATTATTAACTAGTGTATTTTCCCGTCATAATTATGACGGCAGTATATAGTGTTAGAGTATTAACAATTCATATTATGACGTCATATTATAGGCCTATTTGTGTCGTCAAGACCGCCGTCGTCAAGACCGCCGTCGTCAAGACGGCAGTACTGACGTCATAAACGGTTTCACAATAGAACAGAAGCAGTTTGTGACGTAGCGTCCTACGACGGACAAATTTACATATAAGGAAACCATATATATAGATGTTGTTGTTGTTGTTGTTATGATGACGACGACTACGGTGACACATCCTTCCGTCCATCTTACCATTTATTTGCTGTATTCTAGCGTAAGTTAGGTGACAAAGTACCGAGCTGTGAGCAGGATAGGAAGTCATCATCATTATCATCATCGTCATCATCATCGACAACATCATCATCACCACCATTATCATCAGTTCCTGATGCCAGTCATTTACGGCGATGGGTTCGAATAATGATCTCCATTTGTGACAGTCATTTGTCAAGTCCAGTGCTCCTCTCAATGTTAATCCAATATAATTCAGAAATTGCTCTCATAAGATTCATACGTTTTTTCGCATTTATTTACGATATTATATTCTATATGTGGCTTCCAAGATAATTTATTATCAAAAATAACTCCAAGAAACCTAGCAGTTTTTTTCAATTTCGATATCTTCCATTCCTATTTTTATGTGAATTTTTGGTACATTATTTTTTTAGTAAAGATTACTAGACTGACTAGTCCACTGCGTACAGCACCCGTCAGTGCCGCAGCCTCACTCACTCACTCACTCACTCACTCACTCACTCACTCACTCACTCACTCACTCACTCACTCACTCACTCACTCACTCACTCACTCACTCACTCACTCACTCACTCACTCACTCACTCACTCACTCACTCACTTACTAATTGATATTTTAAAACCATTTTCATTATACCATTTATCAATGGCATTTAAGGAATTTTGGATTTTCTTTTCTAAATGTTTAATACTGCGATCCACCACATATATCGGGCTATCAGCTGCAAACATCCAACGACTTAATGAATAGCAATTATTTATAGCTGGTATTTGGAGCGTTTAAAAGGTGTCTAACTGATTTAACTTTAAAACATTTGATTCGGTCGATCTTTCGAAATAGTGGTTCAAAATTCCGTCTGCCTTACGTTTTCTCGCCTTCCTAGTTTTGTGTGGAATTCGGTCAACTGATATTCTTTACGTATGGGACAAAATCATCGGAGTCTTCGTTGAAAGACTTTGTTTGCATACCTAAGAACCATCTTATGTCACCATTATTTTATACGTTTCTGCAGTCTTGCAATTTTCCGCAGCCTACTCATTTCTTTTGTGACAATTCTTTTCTCAACTTTCTTTCGCATTGTCCAGCATTTCGATCCTTAGGAGGGAAATGACGGTATCATCGTCTCGTATATTCTGGTCTTGTTTTACTTTTTATTTTTTTCTGCCTCTCCATATCCTGTTCATATTTGCAAATACTTCTGACGTGCATCCAATATTCCTTTGTATGTCATCTTCGCTTTTACCATATATGCGGTTATCAGACATGGGGGTCCATAGAGTAGTGGTAACATCACTGGCGTGAAGAGCAAGTGGTAGCGGGATCGCTTCCCGCTACCATCCCAAATTTAGGTTCACTCAGCCTTTCATTCGCGAGATGGCGCGCTGTTAAAATGAGATGTAGGACGTGATGGGTGCCTTGCATGACTGCCGTGTACAGTTAAATTCGACTCCTGTAATAACTTGTGATCATCCGTTCATACTGATTTGTAATCATACTGCGTAATTGTCAGTTTGAAACTATTAAACGAATATTATTATTATTATTATTATTATTATTATTATTATTATTATTATTATTATTATTATTATCATCATCATCATCATCATCATTATTATTATTATTATTATTATTATTATAATTATTATTATTATTATTATTATTATTATTATTATTATTATTTTTTTTTTTTATGCCCCGAGGTATACAGGATCCCTCAGGGACTTCAATATTAATTAATGTAACATATAAAAAGTCCGGAATGGCCCTATTATTATTATTATTATTATTATTATTATTATTATTATTATTATTATTATTATTATTATTATTATTATTATTATTATTATAAAATGATCTCCTTGAAGGCCTATTAAGTTATCAGCGTCGATTTGTTGTTTTATCAGTAATTAAAAATTGTTGCTTAAGTTTTCTTCTAAATGCGCTATATAAAACCCGTACCAGAGCAGGACTGATTGTTGCACGTGTTGTTTTCGACGCCACTTCCGTTGCACTCTGCGCCACCGAACTGCGGAGGGGGAGCGTTGCAATCGCGAGTCCTGGAGCTCACACCCCCTCCACAGGGCACGGAGCAGGTTGACCAGACTGACCACGCTGACCATTGACCATCAACTGAACAATGGAACAATGATAACATCTTAGTCTGTCAAGATCTTCAAACTAATGTCTAGTTAATTAGACACTGAAGTTGTCACAGATCTCAAAACAAATGTATACATCTATTTGCAACCCGTTCATTCATTCATTCATCCATTCAATCATTCACTCATTCATTCATTCATTTATTCATCCATTCATTCACGCAGAGCCATGGGCGCCGACTCTGCGAGGCCCGTGAGTTGTATATCGGCTTAACGACACTTTTTCATATCGAAGATGATCAGTGTCGGAGGCAGAGTACAACCTCGTACTCCACGTTTATATTGCGACCGAGCCACCCGCAGTAAAGATCCGAGAAATTAATCTCTGAGAAACCGACCGACCGGGAATCGAACCCGGGCCGCCGGCGTGGCTAGCGGGCTACAAACCCACTCGGCCACTCAGGCCCGTGAGTGCCCAGCACCACCAGAAATAGGCCATGCGAGGCCCGCCTATGCCTGGGCACCACCAGAAATCAGTCCCCAAAGAGCCCTTTTTAAGAGATTATTTTGCTAATTACATTATTTATCTATAAAATAATATAACGTCTTTGTTATATTTTAATCTCAATTAACTTTGTCACTCGTCCTGTAAGTTTTATGCTTTCTGTCTTGTCTCAAACACAACTGACACACTCGTATACTATAGACACAGGGACGAAACTGCTAGCTTATCGCTTGAAATCATCTGCAACGATTTGATCTCCTGCAACAGCCTTTGCAAAAAAAATTCGCAGTTTTTAAAATACCAGGGAGACCTAGAGAAAAGCCATTTAGTTGTGAATCATTGTAACAAATAAAGACATTATAATTATAAAACAAAAGAATTAAGAATTGATACGGGGGAGAACCATGGCATTTTGTAGCATTGTAACATTTCCATTGGAATTTTTGACACGAGTGGGACATGTCCCATCCACCTTTAACAGTGAGGGGACACAGTATACAGTTGTTCCCCCATTTCTAAAGAAACTTATTGATTGCTGCTTTTGTTGATAATTTCCAAGTGGAGACTTGACCACGGAGACCAGGCAGCTGACACATCGATATCAGCACATTGCCACCAACAAATAACTAAAATTAATGAGTTTTGTTTATTAGTATTCTGTTTATAGGCCTACTGTTTTGCACTATGTTACTAATAAGTCAATAAACTTTAGATTTGAATTAGTTTGCATGCGATTATTCAATTTGATGAAACTATATATCACCATGCCGTTACAAAGTGCCTGCCCCTTGCTTTTTAACGCATTTTTCTTGCACAGAAAAAGTTCAAAATTTTTTTCCGCGCTCACGCGCGAATGAATAGGCCTATATTGACCCAGTTCAAGTGTCCCCCTACCTGTCAAACACGATCACCGCCTCTCTGTAGATTGCAGTGCAGATTCTGCTGTCAAAGGGATAATTTCAATAAGTGTGTCCTAACCAAATCCAACAAAAGCAAATATAGAAAATCCCCAAAAGCAAACAAAATTAAGAATTGACACTGGACGAGAGAAGCTACGTATTTGTAATTTGACATTAATTTCATTAATTTGCCATTATAATTATAAAACAAAAGAATTGAGAATTGATATTGGAGAGAACTATGATTTTTGTAGCATTGTAACATTTTAACGAAAAAAAGTCAAAAATTTTTTTCGCGCTTACGCGCGAACATTTTTTCGCTCTCTTTGGGCACTCACACTTTTTGTGTAAACTCGGCGCCTATGCGCAGAGCCTTTATATAGAGCCGTTGTGATACCTGCTCAGAAGCACCTTAAACAAATGAAGCTACTCCATTTCCTAGCCATTCATTCGTTCGTTCGTCCGTTCATTCATGCATTCATTCATTCTTTCTTTCACTCTTTTCTTCGTTCATTCATTCATTCATTTCTTCACTAAAGTATCACCAGCTTATTCCCTAGCGCTGCGTCGTGTCAGAGGGGTTGTCGAGTGATACGAAGTGAAGAATCAAGTCCGGTTGCCGGAGCGACTGGACCAGAAGGTGGCAGAGGAGCTGCTAAGGCGGGCAGAACAGTTTCCAAGCGTTCGTGAAGGACACTCAGGTTAGGAGTGATGCCATTCCAGGTTGTATTAACCCTTCTTGCCTACTCTGCATGCACTCTATACAATGTATACATACCTGGACAAATTCCAACGATGCATTGGGAGTCCTCAGATCCACTCCCAACACATGACGCTCCATCCGACTGAGGCAATGGGTCGTTGCATTGGCGAATTCTTCTCCTGGTTCCGTTTCCACAGCTGGCGGAACAGCTCGTCCACGGCTGCCATTCCGACCAATTCCCGTCCACTAGAAGTTCACATTTAATGGTTGAAAAAAGGTTCTACCACTATCAACACACCACTACCCACACCAACACACATTTCTGCTATTAGTAGTAACGCTAGTCCTGTTGCTACTACGACTATCATCACCAACACCAATCATATACCAAGTACCAACTCCTATTCACTAGAAATTAGAATGTAACAAATCAAATATTTCTTTTCTGCTCGTGTGGTTAGTACTAACCCCCTTGTGTCTTGCTGTTTCTCTTAGTTTGCTGTCGTTGTGGAAGTCTATGTTAGGTAATGTTAGGTAAGGTAATGTTGGGTACATTATCTTATCTTACCTGTAATTACCTTCTACCGCCTAATAGTACCTTATCTCATCGGCCATTACCTTACATTACCCTACCATGCCCAACATTAACTTCCTTTAACCGTTATTACCTTACCTTACCTAGCATTGCCCTACCTGACTTGGCATTAAATCACCTTACCTGACATTGTCATTCCCCTTGTCCGTCATTGTCTTACCTTATTTCTAACAGAACTTAAAAGGAAACTAGGCGCCTTGGATGTTTAACAGGCGCTTCGTAAATGCTTTAAACCTATTAGGTCCAGCTTTCAAGAGTCGCCCAATTACAGCACATGGTTCTACTGGCGGTAAAATATTTCGGTTTACTCACGTGGACATGGTTTGAGGAAGCAGTGAACCTCCTCAGTGTCACTCCCTACACAAGGCGCTCCACCAGACAGAGGGAAAGGGTCAGAGCACTGACGAATTCGCGTCTTGGTTCCGTTTCCACAATTGGCGGAACAATTGGTCCACGCCTGCCACTCCGACCAACTCCCATTCACTAGAAATGCACATTTAATGGCTAAAATATGGTACTACCACTACTACCACAAAAGCATCACCAACACCACTATAACTATTACTAATAATATTACTATTACTACTGCTACTACTACTACTATCACCACCACTATCTCTGTAGCATAATACTACTATTACTAGCACTACTATTACAATTGCTACTACTATTATTATTATTACTACTTTACTAGGCCCTACTCCCACTGTTACAAGCACTACTACTACTACCACTTTATCGCTACTACTATTACTAGAACCTACTACTACTTAATACTATTAATTTTAATACTATTACAATACTATTACTATTTAATACTATTACAAGTATTACGAGTACTATTACTGCATAATTAGTGATACTACTAAATATTCCTACAACCGCTACTTGCACCCTACCAGCCTCACTACTACCGCTGTTGCAACCACTGCCCTACTATTGTATTCCCTTGACCACCTTGTTCAGCATCACTGTTAGGAAATGTGACAAGTTTACCGGAGCAGTTGAAGACGTTGCAGGGACTGGTGTCAATGCTGTTACCGTGGCAGTTATCACCGTCGTACTGTGGCGGAGGGTTGCTGCATGAGCGATTCCGATAGGACCAGCCTCCCGCTTGACCACAGGATGCATTGCAGGCGGACCAGTCTGACCACGATGACCACTGACCATCCACTGAACATATCAGTAAAGAGTCGGTAAGTAACAACAACACCATCTTTTCCAGTAGGCGATTTTGTTGGTTACTGCTTAGAGACGTTGTGTCATAACAAAGACGATTAGCGTCGCCCTCCTTCCTTAACAAGTACTGGGACTGGCACTACCAAAGTATACAGGCAGTGGCGGAGTTAATCCCCTGGCTGAAACCCTGCTTCTTCTCTTTATCTCCTTTCTATTCCGCTAAACTAAACAAGACACTGATCGTAATATTGCAATCTACAAATTTTTAAAGCGCTAATCATGTTATTAATGTGACGTCATTATTATGTTACTATATTATGTTATAATATCATGTTGTAATACTATGCTGTAATGCTGCGTTATGCCATGTTACATTGCGTCCTGTTATGTAAGGATGTGTTATGTTACGATTTCTTGTGTTTTACTGTGTTTTATTACGATCTTTTGTGCTATGTTACGTTGTTGTGTAACGTTACGTTCTGTTATGTCATCGTACACGGCGCTATGTTATGTTATGTTAATTTTAATGTTACGTTATGTTATGGTATAGTATGTTATGTCATTTTATACCATGTTATATTTTGTTATGCTATGTTAAGTTATATTAAGTTATGTTATGTTTTTGGAGTGAATGTACTGACTAACCCGGACAGATGGCCATCTGGCATGACTCAGCCATGGAGGCGTTACCAGAGCACGTACGTCCGTTGAACTGTGGCGCCGGATTGGAGCAGGTGCGCTGGCGTGATCTGGTTCCTAGGCCACAGGATGAAGAGCAGGTGGTCCATGGTTGCCACTCGGACCATGCCCCGTCCACTGTTTATTGCAAAGTATAATTATTACCCATTGCTATTTCCATTGTTATTGCTATAATTATGCTATTATTACTATTATTATTATTGGTTTTGCCGTTTCTTGTTATTATTATTATTTTTACTATAATTACAACCTACTAGAAAAACCATTTGTAATTGCTTATAAAATGGGGCATTGCGTGTTTCTGAGTCACTTAAAAACCTCTGTTATGTTATGTTCTGTTGTGTGATTTTATGTAATATAATGTAATGTTATGTTATGTTATGTTATGTTATGTTATGTTATGTTATGTTATGTTATGTTGTGTAATGTTATGTTATGTTATGTTGTGTAATGTTAGGCTATGTATTGTTATGTAATCTTATGTAATGCAATGTTATGTAATGTTACGTTATGTTGTGTAATGTTAGGCTATGTATTGTTATGTAATCTTATGTAATGCAATGTTATGTAATGTTATGTTATGTTATGTTATGTTATGTTATGTTATGTTATGTTATGTTATGTTACGTTATGTTGTGTAATGTTAGGCTATGTATTGTTATGTAATCTTATGTAATGCAATGTTATGTAATGTTATGTTACGTTATGTTGTGTAATGTTAGGCTATGTATTGTTATGTAATCTTATGTAATGCAATGTTATGTAATGTTATGTTACGTTATGTTGTGTAATGTTAGGCTATGTATTGTTATGTAATCTTATGTAATGCAATGTTATGTAATGTTATGTTACGTTATGTTGTGTAATGTTAGGCTATGTATTGTTATGTAATCTTATGTAATGCAATGTTATGTAATGTTATGTTACGTTATGTTGTGTAATGTTAGGCTATGTATTGTTATGTAATCTTATGTAATGCAATGTTATGTAATGTTATGTTACGTTATGTTGTGTAATGTTAGGCTATGTATTGTTATGTAATCTTATGTAATGCAATGTTATGTAATGTTATGTTACGTTATGTTGTGTAATGTTAGGCTATGTATTGTTATGTAATCTTATGTAATGCAATGTTATGTAATGTTATGTTACGTTATGTTGTGTAATGTTAGGCTATGTATTGTTATGTAATCTTATGTAATGCAATGTTATGTAATGTTATGTTACGTTATGTTGTGTAATGTTAGGCTATGTATTGTTATGTAATCTTATGTAATGCAATGTTATGTAATGTTATGTTACGTTATGTTGTGTAATGTTAGGCTATGTATTGTTATGTAATCTTATGTAATGCAATGTTATGTAATGTTATGTTATGTTATGTTGTGTAATGTTAGGCTATGTATTGTTATGTAATGTTATGTAATGTTATGTAATGTTATGTTATGCTATGTTATGTTGTGTAATGCTAAGATATGTGCCATGTTATTTTGACTAATCAGTTAGTTAATATTAAGTTAGGTAATTAATTAGTTAGTTATATTTTACTTTTACTTCAACTACAATAAACGTACGGAATGAATGAACAAAACCGAAGAACGAACGAACGAACGAAGGAATGAATATACAATTTCTATAGCGCCACTATTCCTTTGTAAACGGTGAGTCATTCAAACCTTGGCAAGGGTCCATCAGACAAGAGATCTGGTCAGTGCTCGACCCTGGACAAGGTCGATCTGGGGTCAGGCATCGCCTGGCTCTCGTCTGCTGACCACTTCCGCACGTCACGGAACACTGACTCCACGATGACCAACCGGTCCAATCACCTGCGTCAGCAGCAGGCAGATGCAGAGCATACGAAATGTGTTGTTAATAACGGACAGGTAAAAAAAAGAAGAAAGAAAATCAATAAAATGAACAGTATACATTAGAGACACCATATACATACATAGATACATACACACACACAGACAATGGCACATAGATACAAAATGACACACACGCAGACACAGACTGACAGACTGACACACAGACAGACACTGACACACAGACAGACACTGACACACAGACAGACACACAAACTGACACAAGACAGACACTGACACACAGGCAGACACACAAACACACACACAGACAGACAGACAGATGTACCGATGCATGAGACTTCTGTGTTGTTGCATGGTTCGTACTGGCGTGGGGTGTCGTTGCAGGGTCGACCGTAGACGGGTGTGGGGTTGTTACAGCGTCTCTCCCTCGCTCTGATCCCCGCCCCACATGACGCAGCACATGGCGTCCAAGATCCCCATGACGACCAACCACCGTCCACTGCCAAGAAACGAAGACGACGATAACGAAGATGATGAAGATAATGAAGAAGAAAAGGAGAACAAGAAGAGGAAGAAATAAGAAGAAAA